>CAWUFW010002975.1:1318108-1977162 GCA_963921515.1 Calotriton arnoldi
TAAATTTAGACCTAAAGTCTAACTTAGACCAAAAGTCTAACTTTACTACTTTTCGGTATTCACAAAGGTAAGTTACTACTAGTAAAGATTGGGCCTGATTCGGAAAGTTAGACGAAAGTCTAACTTTAGACTTTTGGTATTCAGAAAGGGCATTTACTACTCTTAAATGCACTTTGTGAATACCAAACGTCTAACTTTACGACTGTCAGTATTCACAAAAGGCATTTATGAGTAGTAAATTCCCTTTGTGAATACTGAAAGTCGTAAAGTTAGACTTTCGTCTCACTTTACCTTTGTGAATCGGGCCCTTAGACATTTGGTCTAAGTTTTCCTTTGTGTGTACCGAAAAGTAGTGAAGTTAGACTTTTGGTCTAGGTTTACCTTTGTGAATACCGAAAAGTGGTAGAGCTACATTTTTGGTCTAAGTTTACCTTTGTGAATACAAAAAGTAGGTTACGTACACAAAAGTGTACGTTTACATTTGTGAATCGGACCCTGTGTCGGTAGTAACAAACAGTACTCTTTTTTTCTTTTCAAAAAGAAAATCCCGAAACAAGATTTTCTTTTTGAAAATTACAATTATAATGCTCCACTGTGCATGGGAGTCTTCTCCCGTTGCAGGGGTAATATTATAATTATTTTACTGTTCCTTTTCCCCAGGTTTTACCTGGGGGTAAGGAACAGTAAAAAATGACTAGACGTCCAAGGAACAGTAAAAAATGACTAGACGTCCACCCATCTAAATTGTATGAGTGGACATGTAGCCATTTCTCCAATGGCCTTACCTCCCAGGCCTGTTGGAGAAGTTTGGCCATGGCAGAGACAGAGTAGTCTTTGCCATGGCCAAACTGAAGGACCACCCACATTTAAATGAGGATGGCGGACCTTCATATTGGCGGTATGTATACTCTGTCACCCTTGGGATGGAATATACATACTGACAATATATAAATCAGTCCTTAGTCGCAAGACTCTCTGCATAATGCTTCAAATTCAAAATATAAGCTCTGCCTGTACTTACATTTTAAAAGCCTAATAAGAGATACATGCCATTTCACAAGAGAGACTAGAGCCAGCCTGTTTTCAAAGTCTATTTTCTCTCTAGTTCTTTTTAGGCAGTAGTAGGAAGTCATTTTCGTGGGATATAATAAATGAAGGGCCAAATATTTACTCAATATGGGGAAGGGGAGAAATCACACAGACTGAGACGTGAAGGTTCTAGGTGGAAAAAGCATATATATCTGGGAGGGGTGTGTATTGACCCTTGAAGCACCAGAGGAGATTGGCTTTTGGAATAATTAGGACAGGGAGTGAGGGGAACATAGACTAAGCCTAGTCCTGCCATTTTGTCAAACTGCAGAGAATAAGAGTGCAGTGTAGTGTTTCATTTGGGAACTGTAACATAGAAATGTGAAAGAAAGGATATGAATGTGCAAGAATTCTGATCTGATTCACCTAGGAAAACGCATCAAACCCCTATATGGACGACCTTATAAAAACCTCTACCACAACTCCCTGGAAAGCTAGTTGCTTGGCACTGTGAAGAAATACATTTCCTCTTCTTCTCAGCTTTTTGAAGGACTGGGATGTGTGTCCTTGATCTTGTAGCTCTGGACCTGAAAGGCTAATCCAAGTGTCAGGAAACAGGGCTTCATGGTTTTTCACAAAACTAAGAGCTGCAGGCTCAGACTGGGAGAAGCATGCATGAAGTGGATATTCTGTTGTGGTAAGAAAAGTGTAAAAGATCCCACTAAGTATGCAAGCAATATACAAAGTTGCATCAGACACTGGGAAAAGCAGTAAGAACTTGTAACTAGACTTTGGCCTTACACGAAGTTGTGAAAGTTATGCTCTCACATAAAACAACAGTTTCAGGAAAGTAGTTAGATCTTCATCCACAAGATCTGAAAGTTTGGACTTAGTCATCTTTTCATATTTAGAGGACTTCTACAAGACTATTATGGGCCATATTATCAAGAACGGGCGATAACATTATCGCCGCTTTAGCGGCAGGAAACTGCAGCTAAAGCGGCGATAAGGGGCTTGATAATATGCCCTATAGAATTCCAATAGAAGCCCAGGTTTAATGTCCTTCACACCAGAACCTGGGCTTCTATTGGAATTCTATAGGGCATATTATCAAGCCTCTTATCGCCGCTTTAGCGGCAGTTTCCTGCCGCTAAAGCGGCGATAATGTTATCGCCCATTCTTGATAATATGGCCCTATGTGACGAAGACTCAACTCAATCTGCAATATTTCATAGTTTGTTTCACTCCAAGTTTTTTTCTATGCGATTTAAAGCCTCAGTGAGATTGCGGAAACATGCTATCCAACCTGGTGGACTAGTACCTAGCTGTGGATTCCAGCTTTACTGTGCTGGTGGCTTCTAGTTCCAGAAAAGTTATAAATTAGAAGGTAACCCACGAAAGTAATAAAACGTGCCACAGCATGCCTGGTGATGACATAGCTTTTACTGTTCCGTATATTCAGGATTTTATGTGAATAATCAAACACTATCTTTGGAATAAACGAATTCCTGTTTAATGTGAGTTTTATATCGTGACTACATTCATAATCAACCATTTCTCATTCCTTCTCCAATTATTTTGAATGTAACAATTAAACCTTTTCATGATCTGTTTCATTTCAACGCACATTTCAGGAATCATTAATTCCCTTTCTCTGGACAATCATGGAATATATTTGCCAGTTGTCTACTGAAATCAACAATTTGTATCATTCAGTTTGTATCATACTCCACAAAAACGGTGATATAAAGTTCTGAATGTTGTCTCATGTAACCATTGTCGTCAGTCTTGCAAACCCATATTTCGCCTGCCTCTGGAGTATACACAGAATAAAGTCACTGAACCTGAAAGCACCTTTGGAGACATAGTGAAACACCAGAGTGTCTACGGCTACAAATTCATGTTCTGAGCATCTTTCACCAAGGCTTCAGCCGATGGCAAAATCAGCATCTCCACCCCTGTGGAGCCCTGCGGGAAAAGGGAGAACCCCTAACCCTTGTCCACCCACATACTGTGACAGCATTCAGTAGTAGATTGCGCCTGTAAAGCCGTCAACTGCACTCCACTGGATAAAATTACATTCGGCTTTCTAATGTTTTTCTATGAATGTGTGTTTACATATTTCTTTAAAACCTGATGCCTTCATCCAGTATTGTATTTTTTCAATTATTACCTACGCCTCTTTTTTACTTCTTTATTTTATATTTGCAATTAAAAAAATTGTAAATTGTGTTTTGGTGTTGCTGCTCGTGTACCTGATGAAATTTTCACTGAGTAAAGTCTTGCTGCTTATGCCACCCTAACAAGGAAATTGCAGGATTTTTCTCAACATCCTGTGTTTACTAGGAATTAGGAACCAGACTTATAACATGTTTTTGTATTTACAAACACTCCAAATTAGAGGCTTGAACTGCAAAAGCGTTTTTCTAAATGTACAAACCAAACCTATTTTAGGAGTCTGTAAATCTTTACTGACTCCGAAAAAGGGGTTTAGAAATGAATAATGAATCCATTTTGGAATGGGCGTGTTGTAGGTGATCCTTCCAAATAGTAATTCCTATCCATATGGATCCAATGGATTAGGACCGAAGAAGCAGTCATAAACCATTGAAACGTTGCTATCCCCCAACGCAGGGTGGTAACTCATATGCAAAGGGGAAAGGGTGCCTTCCCCTTTGTGAATTTTGGTAAACGTTTCGGGGACTGTTGGTAGTCATTCAGGGGACCACTGCCAACTCTCACAGAAATTTTACAACAAAAAAAACGTTTTTTAATACATTCTTGCTTCCTTTAAAGAAGCCTGACTGCTTTCCAGAAATATAAGCTTTTCTCTTTAAGGGCAAACACAGACATGGTGGTATGTTGACCGTTGCAGGCACCATCCCTGTAGTAGCCATCTTTCAGAGAGGGTCGCAATTTGTGACCAGGATAATTTGTGACCAATATATTAATACATCTGGCCCTATTGGTTGTACTTTGTGGAAACTCAACAACACAAATTCCTACCAAGAATGAGGGGTCTCTCTTCTAATTCATGTCCTACTTCCAGTTCCAGTAAACAATCTAGTTTAGTACATGGCAACCGAGTAGTGCAGAGGCACTAGGGTTACAGAGAAGTTGTTGACTGTTCCTGTGACAAACCTCAATAAAGACTGCTTAAATTTTGTTCCTCGGGACATACTACATAATTCCCGAGCAATAATAAATCCAATCCCCTTGCAGTATCCACACGTGAGGTTTTACCTTCAGAGCACTTACTTCATAGACAACCCGTAGTCTTCCACATATCTTAAGGTGATGCAAAATTAAGCATCGGTTTATAACGAGCTACAGTGAAAGGACAAGAATGTAGCACCACCAGTGGTCTGCTCTTCTAGGTGTACTACTCAGCCCACACATTACAACACCCCTACCATTACACCTTTCCAGTATCTGCTCATAGTACTGGGTCAGTGTTAGCATCCTTACTGATATATTGAAGTATATTCTAAATATTTACTAGGTAAAATAACTACAACAAGCATTTTGATGTGTTTCCTGGACACCAAGGACTTGAGTACGTTTGGGTATACAGCAGACATCACTAGGGTATGGGTGTCACAGTTTTGCAAAGTTACAAGGTTGCAAGGTTACAGGTCAGTCTTACATGGATCAGACAGTAGTCCACCTTTGAGCCCATTAGTGGAAAGAGGTTCACAGTTATTCAACACCTTAGAAGCCAGGAAAAGTGTTGAGCACTCGATGCACAGAATACCTCTCTTGCTTCCTGTGTGACTGCTAGAAGAAATGGTGACTACTTCCTGTAGCCACAGTGACACCTTGCATTTAAGATGCATTTGAAAAGTGTCATGCATACCCTTAAGTGGACCAAGGTAGTTAAAAAATAACACGAAGGACAGAAATAACCTCTTTGGGAAAAGCAATAGTTCTTAATTAAACCTTTAGATCTTTACAAGTGTTAGGAAGCAAGCCACCAAAACTACCTTAAGAGACAGTAGAGAAAGAGTCTAGCATAATCTTCTAGGATGAAGACTCGAATGGGGAAAACAGCTGCATGAATTGAGATCACAGGGATATGGTTGCACACGATTTTAGACAGGAAAGCTCTTGCAGTACAAACTAGAAAGAAAACCATCCTTGTTATGACGAAATATAACCCTAACCCACAATTCACTGTTTTTGTCAGTTTATATTATGGGTAATTAGAGAGACAGGATGCCTGACATCCTGCCCTTTGGGCCAATTATTGTCTCTGATCCGCTGGACCACCCTATTCCTTCCTCTGAACTGCCGGCCTGACGTTCTGGACCATGCACAGTGCAACCAGCCATCAATGGAACCACCTCCAGACAACCATTGTGACAATCACCTCAATGCTTGCCCATGGTCCTGGGCAAAGCAGAAAGGAAACCTTCCTGCGAACCAAGGGGCTTATTTACAAGCCCCTTGTGCCACCCGTACGTCACTTTTCCCATGTTAAAAATGACGCAAAAGTGGTGCAAGGGGCTTGTAAATCTGCCCCCAAGCATGTTGGATTCCTTCCTGCTGATGCAGAACTGGATGATGACTACATTGCCTCTGTGGAACCAATGACACTCTATAGTGAATTCTCACTGTGGATATAATGGAAAGTTAGGCCTTTCTCACACCCTTCTCCATGGCCTCACACTCGGTCCACCAAATGCTCTATTCCCAGTTCACATTAGTCGCTTAGTAGTGCCAGACCTGCCCCGCATGGCAGGAACTGGCTGATTCACCTTTTCAGTCAAGGTTCTCTGAACATTGGTAATCATTTGACTCTTTACATCTGTCACAGTTGTAGATGAAACTACAATTTTCCATGTTGACAGGCCTCATGATGTCAACTCTTTGAATGGTTTCTCGCCATTAAAGAGCAGATAGAGCAATATTCTACTTGGTAATTTGGGCCTCCTTTCCTTCTCCTGAATAGCAGCATTGTATCTGACTCGGGGAGCAGCCAATCACCTTCTCAGTTTACATTGACTTATCTTTAGGCCTATAAATGTGCTTTCCTTGCATCACTCTTGCATCATTCATGCAAAGTAAGCATACGAATATTGTTCTATTTCATGCTTACAAAAGTACCCTTTGTTCTTTGCTGATTAGGCTGAAGGTTTTTTTTTAAATTTTCTTGCAGGATCTCTTTGTTGAGGATTTTATTTCCACATTAGCAGAGTTTTGAAAGTAACAAGAACTAATGATTCTGAGTGCTTTATATGCTGTTTTCGGCCCAATTGAGAGGTCCTCTACGAGTTTCATAGAAACATTATAGGAAATAAGACAAACAGGGAGGGATTGAAAGGGGTGGGGAGACAACCCAAAATATAGAGGACATGCTGCATATTGAAATTGGGAGTTCTAGTCTGCTTACTTAGGGATGTGTGATAAATAACGATTGGGGATGCATATTTCCTTTGCTTGAATCGCATTACTAACATTTGAGTTTTTGAGATGATCCTAATACATGTGATTTTTATTAGGTTAGTACATAACAAACACTAATGACTATAAAATCCCAGGCTTTGTGGGTCTACTGAATTTGGGGGTACGGGGAGTGGTCCCTTGCAGGAGTAAGATATTCTCTGGTAGATCTGTTGTATTATAGTTAGACCTGACAGCCTTAGGTAGGCCCTCCCTAAACATTTTGCCTGTTTGCCTCACCTTTTTGATGATTTCTTTTTGTTGACCATAGAACTCTGAGCACTCTACTACTGCCAACATGTGCTAAAGTGTGTATGCTTCTCCCTTAAAGCATGGTTTGATTGACTATCCACAATTGCCATATTTAATTAATCTATAAGTCCCTAGTAGAGTGCACTACATGTGCCCAAAGCCTGTAAATTAAATGCTACTACTGGGCCTACAGCACTGATTGTGCCACGCACACAAATAGTACTTTAAACTTGTCTCAGGCCTGCCACTGCAGAGCCTGTTAGCGAGGATTACTCCCATGTCGACTTGGCATTTAAAAGCCCTTGTCAAGCATTAAATCCCCCTTTTATTACATATAAGTCACCCGCAAGGTAGGCCCTAGGTAGCCCATAGGGCAGGGTGCAGTGTAATCAAAAGGTAGGTCATGCACTTTTAAGTTTTGCATGTCCTAGTAGTGAACACCCAAATTTGTTTTTCACCACTGTAAGGCCTACCGCAATGGAGTGCCGGTCGGATACAAAAAGTGGATTGGGCCCGGTTGGTGCTTACCTTAGGACTTAGAAGACTTTTCAAGAAAAAATGTTCTGAGAAGGTAAACTTCAGTGGGGCAAGGCTGAAGGATGTGTCTGAGGAGGAAGCGTCGTCAGATGTAGTTGCAGTGAAGATTTCTATGTTTGGCCTTAGTCACTTTTTTGGAAGTCAAAAATCCCCAGTGGGATGAAACTGCAGGCTGTAGCCAAAGGGATGTCAAGGAGGCCGGATACCTCTTTGCCGAAGGACCACTGAATAGTATTTGCTGCTGTTGAGAAGAACGTAGAGGGAGATGCCGTGAAGTCAGACTGACCTGCAATGCACCTTGGGCAGATAGACAAGGAGGTTGGTCCCAGTCTTCTCTGGGTTCTCAGAGCAGTTCTTAGCCAAAACTCAAGCCTCAAGTTTTGAATTTTGGCTATCTGGGCACCTTTAGCACCACCACTAAGAGTCCAGGGGCACTACTTGTGGGGCTAGGACTCAATCAGGCTGGGTACAGGAGTGGGATCAAGATGGAGGGAGCCTTTTCTGTCCCTCAGGTTCTGAACAGGAGGCTAGCAAACTAGCACTGGGAGCCACTCTGCTCCTGGGTGCAGGTAATCAAGCAGCGCTCAAGCAGCAGGGTAGGCCTCTGAGGTTCAAGACAGGCACAAGGCAGTCCTAAGCAAACACAAGGAGATGATGGACGGAGTGCTGAAACTTTTCAGACACTCACCCCCCAGTCACATGTCTGCATTGAATCCATCATCGTTCTTTAGCTCACTTCGCCACCCTAGTTTAGACCCAGCTACATGCAAATCAGTTTTGACCTTGTGCCTCAAGGGAGCAGTCCAGCTCGAACTACCAAGCCAGGTCTTCTCTGGACCGGAATCAAGCATCCTGGGACTGGTTTCGGGGTAACACCCCTTATCAGCCAGGCTAGCTTGAATCCAGTGGCAAAGTGAGCAAGGGACCCACGTCTGGGCATACCCTGCCAACTTAGGGCGAACAAAGCAAACACAAGGAGATGAAGGCTGGAGGGTTGAAACTTTTCAGACACTCACCCCCAGTCATAGATCTGGGTAGAATCAATCATCGTTCTTTAGCTCACTTCAAAACCCAAGTTTAGACCCAGCTACATGCAAATCAGTTTTGACCCTGTGCCTCAAGGAAGCAGTCCATACCGAACTGCCAAGCCAGGTCTTCCCTGGACAGGAATCAAGCATCCTGGGACTGGTTTCAGGGTAACACCCCTCATCAGCCAAGCTAGCTTGAATCCAGTGGCAAAGTGAGCAAGGGACCCACGTCTGGGCATACCCTGCCAACTTAGGGTGAACAAATCAAACACAAGGAGATGATGGACGGAGGGCTGAAGCTTTTCAGACACTCACCCCCAGTCACAGATCAGGGTTGAATCCATCATCGTTCTTTAGCTCACTTCGCCACCCCAGTTCAGACCCAGCTATATGCAAATCAGTCTTGGCATTGGGCCTCATGGAAAACAGTCCATCGCGAACTGCCAAGCCAGGTCTTCCCTGGACCGGAATCAAGCATCCTGAGACCAGTATCGGGGTAACACCCCTAATCAACCAGGCTAGCTTGAATCCAGTGGCAAAGTGAGCAATGGTCCCACATCTGGCCAAACCCTGCCAACTTAGGGCGAACAAAGCAAACACAAGGAGATGATGAACGGAGGGCTGAAACTTTTCAGACACTCACCCCCAGTCACAGATCTGGGTCGAATCCATCATCGTTCTTTATCTCACTTCGCCACCCTAGTTTAGACCCAGCTACATGCAAATCAGTTTTGACCTTGTGCCTCAAGGGAGCAGTGCAGCTCGAACTGCCAAGCCAGGTCTTCCCTGGACCGGAATCAAACATCCTGGGACTGGTTTCGGGGTAACACCACTTATCAGCCAGGCTAGCTTGAATCCAATGACAAAGTGAGCAAGGGACCCACGTCTGGGCATACCCTGCCATCTTAGGGTGAACAAATCAAACACAAGGTTATGATGGATGGAGTGTTGAAACTTTTCAGACACTCACCCCCAGTCACAGATCAGGGTTGAATCCATCATTGTTCTTTAGCTCACTTCGCCACCCCAGTTCAGACCCAGCTATATGTAAATCAGTCATGACCCAGTGCCTCATGGAAAACAGTCCATCCCGAACTGCCAAGCCAGGTCTTCCCTGGACCGGAATCAAGCATCCTGGGACCAGTTTCGGGGTAACAGCCCTCATCAGCCAGGCTAGCTTGAATTCAGTGGCAAAGTGAGCAAGGGACCCACGTCTGGGCATACCCTGCCAACTTACAGGGAACAAAGCAAACACAAGAAGATGATGGACGGTGTGCTGAAACTTTTCAGACACTCACCCCCAGTCACAGATCTGGGTTGTATCCATCATTGTTCTTTAGCTCACTTCGCCACCCCAGTTCAGACCCAGCTATCTGCAAAACAGTCTTGACCCTGTGCCTAATGGGAACAGTCCAGCCCGAACTGTCAAGCCAGGTATTCTCTGGAACGAAATCAAGCATCCTGGGACCAGTTTCCGGGTAACACCCCTTATCAGCCAGGCTAGCTTGAATCTAGTGGGAAAGTGAGCAAGGGACCCACGTCTGGGCATACTCTGCCAACTTAGGGCAAGCAAAGCAAACACAAGGAGATGATAGACGGAGTGCTGACATTTTTCAGACACTCACCCCCAGTCACAGATCTGGGTTGAATCCATCATTGTTCTTTAGATCACTTCCCCACCCAAGTTCAGACCCAGCTATATCCAAATCAGTCCTGACCCTGTGCCTCATGGGAACAGTCCAGCCCGAACTGCCAAACCAGGTCTTCCCTGGACCAGAATCAAGCATCCTGGGACCTGTTTCAGGGTAACACTCCTCATCAGCCAGGCTAGCTTTAATCCAGTGGCAAAGTGACCAAGGGACCCACGTCTGGGCATACCCTGCCAACTTAGGGTGAACAAATCAAACACAAGGAGATGATAGATGGAGTGCTGAAACTTTTCAGACACTCACCCCCAGTCACAGATCTGGGTTGAATCCATCATCGTTCTTTAGCTCACTTCGTCACCCCAGTTCAGACCCAGCTATATGCAAATCAGTCTTGGCCCTGTGCCTCATGGAAAATAGTCCATCGCGAACTGCCAAGCCAGGTCTTCCCTGGACCGGAATCAAGTATCCTGGGACCAGTATCGGGGTAACACCCCTAATCAGCTAGGCTAGCTTGATTACAGTGGCAAAGTGAGCAAGAGTCCTACATCTGGGCATACCCTGCCAACTTAGGGGGAACAAAGCAAACACAAGGAGATGATGAACGGAGGGCTGAAACTTTTCAAACAATCACCCCCAGTCACAGATCTGGGTCGAATCCATCAGCTAAAGAATCCATCATCATTCTTTAGCTCACTTCGCCACCCTAGTTTAGACCCAGCTACATGCAAATCAGTTTTGACCCTGTGCCTCAAGGGAGCAGCCCATCCTGAACTGTCAAGCCAGGTCTTCCCTGGACCGGAATTGAGCATCCTGGGACTGGTTTTGGGGTAACACCCCTCATCAGCTAAGCTAGCTTGAATCCAGTGGCAAAGTGAGCAAGGGACCCACGTCTGGGCATACCCTGCCAATTTAGGGTGAACAAATCAAACACAAGGAGATGATGGACAGAGTGCTGAAACTTTTCAGACACTCACCCCCAGTCACAGATCTGGGTTGAATCCATCATCGTTCTTTAGCTCACTTCGCCACCCCAGTTTAGACCCAGCTATATGCAAATCAGTCTTGGCACTGGGCCTCATGGAAAACAGTCCATCGCGAACTGCCAAGCCAGGTCTTCCCTGGACCGGAATCAAGCATCCTGTGACCAGTATCGGGGTAACACCCCTAATCAGCCAGGCTAGCTTGAATCCAGTGGCAAAGTGAGCAAGGGACCCACGTCTGGGCATACCCTGCCAACTTAGGGCGAACAAAGCAAACACAAGGAGATGAAGGCTGGAGGGTTGAAACTTTTCAGACACTCACCCCCAGTCATAGATCTGGGTAGAATCAATCATCGTTCTTTAGCTCACTTCGAAACCCAAGTTTAGACCCAGCTACATGCAAATCAGTTTTGACCCTGTGCCTCAAGGAAGCAGTCCATCCCGAACTGCCAAACCAGGTCTTCCCTGGACAGGAATCAAGCATCCTGGGACTGGTTTCAGGGTAACACCCCTCATCAGCCAAGCTAGCTTGAATCCAGTGGCAAAGTGAGCAAGGGACCCACGTCTGGGCATACCCTGCCAACTTAGGGTGAACAAATCAAACACAAGGAGATGATGGACGGAGGGCTGAAGCTTTTCAGACACTCACCCCCAGTCACAGATCAGGGTTGAATCCATCATCGTTCTTTAGCTCACTTCGCCACCCCAGTTCAGACCCAGCTATATGCAAATCAGTCTTGGCATTGGGCCTCATGGAAAACAGTCCATCGCGAACTGCCAAGCCAGGTCTTTCCTGGACCGGAATCAAGCATCCTGAGACCAGTATCGGGGTAACACCCCTAATCAACCAGGCTAGCTTGAATCCAGTGGCAAAGTGAGCAATGGTCCCACATCTGGCCATACCCTGCCAACTTAGGGCGAACAAAGCAAACACAAGGAGATGATGAACGGAGGGCTGAAACTTTTCAGACACTCACCCCCAGTCACAGATCTGGGTCGAATCCATCATCGTTCTTTAGCTCACTTCGCCACCCTAGTTTAGACCCAGCTACATGCAAATCAGTTTTGACCTTGTGCCTCAAGGGAGCAGTGCAGCTCGAACTGCCAAGCCAGGTCTTCCCTGGACCGGAATCAAACATCCTGGGACTGGTTTCGGGGTAACACCACTTATCAGCCAGGCTAGCTTGAATCCAATGACAAAGTGAGCAAGGGACCCACGTCTGGGCATACCCTGCCATCTTAGGGTGAACAAATCAAACACAAGGTTATGATGGATGGAGTGCTGAAACTTTTCAGACACTCACCCCCAGTCACAGATCAGGGTTGAATCCATCATTGTTCTTTAGCTCACTTCGCCACCCCAGTTCAGACCCAGCTATATGTAAATCAGTCATGACCCAGTGCCTCATGGAAAACAGTCCATCCCGAACTGCCAAGCCAGGTCTTCCCTGGACCGGAATCAAGCATCCTGGGACCAGTTTCGGGGTAACAGCCCTCATCAGCCAGGCTAGCTTGAATTCAGTGGCAAAGTGAGCAAGGGACCCACGTCTGGGCATACCCTGCCAACTTACAGGGAACAAAGCAAACACAAGAAGATGATGGACGGTGTGCTGAAACTTTTCAGACACTCACCCCCAGTCACAGATCTGGGTTGTATCCATCATTGTTCTTTAGCTCACTTCGCCACCCCAGTTCAGACCCAGCTATCTGCAAAACAGTCTTGACCCTGTGCCTAATGGGAACAGTCCAGCCCGAACTGTCAAGCCAGGTATTCTCTGGAACGAAATCAAGCATCCTGGGACCAGTTTCCGGGTAACACCCCTTATCAGCCAGGCTAGCTTGAATCTAGTGGGAAAGTGAGCAAGGGACCCACATCTGGGCATACTCTGCCAACTTAGGGCAAGCAAAGCAAACACAAGGAGATGATAGACGGAGTGCTGACATTTTTCAGACACTCACCCCCAGTCACAGATCTGGGTTGAATCCATCATTGTTCTTTAGATCACTTCCCCACCCAAGTTCAGACCCAGCTATATCCAAATCAGTCCTGACCCTGTGCCTCATGGGAACAGTCCAGCCCGAACTGCCAAACCAGGTCTTCCCTGGACCAGAATCAAGCATCCTGGGACCTGTTTCAGGGTAACACTCCTCATCAGCCAGGCTAGCTTTAATCCAGTGGCAAAGTGACCAAGGGACCCACGTCTGGGCATACCCTGCCAACTTAGGGTCAACAAATCAAACACAAGGAGATGATAGATGGAGTGCTGAAACTTTTCAGACACTCACCCCCAGTCACAGATCTGGGTTGAATCCATCATCGTTCTTTAGCTCACTTCGTCACCCCAGTTCAGACCCAGCTATATGCAAATCAGTCTTGGCCCTGTGCCTCATGGAAAATAGTCCATCGCGAACTGCCAAGCCAGGTCTTCCCTGGACCGGAATCAATATCCTGGGACCAGTATCGGGGTAACACCCCTAATCAGCTAGGCTAGCTTGATTACAGTGGCAAAGTGAGCAAGAGTCCTACATCTGGGCATACCCTGCCAACTTAGGGGGAACAAAGCAAACACAAGGAGATGATGAACGGAGGGCTGAAACTTTTCAAACAATCACCCCCAGTCACAGATCTGGGTCGAATCCATCAGCTAAAGAATCCATCATCATTCTTTAGCTCACTTCGCCACCCTAGTTTAGACCCAGCTACATGCAAATCAGTTTTGACCCTGTGCCTCAAGGGAGCAGTCCATCCTGAACTGTCAAGCCAGGTCTTCCCTGGACCGGAATTGAGCATCCTGGGACTGGTTTTGGGGTAACACCCCTCATCAGCTAAGCTAGCTTGAATCCAGTGGCAAAGTGAGCAAGGGACCCACGTCTGGGCATACCCTGCCAATTTAGGGTGAACAAATCAAACACAAGGAGATGATGGACAGAGTGCTGAAACTTTTCAGACACTCACCCCCAGTCACAGATCTGGGTCGAATCCATCATCGTTCTTTAGCTCACTTCGCCACCCTAGTTTAGACCCAGCTACATGCAAATCAGTTTTGACCTTGTGCCTCAAGGGAGCAGTGCAGCTCGAACTGCCAAGCCAGGTCTTCCCTGGACCGGAATCAAACATCCTGGGACTGGTTTCGGGGTAACACCACTTATCAGCCAGGCTAGCTTGAATCCAATGACAAAGTGAGCAAGGGACCCACGTCTGGGCATACCCTGCCATCTTAGGGTGAACAAATCAAACACAAGGTTATGATGGATGGAGTGCTGAAACTTTTCAGACACTCACCCCCAGTCACAGATCAGGGTTGAATCCATCATTGTTCTTTAGCTCACTTCGCCACCCCAGTTCAGACCCAGCTATATGTAAATCAGTCATGACCCAGTGCCTCATGGAAAACAGTCCATCCCGAACTGCCAAGCCAGGTCTTCCCTGGACCGGAATCAAGCATCCTGGGACCAGTTTCGGGGTAACAGCCCTCATCAGCCAGGCTAGCTTGAATTCAGTGGCAAAGTGAGCAAGGGACCCACGTCTGGGCATACCCTGCCAACTTACAGGGAACAAAGCAAACACAAGAAGATGATGGACGGTGTGCTGAAACTTTTCAGACACTCACCCCCCAGTCACAGATCTGGGTTGTATCCATCATTGTTCTTTAGCTCACTTCGCCACCCCAGTTCAGACCCAGCTATCTGCAAAACAGTCTTGACCCTGTGCCTAATGGGAACAGTCCAGCCCGAACTGTCAAGCCAGGTATTCTCTGGAACGAAATCAAGCATCCTGGGACCAGTTTCCGGGTAACACCCCTTATCAGCCAGGCTAGCTTGAATCTAGTGGCAAAGTGAGCAAGGGACCCACGTCTGGGCATACTCTGCCAACTTAGGGCAAGCAAAGCAAAACAAGGAGATGATAGACGGAGTGCTGACATTTTTCAGACACTCACCCCCAGTCACAGATCTGGGTTGAATCCATCATTGTTCTTTAGATCACTTCCCCACCCAAGTTCAGACCCAGCTATATCCAAATCAGTCCTGACCCTGTGCCTCATGGGAACAGTCCAGCCCGAACTGCCAAACCAGGTCTTCCCTGGACCAGAATCAAGCATCCTGGGACCTGTTTCAGGGTAACACTCCTCATCAGCCAGGCTAGCTTTAATCCAGTGGCAAAGTGACCAAGGGACCCACGTCTGGGCATACCCTGCCAACTTAGGGTGAACAAATCAAACACAAGGAGATGATAGATGGAGTGCTGAAACTTTTCAGACACTCACCCCCAGTCACAGATCTGGGTTGAATCCATCATCGTTCTTTAGCTCACTTCGTCACCCCAGTTCAGACCCAGCTATATGCAAATCAGTCTTGGCCCTGTGCCTCATGGAAAATAGTCCATCGCGAACTGCCACGCCAGGTCTTCCCTGGACCGGAATCAAGTATCCTGGGACCAGTATCGGGGTAACACCCCTAATCAGCTAGGCTAGCTTGATTACAGTGGCAAAGTGAGCAAGAGTCCTACATCTGGGCATACCCTGCCAACTTAGGGGGAACAAAGCAAACACAAGGAGATGATGAACGGAGGGCTGAAACTTTTCAAACAATCACCCCCAGTCACAGATCTGGGTCGAATCCATCAGCTAAAGAATCCATCATCATTCTTTAGCTCACTTCGCCACCCTAGTTTAGACCCAGCTACATGCAAATCAGTTTTGACCCTGTGCCTCAAGGGAGCAGTCCATCCTGAACTGTCAAGCCAGGTCTTCCCTGGACCGGAATTGAGCATCCTGGGACTGGTTTTGGGGTAACACCCCTCATCAGCTAAGCTAGCTTGAATCCAGTGGCAAAGTGAGCAAGGGACCCACGTCTGGGCATACCCTGCCAATTTAGGGTGAACAAATCAAACACAAGGAGATGATGGACAGAGTGCTGAAACTTTTCAGACACTCACCCCCAGTCACAGATCTGGGTCGAATCCATCATCGTTCTTTAGCTCACTTCGCCACCCCAGTTTAGACCCAGCTATATGCAAATCAGTCTTGGCACTGGGCCTCATGGAAAACAGTCCATCGCGAACTGCCAAGCCAGGTCTTCCCTGGACCGGAATCAAGCATCCTGTGACCAGTATCGGGGTAACACCCCTAATCAGCCAGGCTAGCTTGAATCCAGTGGCAAAGTGAGCAAGGGACCCACGTCTGGGCATACCCTGCCAACTTACAGCGAACAAAGCAAACACAAGGAGATGATGGACGGTGTGCTGAAACTTTTCAGACACTCACCCCCAGTCACAGATCTCGGTCGAATCCATCATCATTCTTTAGCTCACTTCGCCACCCTAGTTTAGACCCAGCTACATGCAAATCAGTTTTGACCTTGTGCCTCAAGGGAGCAGTGCAGCTCGAACTGCCAAGCCAGGTCTTCCCTGGACCGGAATCAAGCATCCTGGGACTGGTTTCGGGGTAACACCCCTTATCAGCCAGGCTAGCTTGAATCCAGTGGCAAAGTGAGCAAGGGACCCACGTCTGGGCATACTCTGCCAACTTAGGGCGAGCAAAGTCAACACAAGGAGATGATGGACGGAGTGGTGAAACTTTTCAGACATTCACCCTCAGTCACAGATCTGGGTTGAATCCCTCATCGTTCTTTAGCTCACTTCGCCACCCCAGTTCTGACCCAGCTATATGCAAATCAGTCTTGACCTTGTGCCTCATGGACACAGTCCACCCCGAACTGCCATGCCAGGTCATCCCTGGACCGGAATGAAGCATCCTGGGACCAGTTTCAGGGTAACACCCCTCATCAGCCAGGCTAGCTTGAATCAAGTGGCAAAGTGAGCAAGGGACCCACGGCTGGGTATACCCTGCCAACTTAGGGCGAACAAAGCAAACACAAGGAGATGATGGACGGAGGGCTGAAACTTTTCAGACACTCACCCCCAGTCACAGATCTGGGTTGAATCCATTATCGTTCTTTAGCTCACTTCGCCACCCAAGTTTAGACCCAGCTACATGCAAATCAGTTTTGACCCTGTGCCTCAAGGGAGCAGTCCAGCCCGAACTGCCAAGCCAGGTCTTCCCTGGACCGGAATCAAGAATCCTGGGACTGGTTTCAGGGTAACACCCTTTATCAGCCAGACTAGCTTGAATCAAGTAGCAAAGTGAGCAAGGGACCCACGTCTGGGCATACCCTGACAACTTATGGTGAACAAATCAAACACAAGGAGATGAAAGACGGAGTGCGGAAACTTTTCAGACACTCACTCCCAGTCACAGATCTGGGTTGAATCCATCATCATTTTTTAGCTCACTTCGCCACCCCAGTTCAGACCTAGCTATATGCAAATCAGTCTTGACCCTGTGCCTCATGCGAACAGTCCAGCCCAAACTGCCGAGCCAGGTATTCCCTCGACCCGAATCAAGCATCCTGGGACCGGTTTCAAGGTAACACCCCTCATCAGCCAGGCTAGCTTGAATCAAGTAGCAAAGTTAGCAAGGGACCCACGTCTGGGCATACCCTGCCAACTTAGGGTGAACAAAGCAAGCACAAGGAGATGATAGACGTAGTGCTGTATCTTTTCAGACACTCGCCCCCAGTCACAGATCTGGTTTGAATCCATCATCGTTCTTTATCTGACTTTGCCACCCCAGTTCAGACCCAGCTATATACAAATCAATCTTGACCCTGTGCCTCATGGTAACAGTCGAGCACGAACTGCCGAGCCAGGTCTTCCCTGGACTGGAATCAAGCATCCTGGGACCGGTTTAGGGGTAACACCCCTCGTCAGCCAGGCTAGCTTGAATCCAGTGGTAAAGTGAGCAAGGGACCCACGTCTGGGCATACCCTGCCAACTTAGGGTAAACAAAGCAAACACAAGGAGATGATGGATGGAGTGCTGAAACTTTTCAGACACTCACCCCCAGTCACAGGTCTGGGTTGAATCCATCATTGTTCTTTAGCTCACTGCACCACCCAAGGTCAGACCCAGCTATATGCAAATCAATCTTGACCCTGTGCCTCATGGGAACAGTCCAGCCCGAACTGCCAATCCAGGTCTTCCCTGGACCGGAATCAAGCATCCTGGGACCGGTTTCAGAGTAACACCCCTCATCAGCCAGGCTAGCTTGAATCCAGTGGCAAAGTGAGCAAGGGCCCCACGTCTGGGCATACTCTGCCAACTTAGGGCGAACAAAGCAACCACAACGAGATGATGGACGGAGTGCTGAAACCTTTCAGGCCCTCATCCTCAGTCACAGATCTGGGTTGAATCCCTCATCGTTCTTTAGCTCATTTCGCCACCCCAGTTCAGACCCAGCTATATGTAAATCAGTCTTGACCCTGTGCCTCATGGACACAGTCCATCCCGAACTGCCAAGCCAGGTCTTCCCTGGACCGGAATGAAGCATCCTGTGACCAGTTTCAGGGTAACACCTCTCATCAGCCAGGCTAGCTTGAATCCAGTGGCAAAGTGAGCAAGGGACCCACGTCTGGGCATACCCTACCAACTTAGGGCGAACAAAGCAAACACAAGGAGATGATGGACGGAGGACTGAAACTTTTCAGACACTCACCCCCAGTCACAGATCTGGGTTGAATCCATCATTGTTCTTTAGCTCACTTCGCCACCCAAGTTTAGACCCAGCTACATGCAAATCAGTTTTGACCTTGTGCCTCAAGGGAGCAGTCCAGCCCAATCTGCCAAGCCAGGTCTTCCCTAGACCGGAATCAAGCATCCTGGGACTGGTTTCAGGGTAACACCCCTTAACAGCCAGACTAGCTTGAATCAAGTAGCAACGTGAGCAAGGGACCCACATCTAGGCATACCCTGCCAACTAATGGTGAACAAATCAAACACAAGGAGATGATAGACAGAGTGCTGAAACTTTTCAGACACTCACTCCCAGTCACAGATCTGGGTTGAATCCATCATCGTTCTTTAGCTCACTTCGCCACCCCAGTTCAGACCCAGCTATATGCAAATCAGTCTTGACCCTGTGCCTCATGGTAACAGTCGAGCACGAACTGCCGAGCCAGGTCTTCCCTGGACTGGAATCAAGCATCCTGGGACTGGTTTAGGGGTAACACGACTCGTCAGCCAGGCTTGCTTGAATCCAGTGGCAAAGTGAGCAAGGGACCCACGTCTGGGCATACCATGCCAACTTAGGGTAAACAAATCAAACACAAGGAGATGATGGATGGAGTGCTGAAACTTTTCAGACACTCACCCCCAGTCACAGGTCTGGGTTGAATCCATCATCGTTCTTTAGCTCACTGCACCACCCAAGGTCAGACCCAGCTACAAGCAAATCAATCTTGACCCTGTGCCTCATGCGAACAGTCCAGCCCAAACTGCCAAGCCAGGTATTCCCTCGACCCGAATCAATCATCCTGGGACCGGTTTCAGGGTAACACCCCTCATCAGCGAGGCTAGCTTGAATCCAGTGGCAAAGTGACCAAGGGACGCACGTCTGGGCATACCCTGCCAACTTAGGGTGAACAAAGCAAACACAAGGAGATGATAGACGGAGTGCTGTAACTTTTCAGACACTCACCCCCAGTCACAGATCTGGGTTGAATCCATCATCGTTCTTTATCACACTTCGTCACCCCAGTTCAGACCCAGCTATATACAAATCAGTCTTGACCCTGTGCCTCATGGGAACAGTCGAGCACGAACTGCTGAGCCAGGTCTTCCCTGGACTGGATCAAGCATCCTGGGACCGGTTTCGGGGTAACACCTCTCGTCAGCCAGGCTATGTTGAATCCCGTGGCAAAGTGAGCAAGGGACCCACGTCTGGGCATACCCTGCCAACTTAGGGCGAACAAAGCAAACACAAGGAGATGATGGATGGAGTGCTGAAACTTTTCAGACACTTACCCCCAGTCACAGGTCTGGGTTGAATCCATCATCGTTCTTTAGCTCACTGCGCCACCCAAGGTCAGACCCAACTATATGCAAATCAATCTTGACCCTGTGCCTCATGGGAACAGTCCAGCCCGAACTGCCAAGCCAGGTCTTCCCTGGACCGGAATCAACCATCCTGGGACCGATTTCGGGGTAACACCCCTCATCAGCCAGGCTAGCTTGAATCCAGTGGCAAAGTGAGCAAGGGACCCATGTCTGGGCATACTCAACCAACTTAGGGCAAACAAAGCAAACACAACGAGATGATGGATGGAGTGCTGAAACCTTTCAGGCCCTCACCCTCAGTCACAGATCTGGGTTGAATCCATCATCGTTCTTTAGCTCACTTTGCTCCCAAGTTCAGACCCAGCTATATGCAAATCAGTCTTGACGCCCTGCCTCATGGGAACAATCCAGCCCGAACTGCCAAGCCAGGTCTTCCATGGATCGGAATCAAGCATCCTGGGACCGGTATCGGGGTAACACACCTCATATGTCAGGCTAGCTTTAATCCAGTGGCAAAGTAAGCAAGGGACCCACGTCTGGGCATACCCTGCCAACTTAGGGTGAACAAAGCAAACACAAGGAGCTGATGGACGGAGTGCTGAAACATTTCAGACACTCACTCCCAGTCACAGATCTGGGTTGAATCAGTCATCGTTCTTTAGCTCACTTTGCCACCCCAGTTCAAACACATCTATATGCAAATCAGTCTTGACCCTGTGCCTCATGGGAACAGTCCAACCTAGGGAGGACCTGGCCTGGCAGTTCGGGCTGGATTGTACCCATGAGGCACAGGGTCAAGATTGATTTGCATATGGCTGGGTCCAAACTGGGGTAGCGAAGTGAGCTAAAGAACGATGATGGATTCAACGCAGATCTGTGACTGGGGGTGAATGTCTGAAAAGTTTCAGCACTCCGCCCATCATCTCATTGTATTAGCAAAGCAGTCCTTCCAGATGCAGCAAAACAGTCTTGTGAAGTACACAGCAGACCACAGCAGAAGTTAGTCCTTTGAGAATCCTTCCAGTGTGGGTCTGAGGGTCCCCTTTTTATCCTTGGTTCCTCCTTTGAAGTAGGAGACGTTTTTAGATAATTTCCTTTGAGATGCTTGGAGTTTCCTGACTCCCCTGTCCTTGCTCTGAGCTGGCTGCATGAACAATGCAAGGTTGACAAATTCTTTGTGAGAAGACAGAGCACAGCGTATTCAGTTGCAAGTGGGGCTGTTCCCAACTCCGCCCTCCCATCCTGGAAGTTGATGGCCAATCCAGGCACAACTAATCCCTCTATTGTGTGACTGTCTGGGAGGAATAAGCAAAGTCCAACTATAAGCTACATCCAGTCATGTGACCCAGAAGGAGGCTGCAGGCACCAAATAGTTGGGGCAGGAAAATGCCAACTTTCTAAAAGTGGCATTTTCAAAATTGTAACTTAAAATCCGAATTTATCATTAAAGAGGATTTTTAATGATAATTTCTCAGACACCAAACACGAAACGCTACCTGTTCCCAATAAAAAGTTAGCTCTTATTAAATGTAATAAGGCAACCCAATGTTACCCTATGGGACAGGCTGGCCTCAGAGTAGTGAAAAACAAATTTTGCAGTTTTTCACTACCAGGACATGTAAAACTTAAAAGCACATATCCAACCTTCTATTAACAGTGCACCATGCCCTATGGGCTACCTAAGGCCTACCTTAGGGGTGACATATATGCAATAAAGGGGGGCGTTAAGTCTTGGCAAGGGGGTTATATTGAAAAGTCGAATTGGCAGTTTATATTCTGCAGTCAGGTTGCAATGGCAGGCCTGGGACTTTTCTAAATGGCTACTTAGTGGGTGGCACAATATGTGCTGCAGGCCCACTAGTAGCATTTAACTTACAAGCCCTGGGTATACCACTTTAGTAGGCATTTATAAGTAAATTAAATATGTCAATCAGGTGTAACCCAGTGTTACCATATTTTAGGAAATGAGCACAAGTGCTTTAGTACTGGTTAGCAGTGGTAAAGTGCAGAGAGTCCTAATGCCAACAAAAACAAATTCAGCAATAATGGGAGGGATGAAGTCAAAACATTGTTGGGTGACTCTGCAGAGAGGGCCAACAACCTGCAATCCATTCACATATAACTTTCCCCAAGCAGCAATCTAGAGGCTGGACATGATATGGATGTCTCATCACACAAGCAGGCGTACTAAATCGCCTGTCCAGGCATGATTTCCAAGCAGATGAATTCTGGTTTTGTGGTGGTTCAATAAAATTCCAGTCCTCCAAAGCGGACCCATTCTCACCCATTGTCACATTCCTAAACACCTCTCCGCCCACTGACCATAATCTCTTCACTACCCGTTTCCCCCAACCCTTAGCTATTTAACTCTTGGTACTGAAACATCTGTGATCTGCAGGTCAAGAATCTGGGCTACGCAGTCTCTGTCTCCCATCCTGTAGAAGACAGAGGGCCTGATTCACAAAGGTAAAGTTAGAACAAAAGCCTAACTTAGACGAAAAGTCTAACTGTACTACTTTTAGGTATTCACAAAGGTAAGTTACTGCTAGTAAATTTACTAGTAGTAAAGATACTAGGATTAAAGTTACTACTTGTAAAATTACTAGTAGTAAAGTTACTAGTAGTAACTTGCCTTTGTGAAAACCAAAAAGTATTAAACATGGTCTTAAGTCTAAGTTTATTACGTAAGTCTGAGTTTACTACTTTTCGGTACTCACAAAGGTAAGTTACTACTAGCATTTTTACTACTAGTAAAGTTACTGCAAGAAAAGTTACTACTAGTAAAATTACTAGTAGTAACGTTACTAGTAGTAACTTACCTTTGTGAATACCAAAAAGTAGTAAAGATAGACTTTTGTGGACATATTTATGAAAATTGTGGCGCAGAGCAGCGTAGCAAATCAACTTCTTTGCTGCCCTGAGTCACAGGGAAATGGGAGGAATGTGGCGTATTTATCCAATAAAGCACATTGCTGTCCTCTTCCCTTGCGCTGGTGCCATTTTGGCAGCCTAGCGTCAAAGCAAGCAATGTTGCACCATGGTGCAAGGGCACCTGTGCTGTAGGCAGGATTGTTTTTGTCCAGGAACGGGCACCTTCCAACACAAAAAACAATCAATAGAAGTGTTTTCCTCTTTCTATGTGTGCTGCAGAATTTCTCCTCATTACGCCTCCCCTGGGACGACATAAGATTTTGGAGCATTCCCATGTTTACAAGTGGGAATGCATGAAAATCTATGAGAGTTGCTTGAGAATACCCACCGCAACGACCATGGAACCCATACCCAGGGTAGAGTAAGGCAACGCAGCGATTTGCTGTGCATTGCCTTACTCCAGATGTATGAAGCCACTCAGAGCCACACAAAGTGGCTTTGCGTAGCTTCATAAATCTGTCGTAGACGTTGTGTCATGCATGTACCCCATTGGGTGGTGCAAGCATGACGCATGCCTCTCATAAATATGCCTCTTGGTCTAAGTTAGACTTTTGGTCCAACTATACCTTTGTGAATAGGGCCCAGTATATTTAGTATCATTAAAACACGCTGATTGTAGTGCTTAGAAACCTTTATGAGAGATATGATACCAATATAAAAAAAGTTGTTATTATAAAATAATTTGCTGCTGTCGTGTGGTGTTTATTTAAAAAGTCCGTGAAACAATCGAGCATATTTTATGAAGCATTATATGTTAGCTTTTATAAAGGCACTTTTAATGGTGCGCATCTGTCCTTCATGCTCCAATTTAATACAGGCTTATACCGACTTTTAGTTATTCTCTGGTGAATGTTTTCCTTTCCTGAGTCCAAAATAGGTTAGTGTTCCACCGAAGGACATTTGAAGGAGAGGGAATCCTTAAGGAAAAGCAGTGCTCATCTGAAATCCACTGTCCCAATTTTTTACCCTGCGTGGTTCAGGCAAATTTATTTCCATGCCCCAGTTATGTTGTAATAGCACTCAAAGATATAGCCATGGCAATAGCGAAAGTTATTATTGGAAGACTTCTTGCAAAGTCAAAGCGCTGCATTTTGCACAGCATCTAACTGTGTCACTATGAGATAGGAGCCTGACTTTAGATGTTTTGTCATAGCCCTTAAAATGTCCTATAAAGCAGGGATGATAAAGTGAAATTACCTTTACTAAAACAAGAGCCTGTCTCTATGCGTGCAGAAGCCTATTAACTAAACAGTCTGGCAAACGTATCACATACCAATGACTAAGCGTGGGTACCTGCTTCAAAAGGAAAGTCTAAGATATTTATTTCTAATAAACACAAACATTTCAGGGAGGCATGTTTAATTCATTATGCTAACACATAAGAAGAAAAACGTAACGCCCTTGGGAATGCAGGCTGCAGACTTCTCCTTAAGCGTATGTTTCATTGCGGAGCATTTCGAATTAAAGAACATTAAAAATGTATCCGTAGAGATAATCACGAATGTCACACCAGATAGAGGAGAGATCTGGTTCGATGCTCGATTGTGCGACTGTAAAGGAACAACCAAATTAGGAGAGAAGTGCCAAAATGCAGCGTCTGACGTTCCCAACACGACATACGTCTCTATCCCAATGCATGCACCCAAGGGTAGCAGAAAAAGGCTGCAGGTGTACCATTCGGAGGAGTGGGGGCGGAGGTGGGGCACATTTAGCAAACATACACATATACACAAAAAGAAGCAAACTCATAATCAATATTTCGGTGGTTCTTAGGTGAAAATAAATGCAACTTCCACAGCACATCTGCAATAAATTCCAAAACATCATTGCACTAATCTAAAAAGATTAAAATGTTAAAGAGAGGCTGTAAGAAATGGGGCTATTAGTCAAGGGGGTGTGACTTCCTACCTTGAGTAATCACAATTCTTGTCCGAGTGAATGCTTAAAGTCACTAAATAAATGTGAGCTCAACCCCCCAAAAAATCCCAAACTGAATTAGAAAGTTAGAGTATGTTTTAATAAATTAAATGACACCCAAATGACAAAAATCCAATTAGAGGACCAAGAAGATATGAATTTTTAAAGTTTTAAATATAAATAGCGCAAATACGGGCTAAGCACCAATCACGGTCAACTGATCATGGTAGACCGGGGCGTGATTTGAGGTCAATCGTGATGGAGTGTCAATCGGATACAGGAACCAGGTTCAACTAGGCTGGAGGTTTTAACTTGGAACTTAGGGGGAGATTGTCAAACATGCTGTTCTGGGTTAGCATCACAAAAGTGATGCTAACCAGCAGAAAATGTTTCTTCCTGATTCACTTTGCAATGCAAAACTTGTTTTCTGCTGGAAAGTACCCAAAAGTAATGCAGAGCAGTGGGATACGCTGCTTTGCATTACTTTGCTCAAGGGGGCTTTACATGGGTGGTGCATGGGTGTTTCCATGCAACCACCCATGCTTTTCGACATTAAACCCTATCTACCAACATTAGTAGACAGGGTTTAGCGCCAAAAAGTAACGCCACTGAAAAGCAGGCATTAAAAGGAGAAATGTTTTCATTTCTCCTTTCTTTTTCAACTTTGCGTGTGTGCTGCATTGTACAGCACACATACAAACTAGGAAAATATTTTTTTAGTTATCTAGCCATAGTATTTTGTACAGGAAGGGTATCCTTCCTGTACAAAACTTATGGTAGACTCAGGCATGCACCCTAGCACTATGGCGCTAAGGTGTTTGCCTGACGCACGCAGCTGAAATCAGCACCGGCGCTAGGGAGAAGAGAGGACAGGAGAAAGCCATATCTCTGTGAAAATGGCACTCTCCTGCTCTCTCCCTGTCAGGCAACACGATGCAACACAGCATTTTTGGCTGCTGTGCTCCATTTTATGACACCTTTGAGAATCTGGGCCTTAGCCTCAAAAATGGAAGTCCAAAATCTTCAGTGGGGCAAGGAAGTAGGCTGTAGCAGAAGAGGGCTCTGGGAAGGCAGTTAGTCATTGGATGCAGTCCTGGTGGCCATTGGTTTTTGGCTGTAGAGCTCAAAGCTGGAGAAATTCAAATTTCGTGCCCAGAAAAGGTGCCTCATTGGCCCGATACTTTTGGCGGCTTCACCTGATTAAGATTTCTATGTTTGCAGTTTTTTAATTCTTCAGAGGTCGGAATCCTTCTCTGGTGCAAGTCTGCAGGCTGTAGCCAAAGAGAGCTCCTCAAAATCATATACCTTCTCCGTGAGATCCCACTGAATGATATTTGCTTCTCTGGAGAAGCTCAGAGCAAGAGAAACCTGAATCATCAAACCAGCTGCAACGCCCCCTGGTCAGATGGGCTTGGCAGGTTTGTCTCAGCCGCCCTCCAGATATCTAAATCCCAGGTTTTCAGGGGTGGTAGTAGATGCCCAGCCATACACAGCCAAGAGTTTCAGGATCTCAGGAACAGCACTTGTGTGTCAGGACATACTCCAACAGAGGACAACAGCATAGTCCAGGGCAGGTGGAGTCGGAACTGGTTAGCTAGGCAGTTGCAGATAATGACTCTTGTAGCTTATTGTATTTCTGTAGCTTGAACAGGAGGTCAGCCTTATGACCTTTGGTCCCCGTCTTTGTCTTGGGTACAGGAAGGGGCAGGAGCAGTCCTTCAGGGCTCTTCTCAGGTCAGACACCAGATCCAGTCTTTTTATGTTCTTCCTCAGGTCTAGCAAATTTTCTCAAGAAGGTGCCAGGGGATGCCACATTTATGTCTGGCACTAGCGTGTGGATGGGTGACTTCTGGTCCCTCCCTAACCAAACGGCTATAAGTTTAGAGGGTACTTTTGCAGTACTTTGTGTCATCCCTACTGCAAACATCCCAAATTGCTCCTCTCTGCCTAAATTGAAGATGATGAAACCCTTCTCCCTTTGTGCAGGGCCTGCGTGCCCACCCAAACGTTTGGCAATGCCAATGATCAGCATCTCCTCTACGGTCATTCCAAGCCAGTTCTGGGGACCGCTCCCCTCCCACTGGGACTGGTGACCGTCTGACTGGGGGAAAAAAGAAGGGGATTGTCCAAGTGTCATCTGCTATCTGTTTGTGACAGGGGAGGCCCCTTTGAAGCAAATTGCATTCCACGGCACAACTCAAATGGTCATTCTGCCAGAGCACCATAAACACCTCCTCACACCCACCCCTTTATCTCTGCTCTGGTAGTAGTTGTCATACCTCTTTCAAATTAGCTTCCAGAGGATTTAGGTATGGAAAGGCTAACTTTTTAAAAGTTATGTTTCCCTAATAGGTATCAAAAATCCAACTTCACCATTAAGTTGAGCTTTTGATAAATATTAATAAGAGTTGTTTAATCATATTACATGCTGGGTTCCTATGAGATAGCAGAATTACATTTTAATATTGCTTCCCAGTGTTTCCCAGCCAGCCTTCCTACAGTAAAAATAGATTTTGGTGTTAATCATTGTAAGGGCATGTTAACATCAAATTACTTTTTAATACAAGGCACTCTGCCCTATGATCTACAAGGCCAACTGAGAGGTGATCTATTAATATTTAAAAGGAAGATTTAGACCTTTCAAACAGGTTTATTATGACAGGTCGAATTACACTGCTGCAGTCAGGCTGCAAGGGTAGGCCTGAAGTCATGTTTGCACTGTCACAGTAATGGATGGCAGAATGTGTTCTACAGGCCACTAATAACATTTAACTTCCAGGCCTTGGGTGCACTTGTACCAGATACTAGTGTCTTATTTGCAGTGGAGGCTCGCATAGGGCGTGCTTCAGGGCGTTGAGGCGGGGCGGGCGAGGGGCAGGGTGGGGGGTAGTAAACTCGGACATACGACGGAATGGAGGAAAGTAATTATTATGTTCCTCCGTTCCGTCGTATGTCTGAGTTTACTACCCCCCCACCCTGCCCCTCCCCCGTCCCGTCCCACCCCACCGTTCCACAGCTCGCCCTATGCGAGCCGCCACTGCTTAGTTGAAGGGCCGCTGGAATTATGCAGCATAATTCGCCACATTTTGTAAAAGTATTACTTCATTATTTCTTCATTTCTAAACTTGGTAAACTGTATGGGCATTGGTTGCACCTCATTAGCACCTGTTTAACACCAAAATTTAGCAATAAGCAACAGGAAGTTTATCAGTCCAGCTTTGCAAAGGGTCTTCCACTGCACTGCAACATGTGTCGCTGCCTTTTTAGTAACTTTTGAACTGTTTGAGCTAGAAACAAATTTAGTTTTTGTTAAAATCAACAGATTATGTGACAGATGATGGATTATGTGGCAAATGAAGCAAATCTATAATTATGCGAAAATTGCCGCGGTCGCACAATCACATAATTCCAATGGCCCTGCTTATTGGCAAGTTAAATATGCCAATTAGGAGTATACCAGTTCAATTACTACTGCTTATCAGGGGTACATAGCACAGAGTCCCATAGTCGGTAAAAACAGATAGGGCAAAATTCTGGGGGTACGCCATGCAAAAGATCTAAATTTCCTACAAAATCAAATTAAATAGACACAGTTATGGCACCAGTGTTAAAGGAACATTTTGATATTACACATTTTTTTATTTCGTATTGTGAGTATTTGTGGATATCGTTGATTTGGGGTCATTGGCTCTTAGTCGATCATGCATTTACAGAGGATGTCAAAACCACAAGGGGCCTACTGATTAGTTTTTGCAAAATGTGTTAACTCTCGGGCAGATTTCTTGGCACTGTGCATTAAGAACATACTATGCAAAAGCTGAAAAGCTGGAGACCAGTAGCATAGTAAAAGGCATATTCTGTCTGTAGCTTTATGAAGTGAAATGGCTGGTCGGGATTTCTCAGATTTCCTCTTGTGCTGCTTCTTGTACATAGAAATGAAGTCCCATAAACACAACCAGGAATATGGTGCATATTCTAGCCCTTGAGAAGCTCGAAGATGGAAAGAAAAGAGTGCCTAATGAGCAATGGTAAGGATTATTAACTAAGGGGCATATTAGCAAGACTGGCGATAAAATTATCGCCGTTTTAGCGGCAGGAAACTGCCGCTAAAACGGCGATAATGGGCTTGCTAATATGCGTTATAGAATTCAATAGAAGCCCAGGTTAGATGTGCAGGACATCTAACCTGGGCTTCTATTGGAATTCTATAACGCTAAAACGGCGATAATTTTATCGCCAGTCTTGCTAATATGCCCCCCAGTTTCTAGCTCCGAATTTGAGCTAATCAAAAGAGTGGGGTTGAAGTGTTACAGGATCAAAATGCCTTGATCCACAATGAGGGGGCTGACAACTTTTGGGCGGTTTGTGCTGTATTTATGGAGTGACAGGTGCTGTGCATTCTAATTGGACTCTAATTGAACCTGGATATTATGACAGCGTTTATCATAAAGGTTCTTCTTGATGGTATAATGATCTGCATTTGGTGTCAAAGCTAGAAACGAAAGTGGCAGAGAAGAAGAGCTCCCTATGAGAAAGTATAGAGAAAAGTAAAAACAAAATGGTAAACTTGAAAAAAAATAGTAACAATATGTATCTGTTAAATATTATTGTAAAACATTTTTTATATTTATTGTAAATATAGAACAAAAAAAGTTACACATTATTAAATTAGTATACCATTTTACATGTAAATATTTTGAATATACTAAATTAAATTTAAAATAGTTTTCTGAAGTTTAACTTAAAAAAAATTACACCTAAAGAATAAAACATGTATTTTTGTGGATTATTGATTAATAATTATTAAAGCGATGTATGGAATTAATTAAAAGCTAGTTTTCATAACACAAGGGAAACAAGAGACTCACTAAGTACCTGGAGTAATTAAATAAAAAGTAACAATGAGCCCTAATACAATAATTCATTCATAATCATTAAGATCAAATGATAGATTTAATAGGAAGGCACATACAAAATTGTAAATGAAGTGGGTGCCAGCGCAAAACATGTTCAGCGCTCTCTTGAGTGTGATACACATGTGGGATAAAAGTGATCATTGAACACATCAGATAAAAAACAGCATGGCCCATTATGTAATACAAAACAATAGGCCCACAATGAAGTCAGTAACGTTTCAATCCTTTTAGCAATGCAGGATCTGCATCAGGACTCATTAAATATTGGGACCCGGGAAGGAGCTGGAATTAATGAAAGAGGGAAAGAGAAAATGGGGAAGTCGAAAGCATGGCTCTCTAAAGTTCAATAGAGCATGAAATCAAAAATTGCTCATATTCAGTTGGAGTCCCAAAGACTGTGAGGCACATAGGAAAGAAAAAAAGAAAGATGACATTTAGAAGATTGGATAATTGTGAGGGGCTCTTTGCATACAGGTGAAAAGATAACAATATGCCAGATGAGTGAGAGAGGGAGGGTGGTGCAGTGATAGCTGATATAGCAATGGAGAGTAGGCATGGAAGAAAAACAAAAGGAGAAGGTACTCATGAGGAGTGGAGATAAGGAGTATTACACTTGGGAAGCATAAACTAGTACAGGGAAAATGGAAGTGCATATTATTGTGCATTCCTTTGTTCAGTAGTGTGGTGTCCATAGTGGCAGAAGACAGCTCATGAATGGAGAAAGTCTGAAAACGCTCACTTGCAGTGTGTAGGCTTGTAGGAAACTCCAGGAGCTGCCTAAGATGGGACAAATGCTTCTTGTATTGAGGCCATTGGAATGATTCAGTGCTGTCCATGATGGACTGTGAAAAGCTTTTAATATATGGAGAGTCCCATGCTGTTAGCGAGGAAGCATTGATGTAGAGTTCAATAAACATAAAGGAAGGGCCAATGAGATGTCTGAAGTGCAGCAGTCATATTGGAGTGGCATTCTACAGTCCTCAACAGTGGAATAAATAACTGACTATAGATTTGCCTAGGAGGAATGAAAGTAGAAAAGAAAGAAGTAGATAAAAAGATATAGAAAAAGAGATAGCACATGTATACATTTAGACTGCAAAAGAATTAAATCGATGGAGAAGTATTAACATGCAAAAACATTGTTTACAACAAATGTCAAATATATAATCCATATGTGATTGAGAACTCACACTTAGGGCTCGAATACAATGTCAGTCGGAGTTGCCTCCGACTGACACCGTCGCAGTCTCTGGACCGACCGACCGACGGTCGGTGGTCCCGACACTGCAATTACAATGCGACCACATGGTGGGGTCGCATACTCCCATTTCTCAATGGAAGCTGAGCACAAGATCCCATTGAGAAATGGGAGATTCTGTTAATCCCTGCACCGCGTGGCAGGCACCTCAAGGTGCCTGCCACACGGTGGAGGGATTAACAACGGCCCTCAACCAGAGGCTGCTAGGAGAAGGGGGCCCTGCTAGGGGCCCCCAAACTCGCTTTCTGACAGGCTTTCCATGTCTAAAGCCCGCATGGAAAGCCTGTCGGAAACCGAGCATCATAATCCCAACGGCGGAAATGCCATCCATTGGGATTACAGGCTGGTCTCCGACTGACCGACGGGCTCAAGGAGCCCATTGGATTCCAGCCGGAATGATTGGCCGGTTTCAATTCCAACCACCTAAGTTGTAATTAGGCGGTCGGAATTGAAATTGCAATGGGGCCCGGAAAGTCTCCGACCAGCGGTCGGAGGCATTTCGGACCCCATTGTAATAAGGCCCTTAATGTCAGTTTGAGTAATGGAGCAGTGCAGTGGTCTCTGAGTTGATTAAAATGAACCATATGTGTCCAAATTCAGTTTAGGCATTCAAATGAAAATACCTGCAGGAACTACCAAAACAGTAATCTTTGTGGGACCACAGTAAATCAGAACCTAGGAATAGAATCAACCTTAATATTAACAAGGTCCCATCTTGTTGCTGGTTCAGTCCAGATTTCATTATAACCATTCTTAGGATCTACCTGAGCTCCTCTCGTCTCAGAAGGTGTTCCGGATTGCCTCCTCTGTCTGCAATGGAAATGACAGAGATAGTCTGCCATCTTGTGTCATCCTCTGAATGCTCAACTATTTCGGAGTAGTCTAAAACGACAAGCATGGAATGTAGTAAATAACGATAATTTTGTAATATCCATGTTAACTGAAAACTAATAAAACTTGTTTTAAAAAAAGCATTGCATAGGACACAGTAGAGTTATGTAACTGCCAAGTTTCTTTGTGGCTGGGATACAATGGCCACCGTTAACCAGTAGCCCAAGATTTTCCTTTCAAACGTAGCTACTTTTCTTGTCCTAGGAAACCTGCAGCAGGCAAAGACATTAAGCTATAGCTAGGCGAGAATTCACAAAAGCTGAATATTTGCACAGGGAAGTCCAGCTGAAGTCTTTTCTTCATGACAAACGGCTTCTCCCTGTATCTTGTTCCAGTCTTTCAGAGGAGGAATAATATCCAAGGGTCTGAGTTAGAGTTTGATATATAGTACTCCGTCACAAACATGATAGGTATCCTCCCAGCCTAATTATAAGTGCATTAGGCTATAATGCCATTTTAATTTGGCAGGCAGGATACCTGTTGAGGTGGTGATGGAGTACCTGTCTGCCAGATTCAGTATCAGGCCTGAAGTCCCAAATGTTTCCAACTGCTGATAACATTCCTCCTTCTCTCTCCTACAGCCCTCAAGTCTTCAAGGCAGGCTTCTATGCACCAGATCTTTCTCCAGTCATGGTTCTTGTAGGGTAAAGTGTGCAATGTTCAGCTAAGCCTCACAGAAGTCAGGAATCCATCTACTTTTTGTGTACCTATGGCAGGATACAAGATGCCAGTCACTTGACTCTTGGAGAGTCATTCAAATTCCTGAAGCAGCCAGGCAGAGACTTGTTACTTCAGGAAGTTGTCTTCCTAGGTCCTGGAATGTTGTGATAATGTGATGGTGAGGTGCAATTTTCATCCTATGCACAAGCCAAGCCAGAGATTAGAGGAATCCTCACAACCATTGCAGGTTATTTTCTTCCTTCCTTTTGCAGCACTTAGTTTCTCAGTTACTGCAAGCCTTCCCAGAATTATGCAACCAAAATGGTCCTAGCTCTAGCCTTCTTGTAGGTACCGGATTACAGGCTATTTTTCGGGCCTGAGGTGTCCTCCTCTCTTTCATTGTTAGAACAGGGGTTCCCTCCTACTTGAGATACAAATAGAAATTCTAGGATGGTTCAGATTCTAACAAACCTGTTTGGGATCTCTGATGAAATGGACTGTTCTTTGTGTAGCCAACTGTTACTTTCACCATTCAGATGGCTAATAATTGAGAAGTAGCCACAGTCAATACTTCTTACTTCCTGGTACCGTAAGCAAAGCCTTTGTCTTCCAAGAGGGAAGGTCAATAACATCCAGCCAGGGTTGTTTATTCAATCTTTGGAGTGAGGCTGTGAGACAAACTTGTTCTAAACTGTTTCCTCTCAGGCAGCACAAACTACACTTTTTTAAAAAGTTCCATTTACGTTGCTAAAAATGTACATTTACCATTGAATTATATTAAAAAAGACTAAGTTCAAAATGTATTTTGTTCATCACTCTGTGATTGTCCAGAGCCAATTTAAAAACGTGATTTGCTTCATTATAGCTGTAAGAAAGTGGATTATTAGTTGGGATGAATGGCAGCCAACCTCGAATAATAAAGTCACTATTTTTCTTTGGTCCAGTAAAGGTTTCAGGAATTTTAAACCTAAGCTCCATCCCTGGTAGCTATGGCCCAGAGAAGACAGTCTCAAAATAGGAAAATGCATAATGCATTTAGAAGCACCAAAATATTTAAAGAGTCATAAACACAACACAAAAAAATCTAACTCTAATTTAAAAAAAATTGAGAATAATATAATGAACACCAAAACGACACAATCTCAACAAGGGGAGGCAGGGATATGAATTTTTAAATTTCAAAGTTAGAAATAGTGTAAAAAAACATTGAATGCAAACCACAATCATCTGGTTGTGCTTGACCTGACCATGATTTAAGGCCGACATCATTGGAGTGTGGGTTGGATACAAAAACTAGGTTTGGACTGGTTGGATTTTTTTCCTTCTAATTTTGGGCCAAATTTATAAAGTGGTGGGTGACCCTGGGTTCACTAGGTAGCATATACTAGAGACTTATAGGTAAGTTAAATATGCAATTAGGAGTATAGCCTATTTCAACATGTTTTAGGGGACAGAGCACATGCAGCATGGTCCCAGTGCACATAGTTAAAAAACCTACAGCATAAGTCCAAAAGAATGGGGGTGATCAAGCAAAAAGAGGTATTTTACTGCAATACGCCTGGTCATGGAAATTGTTGTTTGCCACACTCTGTCAAAGAGCTTATTTTAATCGTTCAATGTGGGAGCATACTATTTTCAATATCTAGCATGTCCAAGTTTTATATATTAAGCACCACAATCTGCAGGGTCACAGTACACTTAAGGAGTTACTTAGTTCATATATAAAAACATGCTTTTCCAGATGGGAAAAGGTGCTGTGTCCTGTAGAACTTATAAAATGATCTCCAATCATAGCACAATTGTGCTCCCTTAAATTATGCACTTTGTTTTAAATGTGGGTAGTATAAATTCACACAACAGCTCACATATGACATTTAACTTCCATGCCACAGGTGCAATTTATGTCCTAGCAGCAACTTACAATGGCCTTACCACAGAGTTATTTAAAGCAGATGGGTGAAAGCAATTTCACAGTACGCTTTTAGAGACAGAGCACACACTTTAGAACTCAGTGGCAGTGAGTTGCAGTGCACAGATCATAATGCCAGCGCAAATAGAGTTGAAATTAAGGGTGACAGCACAGAGAGGACAGATCCCCTTAGCATGTTACAAGATAATCCCTGGCTTCAGATGCTAATCATATTCTTAGAAGTGAACAATTTCTTTTGGCATTTAAGAGCATCGTGCACAGACACCCACTTCCGCCAATGATGTTTCTTCCAAAGAGGCAGATTACACAGAGACCAATACTAAGTAAAGCTCCTGAAACAGGTTACAAATCCTCCACCTCTCAATCAAGTAGCTTTAGGCATGGTGTGTATGCAGATGGTCCACAAACCCATTCATTCATAGTGTGCTGCAGACACTCACTGGTATTTTAGATTTGACACATTTCACAATGCATTGAATATCATCTTGACAATAACCCTGTTAGGGGGTGAGTGTAACAAAATTCGGGAATGACAGCCACCATGGGAACATGCCCTGCCAAAGAAGAAAAGACCATTGAAACAGAAAAAGGACAAAGAGGACAGGAGAGAAAAGACTGAAAGGAAAGAAATACTTCAGTTATTTGCACAGGGTTTCAAATCGGAAGAAGGGAGAGCGTCAGAAGATGCAGGAAGAGATGATGCAGGAAGAGGAGAGGCAGAATACACTGAAGGAAAGGGGGACAGAGCACATTGGCAAGTGAAGGAGGAAATAACAGCTGTTCTAGGCACCAGAACCAGCAAGATGATGCCTACACCCCGCATGCAGACAGGAGCACCCGAGCCAGTCAGAAAAGTGTACAGACCACGCTACGCTCCTGAAGGAAGGTGGCTCAGCCAGGTGGGTGCTCACCTGTGGGGCTGGGAGTTGCGGCAGTATGAGAAGCACAGTGCAGAAGTAAGGGGCACATACAGAGGAAAAGTATTGGTCACGGGTTACTGTTCCCCCTTGTTGTTTTTTTAATCCTTTAAAGTCCCAAATCTACTAATATATTTTTAAGATTAAGTAAAGGAAACCTAAAAAGCAAATAAGCAGTATCAGGAGATAAGAAAGTATTATACAGGAAAGGAGTCTTCTGGTGCTTTGAAACTTAAAGGAGCCAGAGAAACCATAAGGATTGCATAAGTACAAAAGGAAAAAAAATCTTCAAGCTCAGGAAAGTCTTAGAAGAGACAGAGTAATCATAAACTAGAACAAGAGAAGCAAAAGGGGATTTTTATTTTATTTTTACACTTACCTTTGTTCATCTAATATTTTGTTCATAGGTCTCCGGTATGGAAGGTGCCCCAAGAGAAAAGAAATACAAAAGGGAAGACAGAAGACTGTACATAAAAGAAGGACCTTTTCTACCCTATGAGTTGGTTTGGAAGGATACAATACAAAAGGAAAACCCAAAGTACTCCACTCATAGTATTTATAGAGTTTTTGTTTTCTTTCCCAAGGAACCTATGCTTACACGTGGTGTCAGTAGCAGGATTTGCACATCTGCTGCAATTGGAAAATTTCATACTTTGTCTTGTGGAAGGACAGCAAAAGCTCTGGGCATTTGAATGGTACCTGAAAGCAATTGAGGCTGAAAGGGGCATCCTGCAGGACACCTTAAGGAATATAGCTGAATATTTGCAGCAAGGCTTACAAAAATCAACTGCAACTAGCTATCAAATTGCCCAGAGCAAAGGGCTAGTACTCATGGGACCAACTATCTCATTACAATAGTTCACTCCTAGAGAAGATCCCGAGGCCTTCCTGGTAAACTTTGAATGAGCAGCTCAAGCTAGTCATTGGCCTGTGGACTGCTTGTGACATTTTTTAGTTCCACTGTTAGTGGCAGAAGTTCAAGTGGCATATTAGGTGCCAAACCTATAGGAACAACCAGTTACAATGAGGTAAAAAATTGATAGTGGACAGACTACGAGGGTGGACTGAACAGAACCCCTCAGAATTTTGGTTTTAGAATGAAGGACACTTTGGATAGGTAGCTCAAACCACAGATGGCCTTGAAAGAGGAAATTATGCAAAAATTGTTTTGGAACAATATTTAGAAGCTTTCCCAAACAGAGATGATTGAGACAGCATCCTGGCTTAACTCTAGAGCAAGCTGTGGTGATGGCTAGTAGCCATACCCCCGAGCACACGCCCCTAAGACTTCTACAGAGGGATATAGGAGTTCTGGGTACTCAGGACCATCAACAGGATGCTCCCAATATGACCTACTGACATCCGACCAGAAACTTCCAAACAGAAGTTGGTGCAACCCAACCCTTTCCCTCTAGCTTGTCAGACCCTCAATGTTATGAATGCTGCTTCTGATGGAGTAAGAAACTCGAGGAAGAACCCACAGACATGAATTGTCTTCAACGACCCACATATTATACACATGAGACAGGGCCTAGTTATTATGTGAGCTTGCAATTGAACTAGAAGCGATTCACAGTGTTATGAGACTCAGGGTGTTCCAAGTCAGTTATTAGAGAGTTTGGTTTTTCCTCATCAAATCATCTCCAACAGACAGGTCACAGTTAGATGTGTACATGGGGACCAAATTAACTACCATATTGCTAATGTACTCTTAAGGAAACCAGGTGGTAGAGGAATACATATAGAAGTGCTGGTTCTATCTAATCTTGCCGATGAGATAATATTAGGTGCAGTCAATCCTGATTTCCTGTCCCTTCTTAAAGAATCCTTGAATGAAACTAATTCCAGGCTAGATGAAGCACCATTTTCTCACATGGAGGAGGTACCAAGTACTAAGATGCAAATGTCCAAAAGGGAGAAACGGCAGCAGAAAAAAAGGACCATCCCAAAATAGCCTGTTAATATTGGATCCTTAGGAATTGGATAGACATTTTACGGTAGCCCAACTTAATGATTCAACTCTTCAGTACACTTGGCAGCAGGTCTGGAATCAAGAAGAAGGAGGCCCCTTGGTATATACCCTACTCACTATTTGCAATGGGTTGGTATACAGAATAGGGAAACAGGATATTTCACCTCAATTATTGGTCCCCAAATATTTTGAAAATTAATATTGTTTTTTACAAACTCCCATCAGATGGCTTCAGAGCAGAAAAGACACCCCAAGCTGTCCTAAGACAATTTTACTGGCCTGGTATATTAGCAAAGTTGAGAAAATATTGTCAAGAATGCATAGTATGGCAGAGAAAGCATCCATATAGGCCTCCAAGTGTTTCTTTATAAACAATGCCTATTATTGGGTCTCATTTTGAAAGGGTAGAACTTGTTATCCTAGTAAGTTTGACTCCTTCTAGTAAAGGTTATAAATATGTTCCTATATTGATTGACTATGCACCTCATTATCCTAAAGCTATTCCTCTCAGAGAAACCACTACCAAAGCTATTGATCATAACCAATCAGGGGACCCCTCTGTATTGAAAATGGATACACTGGGGAAGTGGCCACGTAAAAGGGCCTGTAGGTTGTGCTTCTAAGAGGCTTCTCATGGCCCCAGCAACATCCTTTGGCATCCTGCCATATTTTGCTCCTTAGCCCTTGCTCTCTGTTAGCTGTTCCTCCTGCTCTCACGCGGTGCCTTGGTTGGACCAGTGGCAGTGGGATCAGAGCACTGGGGCTTGTCCTCATTGCCTGTGGGGCTGCGGTGCCTGAAGGAGCAGGAGCCCTGATCTCATTTGCCTGGACCACTGGTGGTGCTGGGCTCTTTGCTCACTGGGTACGGTCGCACTGGAACGGATAACCGGCGGTGGGTAGCATTAGGGTTGGCGGTGCAGCAGCCCCCTGCCCTGGCTTGTGATCTTGCAGGGCGAGCCTCACTACCAGCACCTAGGGATGTTTGAGCAGCGCTGGGCCCTGCATGCCAGCCACGCTCTGCCCTGGCGGCTGGCCATAAGGAAGTCCTGGTTTCTGGCATGGCGTCATGCATCAGAAGACCATGGAGGGGGTGATTTTGAGAGGAAGCCAGATTGCCCTGAACGTCTACCCTGTACAGTTTGAGGCCACATCTGGTTACCTCTCCATGGGCATACGCCACACTGATGCAGTAGGATCATGTTGGATAGCTGGGCCCCGGGGACATTTGCAGGACCTGCACCTGTGATGGAGCACCGGCGTCTGTGCTGGAGTTGTTGGAATGTGGGAGAGCCCGTATTGACACAGTGAGTTCACCCTTGCGGAATCCTGCTTTGCGAGTTGAGTTTTTTTTGTGACCCCTTCGGGGGCACACGTACTGAGGGCTCACATTCATCTTGACCTTGACATGGCCTGGGCATCCCCATCGGAGCTAGTTTGTGGGTGGGACCTGGCTCCTGGACTGGGCAGTGACTCAAGTTGTGGTTCCTCCCCACACGTGCACCCCGGGACAGTGTACATTAGGAGGGCCTTGGCTAAGGTTCGTCATGTGACTGTGGGAGCTGGCCTCAGGGGCTTGTGTAGTTTGGCTCTCCCCACACTGTGCCTCATGGAGCTGGGGAGCGAGTGGTGCCTGGGCGGCACATCTCTGTGGCAGACTTTTAAATCCACTGGAATGGTGTTTCTGCCACCCCTTTTGACCTGGAGTGATGAGCATCCGGGGTCCCCCAGGCCTGTCCGATGGGGAGGAATAAGCAGCCAGCTCCCTCACAGGGAAACACCATGGAACAGTACACCTTGCCGGTCCCTCCATCGCAGTGGCAGAAGTGACAGGGTGTACCCAGGGAGAATTCCACGCCTGGTCCATCTTTTGATGAGCCCTCCAGAGCGGAGCTGCTAGCGGCGATTCATGGCTCCAGGGTGGCCCTTGAGGGGAATATTGAGATGGTGGTAATTGCAGTCAACCTCCCCCAGGCTCACCTCTGAAAGGTCTCCGATAAGGTGGAGGTCGCGAGAGCTCCAAGTTTGAACTCCAGTCTGAGGTAGCTGCGCTGTGGAAACAGAAGGCCAAGGTCACCTCCAGAGTTTGGACCCTTGAGGCACTTGTGGAGGATGTGGAGAGCAGATCCTGCCTCAATAATGTCTGCTTTCTTGGGTTCCTGGAGTCGGCTGAGGGAAGTGCAATCAAAGTGTTTGTGGAATGCTGGATTCACAAGGTGCTGAAGCCAGCTGGTTTGTCGCCGCTCTTCATGATTGAACGGGCGCATAGGCCTGGGGCACTGCCGTGGTCTATCATTGCATGGATCCCGAACCATAAAGATAGAGACTGTATCCTACATGCTCCTCTGGAGACGGACGCTGCACATTTTGACAATCACAGGATCTCCATCTACACAGATTACACTAATGAAGTTCAGGGGTCACGGAAGGGGTTCCTGGAGTTCAAGGCCAAGCTCTGTGCCATGGACCTCTGTTACATGCTCTTGTACCCAGCCAGTCTGAAGGTCCTGTCTGGGGGCAGGTCCCACTTCTTTGATACCCCTGAAGATGTGTGGAGATGGCTAGAAGACTGGGATAAGGTGCTCCTGGAGAGAGCTGGATCTTGGCGGACAAGCTCCAGGAACGTTCGTGGAGCTCACACCCCAAATTGGAGGTCCAATAGGAACACAGTGATGGGAGAATCATTGCCGAGCAGGGCTGGGAGCTTGATGAGAATTAAGACCAGGGAGATGGCACCATAGCGCTGGTGCCTCAGGACGTTGAGGCTGTCTCGATGGGATCTGTGCCCGCTTCGCGGCCGAGCCCGGCCTTGGGTGACTCTGCCATTTGAATGTGTATACTTTACATGTATTGGTTTTTTGCACTTTCTCCACATGTTCTTCCTTTTCTCTTTTCTCATATTTTTCCTGAGATGTGGGACAATGGTTCAGTGGGACTTTGCAATTTGTCCCGTTGTTGCAGGGTGCTGTGTGTGTGGTGTGAATTACTCTATGGGGTGATTGGTATGGGTTTGTACACAAACCTGGGCTGTGAGTGCCTCTTTTCCATGCTAAGTGGTACGCCATGTTTGTGGGTGGTGTGATTAGGCTGTGGGTCCTGACAGCATGGTGTTTGTTGGACGTGCAGTGTGCGTTGTTGTTGTTATATTGTCGGTCCGTGGTGGGGTGGTTGGGGCTGTTGCCTTGTTTGGTACTCCTACTCATTTCTGAGTGCACGTTGTTGCTTGCAGTGCATGTGGGCCTCTGGGATACACCTCTCTTGTAGGTGAGTTGGTCTATGTCAGCGATTGGTCCGGGGGCTGAGTCCGACCGTTCCAAAATGTATTGTAGACTGTCATGGCTGAATCTATGAGTTTTTTAACTTGGAATGTTTGGGGCTTGAAGGGGTACACTAAAAGGTACACGGTTCACTCATTCCTTAGTCATCATAAAGTGCAGATAGCCTATCTGCAGGACACTCATCTCCTGGGGTAAGAGACCCAGAAGCTGGGTAGAAAATGGAGGGGCAATTGTTTTCAGCTACCTAGTCCTCCAATGCACAGGAGATTGCTCTTTGGCTTGCACTGGGGTTACCCTTTCGACATACTGCAAGGCAGATATAGAGGAGCATTATCTCCTGGTCCAGGGCACGGTGGATGGCACAGCTGTTACACTCCTCAATGTTTATGCGCCTAACATTCATGATAAACAGTTTTAGGATCGCATTCAGGATCTCCTGGAGGATAGTGTTTGGACTCCTGCAATATGGGCGGCGGATTACAATTGTATCTTGGACAGGGAGTTGGATCACTTACCGCCCAAGCGTGGCACTAAGCCGTTGATGACATCCTATGCACAATAGTTCAGTTCCTCCTGGAGCATTATTATTTGCTAATCTCTTGTCCACTAGTGACCAACACAACTTTGGTTCCATTTCTGGAGGATAATGGGGGAGAAGCTGTGACCTAACGGCTAGGGCGGTCGATCTCAATTCTGGGGAACCAGGTTCAAATCTCGCAATGACGCTCAACATCCTGTGATTCTGGGCAAATCACTCAATCTCCCTGTGCCTAACAAAAAAAATGAATGTGCCCCTGTATAACGCAACTGGTGCTGATGTAAAGCGCTCTGATACCTGATACCTTCGGGTCAAGTTTGTGCTACATAAAATTACGGGAAAAACCAATGAGATGATGAAAATATTGCAAGGATCGTTTCAGAGGGTTATAATCCTTCAGAACTGGTATACATTAGGAGAGCGGGATCAGAAAACTCTCCAGATTCTGATCTCAGCTCACTGTCATGCCATTAAAACATGATGAACTTGGCCCAGATAGCCACACAAGGGAGCTACTACTCTTTCTTTGATTAACTTTGGCTCTACTGGACCCATGGGTTTAATGCTAGCACACTTTACGCAGTGGGATTTCCTTATGACTCTGCCCATCCATAATGCCTTATTCTAAAGTGTTCCTCTTCTTTTTCCTTAGATACTTATCTAGGCATAACTTTGTAGGAGCTGAACCTTAATAATCAACTGAACCCCAATATTTGATTGCCCTAATTTTTACCAAAATAGTTTGGCTCCAGTGTCTCCAATTTATATAGCGGGTAAAGACTACACTTCTCATTGTAAAAACACAATTTAGTATAGCTAAGCAGAATAAAATATTGCAAGCATAAAGGGCTGAGTCATAGATAAAAATAGGGCAAAATGTGAATTTGTTACAGAATAGTATAATGTGTGATGCGTGAAATGCCATGAATTACAGAAGTACAGATAAATGAAAAATCATAAAACGTAATAATCCCTAGTGAGGCAGAATCTAAATAAAAAACCTAAGTTTCAAACCCATAAAGTATACTGACAGCATCCTAATAGCCAGTTTAAGGGCAAAATGAAGAGCATGGTAAGTCGTCTACAAGGAAAATAGTAAAAGAATCCCCAAACAGATGAAACCCAAATGTTTTCTGGTCAAATCACACAAGCTATTAATAGATTCTGTAAATTCAGCATGGTATGATCATGGTTAGGTTTGCATTAGCAAATCAGAAGCAACAGCATAATATTCTAAAACTTTAATACTAACCCACTTTTTATGGTAAGAGAAATATTCCACCTGTTCTTTTAATAACTGCACTCCAAAGATGTACAACACAAATGAAATGTATCTTAAACAATGGCTCATAGAATTTGCACTAACACTTTCACTGGAATTCCTTAAAAAGGATACTTTGAGTTCACAATGGCAGCTTAACTTAAAATACACGTCTTCTAACAATGTTGTACACTACTAATGCATTGACATCATCCACTTGATGCTGCAAAGGGACAAAACGGAGAGAAAGACAAAGGGAGAGATAGCTTTACAGTGTGACACTGATTGTGAGGGGGAATGAGCAGGAGCGAGAAGAACACCAGAAACTACATCCATTTGAAAAATAATGGTGTATTACATGAAAATGTGGCACAACTATTCATTTTATTAATTATACTTCTATGTGACCAAGGTAACACGTTCCAAGCACAACATCATTAGTTTATCGGTTATGACTCTATGCATCATTAAAACCACCAATTATCCAAAATAAGTTTCACACAACATTTGCACATTTTGCATAGTTCGAAAATGGTACAACACTTCTGATTGTTTTAACAATCACCGAAAGCGGCATTAACTTTATTCATTAAGTATTGGTCTTTGAAGTTTTCAGCTTTTCAGTTCTACAAACATTCTCTTCTATTCATCTCATCTGTTGAAACACTCGATCCCGATAATTATCCAGCTCAACATAATCCTCAGATCTCCTCCTTTTACAGGATATTGTATCACCTTATTTATCTCCTTTCTTATTCCCATATCCTTTCATTGTACACTTTATTAGTTTTAATAAGAAAAACAAAGCATTTACACAAATCAACAATATTATCATTGGTGTCAGACAGCTTGCAGAACTCCATCACCATCACTGCTTAGCCACCCACATAATCTCCCAGAACTACTCCCTATCTTTTGTATCCAAGACCCTACAGTTTTCTAGACAACCAGCTCTTCTAATGACATAATTTTATGTGTCAAATTAGTTGTGTTAGTAATGTATGAGTCAATCACTCCACTATTGTCAGGCATATAAGTACAACACTTCTTAGCCCCAATTACCTTAATAACACCATCCTCTTTTGCCAAAATAATGTCTAAGGCAACATATTTCTGAATTACCATTGAACTAATTGCCAGCATCTCCACATTTACCAGCTTAAAAGACCCTGCTCTATCCATGAAAATTCTATCCACAACTCTAGACAAACATCTAATCTTGATATCATTCATGGCTAATCCACAGGAGGAATAATATCCCCCAATATATCCACAACAACTTGCCCAAACTTTCTTTTCATTCTTCTCAAATTGTGTTCCTCCTTTAATTTATTCTTCCAAACAATAGATTCTAGATAAAATAAAGCTAAATAGCACAAATGCACCCATTTAGGGCCCGATTCCGATGTCGTTCGGAAGGTCTCTGATTCGGATTTGGCTTTCCCAGATCCGTTTCATAGCCATTGTTTATGACCGAATCGCACACAGGTCCGGATGACCAAGTACAATGCGAAGATCGCGTACCCGCCAACCGAATCGTTTCCGGGACCCGAACCTGTCCGTACGACTCGTATGTAGGCAAATCATGCCACGCTATGGAGCCAAATTCCGACTGAGCGAGTACGATGCACGATTCGGACAGCCGCTTCGCCTCAGTCTCAGTAAGATGAAACAGCTGTCAGAAGCGTACTTCGGGGGGCTGTAGCAGGCCCCCCTTCACCCGGGGCACTCCGAATCTGTCACTGAGGTGTGCCCATGGGTCCCCCCATCTAGGCATGCATCTAGGTGCCTGCCACAGGGTGTACGCTTTTCCCCACCCACCCCTGTTCTGCTATGGGAGCCTGTATACGCGTCTGTACACGGGCTCCCATAGAGTTCAATGGGAGTCCGAGCGAGCCGAGTCCGTAAGCATACGGCAGCATCGTACTTGCTCGTTCGGACTTCCAGAGCACATCTCACCCGGATCCGAGTTGTACGGAGGGCTTTCCTAGTGAGATCGGAAATGGACCCTTAGTTGGCAAATTCAAATAAGCAGTCTTACCGCAGACATAAGAAATTCCTCTCATGCTAGTTCCTCTCCCACGCTAACTTCATAGGTTTGGTCACATGCTTTAATCAACAAATTTTGCCTTACCTTCTTCCATAGGACTATGCCTTACCATATACATTTCAACTTTCCTTTCTTGTGCCATGCTTTTCCAACATTCTTACCACTTTTATATCTCTCTCATTATCTTCCATAATAAAATCATGTTCTTCCTTACTTAATAAACATAAATAACCAGCATCCATATTAGTTTCAGCCCTGATTTGTACAATCTTTCTTAAATATTTACCATATTTTATCGCTTTATCACTTTCACTAAAGAATAGATTCTCCAATGTCACATTAAAAATTAAATTAAATTTCAAAACTATGAAAAAAACATAAATGTATAAAACAATTATAATTTTTTTTAAATTTACAAATTTAACATAGACATTTCCAAAAAATTGTTGAAAACAATTTAAAAAAACATAAAATGTAAAAAAACTACATATTATAAATTACAATATTTCAAAAAATTTAAAAATTGTCAATAAAATGTAGATTGTTCTCTTCCTACCAAAATTACATACATTTAAAGTTTTAATTCTAAATTTCCCTTGATTTGTTATAAAAAAATTAATTTCTAAATTTTCCACATTTAAATTTTTTTAAAAAATTACTAATATTTTGAACATTTGTAAAACAAATGCAATAAAAAATAATATATACATAAAAAGGAACATAGACATTTACTAACATATATTTATTTAAATATTTTTTTAATGTAAAAAAATATTTTTCATATTTTTATATAATTGACATGAAAATATTTACACCCCAAAAAATCTATTTAAAAAAAAACAACAAAAAAACAAATTGTTAATTAAAAAAATTATTTACATTTTTCAATAATCTATATTTTTTCAAATTACAAAATTATTTTAAACCAACATTTTTAAATTACTCCCCACCCTTAGCCCTATAAATGCAAAATCCCGCTCCTAAATTCAACATAAAATTTAAAAAATAAATATTACTTTAAACAAATATTTTTAAATTACCCAACCCTTATCCCCTATAAACCCAACATCCCGCTCCTAAAAATAGGTGAAAATACAATAAAAACATACATTTTAACATTAAAAAATAAATGTAAACATATAAAATAACTACTACTAAAATATAATAAAAAGAATTTAAACATTAAACAAAAACAAAAAAATACAAATAGTCGATATTATTTCCAACAATATTTTTGACAGCGATATTTTCAAAATCAATATTTCTAAAATGCACAAATATTGATATTTTTATCAATGAAAAAACTTACCTCGACATTTTACACCATTGATATTCTTGACTTGATATTCATGCAACTCAATATTTCTCCATCGATATTCTGTCTCTTCAGCCTCAGTTCAAAATCAGAAAACCTGGAAACCAAGTTTGTAAAGTTTGTCCATGAATGTGAAGAAAAATCAGAACTTTGACAGTAATGTGGAAATATTTTACACAAGATAGCTCTAGTGAAAAACTTGAGACATGCTGATCGGGAAGACTGTGGAGTCACTGATTACTCTGTTTCGCAAATTTGATTGCATAAACTACCTGAGATATGGGTCAGGGAAAGAGTGAAGAAGCAAGAGGTGGAATACCACTACAGAAAATTAAATTCAGCCAAAGATATTTTTTGGTGAAAGACAGAGAGGAAAGTTTCAATGCTGTGGCTCCAGATATGAGACTGCAACAGATGATTCAGAGATCACAGAAAAGCTCCAAGGGAATTACTGGTCAGACAAGAAAAACGTGAATATGTTGCTCAATGGCAGCTAGTTCACCATGCAGTGCTTTCCATTTGCAATGTTTTCAGAGCGATTACAAATTCAAAATAAACCCTTTCGCTGCTTTGCCTCCCCCCCATGCTAAGCCTTTTTTTGGCTATTTGAGGTAGTTCGCGCTTGGGTCCCTGTAACCTTTTGTCCACATCAGGTATCCAAGCCAAATTTGCATTCTTTTCTTCCAACACCCTGAGTATTTAAAAGAAACCCAGGGTTTGTGGATTCCCCTGGAGGTGACCCAGAAATTAGCCAAGAAATAGCAACATTTTGTTTTTTGGGGGAAAATGGGGAAAAAGTTCTGCAGAAGAAAGTGTTTGTTTTTTCCTGCAAATGGTATCAACAAAGGGTTTGTGGTGCTGAAATCACCATCATCCCAGCTTTCAGGCACAGGCATATTTTTGCACAGTTTTGGCAATTTACTGGGACATAGCCTATTTTTACTACTTTTTGTGCTTTCAGTGCTTTAAGCCTATTTCCAGTTAGTGGTAAAAATGGGTGTGAAAACAATAATGGATCCAGGAAAGCTATACATTTTAGAAAAGTAGACACAATTCTGAATTTAGCAAGGGGTCATTTGTGTAGATCCTTCAAGGTTTTCCTATGGAAACTATTAGTTGAAATAAAAAAATATTGAAATTGACGTAAAAAAACAGCCATTTCTGCCAACTTTTCGCCTGTAACTCTTTCTAACTATGACAAATCTTTAAAAGCAATATACCGTTATGTCTGCTGGACCCTTCTGGTTGTGGTGATATATAGGACTTGTAGGTTCACCAAGAACCCGAGGTGCCCAGAGCCAATAACTGAGCTGCACCTTGCAATGGGTTTTCATTGTGTACCAGATATACAGCAATTCATCTGGTAAAATATAAAGAGTGAAAAATAGGTATCAAGGACACCTATGTATTCCAAAATGGGAACAAAATATAGGGGCAGATTTACAAGAAACTGACGCATCTCTGCATTAGAGCAGAGATGCGTCAGTTTCCTCGCACCGGGCAAAAAAACCCTTGCGCCACCATGCATGCATCGTATTTGCAATACGACGCACCATGGCGCAAGGAGAAACAGATGCATCAGAAATTCTGATGCATCTTAGCGCAAAAGTAACGTATTGCTGGAGTCGTGTCGCAAGCACGACGCAACTCCAGCAATGCATGGGGAGGCCTATACCTAATACACTGCGTCACTCCTTACACCTGCTCCAAGCAGGCGTAAGATTTTGACACAGTAGCGTCCTAGAAGTGGCGCAGTGAAATCTTGTAGATTTCACTGCGTCACTTCTACAGGCTTTCCTGCATGGGAACGCCCACCCTGCATACATTATACCTGACGCAGGTATAATGTGACGCAGGGCTTTACAACGTGACGCATCTCCCTAGATGTGTCACGCTGTAAATGGGCCGCATCGTGGCACATTGTTTGCGCCGCCACTGCGTCACAAAAAGTGACGCAACAGGTGCGCAAAAGTGGCGCAAGGGGCTTGTAAATCTGCCCTATAGAGTCTAGAAGTAGTAGTTATTTGCACATCTCCGAAATTGTGGGTATCCATGCTAGCATGTGAATTAGAGGACATTTTTCAAAGTGACTTCTTTTTTACACATTGTTTTACGTTTGGAAGGCAGAAATGCATAGAAAGTCAATAGATAATAACAGTTGTTCTACAATTTTATGTTCCCTTAAGCCTCCCAATAAAAATGGTACCTCACTTGTGTGAGCAGGCCTAGTGCCTGCAATAGGAAACGGCCGGAAACACAACATGGACATATCACATTTTTCTAGTGAAAACTGACCCTTTTTTCACAATGTGCCTAGCTGTGAAGATTGGACCCTAGCTTAGCTGGCACATGGGGAAACCTAGCAAACTTGTACATTTTAAAAAGCTAGACATCCTGGAGAATCCAGGATGGGGTGACTTGTGTGACTCTCACCAGGTTCTGTTACCCAGAATCCCTTGCAAACCTCAAACTTTGTAAAAATAAAACCACATTTTCCTCACATTTCTGTGATGGAAAGTTCTGGAATCTGCGTGGATCCACAAACTTCCACCCACCCCGCTATCCCCATAGTCTCCCAATAAAAATGGTACCTCACTTGTGTGTGTAGGCCTAGTGCCTGTGACAGGAAATGGCCCAAAACGCAACGTGGACACCACATTTTTCCAGTGAAAACAGACCCTTTTTTTGCAATGTGCCTAGCAGTGGATTTTGAACCCTAGCTCAGCTGGCACCTAGGGAAACCTAGCAAACCTATGCATTTTAAAAAACTAGACACCCAGGGGAATCCCAGATGGGTTGAATTGTGTGGCTCTCACCAGGTTCTGTTACACAGAATCCCTTGCAAACCTCAGAATTTGTCAAAAAACACATTTTACTCACATTTCTGTGATGGAATGTTCTGGAATCTGTGTGGATCCACAAACTTCCACCGACCCCACATTTGTCAAAGTCTCCTGATAAAAATGGTACCTCACTTGTGTGGGTAGGCCTTGTACCCACGACAGGAAACAGCACAAAACGCAACGTGAACACATCACATTTTCCCAGTGAAAACTGACCCTTTTTTTGCAATGTGCCTAGCTGTGGATTTTGAACCCTAGCTGAGCCGGCACCAAGTGAAACCTCAAAAACCTATACATTTTTGAAAAAACACATTTTCCTCATATTTCTGTGATGGAAAGTCCAGGAATCTGTGTGGATCCACAAACTTCCACCCATCCAGCAATCCCCAAATTCTCCAGATAAAAATGGTGCCTCACTTGTGTGAATGGGCCAAGTGCCCACAGCAGGGAAGGGCCCAAAAATGATTGTGGAGACATCAAATGTACCAATCATAAAACAAACTGGTTTTGCAAGGGGGGGTCACCTGGCTTTTTGGCCCAGGGCTTGGCTGGCCATATAGGGAAACCTACCAAACCCAGAAAACTAGACCAAGGCATTTAGTAGTAGTAAAGTTAGGATTTTGTCTTAAGTCTGTCTTAAGTCTGTCTTAAGTCTGTCTTAAGTTTGTCTTAAGTTTGTCTTAAGTCTGTCTTAAGTCTGTCTGTGAATACCAAAAGTAGTAAGTTTAGGATTTTGTCTCAGATTAGTTCTGTGAATCGGCCCCATAGAGCGGTCCACACTGTCCGGCGGGACCGGAGGCCGTCTGGAGCTGCAGGTGGTTTCTGGAAGATGCCGGAGGCAGTCCGCCGTGGAATCTCCCCTGGTACCGGCATTGTTCCGGGTGGAGTGTGGGCCCAGTGTGAGGACCTGGAATACGGGAATCTGGGATGTTGCTGTGCATTGGGTGGCCCCCTGACCTCCGGCAGAGTGTGGGGAGGCCCATGAAAGGCATATAATGCACTGGAGTAACATGATTGTGTAGTTCTGAAGGGACTGAGCAGCGTCCTACAGACCCCGAGTACAAAAACGGACAGAGAGGTGAGGCGTATCCCCAGATTACTGAGGTCCCCACGGCGTGGCCTACAGAACAGGAAACACACGGGATGCAAGACAAGTGGAGGGGGACAGGTGGCACTAGTGGAGAGAGTGCAATCACTGACCACATACTGAGTGAGGTGGTCTAGTAATCCAGTAACACAGACAACAAAGACTCGGGGAGGGCATTATCGATCTACATCCAGATCTCAATGGGGAAGGGAAACAAATACTTGCTGTGGAAGGGCGCTGGAAAGGATGGGAAGAGAACCTGGAATCCCAGTGCATGCCTATGCTGGAAGAGGCAAAACCTGGAGCACGACTCCCTGGCAGCATAAAGAATTGCAAACTTCGATGGCATGGTCAAGGTCAGGGGAATCTGTGTGCCTCAAGCTAACAAGATTTCAAAGTATGCGCACCAACTCTCATCAGCTCCTGCAGTGCAGGCAGCCCAACTAACAGAACAAGAGCACATGTAAGAGATGGAGAACCAGGCTCCTTCTATGGCGAATGTGTTGGAGGGTATACATACCACTCACAATGAAATGGTGCACAAAATAGACTCAGTTGCCATTGAGGTCAACCTGCTCCGATGTGACTTCCGCAAAGTCACAGAGTCACCACTAACGAACAAACAGTGCATACCTTGCAGAAGGAGGTTCACACATTGAGGGATACAGTCACAGATCTTCAAAGAAAGGTGATCCAACTGGATAAGCGAGCAGAGGACTCAGAAGGGAGGTCACGTAGGAATAATTTGTGTTTCCTGGGCTTTCCCGAAAAAGCGGAGGGATCATCGCTGAACTCTTTTTGGAGGAATGAATCACCACCACAGTGGCTCCCAAAAACTGTCTAAGTTCTTTACCGTCGAGAAGGCACATAGTGCACTTGTGCCCCCGCCCAGGCTTGTGCACCACCCAGCGCTATTATTGCAAGACTCTTCAACTTCAATGACTGCGCTGCTATTCTGCAAATGACATGCAGTCGAGGGGTGATGCAGTTTGAAGGCCATCAGATTTCTATCTACCCAGACTACACACAGCGAGTACAGGATCAAAGAAAGTCCTTTTTGGAGGTAAAACGATGCCTCAGAGACTTAATCCTTAAGTATAGTCTCCTTTTTCCAGCTAAACTTAGAGTCTAAAGCAATGGGAGAGCTCTGTTCTTCTTGTCCGTAGCGGGGGCCAGCAAATGGCTGGATTCCCGGGGACACACAGGGAGCGATCTGGCTCCCTCAGTGAACTCCTCACGGACTGACTGTTCGGGACAAAGGAACATAGAGAACAGGCGACAGCCTACCGCCAGCATACGTAGCCCAGGAAGGATCCAGGTATGCCAGGAAGGCACAATGCAAAGATCGGACACTGTGCCTGACTCAGGGGATTCCGGCCAAGTACCGCTGCTGAGTAACGATCAGCATGAAGCGTATGATGACTTGGAAATGATACTCCATCAGCATAACATTCACCGGCTGGACGTTTGGTTTAGATAAGTATTCGGATGTTTATTGCTGGGAATGACTGAGACTTTCTCCTATCACATACAGGGGGGTAATGGTAACCGTGATGTTCATGGTATTTGGAATCAAGCTATTTTGACTCAGGATACAGGTGACCGGTGGGGGGGCCTTGCCCCCCCCCCCCAGCGGTGGACAACTAATTGGGGGGCTGGAGGCATGTCCTTGCACCTCACTGATGAGTCTACCATGAGCATTGCAGAAGAATGTTAGAATTTCTTCTTGTCAATAACAAAGAGTATACGCAACTGGAACGTTAAGATGCAGATAGCATATTACAGTTGTATTGTTTCTATATCCTTTATGTTTAGGGTGGAAATGGGGCGGCAAAGGCACATCTTTACCTTGTCTATTCTGTGACTGGTAGGGGGTGCATCACTGCCCAAGGGGTGGGGGGTGTTTCTTGTTGTTGGGGTATGGTTGGGGTTGTTTCTTCTGTCCTCCTATGGAGTCAATGAATATATTATGATGTCATGGTATCAAGGGCATTGATTGAAGTATGTCAATGCATGGTTGCAAAACTGGGGTGGAACAAGGACGTACAGACTATGGCAGCCGCTGTGAAAAAAATGACTACATGGAATGTACACGGGATAGCCGCCTTTGAAAAACGCAGAAGGGTATTCGAATATTTGAAGTGCTATAAAGTAGCCATAGCATGCCTGCAGGAGACACATGTCTGGGGGGATTCCCTACTCTATCTGAAGAAGCGCTGGAGAGGGCAATTGTATGCAACCTCGTACTCAGGATTCACCAAGGGGGGTCTCATTTGGGTGGCCCTGGGGGTTCCTATTTCAACATCAACACCACTCAGTGGACCCGGAGGGGAGGTATGTCATCCTGCATGGCAGGTTGGATGGCAAAGAAGTATGTATTATTAATGTGTATGCCCCCAATGATGACTGCCCATCATTCTTTCCTAATCTAATTAGGATGGCTGTCCCCTATCTGGGAGCATCTGTGCTGCTGGCAGGAGACATTCATTATGTCCTGGACAGTACCATGGATCATGAGCCCCCAAGATCTTTCTCTAAGTCCCGGATGATGGAGACCCTTCGGGATACTATAGAGGGCATGCAACTGGTGGATGTATGGCACCAGCGGCACCAGAAAGCCTGACAGTTTTCCTGTTACTCTCCCGCCTCTGGAACATTTAGTCAGTTGGACTATTGGTTTCTGTCCACTGAACTGGGACCTGATGTGGATGAAATAACCTATTTACCTAGGTACCTGTCCGATTACTCACCCGTACTGTTAAGTCTGAGTGGGACAAGATCCCGCTCTGCCATACCCCTGTGGAGGCTTAGGACCGAAGCCTTATCAGACCCCCCCATTTGCAGCCACACTACTGGCAGCCCTAGAAAGATACTTTGAGGTAAACTGTGGGTCCGCCTCAACATGAGCGCTCGAGTGGGAGGCCATGAAGGTAGTTATTAGAGGGGAATGCATTAAAACATCACACGAGGTATGTTGACAACTTGAAAAAGACATAGCCAAGCAGGAGGTAATGTTGGGCATTCTAGAGAGGGCTTTCCTGGGGGCCTCCCAAAAGATGGAGGAATGGCGGGTGGCACGCGAGAACCTACTTACAGATTTGCATTGATTAGAAAAACATGTACACTCTACGAACTGACAAAGATTACACATGGAGGGAGAAAAGCCGGGGCCCTGCTGGCTCGCCTGATTAAACGAGAATAGGATAATACTCCCATTGTACAGCTTAAGGATAGGGACGGCAACACAGTTCTCTCGCAAACTTCAACTGCAGCAGTCCTGGCGAACACCTTGAAAGGGTATATGTGCTGCTATCCCCTGCGATGCAAGAGAGGATCCAACATTTTCTGGACTTGGTCGAACTCCTCCAGCTAGATGCAGAAGTGGAGGAGGCCCTAAATGTCCCGATACACAAAGAGGAGGTTATGCTAGGTATCCAATTACTTAATACTGCCAAGAGCCCAGGGGCTGATGGGCTGCCTGCAGAGCTCTATCAACGGTTCGCCCCTCAGCTGGCAGACCACTTACTGGAGGTCTACAATGAGGCGCTAGAGCAGGGCATACTCCTGCCCTCTATGAGGGAAGCCCTGGTGGCCCAGGCCAAAAGCAGATAGGGACCCTCTGTTAGCCAACTCCTACACACCGATATCATTACTTAATATAGACGTAAAAATACTAAGTGGGGTCATGGCTGCGCGGCTTCTCCCTTGGCTCCCCCATATTGTTCACCCAGATCAGGCAGGATTCATACCTAGACATAATACTACTCATAACCTGAGAAGATAAGCACACCTTTGGCATGCCCCATGCCTGATGGAAGACGATTATGCCTTAGCACTATTAGATATAGAACAGGCCTTTGACTCTGTGGAATGGCCCTATTTGTGGCAAGTCCTCCGAAGGGTTGGGGCTCAGGGAGAGTTTCTTAAGTGGGTTCAATTACTTTATACAGCTGCTGTGGCACAGATTAGAATAGGGACTTTGGTGTCCAGACAGTTTGAGTTATGTAGGGGCACCCAACAGTGGTTCCCACTCTCACTGCAGTTGTTTGAAATAGCCATGGAGCCACTGGTGGTGGCTCTGGGGGCAGACTGGAGAGTGAGGGTCAGGTTGGGCAACACCAAACATGTGGTGTCTTTATATGCTGATGATACCCTAGTCTACCTACAAACTCGGTACCACTGTTACTAGCAGAGTTTAGGAGATTTGGTGTGGTGCCCGGACCTCCGATCAAGCCAGGAAAATCTAAACTAATTCACATTGGAAGATTAGCGAGGGTACCGCACACAGAGCTCACAAAAGAAGAGCTACCATGGGTGGGGGAGGGGGAGAGATAACTAGGAATAAGATTGGCAAATTTGCCCTATGCATACCTCAACCTCAATATTGGCAGAGTGATAGAGGGGCTGCGTGGTTTCATAAGGTTTTGGCGGGACTTGCGGTTGTCCCTCATGGGTCGAATTGCAATGATAAAAATGATCATTCTCCCCCGATGTTTATACACACTGCAACACTCGCTTTACATCATCCCTTGGTCCTACTTCCGGGTGCTTGATCAACTTCTGACAGACCATTTATGGGGCAATAAATGTAAACGAGCACGTTTAACAATGCTGCAGAAGACATGGGGCCGGGGGGGGGACAGGAAGTCCCATGCATAGAACTTCACTATATGGCCTCCCAGCTGCAGCATGCGGTGCATTGGTTAGATACTGACAACAACTGGAAGATGAATCTCCTGGCGGGCACGCATGACGGATACACAGTTCCTGAACTATTAATGCTTGGGAGAGGTGTTCCTCCCCGGTACCGATACATTATACAACATGTGGCTGAGATCTGGGAAACTGCGGTCCGAAGGATGGTCCAACATGCGCCATATGCCCCTGATATGCCCATATGGGTGCTACGGCCATTTGCCCGTATAGCGGACTCTATGTCCATAAGGAAGTGGAAGGAGGGAGGCTGCCAAACACTGGGGGATCTATATACAGATGGTAGATTTATAACACAAGAGGAAGCAATAGTCGCCCTTGATCTGGGGGCAGGGCAATTCCTACAACATCGGAACATTTCCAGTGTGGCCCAAGAAATATGTCCAGGGTTCCCTGAAGAACCCCCTGGCACCAATACATTGAAAGTAATGTTATACATGGCACAGGGTAGATGACTGATATCCCATCTATGCAGATCCCTAAGGGATGACTTTCCAGGTGACATTCTGCCGGTGGAGCAAAAATGGGATGCTGTACTGGAGGAGCCGTTATCTGATAGAGAGTAGGAGAGAGTCCAGGAGGGTGTTCACACTGTCAGCTCCAATGCACGATTCAAACTTCTACAATACAATTTTGTGCACCAAGTATATCTCACCCCGAACACACTGCAGACAATCTACCCCACCCGAAGTGATGAATGCCTGAGGTGTAAGGCACAGGCAGCAGACTTTATCCATATGGTTTGGATATGCCCCACGCTGGTCTCCTACTAGGATACGGTGTTACCACACCTTCGGAGAGCCACAGGATGGGTGGTACCCAAAGAAATCCAACAAGTACTGCTGGGCCTACTACCTAGCCCCAAAAATAAAAAATTAAGTAAGCGCTTTCTTTCATTGGGGTTGTTGCTGGCAAGGAGGCGCATTATCATAGAGTGGTTCAGGCCTGGGCCCCCGCAGGTGCGAATGAAGGGTGCGAATGAAGATGGTTCGTAAAGATGAGAAATGAGAGGAAGATCTCCGGGCGTGGTATCAAATGATGGTAGACCTTAGAGGAGGGCACGATACTGGAACTCAGGAGTCTGGGGGTGTGGGAGATGTTGCATCACAGGCGAGAAATTAAGAGAGATTAATGGCATGGCCTAACACGAAGCCCTAACGAATAATATATAGCAACCATGCATAAAGTAACATCTGAACTGTGACTCTATGTTTGGAGCGGAAGGGATGAAGGAAGGGAGAGAGGGTTAAGTTGGTAGTTGGGATTGGCAAGATTCATGTAGATATTGTGTAAAGTATATGATGTTCACAATATTCCATTGAAAATAATAATTAAACGGACAGATTAATGTGAATGCTGGAAGATGATATGACCGATTTCTATATTATGATCAGAATGGAGGAACGGGGGACCATGTTGTTATTTTGATATCCACCAGCAAAATGATGTCTATGTGATGTATAAATGCCAATAAAGTTCATTTAAAAAAAAAAAAAAGACCAAAATGAGAAACATTTATTAAATATAACCGGAGTTATGAATTTTTAAAGGTTACATGAAACTGTAGTGCTTACAAGCTTAAAGCACCAGCGGGGGCTATCTGGTCGCACCAGACCGGGGTAAATCTAAAAGTTGATGGAAAGTGGGTCAGACACAGGGTCCGTTCTTGGCCCACTGAAAAGTACCTTAGATACGTTGTCGATGCAGCAGAGAAACTGGAAGCAAAAGGTGATGAGTCTTCATCGAAGCACAGGATTGAAGGTGATAAATCGGCACAGAGCAGCGCAAAGTCGGTGGTGTGTCGAAAACTGGAGATGATGTGTATTGCAGTCAGTGATTGAGTGTTCACGGTCCTTGCAGCAGTGGTGATGCTTTGGTGTTGAGGGGGGTGCACCTATTCCAAATGGCACAACGGCATTGATGCATGGATTCTAGTTGAATCATCATTTAATACCCACGTACAAGGGCCCAGGACTAGATTGGCAGCAAACAAAGTCTGGATGCTATTGCAGAATGAGTTGAAGTCTCTGATGGCACTGAGAGTTAGAACAGGGGGAAAGCCAGCAGGCCCTTGGAGTCAGTCTGGGCTCAAGCGAGATGGGTCCAGTCTTTCCTTAGTCAGGGCAGAGGGTAGCAGGCAGAAGGGCAGCACAGCAGAAAAACAGTTTTTCCAGAGCAGCAGTCCAACAGAGTTGCAGTCCTTGTAACAGCACAGCAGTCCTCCCTCCTGGCAGAATTCTTCACAGCATCACTAGTGTATGAAGTGGCAGGTCAGCAGTCCGGTTCTTAAACCAAGTGGTGCCTTTGAAGCAGAGATGACTTCAAAGAAGGCCTTTAAAGTGCACAGATGTCCTCTCTTCCAGCTCTGGCTCCAGGGGGGTATGCTGCCCTTTGTGTGGGAACAGGGCACAGTCTATTCAGGTGTAAGTTTCAGCTCTTCCCTCCCACCCTGCTCAGGATGATCCATCAGGATGTGGATGGCTACTCAGTCATATCTAAGCTCCCTTTGTGTTTGGCTGTCTAGAGGGAATTCATAAAGTCCAGCTGTCATCCATCCCAGATTTGTAGTGGATACAGGCTGCAGGCACCCAGCGCTAAGAGCAGAAGAATGCAATTTTTCTAAAAGTGACATTTTTAATAGGGGAAGGATACATTTGACTTTGCCAGTAAGGAGGATTTACCATTACTATTCCAGTGATATGAAACATGACAGGTCTACTCCTTCTGAATCAGGAATTAGCTGATAAACTGTAATAATGAATTCCCAATGTTAACTTATGAGAGCGGTAGGCCTCACAGTAGTGAAAAATGAATTTGGGTATTTTTCATTACCTGGACATGCAAAACTTAAAAGTACATCTCTTACCTTTTGATTACACAATACCCTGCCCTATTGGCTACCTGGGGCCTACGTTAGAGGTGACTTATATGTAATGAAAGGGGAATTTAAAGCTTGGCAAGAATTTTGAAATGCCAAGTCAACATGGCAGTGTAAACTGCACACACAGGCTCCGTTGTGGTAGGCCTGAGACATGTTTAAAAGGCTACTTGTGTGGGTGACACAAACAGTGCTGCAGGCCCAATGGTAGTATTTAATTTACAGGCCCTGGGCACATGTAGTGCACTCTACTAGGGATTTATAGGTAAATTAAATATGCCAATTGTGGATAAGTCAATCAAACCATGTTTAGGGTAGAGAACACATGCACTTTATCACTGGTTGGCAGTGGTAAAGTGCTCAGAGTCATAAGGCCAACAAAAAGAATTCATCAAAATTGGAGGCAAGCAGGCAAAAAGTTTGGGGGAAGACCACCCTACGGCCAACAGGTCTAACATGACATTTCCTGAATGGCTGTCCCTTCCTGCAAAGCAAAGAACCTTGCCATTTGGTCAGCATATTTGTTTCCTAGTGTGATCAAACCTGTGCCAGCCTTATGGGTTTGCCACTGCACTTTCTCACTGGCTGGCTGTGGTAAAGTGCTCAGAGTCATATGGCCAACAAAAAGAATTCATCAAAATTAGAGGAAAGGAGGCAAATCATTTTGGGGAAGACCACCCTAAGGCTGTCAGGTCTAACATGAATTTTCCTGAATGTCTGCCCCTTCTTGCAATGCAAAAAAACCTTGCCATTTGGTCAGCATACTTGTTTCCTAGTGCGATCAAACCTTTGACAGCCTTATGGGTTTGTCAATTTACAACTGCCACTTCTTTTGGTTTCTGAATTGCATCCAGCAAATCCAATATGTACATTCAGTTTTTTATTGGAACACCTGAAGATGTCAATAACCCTCTTTGTGATTAGAGTTGACAATAATTATGCACAACACCAAAACCATACTGGCTATCTGTATAGATTGTCGCATTCAAATTCTCTGACAAGCAGCAAGCTCTTGTTAGAGCAATTAATTCTGCTACTTGTGCTGATGTCACCTTCTGCAAGAAAGATGCTACCAATGTTTCTGAAACAGAACATGCTCCATAAGCATTTCTCAATACTCCATATTGATCGCTCCGATAGGAACTATCATCAAACAGTATAAACTTTGAATCATCTAATGGGACTTCCTTAATACCTGGTGTTGGCTTTGTGCATAACTGCGCCATGATATAAAGCTGAATCAGTGTTGCTGGGTTCAGAATATTGCACCTTCAAATTGAAATGTTCTTTGTTCCAAGTATCGCTTGGTCACAACCTGTCAACTTGCTGTTTGTAATGTACTGGGTTTTTGTTCTTGTTAAAATGATTTCAACAAAGTGTGGAACATAGACAATTGGAGTATGGCCCATCACAATTCCTTCACTTTGCCAGACTTACTGATAAAACCAATTTTAGACATCCTGGAAGACTTACAGCAAATGGATACAACACTCATTCAATCAGAGTACTTTATTCGACTCTAAAAGAGCCATAAAAGATTACACACACATGCTTTCATTAAAAACAGCAAATCCACATATACAGAGATTACAGGTTATAAAAATGTCTAGTATTTACTACGGATCCTAAAAACAATAACAAGATAATTTAAAATGCCATACATAATTTCATTAGTTCCTAGGGAATGTAAATATTCCATTGCCAATTTATGATTTCTTATCCCTGCTGCAAGTAATAGCGGGTGAATAAACTGCCTCCTCTGAGAGGTATAAAATCTACAAAATAAGATAAAGTGCATAGTGCTTTGGCATGAACAACTGTCAGAGGGACAAACGGGAAGTGATGCAAACCATGAGCCTTGAATAGGGAAAACAACAAAAAAAGTATAGTTTTTTTTAAATTTTTTTAATTTATTTTTATTGGGCACATCCGGAAAATATAAATACTGATACATACATATATAATGGAGACAATTTTACACCCGGGAGATCGAAAAACAAACGAAAAAGAGAGAAAGAAGAAGGAAAAGAAAAAAAACAGCAAACATTTCATTACAGTTAACCCAGGATGATCAATTAGCAAGCATGAAAAAACACAGCTAGTTCATCCTCACATCTCTAGACCATTCAGCCATATGCGCCCAGATCTTCCTCCCCGAACCCTGGCCTGTCTACCTCTACAAGCATATATGAACATCTCTTGTTTGTAAATCCCGAGAAGCCTAGCAAGCCACATATGAAATGTTGGTGGCTCAATATCTTTCCACCTTGTGACCAATAATAACCTAAATACTGCTGTCCCCAGAAACACACCATATTCTTGTTCGATGTTGAGACCCAAAGTACTATCAAATCCGAGAATCAGCAGGGTCGGGGTTAATTCTGGTCTGAAACCAAACAGAGCTTCCCAAAAACCTAATATGCCTTCTTTAAGTAAGGCCAGTTTATCACAGCTATACAACATATGTATCAGAGTGGCAGGTCCGGACCCACATCTAGGACACTTGTCGTCAACCCTCTTCCCCCACTGATAAAGTTTAGCAGGGGTAAAGTAAAGATTAAATATTGTTTTATACATTTGAGCTTTTAGATTCGAGGCTAAGAAGCATTTTGCAGTTAGGGATAGACTCATATAAATATCCACATCAGGGTTGCCCAGTTTCGTAGCCCAAGATACTTCAGTTTTTTCCATATCGTCGGGGCTTTTATCAAGGAGTATTTTATAAAAGTCCCTAATTCTACTCGTTTCCCTGTTTACCGCTTCTAAGAGCGGTATCTCATCCAATTTTATCTTAGGCTTCCATGTCGTTAGGACATTCTTAATCTGGACAAATTTAAAATATTGACTATCTAGAACACCAAATACCCGTTGTAACCTAAAGAATTGAGCATCTTGTTTTCCCCCACAGAAATCCCCTATTGTTCCTACCCCGTATTTTTCCCACTTTTTCCCCATATCATCGTTGGCCAAGAATGGCAATAATGGTGATCGCCATAAAGGGGTATATCTGGTGATTCTTGGGATTGCCATAGCCTTGGAAACCTGCTTCCAGATTTTCCATGAGCCATAAATTACTTTGAACCGTACCTTCTTAAAGTAACTGGGTTCCAATTGTCTCAGTAGCAGCCCAGAGGCACCCTTCCCCATCGAAAGCTCATAGATTGTAGGTATTTTTGGGCCCTGCACTGGTTCCTTGATATTATTTATCGACAGCAGGGTAGTCATTTGATATAAAAGGGCTTCCCAATAATAAAACATAATATTAGGGACTGCAAGTCCTCCCCTATCCAGGGGTAGAGCTAAATACTTCAGTGCTCTTCTGACCTTCCCATATTGCCATACGAAATTAGAAAAAATTGTTTCCAGTGCCTTCAATAAATTATCATCTACGGCCAGTGGTATAGAACGAAACAGATACAAAATTTTCGGTAATATGGTCATTTTTAAGTAATTCCCCCTCCCAATAATAGACAAGTGCAACCCGTTAACCCTCCTTAATTCATTCACTATGTTTTTAATCATAGGTTCGAAGTTAATTCTACTAATTTCATCAACCTTGGCACTTATTCGAACCCCGAGGTATACTGCTGAGGTTGCTCTCCTAGGGTCGTTAAAATCAAGGTTATCCGTGCACAATACTATTGTTTTTCCAGCGTTCAAAGCATAGCCAGAGAGACGACCATATGCCTCGGTGATCTTGCCGATTTCTTCGATCGCCTCGAGAGGGTTAGGAGTTAGGACCGCAATGCCATCGGCATAAGCCAAAACTTTTGTCTCGAACCCACCCGTAATTATTGGTATGATCCGTCGAGTCTGTAACAGCTTTTCAACTAAGGGGTTGATATATAAGGCAAATAAAATTGGGGGAGCAGGGACAGCCCTGTCTAGTCCCTCTTGATATTTTAATATTGCCTGATTCCCCCCCAGTAATTGCAGTCGGGCTATTGGCTGATAATACATTGCCTTAATAGCTTTTACAAACTGAGGGCCAATACCATTCTGTTCCAATATCAACCATAGAAACTCCCAAGACACTCGATCAAAGGCTTTTTCCGCATCGAGAAGGATCATAGCCATCTGATCCCCCACCCCGGACATGATGTCAAAAAGAGAAATAACTCTACGGGTATGGTCCGTTGTTCCTTTGCCCGGGATAAACCCATGCTGCCATGGGGAGACCAGACGCTCTATGACCCTCCCTAGCCGATTAGCCAAAATTTTTGAATACATTTTTGTATCAGAATTGATCAGGGAGATTGGCCGGTAAGAAGATGGATTATCAGCCGGTTTCCCTTTCTTAGGAAAGATTACAATGGCAGTCTCTTTCCAGGACTCGGGGGGGATTCTACTGTATTGTACACCCCTAAATAGATCTAAAAGCAAGGGTGTTATAACTGATCACAGAATCTTATAAACCTCGAGAGGTAAACGATCCGGGCCCGCCGCCTTTCCTGATGCCAACCCTGATAATGCTTGTTGAACTTCTTCTAATGTAATTTCTACCTCCAATTCCTCTCTCGTAGGCCTATCCATACCACCGCCCATAGTAATGTCTGCGAACAACCCTGTCATACATTGAGAAACCTCTTCTCGGCTTATATTGATATCATCTTGATATAACACCTGATAATAGTTTTGAAACTCTCTGATTATATCCTCCGAATTAGTGTAGGTTTGCCATCTATTTTAATCAAAGATACAGCATTTAACGCTGCCTTCTGCCTAGTTCGGAGCGCTAACCTCCTACCAACTTGTTCTCCAGTTTCATAAACACTATTACGGTGAGATTGATACTCCTCTGCTGATTTCTGATTTAGCCAGTTAGTGAGCTCTGCTTTCAATGCAATAATTCGACACTGGATTAGATCTCCCTCCAGTCCCTGTACGATCAGCGAGGTATGCTCTTCTTCAGCCATAGCTAGATCTTGCATCAATTGTTGATTCTTTCATTTCTGCTGCTTTTTTGACCTGATAACAAAAGAAATCGTCTCACCTCAAAGAGCCGCCTTGAATGAGTCCCACACAACCCCCCTACTGGCACTAAACCTATTTATATAAAAAATTCCTGCGCCCATTGTTTCATATGTGTACTATATTCACTATTCACAAGGAGTTTCCTATCAAAAGTCCATCTGCTCCGTGGCCTTTTAAAGCTGGCTATTTCCAGTTCTAACATCAAAGGGTTATGATCAGAGATTATTTTGGGGAGTTTCTTAATCCCGGCTTGCTCAACAAGATCACTTGTACAAAAACATAATCAATCCTAACGTATTTTTTATGTGGGTAGGAAAAAACGTATATCCAGGATTGTCAACGTTCTTTGTAGCCCAGATATCTACAAGGCCGTGACTGATTTTAAGAGAATTAAATGCCCTATAGACCCTAGGCTTTCGACCCATATACAACCCTGACCCGTGATCCAGAGAGATATTCAGGTCCCCACAGAAAATCAAAGGGGTTGGCCAAGTGGCAAGTTCTACTTCTAAATCCTCAAAAATCTGAGGGTCATCCTGGTTAGAGCCATATATTGCACACACCGTACCTCCCATAACCAATTCAATGATTGCCCATCTACCCAGCGCATCCACTAGTTTCCGTTTGGCCATTCCCAAGGCAGTCTTTGCTAAAATAGCCACACCCTGTATGTTAGATGTCTGGGTAGTACACGCCAACAGATTATATCCTGCAATTCTCAGTACTTCCCTTTTCCCCCACGGAATCTGTGTCTCCTGTAGACATATTATATCGGTGGGGTTTAGTCTAACAAGTTCGGCATATCTTATCCTCTTGACCCTGTCATTTAACCCCGCAATATTCCAAGAACAAATAGTTATCTTCCCCATCTTAGATTAAACTCACGGTTCTGAATTCCGCCATGAAACCTTCTCAACCTCTTTCCATTATTAAATACCTGCCTCTTCTTATACCACTGATTTATCTCTCTTGGTTGTCACCTTATTATTTCTTTACAATTTCTGATGTGCTTTTTTCCGCCCCGTATTTAACCCTCCACCTTCCCCTCACCCTCCCCCTCCCTCCCCCACAGCTTTGCTTCCCACCCCCTCCCCCGACTACCCCCCCTCCCCAAATGGGGCATACAGACTCAATCTTGAGTCTGATCATGATGGATGTGCTACACATAGTGAGTGCGAGAGCCCTAATTGAAAAAACCTTAACTAAACGCTGCTTACAACAAAATGCTCCCAACAGAATATTTACAATTACGAGTTACATTTCCGTTTGGTTTGTTAACACGTCTCTAATTAGGTAGCCCGTCCAGGTATTCCTTAGCCTTAATTTCTGACATAAAAAACTTTGTTTGCCCCTCAAAAATCACTTTTAAACGAGCTGGATTATTTAAAAAGGCTTGTGCCCTTTTGTCTTGGAACGGTTTGATAAGCTGCCGCAATCGCCACCGCCTTTCAACAGTAGAATGGCAGAAGTCTGGGCGTACAAAATAGGAAATCTCATTTCTAGACCTTTTAGCGTCGGGCCGAGCTTTTTCAAATACGGCCTGACGTAACAAAAAATTGCCGAAATAGACCAGGATGGCCCGGGGGAAAGCTCCTGCCCTTACAGGCAATTTCTGAACAAACTGGACCCGATGAGCACGTTGAATCTCTAGAGCCCAGTCCCAGCCGGTTAATTCCGGCAGAGAGTCTCGCAACAAATCCACCACAAATGAGCGTATGTCAGCCCCCTCGATCCCCTCGGGAACCCCGAGGACCCGCAGATTGTTCCTCCGCTGACAATTTTCAAACTCCTCCAGCTTCCATCTAACATCCACTAGCTGTGCCTCATGAGATCCCACCACCGCGTGGGTTGAGGAAACATCAGCTTCCGTGGTAACTATCCTAGACTCAAGATCGGTTAGACGTTCCCCAAATGAACTGCAGGTTTTTGTTAATTTTCGGACAACTCCTTGCATCTTGCGCATAGCAAGCTGAGCCTTGCGACTGTCTTGACGAGTTTCATCGCGGTGCATGGAGATAGCCTGAATGATAGTCTCTAAAGTTGGGGAAGTTGACTCAGATGGATCAAGAATAGATTGGGAGATAAGCATAGGATTAGAGAGCTCATTCGTCGGGGTATAATCCCACGCCAACTCCTTTCCACTGTGCATCTTTTTCCTCTGGACGGTTTTAAATTTAGGATCCCCTACCTCCTCCTCATCACTGTAACTTAGGTCTGTAATGTCAACTGATGACTCCTCTGTCTATTCCTCGCCATCAGATACAGAAAAGAAAATTTCACTAGATTCCTTGTCAAGCTCTGTTTGGCGTTCATAGACAATATTACTACTGGTGTTAGTTTCTGGTGTACGATTAACAGGGACTAGGTTGAAATCAGCATTGGATATTAGCTCCTGGGGTTGCATACTCAGGGCTTGGTGATTGTCCACTTGTACCCCAGAATCCATTCCATCTGCAACCGTATATCCTGCATTTCCTACTTTTCCTATGTTAGTTACCCCTGTCCCAACTGATTGCTCTGTTGAAGTCAGAATCAGTGGTTCTTGGGCTCCCCCTGCGTGATTCAAGATCAAAGGTTGTAGTAAGGAGCCCCCAGGCCTACCTTCATTATTAGCTGTCCCGATATGAGAACCGTTCTCCACCTCGCTCAATTCCCTCTGGGTTTCCTGAGCTTTCTCACTCGGTTGCAGGGGTTCTTGCGGGGGCAGGTCTTTACCAGCAAGCACTCCATGTAATGTGCTCACCGCGGTAGCCGAGGTATCCAAACTGACATCGGGACAGACCTTCCCTCGAGACTTCCCTTCACAACCCGGAACTAGTCTCCCGGCTGGACCTCTCAGCAGCTCCACAACCGTAGGACCGGCCGGGCGTCCTCTCTGTGTAGTCCCGCCTCTTCCCCTCCTCTCCAGATCCGGGTCAGCCAGCATCCCGCGGCGTCCTCCTCGTCGCGGAGTTTGGGCTGGAGATTCCATCACGCCCGCCGTAGCTCCTGCGGCCACATCTCCTGTCCCAATCCCGGGCATCTGTTTGGCCGCCTTGATCTTGCCCCCGACAGCCTTGGGACCCATCACGGCACCTCCAGCAGGCCCGATCGTCTCCACCGAGTCTACCTCCTCCCCCGATGCCGTCTGTAGGTAGGGGCATTTTTGTTGAGCTTCAGAATTCCCTACCACAGTCCCGGTAATATATCGTAGAACGCAGAGCCCGATTGCCGTTCCAAGCAGTCGTAGGTTATTCCCGCTAGTCTTTTGTGGGCAATGTATTTCTGGGCAGCAAAGTACAGCATTCATTATCCCATTTAAATTAGAGAAGCACTCCTGACATCTGCAGCTCTCAGCACTCTATGCGCAGCCTACGGTCTCAAGCGACCGCCATCTTTGCCCCCCAAAATGTATAGTTTTTAAACGGAACCTAGTCAGCAAAAATGTCTGCCTTTCATTTAGGACTATTTGCAAATATAAGGCGGGTTCTCTTTGTGGCTGAGAAAAAGGAGCTGGGTGGCCAGTAAAATTACATATTGGGCTTGCCCGCTCATAACTTTGATAAAAAAATAACTTAATAGTGGCAGACGATACATTTCTTAGAGTGTCGGGGTTTGTGTAATATTCTGTGACACCCAACCTGGCAAAACTCATTTTAACATACCTTAGCCAGGGTATATCTAAGCTGTTATCCAGCCTCATATAGTCTGCCAATATTGTCCTGCAAAGAGTGGCCTCTTTATTATTCCAAGTTTTTACCCAGAGCAACAATGGTTGTACTGCAATATGGTTTTTCAGGTAACTCAAACCAACTTCCTCATGACAGAAAGAGACAGGAGAGCTCTGGGGCACTGAGAGAAGTCTTCTTAAAAATTTATTTTCTGTGATTTGCAATTTACGTGTCCCCAAACCCCAGCCCCAAAAGTTACCACTGAGAGACTTTTGCTCTTATAAATACATAAAATCTCTTTGGTTGGCTTGTGGCCCAATCTTTTAGCAAACCTAAAAATGGCATCAATCGATTTTTGAAATTGCATAACTCTGACATTTAAAACATGTTTCCAATTAAAATCTATGTCAATTGCTACCCCCAGGTAAGTAAAATGCAGGACTTTCTTGATTTCTTCACCTCCTAGTAAAAATGTGCTTGTGTTAGATTTTTTGGCCCACATTTCATTATAAAGGATTTAGTACGGTTGACTTTTAGCCCCAAGTCATTCATAAACACATTAAAAGAGTCAAGCAATATTTGTAGGCCATTAGCTGTCCTGGCTATCAGGACAGCATTGTCAGCATGTAGTAGTACGGGGATTTGGCACGAGTTAATCCTTGGGGTGTCCTTCCCCACCTTACATAATTGGTCTCCCAGCCAATATATATATATAGGAAAAAGAGGAATGGGGCCAGGAAACAACCATGCCTTACCCCTATATCAGAGGGGAATTCTTCAGTTAGATCCCCTTACTACTATAGCATACTGAGGCTGAGGTGTATTCATGAAGCCTACTGAGCAAGGTGATAATTGCTCCATAAATCCCTATTTGCGCCATTATGGACCATACTCTTGAAAAATAAGCACAGAACCCTCCATGTTTCTGAAAAAACAAATACAAATCACATTGTTGTCAGGCATCCCGAGTGTGGTCGCGTGCCACAAATTCTCTTTCCGTTTTTCAATGATTCAAGGCCCTCATCATTAAATGCTACTAGATCTTGAACATCATTTCATGTCAGCTTTACTAAAAGCTTTGAAATCTGGGAAAAATTTGGAATCCACTGGTGACAGTAACCAACAGATCTCAGAAACATTCAAACTTCCTTCTGAGTGGTCGTGGGATTCAATTTAAAAATTGCAGAAACATGTTCTGTCAACACTTTTCATACACCCCTTCCAATATGGTCTCCGAGATAAATAACTTCTTTTTCACAGTACTGGATTTTTATTGGGGAAACTTTATGCCCATTTTCCACCAAATAATTGAACAATGCAGTGTTATCAAGTTTGCAATCTTATTTTGTTTTGGATGCTACCAAAAGATCACCCATGTACTGAACTAGGTCAGAATTACATTGCACTTTCAAACTTTCTAAATTCTTCTTAAAAATTTGAGAGAAAATCAAAGGGCTCTCTGTATACCCGTGTGGAATTCTACACCATACAAGAATTTTATTCAAAAATTGAAATTCAAAGAGGAACTGCGTATCCTCAAACAACGGTAATGAAAAGAACACTTGGCACAGTCCCTGCTGGAACTTGGTACAGTATTACTGCTAAATTTGGTACCACAGGACAACAGGGAACCACAATTTCATTAATCTTTTGGAGGTTCTGAACAATTCTACACTTGTCACTCGGTTTCCTAATTCCCATCACAGGAAAATTGTATGGATTGCCAAGGACCCCCTGAAGGATTTCAAAATCCATCATTTTCTAAATTACTCATTCCCTCTTCATCCTCTCTAGTTAGTCTGCACTGTCTAGTTCTGAGGAATATTGCATCTGGTTTAACTTTTATGTTCCTTGGCATCTGCTGCTTTAGTCAATCCAATTTCATTCCCTGAAAAATCCTATACCTCTTTGACAGTGGGTCTTAAGTTTAGACGGAGATCTCCGTTTTGACTGGATGGAGAGCTTCTTTTGACAGAGATGGGCACATCTCAACTCAAGAGAGTCTTCTGCACTAAGTTTAAAAAGTGAATCCTCCTCTTGTGCTTTTACTGCAACACCATCCGATGTGCAATAAATAACAGAATTCATTTTGCAAAGAAGATCCCTTCCAATCAAGTTCAGTGGGCCTGAATCACATATAACAAACTGATGTTTATTCCGCATGTGTCCTATTTTAACTGGTATATCTGCTGAACCTTGATTCACAATCAGTTTTTTTGCTGAACCCTACAACTTGGACTTTTCCCAAGAGGGGTAGGTTCAGAACTTCTGCAGAACAAACTGTAGAATGGGTAGCCCCCCTATCAATCATAAATGAAATGGGATGGCCATTGACTTTTCTGTAAATATATAAGCCACTTTGATCTGCTATAGGACGGCTCCAAGTAGGAAATCCTTCTCCCCTCTGAGGCACCATCATTGCAAACTAGTGCCTTCCATCCCTTCAGTGATGATTGTGGCATTCTGTTGGTAACTCGAATTATATGGCGTTTTGTTTCTCATGTTTTTCAGCATTTTTTGGAGCTGGAGGTATAGGCATTTAAATGTTTTTCTGACTCTGCTTTTTCTGCCCCACGTTCTGCGTATTTGACATTACATTATTTCTCTGCACCTAGTGATTTTGTTGTATGTTGTCATGAATTCTGTCTAGATTGTGTCTGCATTCTAACTTCCAATGTCCGATAAGCCCACAAAAATGACAATTTGTAGTCTTTTTCAACATTTCAACATTCCGAACCATACCATTTGCATTGTCAATTTGAGCCATTTTATTTGAGACTTTTCATTCCATCTGACCCCTTTCAAATTGCTTTGTCTGGGTAATCATCAGTTTTTCTTTCAGGTTATGCTGCTTCTTTTCAAGATAATCACACCTGTTTTAGCCAACTTTAAAATCTTATCAATGCCCTTTGTTGAACAACACAATTCACTTTGCTGAATGTGATTGTTAATCTCTAATCTCAGCTCATTCATGGAAGTTGAAACGAAACCTCCAACAGCATCTTCCGCTGGATTTATGACTATGCTTTTCGAATATCAGCATCAACCTCTCATAACAGGAATGCATTGACTCTTTAGACTCCTGTGTTAGCCTCATAATCTTTTCCGAATTTATATCCCTTTCTGGAATTTGTTACTTGAAATGCTCAATCACTGCCTTGTATTTCAGCTAAATCTGTTGATGGTACATTGTTAGGACACTGTCTAGGTGGTTCCTATGTCGACCACTCTGCAGTTACCTTACACTCCTGCCACAAACTTCCTGGGACAACAATTTCAAATAATGAATTCAAATCTGGACACATTGGAGATAGATGTGTCAATTTATGGACCTCATCCTACCACTTTGCCGGGTCCTCTCTCAACTTTGGAAATGTATTCATAAAAGTAAACCAATCTGCTCTTGTCCTAGGGATATGCACCAAATTCTCTTTGTGCACTTCTCTTAAAGGAAACTCAGCCTCTGCAATTGGTCCCACTTCTGAATCACTTTCAATAGTTTTCAGCACTTTCGCCTCACTGTTCCTCCTCTTTTTTTGTTTACTGTTCCCTTTTTGTCGATATTTCATGAAATAACTTCAGTCATCTGTTTTCTCAATCAAATCTTTAATAGGACCTCTCAAAGTAACGAGGCACATCTCCTAGTGTTTGTCATGCGTTAAGTCCATTTTGTAATTGTGTTTCACATTCTTCATTTTACTTATGTCAATATCTAATTCATCAGCCAATTCTTCTAATTTATCATGCGCTTCATTGGTGCACCTAGCTGCTTCTTTGATTAAGTATCTAATCTCATCAACATTATCTGTTAGTTGTCTGTTCAAATCCACATTACCTGGCCTGAAGCATTTTGCCAAATTCTATCTAAAGGATCCCAATAAAGACCTCCTTTAGAGGTGGCCCTGTCACCAGTGTCTGTCCCACTTATACTAGTTATTGGCATTGCTTTTTGTACTTCTGGTGGGGCACTGGGTACAACTCCAGCAAGAGCTTGCACCGCTGCTGGGTCTCCCCTCCACCAACCGCAAAAATAATCTGGGTTGGTTCTGCCGGTCTATATGTGTACGGAGGAGGCCTCAAAATCAGTAACTCACTAAAGAATTTATCATCATCCTTATTATCTGATTCCCCATTCTCTTTCTTCTCTTTTGTTTTATCTGTTCTGACCTGTTCTGTTTCTGTCACTATAACAGCAAATGTTTTAACATTTTCCATTTTGTACAATCTCTATGCCATTTCTTCATTGTCTAGTCTGGCCTCTATACAGCCCCCGAAGGACTACTTATTAGAACCATCTTTCTTCTCATTCTCTTTCTCTGTTGTTATGTAATCCTATTTATTGAGTGCTTTGAACTGTTTAGTTCTAGCCATTGACCTCATATCGTACATGGTCTGTCTCAAATCGTCTAATTGCTCAAAGTTAAAGGTGCCCTTCATAGTAAATTGTAATTTCCCATCATGTTCTGTATATTTATTCTATTTGTAAATCCAAATACATGTATAATACCCAACCTCTTCCATCATTTCAAATGCTGGCGTGCCTTCCTTTGGCATCTTCTGATCCATTTTAGTCTTAGGCTCTCTTAGGTTTAGGTACTGTAAATACTCCACCCATGTTTACATTTGCTCAAGCTCAAAACAAACTAAAAAGTCAAAACAATATTTAAAAACTAACTTAGCGAACAACAGGCAGTTGCAGTGTGGCTCTTTCAAAGGTCAGCCTATCACACCGTGGCTATACTGAAAATAACCAAGCAGAGCACAGCTATGTGTGACATCATATGAATCCCGGAGTGGCTCCCTGGCTGAACAGCCAATCACAGCATGGTGTCTCTGTGCACAGGGAAACAACTACAGAACCACAATAAACCTTTAGAAAATAATAACCTCCTTGTATGTGTACCCTAGAAATGAAAAGAAATCAGTATTTCATGAGTGAAAACACTCACAACAGTAGGAACTCGATTTCGAACAAACAGAGAAAACACTATTAGAAAACAAGATTGAATCTCAAACAGCCTATGAATTTTCCAATAGGCAAACTGTTGACCAGCAGAATTCTACCTCTGAGTGAATGTACCTACACTCCATTGACTCGGGGCAAGCACAGTAAGCACAATAAACTAAATTAATCTCTCAAACATGAAAAAAATTAAAATCTGTGAATACAGGTCCCTATGCATGTGTAAGCAGCACTTGTTTTTACACATCACAATACAGACAAGAGAAAATATTGTGACATCTTGGAGTTTTGATGAAATCTGATAACCAACTCAATAATCTCCTATAATGAAGGCAACATTCAAAACACGAATAATACAACATCAAACTAGTAATCAGCCCAATAACTAAAACCACAATAATCATTACATAACTAAACAGCTCACCACAAAAACAGAAGTCTATCATCACAAAAGACACAACTCATGCATTCAAGTTCACCCTGTTCATATTTACACTCCAGTTCATTCAAGTTCGCACAGCAATACAGTGTGTCACCCCGCAGGAGTATCCAGCACCGGGAAGTTGGCAAAACACCAAAACTCCTTTCTTCTTCATTCTAGACACCGAAGGCCAAAAATAATTAAACAGAATACAATATTGGCAGCATAAAGGACTGAGTTCTAGATCAAAAATAGTGCAAAAAGTGAATTTATTACAGAATAATCAAAAACAGAGAAAAATGGATAAAATGCCATGAAGGCCCAATTACAGATAAAAGCAAAATCATAAAATGTAATAATTCCTATGTCATCACCAAACCAAGGGACAGACGTCTTTATTTTCAATTTCGGGTGGGTTCATTACCTGTAAACTCTTTTACAAGCAAATGGTACAATCTAAATGACAGTAAGTGCAAACTGTGTATGGAGTATGAGGAGACCTACTCACATATTTTATTTGTCTGCCCGGCCTATCAGCCCCGCGGAGAAAATGGTTGAAGCCACTATGTAGAAATATGGGTGTTAGGAGTAGTGCCACCGCAATGAGAATACTGCTGACCAACACAAATGCACCGTGTGGTATACCTGTTGCTAAATTCTTAAGCTGGATGTGGCTAATTCGGGAAAAAATGACCAAGATTGCCAGCCCATCCAACTTAACGATTTGTAAATGAGGTAAAAAGATGTGGAAACGGGTAGGCCAGTATTAAGCCGGCAGATCTATGTTTTAACTCTTGTTTGGTATAAACTATAGGCGGACTTCCACCAAATCCTTTTATATATATGCTGTACCATACAAACTGGCGAATATTTGTTAAATCCCAATCCAGACTTTCTGTGCCTAACTGCAGACGCATACTTTTTAGGGCTCCCAATTGTTTAGATCTATGAAATGTGCAGTAGATTAGTGCTATGTTTTTTAAGGATTCTTTCAGATCACTTAGTGTGGTTTTAACAACATGAATTTTAATGTTTTTCGTAAATTTCCCGAAACCTATATGTTTTTAAATTTCTGATCAGTAATCAATTTTAATTATTTTTTTCTATTATGAACTCTGTCTACCTCTTCCCCTCTTAATGGTGGGTTGTGTTTTTTATTGTTAATTGTCTTTTGTGGTCTTAAGTGATCGAAATAATGATATTAATTGATTGATTAAAGAAGAACTTTAATAAAAATTGTAAGTGTCAAACTCATAGAGCATACTAGAAGCCTCATAATAGCCTGTTTAAGGGCAAAAAAAGAGCATGGTAATATGCTTATGAGAAATATAGTATAACAATCCCCCAAAGACAGAAACCTAAAGCTTTTATAGACAAATCACCCAAACTATGACTAGATTCAGCAAATCCAGCTTGGTATGATTGTGGTTAGGATCACATTGGTCAATCAGAAACAACAACGTAATATTCTAAGGGGTATATTCACAAGAACGTGCGATAAACATCGCCATAATAGCTTACTGCAACTCCTCACATCGCAGTCCATCCCGGGAAAATAACCCCGTGTTAACGTGGCATTCACAACACAGCGATAACGTGCGATATTCGCACGGTAAAGCGGCAAATGTCCCCGAAACAACTACTGCGACAGCAATAAAAATCCAAACCCTAACGCTAAAAAAGCTGCGATGCGCCCAATGGCGATGAAACAACCGTGATAACCAGCAGGAGGCCCAAATACCCACGCGCCATGCGTGAAGAGGCGCCATAAAAGCACCCAAAAAAAGACACCAACTAGTAAACGAACTGCGGAGCCCCATGGAAGCACCTAGTCCGATTGCTGAGGCCAACTCGAACCCCACAAGCACAACAGAGGACAAGCCCGGAACCCCGGGGTCGGGTAAGGGCAAGGAGAAGAGGAAGAGGAAGACGGGGCACCCCACGGCAGGAAAACCGGATCCACCGCACGGTGTGGACAGAACACCACCAACAACTGTCCGTCACCACCACCGTGTCATTGGCAAGACAAATGGAAAAATGGCAGTCCAATGAGATGACTGCGTAGGACTGAACTAGCTGTGGGCACATCACCCATGAACAACATACTCGCAACCCCCCAACGTAGCCCCACGTCCATGTAGGAAAGAGGTCTGTGTGAAAAGATGTCAAAGTCAGTAGCAGGCTTGAAGGTGTGTCCACCATCACATGTGACAACAGCACCTACCGTCGCATACCTACCCACACCCACCTGGGCGGACACAGACTGTCTAGAACTATCACAGTGACCCACATGCCAAGTAATCGGACCCCATACCCACAATGGTGACGTCACGGAGCTGCACAGGTCTACCAGCAACTATCCCAAACCACCAAGTCTGGCGCACAGAGGTGGACCTGCCAATAGGGACTCACCCCGAAATTAAATGCGTCATCCAGTCCCACCCTGTGTAAGGACAATGCCCAATGAGGCACACGTATTGCCATCCTACCCAACACCCATCACAGCTGAACACAAGTGTGGCAGCGCAGACTTTATTGGCATGTGTGTGGAACCACGGGCAATACAAGGGCCACAACATGCAGACCAAGGCATCAGACAATCACAGGCAGCATAGGAATGCAACCATGTCCACTGTTGGTGTGGCAAATGTGGACTCATCACCAGAATGCAACAAGGTGTTGGGACCTGTGCCATGGGTTACCATCAGTCGTGGCAGCTGGAACGTCGTTAGTCGTCCATGAAAGCGAGCGCAGCTTCCTGTGCAATCAGTTCCAGGAGTTCGTCGTTGTCGAGCTCAAAGAACACCAGGGCGAGCCAATCCATCAACTGGTCCGGACAGATGTGCTCCGTCCACGCCGTCTCACCAATCCGCAGAACAGCCCAATCGGGGGGCGCCTCAATGTGGTCACTGCACACGAGGAATCGTGCAAACTCCCATGTCCAACTGCCAGCACATATGCCAAACATCCAGGCATCCCATGAACGGGAATCACGGTTACACTCATGGTCGTGGGCCAATAGGGGGCGCACACACAAGTCATAATCCAGTTCAGCCACCGTTGCATTGGATAGGCAGACATCCATGGGCCACTCGAATATGCATGTTCGACAGTGGAACCAGGGCTGGACGCAGGTGACGTACGCAAGACGGAAGTTCAGACAGTAACTGATGCGCAACACTGCAAGTGGCAGGGCCCCCAACAACTGCAGCATTCGGGCACGGTGCAGTCCCACGTGACTGGGGTTGTGCATGTGCCCGTGATGTTCGGCCATTGTGGTGGTGGCATTCGCAGAACCGCCACTCCTCTGACCTGCGGCAGTCATGTGGATGAAAAGCCACAGCTCGGAGCAACGAGTCTTATGGGCGTGCAACGTTAGGACATATGTGTTGTTGTGTACGTAAGTGTGAAGGCCATTCCATGCAAGAGTACCCCGGGCAAGGGTCTCTGTGTGTGGGGTGTGTATACGTTGGTCCTTCATCATCGCTGCATGAAGTGTGGGAGTCATCGTCATCTGCTATGATATCACTCACAGGGGGTTTCTACAGCATGCTGTGTCCAAGGTCGGAGGTGCAGATGCCCGTCCGCCTCCTGTGTGGAGACAATGGAGCATTCATCCCTGATGTCACTCTGACTACTGCTTGCAATGTGGAAATGTGATATGGTCTACACGCTGCAATTGAGGCTAGGCCTTAGGCCCATGGCGCACCAAGAACGATACACACGGCAGTTGGCATGCATGAGCCAAGAGCCCGAGTGGACTTGCGCACCTTGTACATTCCCACGTGCGTGTGCGCCCCCCGGCTGCATGCAACATTGCAACATTGCACATCGTGGCCCGTGTTGCGCAGACACTGCGACAGGGGCACACACATATGTACATTTCCTGCCCAGCCCAGGACCACGCCCAGATCCCAGAGATGATACTTCACACCCCTACGCTGGACGTGCGTACGCAAGCCCAGCCCACTCCGTATAAGTATAAAGGGTGGGACGACAGAGCTACATGGCCCAGATCCTCAACAATGCCCGAGGGGACAATGCTGCGCCCGCCTGCCATGTCACATGACGCAATCATGAAGAAACCATGACTTGCGGGGCACAGAGCTGAACTGCGTGTGGCACGGCCCGCGCGCCACGGGACGGTGACTTCTGTCACACTGGGTTAGTGGTACACGGAGCACGTCGTCCGGCACGGGCATGCCGCCATGGGTCGGTGACTCACGGGGCACTGAGGTAGGGCCACCTGATGTGCTGAGCGGGTGCGCAGCCTGTGATGATGCCCCGTCCTGGCTGTCCGGGATGGTGAGGGTTGGTGTGAGCCCTGCTGGACCGCAGTGTAGGCCAGAGCCTGCAAGCGGTGCGGGCCAACCGCCACGTGGCGTTGCCTCAAGGTTCACGGAGTTAGTGGCACCTATGATGCTGAGCGGGTGTGCAGCCAGCATTGATGACGTGTGCACTGTTATGGACTCTCCCATTCCGAAATCAAGGCCCAGATCCAGATGTGTGACCTAGTGGCCCGCGGGGCGGGTCCGCGTGATGTGAAGTCTGCCAAGGTCGCATGTCACGGGCTCGGAGCATGCATCGGCATGTGGTTGGAGACACACCGGTGGCGGAAGGTGAGCAGTGAGGCCTGGGGGCGCATGGGCGGACAATGTCCAATGGGCGGTGGGAGGGGTTGGGGTGCAGCAGCACGTGTGTGCAGGGGTGGCTGTCTCCCGCCCTCTCATCCTTTCGCTGTCTCTCTCTCCCTCTCCTTCTCTCTCTCTCTCCCTCTCTCTCCCTCCCTCTCTCTCTCCCTCTCTCTCGCTCTCTCTCTCCCTCGCTCTCTCCCTCTCTCTCGCTCTCTCTCTCCCTCTCTCTCACTCTCTCTCTCTCTCCCTCTCTCTCGCTCTCTCTCTCCCTCTCTCTCGCTCTCTCTCTCTGTCCTTTGATGAGCGCATGACACACGTTCTCATCTCGGATTTTGTCTTGCAGGCTGTGGCTTCCAGATTGTCCAGAGTGGATCCACAAGGACTTGTCCAATTTGTTGTTTTGTGTTGTGTATTAATACAGTTTTGTTATGGGAATTTCACAGTTGAATGTTTGATTCTCCTTATTCTGGCCACACATGTGTGTTTGTTGTTGTATGTGTGCGACATCAGGGTCTTTCTTATCTCGTGATTTTGTGAAGTTGCGGTGGCATATCTTTGTCCGGGGTGGGTGGGCCGGGGGAGGGCCCAGGGGTGTGGGGGGGTCCTGGGGGTGGTGGCGGTAGGTGTTGTGGGCCTCTGAGGTCTCCGAGCTGCATGAGCAGTGGCTCCATGGCAACTGTTGTTCTCCAGGTGTGGCTGTGGGCTGGGCTCCCTTTTGTGGTGCAGGTAGTCGTCCTGCTTAACACCAGCAGAGAGCAGGTGTAAAATCGCTGCTGCTAGCGCAGCTTATCGCCTGTTTTTGGTTCGCATCGCGGATCCGGCTGTTCGTTGTGAATGTCGCGATGTGGTGTTTTCGTGTGTTTTCGTACGGGTACGCCTACTCTGCATCTCATTAGCGTTAGTTGGCAGTGTCAACCGTGGCGATGTTTTTTGCGGGAGCTATCACTGGATATGTGGCGATGTAGGCGGTTAGCACCAGCTTGCGAAAGGGGCGGTAATTCTATCGCCACTTTTGCTGCGCTAAAGTGCCGATAACTCGGCGATAAGTCCTTGTGAATATGCCCCTAAAACTTTAATATTAACCCATTTCTAAAGGTAAGGGAAATCTTCTGCCTGATCTTTCAACAACTGCACATCGGAGAAGTACAACACAAATGAAACATGTCCCAAACAACTGCTCATATAATTTAAACATTGACACTTACGCTTCCAGTGGAAGTCCTTGAAAATGATACTTTGAGTACACAATGGAAACTTTATTCACAAAACACGCTTTCTCATAATGTTGTACATTGCTAATATATTGACTTCATTCACCTGATGCTCTGCAGAAATACGGTAAACTCATCCAGTCCAGAACCTACAGCATCAGTGCACCTTATTTGTGCAATCTCCCTTTAGCCTAGTGTAAAGATCCACTCCACGCAGGATGTGAAGAAAAAAATCTTCATTGTAGAAGATAACAGCAGGTACCTCCAGCGCTCTCTCTCAGCTTCACAGCTTTAACTCCTACTACTTCAAAGAGTAACATTCCATCCTAGCAACAAGCCTTACATTCTACCATTGAGAAAACTCTGCACATCTCCCCTTTATACATAGGTGCACTGCAACAATGTGCTACTTAACAGTATTAGAAGAGAACATAGAGTTAATCACATGAACATTAATCACAGAGAATTGGCTGGGGAGCACAACATTTAGAAACATTCCCAATACTCCAAGCAGAGCCATCTGTTAAAACGAGAATGTTCTTGTTCACTGTTCTGACCTGTATAGGTTTAAAAAATTTGCTTTCACCTTTGGTAACTATTCCCCCACGCCTTACTACAACCCAGTCACCATCCTTTATATCAGGGACTTTGACACCTTTCTTAATATTGTAGTAACTTGCGGCAGTCAATTGCTGTTTCGCAACATCATTCTCCACAGCAGCACGATCAACCCATACACAATCCCTGCTTTTAAGCCATCCAGGGACTTCTTTCACACCAGGTTCACGCCCCTTGAGAGAGACAAATGGCGACACCCTAGTCACTGAAAGTGGCATCACCCTATATGACCATACCAATTTCTTAAGTTCCTCGGACCATAACAAACCATTAGAAATTGAAAGTTGAACGTTCTCCATAATCAAGCGGTCAATCCTCTCGACCAAGCCGTTCGCTGGAGGTCTGAACATGGCAACCCTTTCATGCTTAACTCCTAACTTGCAGAGAAATTCTTGCATTCTTTAAGACACTAATTGAACCCCATTGTCGGATACAAGGATCTTAGGAATCCCCTCATTCATAAAAACTCTCTCCATGAAGCCAATCACTTTCTCAGTTTCGATGCAATCAGCACTCTCAACAACAAACCACTTCGAGTGGTAGTCCACTAGAACCATCAAAAACTTACAACGTGAACCGAGTTTGGAGATAGGACCAAGAAAATCAATTGCCACCCTTTCCCATGGACGCTTGGGAAACTCCACACAAGCAAGAGGAAGTTGCCACACAATCTTCATCTTATCACTTATAGCGCAGGCATAACACTCCTTGACACTCTCCTCAATGTCACTGTCCATGCCAGGCCACCAAAATGACTGACGTACACGTCTCTTTGTCATATTTCTTCCCAAGTGCCCCTCATGGGCTATGTTCACAATCTTGGTCCTAAGAGCTGCCGATGGCACCAACTGATTCCTTCTCCACAACTTCCCTTCACTCACGCTCAACTCCGTCTCAACGTGGCAATAGCTTTTGAAACAGGTATCTTGGACAATATCGTCACTCCATCCTTCCGACACACAACTCATAACCCGCTGCAGTACTTCATCATTCAACATAGCAGTGTCCCACTCCTCCTTGTCAAAGGCTTGTTCCTCACTACACCTAATCACGTCAACAGCTACTTCTAATTCCTCTCCGATAACATCCACTGGTATTCTAGACAAATAGTCAGCTACCACATTTTTTAGACCTTTCACATACTCCACTTCAAAGTTGTACTCAAGCACTGATAATATCCATCTGGAAATCCTGGGAGTTACACTGCCTTCTAGACCTCTGCCCCCTTTAAACAAATGCATAAGAGGCTTGTGGTCAGTACAGACCTTAAAAGGTAACCCCCAGACAAAATACCTAAAGTGCTTAATCCCCCAACAGCACCCCAAAGCCTCCTTCTCGATTACAGAATACGATGCTTCTGCACCTTGAAGTCTACTAGATGCAAACCCAATAATCTTTTACTCTCCATCATACACCTGGGTCAGGATAGCACCAATTCCCACAGCACTGGCATCAGTAGTAATGAAAGTCCTAGCCTTGACATTGAAGTGCCCAAGACTAGGTGCATGAATAATACAAGCTTTCACCCTATTGAACGCCTTGTCACAGACGTTATCCCATTTAAATGTAACGCCATTCTTCATTAATACCCTCAACGGCTCTACAATCTCTGTAAAACCATTCACAAATTTAGAACAGTACTCTGCCCGTCCTAGGAAAGACTTTAGCTGTTCCTTATTGAGGGGAGTAGGGGCATCTCTGACAGCAGAAACAATACTCTTCTTGCGGTTGATTCCTGTCTTAGAAATCTCGTGCCCTAAATACGTCACACAATTCTTCCTTAATTGACATTTTTCCTTTTTTATTGTCAAGCCGTGACTCTCCATATGAGTCAGGACCTCGTTCATTACTTCGTCATGGTGTTCATTGTCTTTTACCACAATCAGCACATCATCCTGAAAACACAGAACATCTTCCATTCCCACAAAAATCTGTTGCATAACTCTTTGAAACACCGCTGAGGCAGATGCTAAGCCAAATGGCATCCTGCGGTAGCGAAATGCACCCAGCAGTGTTACAAATGAGGTAAGGTGTCTTGATTCCTCGCTGAGATCAATTTGGTGATATGCTGCAGACATATCGATTACGCTGAACACCACCCCTCCACCCACGGCAGTCAGCATTTCGGAAATATTGGGCAGGGGTTGCCTGTCGACCCATATACTTTTATTCAAATCACGCAAGTCGACACACAAACAAATCTTGCCCCCATCCTTGGGCGCGACCACGATGGGCGCCAATCATTCTGAGGCCTCAATAGGCTCAATAATACCTTGTTCTAATAATTTGTTAAGTTCCTCTTGGAGGGGACCTCTCTTCAGATGGGGAACGTTCCTTACTTTATGTACTACAGGCGCCACATTCTTCTTGAGAATAATTTTATGAGAAAAGTTTACAAGTTTCCCCAATTTATCAGAGAAAACCTTGGAAAATGTCTCCATCACACTTGTTTCGTAAGTATCAACATTATGCACAACAGTAGATTTAACTGACTCAGTAGCAATAGGGTTCAGCGCAATACCCAGGTCTTTTTGGTGGCACCAACTGAGCAAGTTGGAGCCTTGTTTTGTTAAATGCACGCGACCTAACACTTTCCTCCCGCCAAAGCTTATTACCATCCACTTAAACCCCAAGATATCGTTGGTCTTACCACAGTAACCCACAGCCTTAATGTCGGGCTTGTCCCAAGACTCCATATTACTCATGCCACCCCATACCTTGAAATACATTTCTTTGGATAGCAACGTGTACAAACTCCCGGAATCTACTAACATTCTCACATTATTCATATCCAAACTCACGATGCAGCGGAGTTTTTCTAATTTATCAGTGCTTTCTGTGGCAATAATACTATCCACAATATTGTTGCAGCATACCTCCTCGGGCATGCTAGAACCATCCACGCACAACATAAATTCACGAATGTTCTCACAGGTGTCATCCACTTCTTGCACATATTGAGTTTGTCTTGCACACTTTTGCAAGGTGTCCCCTCCTGCCACATGCTCTACAAAGCGCATTCCTAGCCATGCATTTGGTGCTAGAAGCAATGTGACCAGGAGCACCACACCGATAACACTTGATTGCACATGCTCCAGCTCCAGGAGCAGTACTAGTGATGCGAGGAACTTCACTGGTTTTGCTAAGGGGCTTAGATTGCAATTTCACAGCAGGCTTCATAGTCTTAGTCTCATCAAAACATGCATGGATTTCGGACCCTTTAGAAGCCACATCCTTTGACCCCAAATCTTTTGACACCATTGAACTACTACACTTATCCATTTCCTTTATCCACAAATCTGTATGTTCAAGTCCCTTAGCTATCTGTATCACCTCCTCTAATGTAGAATCCTTGATAAGTAACTTTTCACGTACTCTCTTATTATTCGTACACCTCACTATCTGATACAGTATAAGGGATTCTCCTAGTCCTTCAAAACGACAAGTTAAAGGAAGCCCTCTTAGAGCAGCGACATAGGTTGCAATGTCTTCATCCACTTTTTGTGTACGGCAGAAAAATGTATGCCTTTCTAGCACGACATTGACTTTAGTACCAAACCTCATGTCCAACATCTGCATGGTCATGTCATAAACATTACTTGGTTGACCATCGCCCATACCAAGGGAAATTTCAGGAAGATTCTCATACAGGTGATGTCACTCAATGCCCAAGTGGTGGAGCAAAATGGCTTGCCTGCGCACAGGACCATACTTATTTGCACCAGTTGCTAATATATACGTTAAGAACAGCTTTTTCCATTCCTTCCAAGGGATGGTAGGCCCACCAGGAGTAGGAAGAAAAGAAGGAGGAGCAGCTAAGCCCTGATCAATACAATATAATGTAATATAATTAAGAATAGGTGGTAACTAACGCAAGCCTTGTTTGAAGAAATTCACATGTAAGGAAACCGTTAGATATCTAAAGTCCAACCAGGAAGAAATGCCACAAATCTAGCAGTCAGTAGTGAAGGTGTAGAAGAGAGAAAACGTTGGTGGTTCACCACATGGCAGTCAGTAATAAAAACGTAGGAGAGGAAAACGTTGGTAGGTTTACCACATGGCAGTTCATAAACACGATCACAGCACAGCAAAAGCGCAGCAAAGTATGGCAAAGAGGATGTAGATGAACAAAAATGTTGGTGAGTCACAGCAGCAGCAGCAGGTTGGCAAGTAGAAATGCACAGTAGAATAAGGTACTCACAATGAGGAGAGTATACAGTTCCTTTTGAAGGTTTATCCAGGGGTGGAGGTACAGGTTGTCTGCCTCCTGCGCAGACTGGGTTCAGCTCATCACCAATGTAAAGATCCACTCCACGCAGGATGTGAAGAAAGAAATCTTTAATGTAGAAGATAACAGCAGGTACCTCCAGCTCTCTCTCTCAGCTTCACAGCTTTAACTCCTACTACTTCAAAGAGTAACATTACATCCTAGCAACAAGCCTTACATTCTACAATTGAGAAAACTCCACACCTAGTCTTCTTGAAAACTCAAAGAATGTCAAATATTTATGGGGAAATCCGTATATGTTGATAAATTCAGCTCTCCTCCTTTGTGTGTTCTTTCAGCAGCATCTTTGAAATCTGTTTTGCACTCAAGTGAATGAGTCTGTCATTATTGGAACAACTGCTGTATGCACTACGTTTTACTGAACTTCGTCTCAGTAGGTATGCCAGGTTATTTTTCTGTTTTGCTCAAATCCATTTCCACCAAACTACTTACTGTGAAGTGCTTCCTTTGGGTAAAATATTGCTTACTGCTCCACTTGGAAGGCAACAGCAGAGGTCAGTGTTAATAACTAGAGGCCTTTGCAGAAAGGTCTAGGATAGACTTAAAATAAAGCTTGCCTATCCAAGGACTGGGATAGTGCACTAATGCACTTACAATAAACAATTTTGATTTAGAGTCATTGAGACATGAAATACCTCAGAGATACAAGTCACTGGTACTGGTGTTGTCAGGCAATACACCTTACCATGAAATAGTACTAAACAGCTTGACAATACAGATGACAGGATAGACAATTGTATTAGAAGATGTAAAGAAGTGAAATCATTTTCTGTTGCACTGCCACCTTCTGCATTCTGGCCATGGGAAGAAAACCTCTACTAGGTAGTCATTGGTCTGTAGACACTGTTACGTCTGTCTTACTCCACCTACTCTTACTTTACCACCAGTGAAACCACAAGTGTAAAGCATGAGGAGAAAAAGCAAGAACACATACACAACCCCAAAGTCACAATTCATGGCAATTTCCTGAAACGAGTGCCAGTATTATCTGGACCAGGAAAGAGGACAGACATTCGGAAAACTGTCAGGTGTCAAAATCGAGTGTTTTACTACACTACTGTAGGAAGCCGGTAAAGAGTATAGAGAACAGAGGATTGTGCTACACCCATGTCTGACATGGGGTGTGATGGATCCTGAGGCAGCAACAAAACACACCTTGGTCAGCTCATATGTGTACTCCCAGTATTCAAGGCATTTTTAAGGATTTTTTTTTTTAAAGAAATACAAAATAATGAAAACTAAAGAAAACATTTTAATGATGACAATTTGAAAAAAAAAATCCAAAAATAAAATCAAAATTGGGTGGATTATTGGAGCAGTGAGGGATTTTTGGATCAGGGATGGTGTTGTTTAGTGGTGATGAGAAGTATTAAGGGGTCAAGGATGGGTGAAGTTGAGGATCAGAAAAGGTTTTTTGGGTTAGGAATCGGTGGAGTTTCTGGTTGGGGAGAGTTGTTTAGTGATCAGAAATGGGTGGGGTTTAGGGCTGGTGAGGGGCTTTTAGGGTTCACAGATAAGTAGAGTTTAGGGGTTGTGAGGGGTTTTCTAGGTTCAAGGATGGGTAGATATTAAGAGTGGTAAAGGATTTTTAAGGTTCAGCAATGGGTGAAATTTAGAGGTGGGGAGCAGTTGTAGTTGTCAGGGATAGGTGGCATTTATGGGGAGAAATAGTTTTATGGCTCAGGAATGGGTGGGGTTTAGGGATTTGAGGGGTTTTAGGGGTTCAGGGATAGGTGGTGTTTAGGGGTGATGAGGGGTTTTAAGGGTTCAGGGTGGGTGTGGTTTAGGCATAGAAAGGAGTTTTTAGGCTTCAGAAGCCAGATTAGTTTCAGAAGTAGTGTAGGGTTTTTAGAGTTCAAGGAGAGAAAAGCTGAGGGGCAGAATGGGATTCTAGGGTTCAGAGGTAAATACATTTTTGTGGTAGAAAGAGCTTTTAGCGGTCAGGGATGGGTGGAGATTAGGCATGGTGATGCAGTGTTAGGGGGAAAGGCTGAAGGGTGCTTAGGTATTGTAAGGGGGCCAGGCATGGATGGTGTTTAGGATTGGCGAGGAGTCAATGACTTATAGACATTCAAAATAATTGTTTGACAATATAAAAAAATGAATTCACTGCAATGTCCTCTGAAGTAAACCACTGAAATAAATACCTCCAACAAAGATGTTTCTGAAAACAAGACCTGCAACCATTGCATTTACACCTTAAAGAATAAACATGCAAAAGCCAGTTTAAAAAAAGACATTCTCTGAATTGGTTTCCATGAAATGGTAAAAGTCATTCATCTTGAAAATGTACACTTAGGTGACATGATTTCTCACTAATGATATTCTGAGAAATTGTTTATTTATGAAATCATATACAAACATGGGAGCTTTGATGATCCCTATTGTCACACTGTGCTGATAGGAACAATTTATGTGTTTCTAATAGTCATTGGATTAGAAAGAGGGTGTCGAATGTTAATCCTCCCCACAAATTAAATAATATCTAATCTACTAGAGATAAGAGTACATATTTAATTACATATTAATTGAATGTCAGTAAAGCACTGGGATATGATGTTGCCCAGTGATAAAAAATGTCCACACAATAAGAAGAGGTAACATTTTTTCCTATAATAAGCCCATCTTTTAAGGTGTTTTAACACAATGTTTCAAACAAGAGATTATCGCCTTAACTTTAAACTTTAAATCCTATGATGTATTCATGTATATAATACAACTTGTTCCGTTTGTTTGGTTGGCAGGGCTGGTCCTAATAAGCTAAAGAACTGATACAAAATGTGATTGAGCATTTTGGTGTGAATGGGATGAGAATGAGCAATGGTTTGTTTGCTTATAGCGAGGTTATGGATAGCTACTAGACTCTGTTAAATTCCATTTATAAGGTTACTCTCAGACATTCATTATGTTAATTAAAACGAAATGAGTATGATTGAATACTTGCTGTACCTGCCAAGCTAAATACACAGTTAGAATCTTTCTGGATAATTCACAATTATGTGCATTACAGCAAATTCCCTGCTAGGAAGATAAACTTGATAATATATACCACCCCAATATTGTCTTGATAGAGTAAAAAATGTATTGAAAGGAAAACATTTGGGGAGGACATTTTAATGTTTTCAAAATGTGTGAACTAATGTATTGACTTTAATAATTTCTTTACATTTTGTATTTTAGATAACCAATTGTACTGCATAAGCTGTAAAGCTGTGTTGTGATGTTGATGCTCAATAAATAAATGTCCAGTTGTATCAATAAAAGGAAGGCGAAATGGGGGACATACAATTGCCATACATGCATTGCGTTGTCTGACCTTAACCTCATCAAAGTTATCACAATAATGCAATGACCTCATTTGCCATTACATTCAACACATTACCTAGTTTAAGGGTTTATCTAATTTTATTTGTTATTTAAGTTAACTTAATGAGTATAATTAAATATTTAACGTTAGTTGGTCTAACTTGACAGCACAGCGTTTGCCAGCCCTTATGTGATCAAAAGAAACTGATTTAAGAAGCATTACTGAAAGAGAGTCAGTGGTTTCACCCTCATGTTGATCTTCCTTCATAAAGCATTTGATTGCATAGACGCTGTGTGCTTTCACTGAAAAAGAAAGTTTACATTGCACTTTCTACCTTGATGAAAAGCTGATGCTCACTACAGTAAACTTGAGATGATTATAAAGCATATATATCGTATTGGTTCAAGTGAAAAGGTATGGCAGGCAGAAGAAGTTGGTCTGATCTTAGTACTATAAACATTTACAACAAAGGCAGTAGGCATGCATTTTATATTGTGAAAGGAATATGATAAAATGAACAGGTTTTTAAGTAGGCCCGGGCGGAGTTCGCGGAGTTGCGCTACCCACAACTCTGTGAGGTCGCAAAATACCCCAGCTGCACTACGCAGAGCTTTGCATGCAGGCGGAGTTTGCCACCACGTCCATTCGTGTTGCGATGGAAATGCAGAGTGCGTTCTCGCATTCTAAATCGCAGGCGAATGGCACCACGCCGTTTTCATGTGTGTTCTTACATTTCAAATCACATGCAAAAGGTACCACGTGGTCCGCATGACCGGGCCATCTTGTTTTTCTGCTCTTTTTTATGGTGCTGGGCCTAAATCTTAATGCCTCTTTAATCTCTTTAATCCTCCCCCTTGAAAACTTATCTATCCTTCATTTTTATTTTTTATGTTAGTGTGTGTCTTGTGTGTGTGTATTTTATGTATTTGGGAATTTTTTTGTGTGACTTTATTTTTTTTTTTTATTTCCCTTTACTTCCTTATTATTTCCTTTCCTTTCCCTCCCTTTTCCTTTTTTTTCTAATCCACCCAGCGCCATGGCAGAGGGATGATGGCTGCCTTGTGGGCAGCGCCGCCGTCCTGATGTGCAGCCCCGGGTGATCTTTGGTACCTCCCCTCCATGCTGTTAGCTTGTGGCATGCCCGGCACTCGATACCATCAGCAGGAGTGTCGGCTGCACTGGGAGAGGGCACTCCAGTGCTTGCGGCATACCAGTCAGGTTTTACGCACCATCGAGAAGCTGACGGAACACTGGGCGGATATGTTAGACCGGGACGAGGACCTACTTGACCTGCTTGGCTTCGAGATTCCGGGGCTCAGTGAGTATTAATTATTTGTTGTGTTTGCGTTCTACAGTGCTACCATTTTTTTCCTCGATAGCATGCTGCTCACATTCACAGGTAAGTTACGTTTAGTTTATGCTGGAATGTTATTTTGTGATCCAGTTTCAAGTGTCTGCTGGGCAGGTGCTCAGCAGTACCACCTCATTGTGCTTATCATTGGCGTTTGCTTTGGCTGATTAATTAATAAGCCATGTCACACTGTTCTCCTGTCACCATAGTGAATAAGTGATAACAGTGAGTTAGCGTTCTCTCTGTGACTTTGCTTATGTAGCTTGTACAGCGATGTGTAGTATGCATGTATGCATTGAAAAAAATGGAGACTGAGTTATTCCATAAATGGGGTTTAACTTGAGATTGAGAAATGAGAATAGAATCAAAGATCATTCACTGCTATGCATTACTTCCAAATGTAGTTTTTGTTAAGGAAATTTGGAATAGGGGTTTTAGGATTAGTATGGGCAACTCAACAATAGACAATAGACTTGAAACTAGTACTATAGGTGACCTGTTTTAGAGAAGTACAATTATGTGACTGTGTTTGCCTGTCATAATAAATTTGTGGAGATTAACTGAAAAACTAGTCTGATTTTTAAAATATTATTCATATCTTACATCAGCACCCAAGGGCCAGAGGAGGGAAATTGTCAAGGGTCCGGGAGAAGTTGGTCAGGAGGCGCCGACCACCAGCGCTGCTGCAGAGGGCTCTGCTAACCTCAGTAAGTCCTACTGATTATTTATTATTTCCCTAATGTTGGGTTTCTTTATGATTGTTGTGTGCTTAGGGTAGAATCTTGGGGTATATGGGAATGTTGGTGCTGGGTTCCAGGATGAGAGTTGCTGCCTGGAGGCTGGTGCTGCTGGTGAGAAATAAAGTTTCTCTGACACCCTTACCTGTTGTCTTCCTTCCATGGCAACAAGGATGAGATACAAACCTACTTGTGCAAAGCACAATGGATTAATCCCTGCATTATCTTTTTTTTCCTTATATTATATGGTTTTCTTATTTGGTAGCTTACTTTTTCTGGTCTCTAGGTCACTAAGTTATCTTCTGCTGCTTTGTTGGTAATCTTTCCCTCTCTCCTATACATCTTATGGTACTGTAAGAGTAAGACTAAGAATAACAATTTTTTTTTGGTACTCTACTGTCTACCATGAAGATTGGAGGCCCAAGTAAGCTAGTATTATAAATAATATTCACCATGTATGTTTGTTGAGAAGGCTTTGTTTTTCCTGCTCATGCTCTAACAGTTGAGTTCATGAGAGAGTGGCCATGGTCTCATGCGCCCCCTCCCAATGCTGTGTGCTGTCTAATTCATTTTCATTTATACAGTATACCAGCGGTTTTCCATGACAGTGCCGCATGGCGGGAAAAAAAGTATGCGGTCGCACTCCCATTGCTTTTGTCAACCAACAGCATATATCTTTCATTGAGCATTATTCCATGCCTGGCTTGTCTTACATTGTGTGAATCAACCAAATGCCCAGAGTGATATTTCTGTTAGAAGATACAGTAGTGGTAACTGGACTGTAGTGATGTATTGCATCTATTTTTTTGATTGAAAAAATTAAAGGGTGACATATCTTGCATCTAAAATATGCATAATGTGTTATTCTAGCAACAAAAACTACCTGTGTTGGATCCAGGGCTGCTGCAGGAGGCAAGTCAGTTGGAGGGGGAGAAGCGGTGGCAAGGATGGGCACTGGTAAGTCACATCATTGTTTGCTTAGTGACAATTACATTCACTAGCTGGTACCAGGGTGTCATCAACTCGTGACCGTGAACCCCCACAGCTTTACCAGCTGTGGTGGTGGTTGAGTTATTATGGCCTCTTTTGCAACTCACCAAAGCTCACATAATAAGCGTTGATTGCTTGAGGGAAACATGAAATAATGGAAGATTAAAGGAAAGGAAAATGGTAGATGAGTGAAAGGGTGGGTCGGTGAAAGGGTGCGTGGGTGGATATAGGGATGTATAGGCGAAAGGATGGCTGGAAGAAAGGGTAGCTATTGAAAGGATGGATAATGGTTTGGAACTTTTGGTGAAAGACTGGATGAGAGAAAGTAAAGCTTAATCATGGTGGCTAATATTGAATTAGAATGAAAGGATGAATGAATATTTTAATTTTTTTATGAATAAGCAAGGCAGCTCTTCTCATGGAGAGGGGCATGCTGCTCGCCTACTTCCCTTACTTTGTTTATGTAGGGTTATCAAAGCTATGGTTCAAAGTGGGGGTATTTTTTTTGTTCAACTCCCTTAACTCACTGTATTTGTTAAGTGAGTCAGGTGTATCCCACCCATCATTCATCACCCCTCCCTCCCCGCCTATGGCATTTTCCCACCTATGACTGAAGTGCAGTTTGGTTCAATTTGCGATATCATGTGACTGCAGTAGTGTTGGCTGTGCAATGCCATTCTTCTTCAGTTAATGCAGCATTGATAACGTTTTCAATACATTGCAAACTGAACACACTAGGTGTGTTTCCCTTTACCCAATCAGTCACCTCTTAGTACTTCACTCCTTTATTTTTTCCCAAGTTCTTCCATCCCAGCCTCCCAAAAAATTGGAAAATCCATTCTTGGAATTTGCCACATTTGATTTTACCATGTGAAGTGGAGTGATTCCAGAATGTTTTTATGGTTTCTTATAACAGATTCATTTTACACCTGTTCTGATTTTTCCCTTTCGACTTCCATTGATTAGTACAGTGACTGAATAAGCAAAAGATGATGAATCGATGATCAGTGAGGTGATCCCTCTATTCTAAATCAAAAGCTCTACCCTACCCTGCAGTAGAGTAAGTCAAGTTTGCTTTCCTTACTTAATGCTCAGCGAATTAATGTGTTGGAAATAGTATGTGATGGCGGGCAAGACTAGTGAGTATAGTGGGAGTAAGTGCATGATTTGAGGTCAAGTTTGGTGTATGGGATACACTGTGATGAACGTACCAAATACAATCTATATAGCCTGTTCCTTTCCCTGTAGTACAGTCCATCATTTTCCCCAGCGTCTACTTACGGCAGAAAGAATAATATGAATATCCTCATTTCATACATGAGGTGTGTGATGTATCTTATTTATTATTCATGTGCCTCTTTTGAGTCAGGGTAGAAAGAGAAATGTAATTGGAGAAGAGCTGGGCCATTGGAATTAAATGTAGATAATTGTCAACTATAGCTGCCCCAGCTGGAGGCAGTAGCAAAATACCTGACGCGCTGGCTAGCAATGAACATGGCTCCATTATTTTAGCACAAGAGACAACCTGTACTCCATAGTGCATAATGCTGTACTCATTAATGAGAGGTAATTTATTTTTCCACTCAAAGTATTACTTGAAAAGTCTTTAGAAGAAAAAACAATTTAAATCACTGTTTTTTTAATCTGGTGTTATTCTGCCTTAATACGTTTCTGCTGCACAGTCAGTGCTTTCTATGAAAGGCATCTATGATTAAAACAAAATTGGCATTGTGATTCTCCTAATCAAAATCACATTCCAATGGCCCTAAGGGACCAGCAATGTACTGCTACTTTGCCACTCACTAATTTAAAACAATTGTTTGCACAGAGCAATATTTACAATTTGTCTCTTTTCTTTTTGTTTTTCTCAATATAGCTACTCCTGCTGGTCCACCCTTCGGACCCAAAAGGCAGGAGATAGCGGCTGTCTGCGGTGGCAGAGGCTGGAGCATATCCAGCAAGTATACCGGCAGCTGGTGGTCCTGGAAGAGGAGGAGGAGAAAATAAATGCCTCACTGCCGAGCCCCAGTGCAGCTGGTCCCCCTCAGCCTCCCAGCCATCACATCAGCAGCGCCGCCGCCAGTCCACTGCTACCACCCCCTCCCACACTGATAACAGGCCATTGCTGTGCTGCTTCGTACAGCGGCCGGACACCATCAAGTGCCGGCTCACCACGATGGAGCAGAGCCTGGACCAGCTCTGGACTGACATCCATAATGCCCTCCTCTAGCTCTGTGTTATATTTTTTGCTTTGGTGGTAGGGACTTGTGACTGGGTGGAGAGGGTGGGAAGCGGAGTTGGAAGTGGACCGGGTTTGACTTTCTTTGGACATTTGGGACATTGGGGAGATGGATGGGCATGTTGTGTGGGTAGAGAGGGTGGGTATCTTTGTAAAAAATAAGGGGGAACTTATAGTTTATGGAAATGTATGCCGAAAGTGGTTTGTTTCAGTTTTACTTTGCACTTCTGCCTTAATTTTATACACAGCCTGTTTATGTGCTTGTAAGGGAGAGTGTACCGCTTAGTTATAGATTTATACCTCTCTAACTATCTTGACCATTAGGGGGATGGTGCCATGATCTATGTTGTCTACAAGAACCTAGATAAATAATAGTAGCAGCTTGTTAAATTTTTACTAAGTCAACTAGTTGACTTCACTCCATAGTAGTCTTACCTGAATATAGATGAAGCAATAACAGGGAAGGAATCACATTTTCACAAGCAAGGTCTCACATAGGTGAGATCCAACTGCAGGATTAATCTGAATGATTATCCATTGTAGGCAACTAAATGTAAATAGAAAGATTGAGTTAGTGGGTTATATTTTATCAAAACTTTACAAGGTATTGACACCACATGAGTACTACATGAGGACACAATAGGAATGCCTGATAGTGCTAAAATACAAAAAATAGCAATACTAGTAAGTTTTGGCTAATGTGGAGCTAGCATTATTTTTTGTGAAATCATAAATAATGGACTGAAAGACTGGAGTGGACAAGCTTATGTTAGGCATTTACGGCTACGCAACACAAGGCCTGAATGATGATGCTGACGACTGATGTTCTTCGTTCTATATCTAAAATATGGATCACTTTTCATGCGGAGGTGGGTAATAGGCCAGTGTGGTCTATTGCTTAGAAGTTCCTGCAGTTAGTTGGTGTTGCTTTCAACACATCCACGCCACCAATTGTGTGATCCATTGATGGTGTAAATTAAACCACACCTCAATAAATCACAAAGCCCAGGGGAAGAGGGTTAGGGGATTGATGAATGGATGGGAAAGGGGATTTGTGAAAGGTTTGACAACGCCAAACACTACACAAGGACAATATTCATCTGGGCAATGATTAGCACATCATTCATCATCAATGTGTTGCGGAAGGAAACGAAGGAATGAGTAAGACAGAGTACAGTTAAATGCATTCAAACAGTCGTTCTGCTCCCGAGACCCAGCTTATCAGTTATCTAATTGGTCTGTCTTCTAGGTTGGGAGTAAAGTGAACCCACCCACCCAGTTCTCTAAATATGATTTTTAAAGAAAAATGATACTGTATTGCAAAATTAGGTGATGCATCTGCATTCTCCTCGGGAATGTCCATCACTCTTGTGTGCCTGTCTGGACTGGTCAGGTAGTTAAGCAGGAGTGCTAAGCTCATCTTTCACCTTTCATTCATGCAGGAGACTAGATTTAGAAGGCATGTGGACTGTAAAACAAACTGTAATTTTGAGTCAAGGAGAAGGACAGAAGGAAGATGAAAACTTCATTAGGAGTATATCAAGAAGTCTCAGAGGCAGAGCAAAAACACAAGAGAGGGATTTTGAGTTTCACTATTGCCACAAGTCCATCACACACACACAGAGCAGCATTTCACAAAACGCACCACTCTCCATTCTACATAGCTGAGTACTAGGCCTCAGACTCTTGGTTTACCTTTGAAATAAAGTCGATAACTTCTTGCTTCTAGCTGCTGATGAGGTAGTCATGCAGATCCCGCCCTGAATTCTTCCATCCTCCTCCTGACTCTGAGTAACTCTGTCCCAGACCAGTCATCATGACCATAGCAAGATAGACTTGTAGTGCACTGCTGTAGTGTTGAAGAACAAGTAGAGAAACAGAATTGCTAAATTTTGCATAGATTTTTGTTTGCTAACTAAAGTGACTGTTCTGGTTCCTGAATTTAAATGTGGCTAAGTGTCAAAGGCCCAATAACCTCCAGGGAAAGAAAAGGATCGCCCATCACTCAGGCCCCAAACATTGCAAATCAATCATCTCAAGAAAGTTGCTGCATTACAGTTTAACACACACCCTCCCTCACTGTCAGCCACCACATAATGAATCATCAATCATCATTGCTCACACAATCATTCACTTACTATTGCAATAGTTGTAGTTGCCTCTTCCAATACAAGCATTGGTAGTTAGGCATTAGGTATTCATCTTTGATGCAGGCAGCACATTGGAATTTGGTATTAGCAGGCACTCTTGTAAATCAACCATCTTCTGGAGCAGAGCTGCTAGTGATAAGTGATGCAAAAAGGGATAGGCAACAGGCATGCAAGGGGGCAGGCATTATTTCCAATGTCATGAAGGATTTGTGTAGGTTCCTTCAATGCACACTGGTCCAACTGCAATCTGAAAATATATGTGACTAAAATATGGTGGCAGCAGCATAAATCTGACACAAAAATAATAATGTTTTACTAGCTACTCTTTTTTTTGCAAAGATAGAAGTTCAGCGAGAAATAATGAAAAAGTTCTAAAGGGGCACTGGCATACTTAGTCCAGGAAGTAGAGTTCAGCCTCAAACTCAGGAGGTTCACCCAGAAGTTGATCAGCTAACACACTTGATTCAATTTCTGACCAATCATCTTCTTCCTTCTCCTTTGCTGTTTGAGTAACGGTGCAATTGTGCGGTATAAAATGTTGGTTCATTTTGATCATAGTCAATATCTCCATGTTTTGAGGCAAGAAACTGGTACTTCTCACTGTAACAACCACACCAGCTGCACTGAACACATTCTCAGCAGACACACTGGGTCACAGGACAAGCCAGATACTTTATTGCCAGCCTACTGAGCTCTGGACATTTGTGCATCTTCCCATTGCAATACATCAATAGCTTTTGATCCACATAGACCTCTTTTGTATCATCCAGATACCCCTGGAACATCCTTTGGATGGTCATTGATGCTGACACTTGCTCAACCTGTTTTGCCATCACCTCTGCACTGGACTTGAGCCCTGTCGATTGAAACCAATACAATGCAGAGGTTGGGTACGGTCTTTCTGGTGCTGTTGTTGTTGGGGTTCTTGTTGATTGTGTTGTTGGCTGCTGTGAGACAAGACTGCCCTCTCTGTAAGTTGAATGCAGCAGCCCAAAACTTCGGAGTGGGACTCGAAGTTCCAGCTGTTCTTCTTCCAAGTCTCTGGATAACTCTCTACAATCCACCTCTTGTATTTTAAAACATCCCCTTCAGAAAAGGGAATGAAAGAGGGCAGAATTTTTTTGTACTGTGGATCAAGTAGTGCAGCACAGAGTACACTTTGGATGCGATGGTGTCATGTTGCTGCCTTGTATTACAAGCCAAGTAAAATATTAAGCTCTCAATCAAGGCATGTACTTCTGTGTTTTCATTCACACCTGCAGGGGCGAACTTTTCAGACACCTTATTTACCTGGTCCTGTAGGAGATGCAACAAATGGATACCTTAGCCCATTGTACTGTCCTCCTTGCTAACTTCCTGTGTGAAAACTTCAAAAGGGAATAGCATCTGTGTCAGGCATTTGACTAGGCCCCATTAATTTGCATCCATGGTCATAGCTTTCCCAACTGCATCCATTCCTCTTTGAATGACAAAGTCATTGATCTGTTTGTACTGCTCAAACAGACGTTGTAACATGTAAAAGGTTGAGTTCCAATGTGTTGGTACCTCCTGTATCAGGGTTTTAACTGGTGCTCTATTATTACGCTAAATAATCTGCAACTGCTTCTGGGCTTTAAAAGATTGGCTGAACTGAGTGCAGATTATTTTGCAGGTGGTCAACTTGCCGACTATGTCTTCTTTTTTTAGGAAGTCTTGCACCACAAGGTTGATGCAATAGGCCTAACACCTCCATCTGACGTGGCTTTTACTATGTTACTGCCACTGTCCGTGGCAACAAATCCAATTCTGAGACCTCTGGGTTGCAGTCATTCATACAACTTGCTGTCAAATTCCTCCAAGATGTTCACAGCTGTATGTGATTTCTCCATGGCGAACATGGCCACTGTTGCATTCCGCCAAACGCTCTTTAAACTTTCTTCAGGGCCAAGACCTACAGATATCTTTTGCTTTACTCTTCCAAAAGAGATCCAGTGTGCAGTGATGCACATGTAATCATTTGCCTGATAACTGGTCAGCATGTCTATCGTCAGGTGGATGATGTGAACAACACTTTGCTGCAAAGCTTGTCCAACCAACTGCAACACATTGTGATGCAGCACTGGAACAGCAACTCTGGCAAAATATTTCCTAATTGGTATCTTCCATTTCAGACAGATGGCTGTCACAAACTCTAAGAATCCCACTCCTGCCGCAAAAGAAAAAGGGAGGAGGTCCAGTGCTAACATTTTTGCCAGCTTTCCATTGTACAAATGAGTGGTTGGGTAGTTCCACTCGTAGGGCTCCTCCTGTCTAAACATGCCCGGCATAGTAGCCTGGATTTTCATCTTTTCTGGGGCCACTGACACAGGCATCTTTCAAGAAGTAGATGCTGGTGGCAGACTTAATGTGCGTCATGGTGGGGCAGTCATTGTTTGCCGTGGTGTCTCCATCTCACACAGAGTCTTTTGTCATTGTGAAGTTGCTGAAGTGGGTGATTCTGCTGCTGCACTGCTGGGGACAGGGCTGCTGTGTGTGAAGATGTCACCCTCTTCTTCCTCATCATCACCGTCCACCGTGATTGGACTTGCAGATGATTTTCCCCACCTCTCCTGGTCACCACAACCACATGCCACATTTTTTTTTATGTGCTCCTCCCACTTGATTGTATTGTGTTTTTCATATGGGTCGTTTGGCCTCCAGTACCATAATTTGTACAAGGTTTACCTCAGCGAACATTCGTGTGGAAAATACTGCATAGTACAATGTGCTCCCTTTCTTTGCTAACTGTTAAAAAGTCACCAAACTGGGGAGGAGTACTTTTTACTGTGCTACTGCCAATGCCTGAAGAAGAACTGAAGGTAGGTGGGTGTGTCATCGATTATCTCTCTGCTCCTCCTGAGGTAGGGGTTGGTGCAGGTCTCAGCTGGGATTTTGCAAATATGGGAGCTGGTGGCGGTTCTACCTGTGCCACATCCCTTGGAGCAGGTTGAATAGCAATCTCAGACTCCTCTGTGTCACCTTCCACAATGACTGCCACATCTTTGTCATCCTTCTCATCATCCCCGTTCCATATGTCCAAGTCTTTCAGGAACTCTTCTTTTCCATTGCCTCTCCTGTTGTCTCCTGGACTCTGCTGAGGCCCACTTAATGTTCCTATCATCGTCGTCAGAAGTGGTGCTTGGAGAAGGTGGTGGAGTAGTACCCTTCCTTTTCCTTGATGGAGATCTGGGAGCCAATGATTCTAAAAGAGGAGGTTCTTGTTCTGAAGGAAGCTCAGCCTCCTGTTCTGCTCTAACATCAAGAAAATGTACTATTGCTGCCTGAGGCTGCTGTCCACTTTGCTCTGTTTCCTGGAATGATTGTGTACTGCTTTGCCTACAGGGACAAATCTAATTCAATGTCACTACTCGTCGGCATCAACATGAATGTGGTGGTGCTGTTGATGCAGGAGTGCTGCTGCCAGCTTGCTACCGGGAGGCCGGTGCAGCATGCATAAATTTGCCTAAAAAGGTTTTGCCTGGCTCACCAGTGGTAGAAAGTTGCTTCTCCCCACTACCCATTTTCTTGGCAGCATCTTTCTTTGGGGCCATCTTCTTAAAGCTCTCAGTTGGCAGTTGCACCAACCTACACAAGCGGAAGTGATTAGAGGGCTGATGTGTTACTGCACAGGCCTTCTGTTTGGCAGTACTGCATGTAATGTCTCTTCTCTTATGCACCTAAAAGCAAACAAGGAAGAAAAACATTCAGTGTAAAACTTGGCAATGTTTGGAGTTTGAATTAGTACAGACAAAGGCAATATTAGTGTGGTTATTTTGTTAACTTAGGTAAGCAGTTTAAAGTCATACCACACCACCATACCTTAATTCCCCATCAGAATATAACACACATTATAGAGTGATAGAGTTCTTTTCTCATTGTTCAATATATTCTAAAGGAGGCATCTGTAGCACTCAGGGAAATAAATGGGTAGATGGAATACTAGTCATCTAAACAATCAATGAATGATGCACCGCAGCCAGGGTGTCCACCAGGAGGAAATTGAATTATATACCTAAAAAACAGAATGCTGTTGTGCAGCTATGCACCTATGGTGGATGGATGGATGATGGATTGACCGAGGCAAAACAGGAAGAAATAATTTATCCCCAAATTATTTTTAAAAATGGAGAAAAAAAATTAAAAATGTAAATTAAAAACAATTAAAAGAAAAGAAAATGTAAAATTAAAATAAAAAAATAACAATAACAATAACTGAAAGTATCCTAAGGCATATTATTAAACTGATATCTCATTCTTCCATGCAAGCCTATGGCAAAGCCACACTGGCTGGATGCACAAAATGACTAACAGTCAGTGCCATATGGTCAACAACAACATTGAGCAAGAAAGCATGGGGAACAAAGAACACATGCAGGCCTATGGTGAAAGCACACTGGCTGGCTACAGAAAATGGCCGCCAGCCACATTGTCACAACAGCAAGCAAGGATGCATGGCCACAACAAAGAACACATGCAGGCCTATGGCAAAAACACACTGGCTGGCTACACAAAATGGCTGCCAGCCACATGGTAACAGCAACAATAACAACCAGCAAGGGGGCATGGCCACAACAAAGGACACATGCAGGCATATGGCAAAAGCACACAGGCTGGCTACACAAAATGGCAGTTAGCCACATGGTCACAGCAACAACAACAACAACAACCAACAAGGAGGCATGGCCACAACAAAGAAAACATGCAGGCCCATAGCAAAAGCACACTGGCTGCCTACACAAAATGCTTTCCAGCTACACGTTCACAACAACAACACTGAGCAGGAAAGCATGGGGGACAAAGAACACATGCAGGCCTATGGCAAAATCACACTGGCTGGCTACCCAAAATGGCTGCCAGCCACATGGTCACAGCAACAATAACAACCAGCAAGGAGGCATGGCCCCAACAAAGAACACATGCAGGCCTATGGCAAAAGCACACTGCTTGCTACCCAAAATGGCCACCAGCCACATGGTCATAACAACAACAACTAGCAGCAAGGCATGGCCACAGCAAGGAACCCATGCAGGCCACAGCAAAGAACCCATGCAGGCCTAAGGCAAAAGCAAGCTGGCTGGCTACACAAAATGGCTGCCAGACACATGGACGCAACAAAAAAACAACCAGCAAGGGGGCATGGCCACAACAAAGAAAACATGCAGGCCTAGGCAAAAGCACACTGGCTACCTACACAAAATGGCCACCAGCCTCATGTTTATAGCAACAAAAGCAACCAGCAAGGAGGCATGGCCACAACAAAGAACACATGCAGGCTTATGGCAAAAGCACACTGGCTGCCTACACAAAATGGTTACCAGTCACATGATCTAACAACAACGAGCAGGAAGCATGGAAAACAAAGATCATATACAGGGTTATGGACACTGACAAAAAATGGCCCCTGTCCAAATGGCATGGGGAACAAAGACAAATGGTTGCCTAGGGCAAACACACTCACACACTGGCCAGACAAAGGAGGCATGGTAACACGGAAAAAAGAGCATTAATTCAGCAATGCCAAAAATGGAAATTAACCGGGCTAAGAAATTTTACAACACAAATCCTCCAAAGGCATCAAAGATAATGACCCCACCTATACAATGTTTGCTGAAAAAAGATGAAATGCCTCAAAAAAACATTTTGTAATTTAATCCAATACCATCCATGGCCTAAATGATGTTTCAATTCAAAATACACCCCAGCAATAGCTGTTTTTATGCACCCATAATGACTACTGGGCCTAATGGTTGGAAAGCCCATTGGCAGACTACGCCACATAGGAAATTAAATGAATATTTCAAATTTATTAAAAAATATGAAGAAAATGTACTGAACTATGAGTCATTTTTCCCTTACAAAAGAAAAACAATTACATGCAAAAAATAACTTAATCCCTACTGAAACTGCAGACCACTCACCCCAATACATTTAAAAAATTGAATAAAAGTATTGATGCTGTTGCGGCTGGAAGCCGTGCGAGTGAGCACGAAGTCTTGCAGGAGCTCGCTAGCAGTGCGGGGGAGCGTGAAATCTCATGCGTGACCGCAAGTGGCCAAAGAGAATTGTAGCATGCGTGAGTGTCAAAACAAATCTTGAGTGCATGTGCGGAAAAAAAGCTCTGCTTCACACCCTAAAGGTAGAATTCAGAAACTCTGCGCTCCTCCGCAGAGCGCAATTGCCAGAATTCCACAAAAGTCTGCAAGCGGAGCGTAGTTTTACACCCAAGGCTAAAAATTATATCAACGACTACAATCCTGTCATTCTTAAAATGTGGAATGCCAATATGGATATTCAGTTTGTGGCAGACAACTCCATAGCTATTGCTCGTTATGTTACTTCATACTTGGAGAAATCTGAAAAGACAGAGATGAAGGATATGTTGGAAGAGAATTCTGCTGGAAAGTCTAACAAAAAAACTGTACAGCTTGAATTTGAAGATACTTTCGCACAGGAATTGGCTATTATGAGGACTGTGATCGGTTAAGTTCAGCTAGTTTGTACTCTAAGTTGAGAGGAGTTGTTTGGGTTAGCCTAGGCCTAGCATGCACACAAAATAGAGTGTTGAAGTCTTTTCCTGAAATTCAGTACCTTCCAGAATTTGATCCAGAAAGTACAAATATTGTCAAAACAAGCATGCTGTGCAGCTACTATCCAAAAAGAAGTCCACATATTGAAAATGTATATCTCTATGAAATACTTCAAAACCACAGATATAGAAACATTGTGACAGAAAATGTAGATGAAGGTAAATTAGCAGCGGTTGGTTGTGATGATTGTTGGTTATGACATAGCAAAGGCAGTCTAATTGATCATAGAAACCTGAGTTGCCACACTGCTGAGAAAAGAGAGTTTTTCTTTTTGGAAATTCAATAGCTCTTTAAGCCATGGTGTTTTGAATCACAATTACAAAGAAAGTTTGACTGCACAACTTAATGATGAGCAAAAATAAATATATATGGAGGTGAAAGACTAAGTTGGCCATGGATTCCTCCATGAGAAGAAAGAGTGTGTATGCACGACATTCAAGCCTATACTGTTGTATGTCAACAGTCAAGCTGACACTGGCAAAAGCCTTTTAACCCCTTCGCTGCTAGGCGTTTTTCCTCCCTGTGCTAAGCCTTTTTTGGGCTATTTGGGGTAGTTCGCGCTTAGGCCCCTGTAACTTTTTGACCACATAAGGCAGTGGTTCCCAAACTTTTTTGACCCGTGGCTCCCTTGACCTAATTGGCAGTTGGCCGTGGCTCCCCACCATTTTTTTACCGGTGGGCGGGTGGGGGGGGGGAATGTAAGCCCGACCTCGGGAGTACTTCCTGTTCCTTAAATTAATTGGGATGCAATGAAGGTATTTAATCATATTTGCATCACTTTTCCTGGTTTGCACTAGTTTTGTAACAAACCATATGGGGCACAGAGCTCTGACCACCCACTCCCCTTGCATGCTGAAGTCCCGATTTATTTTGTGGCTGAAGGGCGCACAGATGTTTTTGTAATCGGTACTAGCTTTTTTGTAAAAGGGGAAAAACTTTGTTTTATGATGTGCTGATACGTTTTCTCTCATCGAGAATGTAAATGCGGCGTGAACTCAGGCGTGGGACTGCACAGTGCTTCATTCCTCTCATTAATCGTGGGGCAGTTGCTAATTTTCCTCCTTTTTTCATAAGGCAGAGTAGCTGAGTGACGCCCTCCCCCAAATCCTTGGCTGGGGGGCTCATTGTTGTCCTCTCTATCCTCCTTCCCCCTCCCCCCCCCTCTTCACTGCTCTTACCGCTTTCAGGCATGTCTTCTCATGGCTCACCTGTGGTGAGAGGCTCTGTGCTCCTCTTGTCTCAAAGAAGTGGCTAAGTACTTTTACCCCGTCCTTCAGGTGAGTGGCTGAGAGTTCTCCTTGAGCGTCAGTCTCGCCCTGTCACTTCCCCATGTGCAGGAACAAGTGTTACGCTTCTTTGGATGAGTATCTCCATGATCCTCACACTCTTTAGGCAAGCGGCTGAGCATTCACAATCTTTCTCCTTTGGTGATTAACTGTGCAAACGTTCCTATTGTTTCTCTCTCCTTTCACAAAAAAGTTAAAACATGCTTGCTTTAACAGCTCAAAGTAAAGTAGGTAGAACAAAAAAACTGCCTCAATTTTTATAAAGTAATCAAGCATTTATTCTTGAAAATATCATTATGGCTTTATAGTTAACATGAATATATGATCAATCACGCAATCCACAATACTCTTTTTTTCACCAGAGGCAGAGGAAGGACCACTGAGCCACCTCACTAGCGACTCTGGTGAGACAGAGGCACGGTACAAGAACTTGGAGCTCTTATCACATGAAGGAATATATTGTTGTACTTCAAGAACGTGTGAAGCTGTGGGAGGATTCAGTACTCTACATCACATCTGCCTCCTATATCAATGAACTCTTCTCCCTGATATTATCCTTGCACAGTAAACGCATTCAAAGAAACAACAGCATTGGAGCACCACCGGTGACTCAAAACAGAAACTTCCCAAAATACTGTCAGTCCACCGTTGCACAAGTCCGAAGGTGAGCTCAGGAATGCCTCCTGTCACACACTACCAACCCCAGCCCTCTTCCATCATCTCCCAACAGATAGGTGAGCACTGCAATTCGCATTGGTCTCTCTTATCCAAGAGCACAGGTACTCACGTGCGGTGTGATGCCACGATTATGCAGGTGGCATTTCTACATTTCTAGCGCTGCTGCTGCAATTTCCCACATCGTGCCGCGGCGCCCCTGGCAACTCATAACGGCGCACCGGGGTGCCGTGGCGCATAGTTTGGGAACCACGGACATAAGGTATCAACTCCAAATTTGTGTCCTTTTCTTCCAACATCATGGGGATTTTCAATTTACCCAGAGTTTGTTGATTCCCTTGGAGGGGACCCAGAAATTAGCCAAAATACAGACAACTTTTATTTTTGGGGGAAAGAATTGGAAAAAAGTGCTGAAGATGAAAGCGTCTGGTTTGATCCCTGCAAATGGTATCAAAAAAGGGTTTGTAGTGCTGAAATCACCATCTGCCCAGATTTCAGGGACATACTGACTTTTGTCAGAAAACCAACATTTTTTACACAGTTTTGGCATTTTACTGGCACATAGCCTATTTTTGCAATAATGGATCCTGGAAAGCTATACATTTTAAAAAAGTAGACAAAAGTCTGTTTTCTGCAAGGCATCATTTGTGTAGATCCTTTAAGGTTCTTTTATAGAAACTAACAGTTGAAAATAGGAAAAATTGAAAATGAGTTGAAAAAAACAGCCATTTGTGCCAGCGTTTTCACCTGTAACTTCTTCTAGGTATGACAGATCTTTTAAAGCAATACACCTTTACATCCGCTGAACCGTTCTGGTTGCGGGGATGTATAGGACTTGTAGGTTCACCAAGAACCCGACGAACCTGGAGCAAATAACTGAGCAGCGTCTTGCAATGGTTTTTTATTGTGTACCGGGTATATAGCAATTCATTTGGCAGAATAAAAACCGTGAAAAATCGGTATGAAAGACACCTATGTATTTCTGAAATGGGAACAAAATATAGAGTTTAGAAACAGTAGCTATTTGCACATCTCTGAAATTGTTTGTACCCATACTACCATGTGAATTATAGGACATTTTTCAGAGTGATTTCTTTTTTACACATTGTCTTACATTTGGAAGGCAGAAATGCATCGAAAGTCAATAGGTAATAACAGTTGCTCTACAATTCTGTGTTCCACTAAGTCTCCCAATAAAAATGGTACCTCACTTGTGTGGGTAGGCCTAGTGCCCGCAACAAGGAACGGCCCAAAACGCAACGTGGACACTCCACATTTTTACAGTGAAAACTGACCCTTTTTTTGTAAAGTGCCTAGCTGTAGATTTTGAACCCTAGCTCTGCCGGCACCTAGGTAAACCAAGCAAACCTATATATTTTTAAAAACTAGACACCCAGGGGAATCCAGTATGGGGTGACTTGTCTGGCTCTCACCAGGTTTTCTTACCCAGTATCCCTTGCAAACCTCATACTTTGTAAAAAAAACAAAAACATTTTCCTCACATTTCTGTGATGGAAAGTTCTGGAATCTGCGTGGATCTACAAAATTCCTCCCACCCTGCATTCCCCAAACTCTTCCGAGAAAAATGATACCTCACTTGTGTGGGCAGGCCTAGTGCCCGCGACAGGAAACGGCCCAAAACGCAACGTCGACACACCACATTTTAACAGTGAAAACTGACCCTTTTTTGCAAAGTGCCTAGCTGTAGATTTTGAACCCTAGCTCTACCGGCACCAAAGGAAACCTAACAAACCTATACATTTTTGAAAGCTAGACACCCAGGGGAATCCAGGAAGGGGTGACTTGTGTGGCTCTCACCAGGTTCTGTTACCCAGAATCCCTTGCAAACCTCAAACTTTGTCCTCACATTTCTGTGATAGAAAGTTCTGGAATCTGCGTGGATCCACAAAGTTTGACCCACCCTGCATTCCCCAAAGTCTTCCGATAAAAATGATACCTCACTTGTGTGGGTAGGTCTAGTGCCCGCAAGAGGAAACGACCCAAAACGCAACATGGACACACCACATGTTTTACAGTGAAAACTGACCCTTTCTTGGTTCTTGGCAAAGTGCCTAGCTGTAGATTTTGAACCCTAGCTCTGCTGGCACCGAGGGAAACCTAGCAAACCTATACATTTTTGAAACCTAGACACCCAGAGGAATCCAGAATAGGGTGACTTGTGTGGCTCTCATTAGGTTCTGTTACCAAGGATCCCTTGCAAACCTCAAACTTTGTAAAACAAAACACATTTTCCTCACATTTCTGTAATGGAAAGTTCTGGAATCTGCGTGGACCCACATAATTCCGCGCACCACGCATTCTCCAAAGTCTTCCAATAAAAATGATACCTCACTTGTGTGGGTAGGCCTAGTGCCCGCGACAGGAAATGACCCAAAACGCAATGTGGACACACCACATGTTTTACAGTGAAAACTGACCCTTTCTTGGTTCTTGGCAAAGTGCCTAGCTGTAGATTTTGAACCCTAGCTCTGCTGGCACAGAGGGAAACCTAGCAAACCTATACATTTTTGAAACCTAGACACCCAGGGGAATCCAGAATAGGGTGACTTGTGTGGCTCTCATTAGGTTCTGTTACCCAGGATCCCTTGCAAACCTCAAACTTAGTAAAACAAAACACATTTTCCTCACATTTCTGTAATGGAAAGTTCTGGAATCTGCGTGGACCCACATAATTCCGCGCACCATGCATTATCCAAAGTCTTCCAATAAAAATGATACCTCACTTGTGTGGGAAGGCCTAGTGCCCGCGACAGGAAACGACCCAAAACGCAATGTGGACACACCACATGTTTTACAGTGAAAACTGACCTTTTCTTGGTTCTTGGCAAAGTGCCTAGCTGTAGATTCTGAACCCTAGCTCTGCCGGCACCTTGGGAAACCTAGCAAACCTATACATTTTTGAAAACTAGACACCCAGAGGAATCCAGGATGGGGTGATCTGTGTGGCTCTCACCAGGTTCTCTTACCCAGAATCCCTTGCAAACCTCAAACTTGTTAAAAAAAAACACATTTTCCTCACATTTCTGTGATGGAAAGTTCTGGAATCTGTGTGGATCCACAAAATTCCACCCACCCACATTCCCCAAAGTCTTCCGATAAAAATGATACCACACTTGTGTGGGTAGGCCTAGTGCCCGCAACAGGAAACGACCCAAATGCAACGCGGACACACCACATTTTTACAGTGAAAACTGACCCTTTCTTGGCAAAGTGCCTAGCTGCAGATTTTGAACACTAGCTCTGCCAGCACCTAGGGAAACCTAGCAAACCTATATATTTTTGAAAACTAGACAACCAGAGTAATCCAGGATGGGGTGACTTGTGTAGCTCTCACCAGGTTCTCTTACCCAGATTCCCTTGCAAACCTCAAACTTTGTAAAAAAAAACATTTTCCTCAAATTTCTGTGATGGAAAGTTCTAGAATCTGCGTGGTTCCACAAAATTCCACCCACCCCGCATTCCCCAAAGTCTTCCGATAAAAATGATACCTCACTTGTGTGGGTAGGCCTAGTGCCCTTGACAGGAAATGACCCAAAATGCAATGTGGAGACACCACATTTTTACAGTGAAAACTGACCCTTTCTTGGCAAAGTGCTAGCTGTAGATTTTGAACCCTAGCCCTGCTGGCACCTATGGAAACCTAGCAAACCTATACATTTTTGATAACTAGACACCCAGAGGAATCCAGGATGGGGTGACTGGTGTGGCTCTCGCCAGGTTCTCTTACCCAGAATCCCTTACAAACCTCAAACTTTGTCAAAAAAACACATTTTCCTCACATTTCTGTGATGGAAAGTTTTGGAATCTGCATGGATCCACAAAATTCCACCCATCCAGAATTCCCCAAAGTCTTCCGATAAAAATGATACCTCACTCGTGTGGGTGGGTCAAGTACCCGTATTGTGGAGACATCAAAATCACCTATCACTAAACGACCTGGTTTTGCAAGGGGGGCACCTGGGTTTTTGGCCCCGAGCTCAGCGGCCATCTAGGGAAACCTACCAAACCCACACATTTCTGAAAAGTAGACACCCTGGGGAGTCCAGGGAGGTATGGCTTACGTGGATCCCCCAACATTTCCCTACCCAGAATCCCCTGCAAACCTCAAATTTAGCTGGAAAAAATCACATTTTCCTCACTTTTCTGTGTGGGAATGTGGTGGGATCACCGGGCTGACACACATTTCCTACCACCTAGTGTTCCCCCAGGTCTCTCGATAAAAATGGTACCTCACTCGTGTGGGTGGGTCAAGTACCCGCAACAGGCAAGGGCCCAAAACATATTGTGGAGATTTCAAAATTACCTATCAAAAAACGACCTGGTTTTGCAGGGGGGGCACCTGGTTTTTTGGCCCCAGGCTCGCTGCCATCTAAGGAAACCTACCAAACCCACACATTTCTGAAAACTAGACACCCTGGGGAGTCCAGTGAGGTATGGCTTGCGTGGATCCCCCGACGTTTCCCTACCCAGAATCCCCAGAATCCCCTGCAAGGTATCATTTTACTCGGGAGACCAAGGGAATGCTAGGTGGTATGACATTTGTGCCGGCACAGTGATCCCACACAAAAATGTGTGGAAAAAGTGATTTTTATAGCTAAATTTGAGGTTTGCAGGGGATTCTGGGTAAGAAAACTTTGGGGGATGCACAGAAGCCATACCTCACTAGACTCCCCAGAGTGTCTAGTTTTCAGAAATGTGTGGGTTTGGTAGGTTTCCCTAGATGGCTGCGAGCCCGGGGCCAAAAAACCAGGTGCCCCCGTGCAAAACCAGGTTTTTTTACTATAGTGAATTTTGAAATCTCCACAGTACGATTTGGGCCTTTTCCTGTTGCAGCCACTATGCCTACCCACACAAGTGAGGTACCATTTTTATCAGGAGACCTGGGGGAACACTAGGTGGTAGGAAATGTGTGTCAGCCCGGTGATCCCACAACATTCACACACAGAAAAGTGAGGAAAATCTGACTTTTTCAGCTAAATTTGAGGTTTGCAGGGGATTCTGGGTAGGGAAACGTTGGGTGATCCACGCAAGCTATACCTCCCTGGACTCCCCAGGGTGTCTCCTTTTCAGAAATGTGTGGGTTTGGTCAGTTTCCCTTGATGGCCGCTGAGCCCAGGGCCAAAAACACAGGTGCCCCCCCTTGCAAAACCAGGTTGTTTAGTGATTGGTGATTTTGATGTCTCCACAATACGTTTTGGGCCCTTGCCTGTCGCGGGTACTTGACCCACCCACACGAGTGAGGTATCATTTTTATCGGAAGACTTTTGGGAATGCGGAGTGGGTGGAATTTTGTGGATCCACGCAGAATCCAGAACTTTCCATCACAGAAATGTGAGGAAAATGTGTTTGTTTTGACAAAGTTGGAGGTTTGCAAGGGATTCTGGGTAAGAGAACCTGGTGAGAGCCACACAATTCACCTAATCATGGATTCCTCTGGGTGTCTAGTTTTCTAAAATGTATAGGTTTGCTGGGTTTCCCTAGGTACCCGCAGAGCTAGGCCCAAAATCCACATGTAGGCACACTGCTAAAAAATATTTCTGTGCCTAGTGGGCTTTCTGCTGCCCTGGGAGGGACCGGGGGGGAGGGGGGTTGCCCCGATATGCCCCCAAGGGGGGCAGAAAGACTGTGGCTATTTTTGTTCGGGGGTGGGGGCATTAATATGCCTATTCTGGGCAGCCCCCACCCCCACGCATAAAAAAGCCAGCGTAATTGCTGGCACCTAGCGGGCTCTCTGCCGTCCCCTGGGGGGCAGATCAGGGGCTACTGCCCCCATCTGTCTCCTGGGGGGGCAGAAAGACTGTGGCATTTTTTTGGGGGGGTGGGTTGGCATGCCCATTCTGGGCAGCCCACACCCCTGAATTAAAAAAAAATATTCCCTGATGCCTATTGGGCTTTCTGCCCCCCTGGGAGGCAGATAAGGGGCTTTGTCCCCGATCTGCCTCTGGGGGGCAGAAAGACTGTGGCAATTTATTTTGGGGTGGGTCCATTGGCATGCCCATTCTGGGCAGCCCCCTCCCCTACATATAAAAAAAAATCCCTGGTGCCTAGTGGGCTTTCTGCCCCCCAAGGGGAAGAACAGGGACTACTGCCCCCACCTGCCCCTGGGGGGGCAGAAAGACTATTGCATTTTGTTTGGGGGTGGGGGCATTGGCCTTCTTATGGCTTCTAGTGGGCTTTCTGCCCACCCCGGTGGTCATATTGGGGGCTACTGCCTCCGTCTGCCCCCTGGGGCGGCAGAAAGACTGGAATTTATATGGGGGGTGGGGGCATTGTTATGCCCATTTTGGGCAGCCCGTACATCACTACAAAAAAAATCCCTGGATTCTAGTGGGCTTTCTGACCCCCTGGGGGGCAGAAAGACTGGAATGTCTCTGGAGGGTGGGGGGTGGAGGCATTGTCATGCCCCTTTTGGGCAGCCCCCACCAATACATCACTACAAAAAAAATCCCCGGTTTCTAGCGGGCTTTCTGCTCCCCGGGGGGTCGGAGTGGGGGCTACTGCCCCGTCTGGGGCAGAAATACTTAAATTTCCCTGGGGGGGCATTGCCATGCCCATTTTGGGCAGGCCCAACCCAACATCAATAAAAAAAATCCCTGGTTTCTAGTGGGCTTTCTGCCCCCTCGGGGGGTAGACAGGGGGCTACTGCCCCCATCTTCCGCCCAGGGGGGCAGAAAGACTGTATTGACCCAAAAAAATAGGGGGGAACAAAGGCCCTTGCCCAAGGGGCCGCTCCCCCCTCCCTGGTGTCTAGTGGGTGGGTCCCTGCTTGGGGATCACCCTCCTGGGGCAATCCCCAAGCAGGGATCCACTAGGAGATTCTCCCCTTTCCAATGATACCTCCCCCGTCTTTCTACATGCTCGGGTGGCTGAGATAGCCCCCTGAGCACATAGAAAGTGAAACTGAAATGAGCCGATCTGCTCCTTTCAGTTGTGGTTTCACTGAAATGACGTCAGCGCGACATGCAAGCTGATCGTCATTTCAGGGAAACCAGGGGAGCAGCCTTGGGAGCTGGGGAAGCTCTACCCCAGCTCCCGAGGCTGTTGGGGGGGAATGGGAATCACTCTGGTGCCCGCACCAGAGGGATTCCCAGTGCCATGTAATCGGACGTCCGGGGGCCGTCCTACGCACATGAGCACTGGTGCGTTGGACGGCCCCTGGCCGTCCGACGCACCGAAGGGGTTAATACAAGTTCTCACTACTTTTCTACGGAAGGCTACAGAGTGTAATTTGTCATGTGTAGTAACATCACCCACTGGTTTAGTTGCACATAATATCAAAGGAATTACTTTACATCAACTTTTGATCCTGCCTGTGGAGCATGAAAACAAAGTAGATTGCCAAAAGTTATCCAGTGAAGCTTCCCATGAAGTGTCGAGAGTACTAAAAAAGTTAAAGCTTTTAATCATCGAAGAGGTGATCTTGGTCTCAAACTTAATGCTTGCCTTTGTACATTTAAGAATGCAACAGATTCTAAAAACAGACTATGGTGTCATCTTTGGAGGAAAACACTTGATTAGTTTTGGAGATCTACTGCATGCTTGACAGAAGATGAAGCTTTAGCCATTCTATCAAATTATTCACAAAAGTAAATAAAAAACCTGTAAAAGGACAGCCTGTGCTCAAAACACTGCTCCACTATGAAACTCTGAATTATTTGGGAGGCACTGGAAATGTCATTGTATATGGGAATATTTTGAAGGAGATTAGGGTAGGTGTTCTTTCTAAAGAGGGAAAGCCTCTGCTATAAAGTCATCTTCTTACAAAAAAATTTCCAATGAACAAGACTGCAGCAGAGGTAATGCTCACTTTCATTAAAGAAGGAAAACCAATTCTGTGTGTTTAATGCCTACACTAGCGGAATGTGCCTCTTTCAACAACAAATTGCTGTAATTGGAGAAAGAAGACATTTTGGAACTGACAGCCATATACAAAATGGAACACCAGGGCGTCACAGTATTACTAAATGAAAGATTGCAAACAAAATTAGATTAATTGGAAAAATCAGTTTTAAAACCTGCAGGATTGGAGAAATGTTTGAGTGTTTGCAAGAATAGTAGATTAATTCTGCGCTGAAATGTAAGTGTTGAGGAAGGATTAGTTAATGGTGCCAATGATGAAATTATTGATTTCATTAGCTTTCCTAACAGTAGTGAGATGAAGTACTTAACAATTAAATTAGATCAGATTTATAGCGTAAAGCAAATTAGAAGAGTCATTGTAATTTTCTCCCTTGTGAATGACTTGTTTTTACAGCAGAAACAGTTAACATGTTTCTCTAGCACATGCTGTAAGTATTCATAAATCTCAATGCTTAAGTGTAGATTCAGCATTAGTTAATCTTGGGAGTACAGTGTTTAAGGAAGGAATGTAAACTTGAGTTTGAACATTGTCTGATTTGAATTTGGTTGCATTTGAAGACAGCAAAGTAAGTGCTGATCTAAGTTGTGTTAAAGAGTTCAATCGATTAAGAAGTGTTTATGCGCCTCATTTAGGACAGGGTCCCGTTGATGAAAAATGCATCATCTGTCCAAAGGGAAAGCTTCCAAAGGAGTATGGGGATGTTGTTGGAAAGAAATGTTAGAAAAGAAAGAATTTGTTAAGAAAAAAATTGACAATGAGGGAGAGATTATTGGTTACCAGTTGTCAAGCCTCTCTAGTGCTATACAAATGTTGTTCTAAGCGTACTCTTTCAATTACCTCATCTTGTATATGCAATTGAACAGAAACCATGAAGAGATTGTGTTATGTACTGTGCGCTTTGTTGCAACATTTACATACTGATAGGACTGCTACACATTCTACTTCACACATTTGAGACCTTGTAGATATATGTAGTGAATCTGTACTGTTAACTCAAAACACTCAACAGGATGCACAGGCGTTGATAATGTTCATTTTTGGAGTATTAGAAGAAGAAGAAATATGTATTGACTTGATATGATTCCGGACTTACTTTTGACTCCCAAATACGTAAAGTGGCTGGCAAATGCTATGGTGCTATGAGGGTCCTGCGTAAAATCCTGAACCTCCTACCAGCTAACTCCAGGAAGACTATAGTACACGCATTCATTACCTCCCAATTAGACTACGGAAATGTACTGTACCTTGAAGCTACTAAACAAGGTCTAGCAAAACTACAGAGGGTCCAAAATGCGGCCGCACGGCTGGTACTTAGCCTCCCTAGAAGGTCTAACACTAAGAAAGCACTGGAAGCTTTGCATTGGCTACCAGTGGAGAAAAGAGTGTCCTTCAAGGCAATGTGCTACTGCCACCGTATCTTACTAAACAAAGGCCCGAAGTATCTCCATTCATTAATAACCAAGTACATCCCTGGCCGCAGTCTAAGATCTTCAGAGCTGGCATTGGCTACGGTGCCTAGAATATTTAGAGCTAGAATGGGCGAGCGCTCTTTTAGATATAAGGCAGCAAAAATGTGGAACAGGTTGCCTATTGAACTCCGAGTAGAGCCATGCAAAAAAAGATTTCGTAGGCAACTGAAAACATGGCTATATGTGAAGTCCGATGGGTCTTAGGGGTCGTAGTACCTCTACCACTGTAGTCCGCTTGTCTCACACGCCCTTTCTCTCCTATTGAGCGTCTTAGCGCGGGGACACACCGGTGGTGTAACCATGCGCTCTACAAATGCTTAAACTAAACTAAACTTGATGAGTTAGTTGGACTTACTTACTAATGGAACCATGAGTGTGAACATTGCTTGTTCACATCAAGTACAGAAATAGATTCGGAGCGATTTCTTTATTTAATACTACCAGAGTGCAAAACTGTGGGGCATATTCTCAAGAACGTGTGATAACCACTGCAAGTTTAGCTTAACGCAACCCTTCACATCGCAGTCTATCGCGGGAAAACAACTCTGTGTTAATGTGGTATTCACAACACGGCGGCCCCATGCGATAGTCCCACACTAACGCGTCAAATGAACGCGTTAAAATCAACGCGACGCCTAAAAAACGCGAAACACGAACGCGAAAATAGTAGCGATGATGACAATCCCGATGCAAAAATCAGCGATAACCAGCGATAGGCCTCCAATTCCCACGTGTCATGCGGGAAAATGCACCATAAAAGCAGAGAAAAAAAACCGTGAGATGACAATGTACGAGCACAACCACACATCCGTGACGTAGAACAAATGACCATTGTCCCGCATCAAATAGGCATCTCCTCACAGTCACAATGTACATTGACATGCAGGCATGGCCTCTGCGTTCCCGGACGAGTATACCGTCACAAGATTAGACAGAGTGAACAAAAGGGGTGGCCTGGCTATAGCCTTACGGGTCCCACACTACATTAAGGTACTTGATTCAGTATTAACAGATGGGATGGAACTGTTGGTGTTTCGACTGCAGTCTTGGAAAGGGACCAGTGGGATGGGGGCGGTAGTATATCATCCACCAGGAGAAAGTAATAAATTGTTCTGCACCTCATTACTGGAGACCCTCGCCCCGTATATCCTGCAATCCGAGTTCTTTTTTTTGGTTGGCGACTTTAATCACCATTTAGATGACCCTTCTAATTTAGATACGAAATGTTTGTTGTCAGCCATGGAGTCGGTGGGTCTTTCTCCAAGAATTCATGAACCTACCCATATCGCAGGGCATACCTTGGATAATATCTTTGCAAACATAGACTTATCAGTGGAATCCCCGTGGCCACTAACCTGGACTGATCATTTTGCGCTTAAATTTACCTTGAGCAGGGCGGATAGAGGATGCCAGTCCCAATGCAGAATGAGTCCTCATAGAGCTTGGAGGAAAGTCACCCCTATGGCATTTAGTCAGGTCTTTAGACCCCCCTCCTTCGATAAAGGAGAGGGAAGTGATAATGCCTTAGGAAAATGGGAGGCCTCAATTGGAGACACGCTAAATATCATCGCGCCGTGCAGGGTAGTACGAACGCAGGAAAGGGCTGTCTCAGCCCCTGGTACTCTGAAAGTCTTAAGAAGGAAAAGGCCAGGTGTAGAGGCAGAGAAAGAAAATGGAGGAAAACCAAGCGGCCAGAGGATAAACTGGCCTTTTCAGTAGCACACAAAGCCTATTTAACAAATTGTAACTCAGCAAGAAGAGACCACCTAGGCTCGAGAATACGGGAGGCAAAGAACTCTTCTAAGGAGCTCTTTAAAATACTCAAAGAGTTCACAAACCCTAAAGCTAACAGTCCCTCTATACCCCCGACACAAACACTATGTGATAACATAGCAAATCATTTTAGGGACAAGGTAGACAAGATCTACAGCTCTCTAGCTGCAGGAGCAGCACCGAAGGGGTTGGCCCCTCCAAAGAGAGACCCCACACTACCTAGACTCGACGCATTCACAGCCATTACCACAGAGCAAGTGGCAGCAGTATTGGCACGAACAAAATCTGGTGCCCCCTCAGACCCGGCGGTGCCATTTATAATGGCTGAACTCGCCCCAATTTCAGCACCGTCGCTAGCGGAGGTTTGTAACATCTCCCTGGCTACGGCCGTATTTCCTAGGAAATGGAAAAAAGCGCATATAAAACCTTTGCTGAAGAAGGCGCTGGCAGACCCGGCAGACCTTCAAAATTATAGACCAATCTCTCTCCTCCCTTGTAGCTCGAAGGTCATGGAGACATTGGTAAACAAACAACTTACGGGATATCTGGAGCAGTATGGGTTATTGGACCCCTCGCAATCAGGTTTCCGTGCAGCCCATAGCACGGAGGCGGCACTGGTGGAGGTCATGGATACAATCAGGATGTCACTGGACAGAGGGATGCCCACCATGCTAGTGCTCCTTGATCTATCGACAGCCTTTGACACCATCTCTCATCGTGTCCTGTTGGACAGGCTGCAGGAGATTGGTGTCGAAGGCTTGGCTTGGATGTGGCTGCAGAGCTTTCTTAACAATAGAGCACAATGTATCCAATTAGACACATTCGTCTCTCAGACCACCGCAGTAGACAAGGGGGTCCAGCAGGGCTCCATCTTAAGCCCCACATTATTCAACATCTATGTGGCACCGCTGGCCTCCATCATAAGATCTTGCGGTTTTGAGACAATCTCGTATGCGGATGACACGCAGGTGATAATCCCCATCGAGATGGACCCAGCAAAAGCCAGAGCAAAGTTTAAATCCTGCATGCTGAAAATTGCCGCTTGGATGAGCGAGAATTTTCTGCAGCTCAACTCCAATAAGACGGAGATCCTTCTGTTTGGAAAGGCGACGGAATTATGGTCGTCGGACTGGTGGCCGGAGGAATTGGGGGAGGCACCCAATCCAACCACTCAGGCACGGAATTTGGGTATCCTGTTTGATAATAAGCTTTCGATGGAGGAACACGTGAAGTCAGTATCGGGCACATGCTTTGGCATCATGCGGATGCTGAGGAAGATTTTTCCTTGGATCCCTTTGGAGGCCAGAAAGACCCTAGTACAGGCACTACTAGTTAGTAGACTGGACTATGGGAACGCACTACTAGTAGGAATTAGGGAGGACCTTGCGTCTAGGCTACAGGTAGTGAAAAATACGGCAGCCTGACTGGTCCTCAACAAACCAGTACGTACCCCCTCCCGTCCTCTTTTTCAACAACTACACTGGCTGCCCATGAGGAAGAGAGCAGTGTTTAAGCTCTTGACGTCGGTATTTAAAGCACAGCAGGGCATCGGCCCGGTCTACCTAAGGAAGAAGTTGGTTCCCTATATACCTGCCCGTTTATTGAGATCTAGCAATCGTAATCTACTACGTCCCTGTAAAATCAGGAAAGTCAAAATGGGAGGGCGCGCTTTTTCACATCTAGCCCGCTCCATTGGAACCGCCTGCCGGATGAGCTACGCGCCTGCGCAAGCTTGGGGCAGTTCAAGAAGCAGTTAAAAATCTGGCTGTTCTAAATCCGCAATTGTGTCCTAGCCTTTAGCACTGTTGTAGCCAAAAGCGCCGAGAGATCCCTGTGGGGATGATTCGTCGCGCGTTATAAATGAAAAATAAATAAATAAATAAAGTCTGCATGTAAACTGCGCCAATGCTGAAACATGCATGGAACACACATTGAAACCGCATCTCCCCTTCACATTGCAGAGGGACAAGCAACCCGTCCTGCACACAGACGTGTCATGACCATGATCAATCCACCATGAAAGCGTGGACGAATGTAGGGGCAGGGACTACCGCTAATGTACATGTTGCCCATGTTGTGGTACATGAGCCACAGGGGGCATCCCTGCATCATGGTGGTACATATCTGACCCCAAAAGGAGCCCTGTTGTCACCTGTAGGACACAAAAGGCAGCCAAAATGGAATGATTTTGGACACATGTGAAATGCCGAAGAGTGGGATTCCCTATGAACTGCGACACACAGAACTGGCAGTCCAAAAACGTGACACCCCAAACAGCCCCTCTGCACAGAGGTGACACACCCACCATCCATGAACAAATCAGAAAATTGTCAGCAATACATGTCGCACTCACACTTGTCTGAGTGATGTGCCTGTACAGATGAGTGACATGCACTCAGGGAATGTGTATTTTGAATGCATTTATTAGCACATGCTGTGCCTGTGGTCATTTTGTACTGTCCCATGATTGCCAAGGACAGTCACAATGTGACGTGCTCATGTAAAGAAATTGTCAATGATGGTGTTCCTACGGGCAAGTCCTGCTGCGGCTGCAGTGGGGTGTGGTCCACCTGCCTCATCCTCCTCATCATCTTCCGGTGCATCTGGCACTGGTATCCATGGGGCCTTGCTGCATACACATATGTTGTGCAACACACAACATGCAACGATCATCTTGCACACGATGTCTGGGCTGTACAGGAGCCTCCCACCTGTGACGTCCAGGCACCTGAAACGTGACTTCAACACGCCAAATGTGCATTCCACGAGGCCCCTGGTGCGTTTGTGGGCCGCATTGTACTGCCTCTGGGCCTGTGTGTTCGGGGCTCGGAGGGGTGTCATCATCCAAGCGCCGAGTGCATATCCTTGGTCACCTGTGACAGTGCAGAGAGACATGAGTCAATAGTTGGTTCTGCATGATGTGTTGGCAGGCTCAGTGGTTCATTGGTGTGTGATATATGTGACTTTGTGATTCCTGCATGACATGTACTGCTTGTTGCACATGAGCGGCATCAATGTGAATTACGTGGCCTCACTGCTGCTCCTCCCTCCCCCGAGCCCATTCACTACTGTGCGCAGCGCGGTTGCATCACTTGCACCCCTACGGCACACTATTGTCATGCCTGTCTGCGCATGTTCACAAGCCTGACAACGACAGAGTGATGTCGTGCGCTGAAGGTGGATGGACACATGTGTGTAGGCCTATGGTGAGGACAGGGCGGACACAGATGTAGAGTTCATGCCTGGCTGAACTCGCCATGCGGTTGAGGGTAGACCTTTGGCTTATGCTGCGGAAATAGTGACACACACAACAGTTGCCATGTCTGACCCCTGACCCCAAGCGGGCTTGCGCACCCTCATTTACCCCTCGGCCAAGCCCGTACTCCGGGGGCATGCTACATAGCAACATTGTATATTGTGTGACGGGTGGCGCCGACACTACACCTGAGACACACGCATCAGTTACTGCCTTGGCAAGGCCTAAACTCAATCACGCCCAGAGCCACGTGTTGAATGACCACACCCCTAAGCCGTACTGCCGTACGCCGGTCCACTCCCTTACGCTCACAGGGGGGTCCGACGCAGATACATGTCCCAGGTCCACCCCACTGCCTGAGGTGACAAGGTTGCGCACGCTGTACACAGCATAATGTAATGTAGTATGGCCCGGGGCCCACATGCATACAGATTGACCACACGAACACACTGAGATAATTAGTGGAACTGGCTACGGGCACGTGTGCCTGGCACCTTTACTTGCCAGGGTCACACGTCCAGTGACGCCTGTGCTTGATGGGTGTTGGGCAGTGTAAGCCACCCCTCAGGGGTTGGTTGGTCCTGGCAACAACTACAACAGTGATCAGATAATCAGGAGTTCAAATGACAAACAGCAAGGGTCCATGACTTGAGCTGCACAGAGTCGGTGGCCCCGGATGCCCAGCGGCCGGCACAGGCACACGGCCATGGGACGGTGACTTGCGATGCACTGAGATAGGGCCACGAGAGCTGAGCGGGTCCTCATTGATGTCCAAGGAGAATGTCGCGGAGGGTTACCGGGGACAGTGGAAGGTGTCCATCCAGGGCATGATGCAGAGGGCAGAAGCAAGCAGAAACAGGCAATATGGAGGAGTTGAATGCTACAGTCCCCTTTTTCGCACAATGTCAGTATCATCTATATGATGATGAAGACAACCCCCAGGCCATAGACTCAGACGCCACCAACGTTCAACCAGAGAGTGTCCATGACTCCCGTGGCACAGAGTCAGTGGCCCCAGAGCTGGAAGGGGATGCAGTCTGCGATGAGGCCTGTACAATGATATAAACTCTGCAAAGAACAGATCAAGACTCAGTTCCAATTATGTGTCCTACTCGACCGCAGTGTGTGCCGGAGGCAGCGGTCAGCGTGGGGCAACCGCTGTGCAGCTAGCTCCTCCTGGATCTCTAACACACGGCGTTGAAATGGCATGTGGAGAAGATTCATGGTTGACGGAGGTGGAGGCACCAGAGTAGAGCGGGTGTGCACCCTGCGACGATGCCGTGTCCTGCCTGTTATGGACTGTATTGGATTGGTGTGAGGCCTGCTGGACCGCTGTGTACGCCGAAGGCAGAAGTCCGCAAGGGCCCACAGACACGTGTGGTCGGAATGCTATGCACAGAGTTGGTGGCACCACATCGAAGGGAGTATAGGGATATATACGATGCCATAAATATGTACTCTGCCATTGTGGAATCAAGACTCAGTTCCAAATGTGTGACCTACTTGACCGCTGTGTATGCCGGTGGAGTACGTCAACGTGAAAGGAGTACTGCGGGCCTTGCTTGCGGAGGCCGTGATGGTCTGAGGAGGCTGCCAAGGTCGCGGGCCTCTGGCTTTGAGCTAGCACCTGCCATGGTGGGCTCTCTTGGAGACATGCCGGTGTCGGCAGGTGAGCAGTGAGGCCTGGATGCGCAGGGGCAGACGAGACTGGTTCCAGGACCAGCGGCCCGGGCTGCGGCAGGCGCACAGGATCGCAGGCACCGCCGCACACGGCATCGGCCTCGTGGCGGGGTGAGAGTCGCAGCCCTGGCAGCCACATTGGCCATTCCGGAAGAGAACCACGCCCAGGGCTACGTGCTCTTTATTCACACCCCTACGCTAGCCTGGCATACGCCGGGCAAGCCCACTCCGCACATGCTTACAGGGGGGACGTAACAAGCTACATTTCCGAGAACTTCCCCACTTGCTGGGGTGACATGGTTGCGCCCACTGTCCACAACACTACCACCACCAGCAGTATGCGTTGACATGGATATGTCTGTGGTCTGCATACTGCAGTCTGTCCAGCACTTCCACGCCATACTTGGCATTGTGTGCATTCGCATTCATGGATCACTTGCCTCCTTCGCACATGCCTGGTTCCCACCACTCCCCACATACTGCTATTGTGTGGCTGAGGTGCCATGCCGTTGATGGCTCATGTACATGGCTAGCCCAGGTTACCGCAGTACATTGTGCTGTCGTGTGTGGTGGGTGGGCATGTCGTATGTGAGTTTGTAACATGTGCATTCCCAGAGTTGTGAGTTGCATGATTGTGGAGTTGAGGTGTGGGATGTGTTCATTTGGTACTTACCAACGAGCACTGCATTTCCGTAGGTGCCATCCTGGAAGCGCCGGTTGATGATGGACCGTCGGAAGATGTATGAATCATGCACACTGCCTGGGTAGTTGGCGACAACATTGGTGAAAAGTCCCCGGTGGTCCACTATTGCCTGCACATTGATGGAATGCGTGTGCTTCCTGTTGCGGTAATTGTGTGCAGTGTCGGCAGGGGGCACAAGTAGGACATGTGTGCAGTCAATTGCCCCCAACACGTGGGGGAAGCCAGCTATGGCATAGAAGCCTTGCTTGGTCTCCAGCTGTTCCTGCGCAGTGTGGGGGAAGTATAGGTACTGGGGTACCAAGCTGATGATGGCATCCAGAACAGGTTTGAGGAACTTGGATAGGGCTGACTGTGAGACACCTCCGACTCTGGTGGTTGTTGGTTGGAATGTCCCAGAGGCCAACAGGTGCAGCACAGCCAGCAGCTTTGTCTGAGGTGGGATGTTGGTTGTCCGCTGTGTTGGTACCGTCAGCCTGTGGGCAATGATGTTCAGGATGTGAAGGATGGTTGGCCTTTTGAGTCTGTAGTGGGCAATGACATTCTCTGGGGTTAAGTCTGTGAGGCTGGTGCATTTCCTGAAGGTCCGCTGTCTTTGTCTGCGCTGCCTATGTGGTGGTCCGGGGGGGGGATCTGGGGGAGGCGGGCCTGGGGGTGGTGGCGGTGGGTGTTGTGGCCCTGTTGGGGCTCCGAGCTGCATTATGAGTAGCTCCATGGCATCTGTTGTTCTTCAGGTGTGGCTGTGGGCTGGGCTCCCTTTTCTGGTGCAGGTTGTCGTCCTACTTTGCACCAGGTCAGAGCAGGTGTTAATTTCCTGCTGCTAACGCGCCTTATCGCCTGTTTTATGTTCTTATTGCCGATCTGGCTGGTCATTGTGAATGTTGGGTTGTGGTGTTGTCGCGGCTTTTTGCTCGGGAACGCCTACTCTGCATCTCATTAGGGATAGTTGCCGGGCTCATCTGTGGCGATGTTTTTTGCGGGTGCTATCACAGGTAAACTGGTGATATCGGCTGTTTGCACCAGCTTGTGAATGGGGAGATAATTTTACCGCGACTTTGGCTGAGATAAAGTGCCGTTAACTCAGCGATAGTTCCTTGAGAATATGCCCCTGTGTCTTTTGACAGATTTTTCAAACAAGCTACAAAAACAATGCCTGCCCAAATTGTCGATCAGATCTTGTATCAATGCTATGTCTAGGAAGAAGTGGGAAATATTTTATTTTAATGCTACAATGATGCAGAGCAGATAGAAGTAAAATGGAAACAGAGATTATAAATTTCAAAGCAGGACAAATATCTATTTCTGGAAGAATATATATTACCATGGCTATTATATTCATGAAGGACTTACTGTCACATCTGGTCACCACACTGTTGATGTAAAAAGTGAAAGTGAATGGACAGAATGTAATGATAGCAAATTCAAACAAGGACTGCCTTATGAGCTACCAAATTCTTAGCTTTTGTTACTGGAACCAAAGTACTAAGTAGAAATACAGTTCTAAAAGTGGAATATTCTACTTGCACTACATACATTATCAGGGTTTATAACATCATGCATCCTACCAGGGGCGATGTCTTTATGAGACTTTCCATATATAAGTGTGCCTTATATATCTGAAACTAGTTCTAATGATAAAGGTCTCATTCAAAGGATATATTTCTTTAAATTAGTAGAGGAAGTACAGGTAAAATAATTGCTTAAAAAATTGTAGTGAGCTCAATGCAGTGTGCTTAATTGCAGTGTGCAGTTTACATCATTTATGGTATACAGAAAGTGAGACCAGTAAAAAGGGAAAATTGCATGCTTAATTTTAATGTAACATAGCATTACAGCATACAAAATTAGTAGTAATTTGTTTATCATGAACTTATGCATTATTGAAATTGTAACTATGTTGTGTAATTTTGTAATTTGTGATACTTACTCATATTAGTATTTTTTTCCTTTTCGCCCAGATGTATGACATCATCTATTGGACAAACGTATTTCACTAATGACTTTTTTCAGCACTGTTTCATAAGAGTACATTCTCAGGGTACACGTCCAGGTAGACACTAATAGAGCCACTCATACCACCAGATACACACCGATACAGGCACTGACATGCCCAGCTGCACATCAATACAGCTACTGATACATCCAGCCAATTACTGACACAGCTTCTCATATCGCCACTCATGCACAAACTACAGCCACTGACACACCCAGACACACACTGATACAGTGTGTGACACATTCAGGTACATATTGTTGGACACTGACACATCCAGCACACATTGATACAGCTAATGACACACCCAGCCACACTCCAATACAGAAACATATATACATTAATGCACATACCGATACTGTCACTGATACACCCAGGCACATATTGATAGAGCCACTTAGACATTCAGCTAAACACCAATAACGCCTCTCAAACACCCATAAACATACGGAAACAGCCATGAGCATACCCAGCCACACACTGATATAGAGTCTGAAACACCCAGTCACACATTGTTAGACACTGACATACCTAGACACACATTAATATAGCCAATGACACACCGTGGCACACTCCGATAAAGCCACTGACCCACCCACACACACTGATACAGTGTCTGACCCACCCAGGTACCTATTGTTACACACTGACACACTCAGGCACACACAGAAACAATTACTTACACACTCTGATGCACACACTGACACACGCAGGCACATACTCATACAGCTAATAGCACACCCTCTCACATATCGATACAGCCACTCAGACGTTCAACCAAACACTCATACGGCCTCCAAACACCCACACACATACTGATACAGCCATTGACAGACCAAAAAATACACACTGATATAACCAATGACTCACCAAGGCACACAATGATACAGCCACGGCGACACCCAGACACACACTCATACACCAAATAACACACCCACTCACACATTGATAGAGCCTCTTACACACCCAGGCACTCACTTATACAGCTACACCCAGGTACACAGACTGTTACATTCATGCACACACTGGTATAACCACTGATACACCCAGACACACACTTATACAGCCACAGACACACCCAGTCTCCCACTGAAACAGTTACAGACAGTTACAGAGTTAGCTCTGACCAGATGGTGGCTTTAAGAAGAACCATTTTCTTTTGTAGAAGGTCTTTTTAACAGTTTTTTTTACAACAAATAGTAAACAGGGTACTAAAAGGGCAAGGTACGGGAAATGCAGATAAGCAATTGGATTCAGTGTTCAAAACATTAAGTGGCAACTGAAATAAAAAAAAGCTAACAACGATGCTTCTTCACTGTATCCAAGAATGCACCCACATAAGACATTTTTACAGCAACTAGCATATGCATGTTGGACAGTGAAAAACCATTGCACTCAATTCTTTGCAGGCAGCTGGTAATGTAATGATTGCCGCTGATGATGTTTCTCCCAAGGCTGCTGTAGAGGTGAACTGTCCTGTTACACATGCTTTCTCCCATATCAGCCGGTTGTAGACCCTTTCATGAATTGTTTATAGGTGCTTCCACATGGAGCCTGTCGCATGTGAATACTTCTTTGCAGTGCCCTGGATAACTGCTTGCTGCAAATACTGCACTGCACATATTTAGCAGTAACCTTCTTTTCCCCTGAAGGTATTGTGAAATGCTTCCAGACATGACTTTGTTTTCTTGCAGATGGTGTATCTTCCTCCTCATCCTCAATAGGTGCTCAATGTTCATCCTGGACAGATGATAAAGCTTCTATCAAAGTATTCACAAAACTGAACAAAAAACAGCACCAATGCTTCTGAATCCTCTTTCTACTGAGTTTACTTGAGAAATAACAGTTTTTGGGTGTGGTTGTACATGCACATTGCTAGGGTACCAATGTGCGCAGTCACATGGCAAGGTTTGGGTGTGTCATCAAGCGAATTCCCAATTTCAGTGTGTAGATTTGCATAGTCGCAAAACTCGTAAACTGAGTAAGTTTCTTGAAAAACAGATATAGGATGCTATATATATATATTTATACATATATATATACACACACACACACACACACACATATATGTGTGTGTGTGTATGTGTATATATATATATATATATCCACGAAAAGAGTTGCCCCCTCGAAAGAGCCCACACAGGTAGGTACTGGTTTCTCGTTTATTAGTTGAAGCTGCAGCGCAGTAGTCAGGACACATCACCAAATAAAACAAGCCTGACGCGTTTCGTGCTACCTTGCACTTTTTCAAAGGCTTAATGTCCCACAAAGCAAAGCAATCTGAGCACCTGTTAAATCTCCTTACACCCGCCCCCAGTGGGCATTGGCTGCGCACAGCCTGCTGTTATCCGTAGTACTCGTGGTTTTCCCAAGTGGGTTTGCTTTGCGTTGCACAATTTCAAGTCCATAACTCCCCAGTGGGTTGTGAGATGTCCCGTTCACCTGAGCTGCACCGTAGACCTCCAAACAACGAACTCCTGTCCGAATGCTGCTGACTGCCATTTGGCGTCACCATCGGGCCGCTCAACGCGGCGGGGCTTCTTTCACGGCTGGGCCAGCCGTACCATATCCACGAAAAGAGTTGCCCCCTCGAAAGATCCCACACAGGTAGGTACTGGTTTCTCGTTTATTAGTTGAAGCTGCAGCGCAGTAGTCAGGACACATCACCAAATAAAACAAGCCTGACGCGTTTCGTGCTACCTTGCACTTTTTCAAAGGCTTAATGTCCCACAAAGCAAAGCAATCTGAGCACCTGTTAAATCTCCTTACACCCGCCCCAGTGGGCATTGGCTGCGCACAGCCTGCTGTTATCCGTAGTACTCGTGGTTTTCCCAAGTGGGTTTGCTTTGCGTTGCACAATTTCAAGTCCATAACTCCCCAGTGGGTTGTGAGATGTCCCGTTCACCTGAGCTGCACCGTAGACCTCCAAACAACGAACTCCTGTCCGAATGCTGCTGACTGCCATTTGGCGTCACCATCGGGCCGCTCAACGCGGCGGGGCTTCTTTCACGGCTGGGCCAGCCGTACCATATCCACGAAAAGAGTTGCCCCCTCGAAAGATCCCACACAGGTAGGTACTGGTTTCTCGTTTATTAGTTGAAGCTGCAGCGCAGTAGTCAGGACACATCACCAAATAAAACAAGCCTGATGTGTTTCGTGCTACCTTGCACTTTTTCAAAGGCTTAATGTCCCACAAAGCAAAGCAATTTGAGCACCTGTTAAATCTCCTTATACCCGCCCCCAGTGGGTGTTGGCTGCGCACAGCCTGCTGGTATCCGTAGTACTCGTGGTTTTCCCAAGTGGGTTTGCTTTGCGTTGCACAATTTCAAGTCCATAACTCCCCAGTGGGTTGTGAGATGTCCCGTTCACCTGAGCTGCACCATAGACCTCCAAACAACGAACTGCTGTCCGAATGCTGCTGACTGCCGTTTGGCGTCACCATCGGGCCACTCAACGCGGCGGTGCTTCCTTCACGGCTGGGCCAGCTGGACCATATCCACGAAAAGAGTTGCCCCCTCGAAAGAGCCCACACAGGTAGGTACTGGTTTCTCGTTTATTAGTTGAAGCTGCAGCGCAGTAGTCAGGACACATCACCAAATAAAACAAGCCTGACGCGTTTCGTGCTACCTTGTACTTTTTCAAAGGCTTAATGTCCCACAAAGCAAAGCAATCTGAGCACCTGTTAAATCTCCTTACACCCGCCCCCAGTGGGCTCTTTCGAGGGGGCAAGTCTTTTCGTGGATATATATATATGGATGGGGTCCCCAGGGATCAGAAGGGTCATGGAAGGTGGGCCACATAGCCCCCTTCCTAAAAAAAAGAAACCTGCATCTCACCAGAGGCCCCACCCGCTCCCTGCACAACTCTATGCACAACTCTGGGTTGGGGGATTAAGTATCCTTCACTGGAGAGGGTCCTTGGGGCCAACTAGCCAACTAGCCCACCAGGTACCTCCAGTAAGCCCCACACAGTGGGATTGCTGAGAGGTGGTCTGAGGCCACGCCCCTTTTTACAACACTCTGAAAACACGCCTCTTGGTGCACTGCTGGTGGGGCAATGAGGTCCCCATGTGTCCTGAGGACTTCAGGACTAAATTGGACTTTATCCCCCAAGCAGCAGTGCTCCAGGAGGCATGTTTGCAGAGTGGTGTAAAAAGGGGGAGTGGACCACTCTCAGCAATCCAGCTGTGTGGGGCTTACTTGAGGTAACAGGAGGGCTAGTTGTCACCTGGGGACCTTCAGGAGGCAAGGGGACTTCATCCCCAACCAAGAGCGCACCAAGAGGTACGTTTGCGGAGTGGTGGAGAAAGGGGGCGTGGCCTGTGTCCACCTCTCAGCAATCCCACTGTGTGGAGCTTACTGGAGGTAACAGGTAGGCTAGTTGGCCCCTAAAGACCCCCAGCAGCAAAGGGGACTTCAATCTCCATTCAAGAGCGCACCAGGGAGTGCGTTTGCAGAGTGGTGGGCAAAGGGGGCGTGGCCTGCTATGAGAACTTAGCAATCCTGCTGTGTGGGACTTACTGGAGGTTATAGGAGGGGTAGTTGGCCCCTAAGGATGTCCTTGGGGGCCATCTACCCCTACTGTTACCGCCAGTAAGTCCCACACAGTGGGATTGCTAAGAGGTCTTCGGAGGCCATGCCCCCCTTTCTCCACCACTCTGCAAACATGCCTTCTGGCACACTACTGGTTTTATTCTTCCTCGTTTCCATTGAAGCTAAACTATAAACTAAATGAGACAAATAAAAGAAGGAACCACTGAGGAGCACTTCTAGAACTAGTCAGAGGTATGAGCATGGCCACTGGCATTATGTGACTGTTCGGCTGCACCGTTTTTCGCACAATTATACATTTTCCGCATTTGCCACATAATCCATCACACGATCTGCAGATTTGAACAAAAGGCTCAAACATTACCAAAAATGCACCGACAAGTGTTACAGCATGGTGGAAGGCCCTTTGCAAACCTGGAATGGTCACTTGTTACTTATTGCTAAATGTGGGTATTAAATTGGTACTAATGGTGTGCAAACCACTCTTGCTTCTTTCTGTACCTCTCTTGCCTCTTTCGGCATTTCTCTTGCTTCTTTCTGTACCTTTCTTCCTTTTTCTGCACTTCTCTTGCCTCTTTCTGCACATCTCTTCCGCTTTCTGCATCTCCCTTCTTTCTGCATCTCTCTTGATTCTTTTTGCACCTCTCTTGCTTCTTTCTTCTGCACCTCTCTTGCCTCTTTCTGCACCTCTGTTGCTTTTTTCTGCACTTCTCTTGCCTCTATCTGCACCCTCTTCCCTCTTTCTGCACCTCTCTTGCCTCTACCTGCACCTCTCTTGCCTCATCCTACACTTCTCTTGCCTCTTTCTGCACCTCTCTTGCTTCTTTCTGCACTTCCCTTGCTTCTTTCTGCACCTCTCTTGCCTCTTTCTGCACCCCTTTTGCCTCTTTCTATACCTCTGTTGCTTCTTTCTGCACTTCTCTTGCTTCTTTCTGCACATCTCTTGCTTCTTTCTGCACTCCTCTTCCCTCTTTCTGCACCCCTCTTCCCTCTTTCTGCACATCTGTTGCCTGTTTCTGCCCCTGCCTTGCCTCTTTCTGCACTTCTCTTGGCTCTTTCTGCACTTCTCTTGCCTCTTTCTGCATTTCTGTTATTTCTTTCTGCACTTTTCTAGCTTCTTTCTGTACCACTCTTGCTTCTTTCTGCACCTCTATTGCTTCTTTCTGCACCGCTCTTGCCTCTTTCTGAACCCCTCTTCCCTCTTTCTGCACCTCTCATCACTTTCTGCTCCTCTCTTGCCTCTTTCTGCACTTCTCTTGCCTCTTTCTACACTTCTCTTGCCTCTTTCTGCACCTCGCTTGCTTCTTTCTGCACTTCCATTGCTTCTTTCTGCACCTCTCTTGCTTCTTTCTGCACCCCCTTTGCCTCTTTCTATACCTCTGTTGCTTCTTTCTGCACTTCTCTTGCTTCTTTCTGCACCTCTCTTGCTTCTTTCTGCACTCCTCTTCCCTCTTTCTGAACCCCTCTTCCCTCTTTCTGCACCTCTCATCACTTTTTGCTCCTCTCTTGCCTCTTTCTGCACTTCTCTTGCCTCTTTCTACACTTTTCTTGCCTCTTTCTGCACATTTCTTACTCTTTCTGCACCTTTCTTGTTTTTTTCTGCAAATTCTCTTGCTATTTCTGTACTTCTCTCACCTCTTTCTGTATTCAAATGGGAAGTGCAAGCTATCAGTTTAAAGGTCTGCGTGCTCTCATGACTGAGGTATATGTCTACTTGTACATGCATTCTCACATGTGTTATGCATCTGAAGATCGTAGTTTAAAAAGTGGGTAGCTTCTCTTATAGGTGGTCAAATCTTCTTAGTTCTGCTCTGTCATTCGGTTGCACAGGCAGACATGTCTTATGTATATAGGTGTTATACAACCCTTCAAATATACTATTGAATACCCATGAGCTCTGTATTATGAGCAGAAAGAAATACATACACCTTTTTGTACACAAATTTACAGAGTATGCTGTTTGAAACACAGGTATTCAAGTATTTGTATGTTTATTTTTATGTAACATGTCACTAGGTAAAAGCATAGACACACGCATGAATACCTTCACAAAGTTGGTCAGACTTACAACAGTGATATGGTTAGGATTGCTGTTTTACATTTAGTAGGCCTAACATTCTGAGCAGTCGATGAATAGTGAACCTTCAAGAGATAAGTGAGGTTTACTACATCTTGGGAGAAGGATTAGTGATTAGGCTTCTATGAAGCTGTGGAAAGGTACTGTCAAAATAGGCCTCTTTCTGCACCTTCTTTTTCCACCTTTCTTCCTGGACTTCTGCTGCCTCTTTCTGCATTTTTCTTGCTTCTTTCTGCACTTCTGTTGCTTCTTTCTGCACTTCACTTGCTTTTTTCTGCACCCCTCTTGCCTCTTTCTGCATCCCTCTTCCCTCTTTTTGTACCTCTCTTGCCTCTTTCTGCTCCTCTCTTGCCTCTTTCTGCACTCTCTTGCCTCTTTATGCACTCTCTTGCCTCTTTCTGCACTTCTCTTGCTTCTTTCTGTTCCTTTCTTCCTCTTTCTGCACATGTCCTACCTACGTAGGCATAGATAGAAATTATCATTTAAAAAACCATAGAAATTCACTGAAAAAACCACAGGTTTCAGTGACGTTATAGTTAGGAATTAGCATTTAAAAAACATAAGAAATGCATGGAAAAAACCAGAGGTTTCAGGGACGTTATAGTTAGGAATTAGCATTTAAAAAACTTTAGATATTCACTGAAAAAAACCACAGGTTTCAGGGACGTTATAGGGATGTCACTGGCCATGTCATGAGTGATGTAATATGTGAAGTCATCAGCAGTGCATTGTGGGGGCGCGAGTTGTAGTTAGCTCAGCTAACTATAACGGCTGAATTTCTCTAGTTCTGTACGATTGAAATGTCAGCCTAACTATAACATCTCTGAAACCTGTGGTTTTTTCAGTGAATATCTATGGTCTTTTAAATGCTAATTCCTAACTATAACGTCCCTGAAACCTCTGTTTTTTCCGTGGGAATTTTTATATATATATATATATATATATATATATATATATATATATATATATATATATATATATACCCGGAGGCCGGCATTATCGTCGAAATTATACACAGCCTGTGTAATTAGAGCCCTGTGGACTTGTTACAAGCCCAATATCTGTTTACCCTATGTGTCTGTTCCTGCGCGTATTTGGGAGCACAGTTTAAATTTCGCTCTGTGTGCCATCATTGTTAAAACCGGGCAGGTTTTGTTCTGGTCAGATACGAGGCAATGTGGTGTGTGCAAATAAGCATTAATAATATTGGCAGCATGATCTGTATTTAAAGCAGTTTTAACTTTTGCAGTTCTTTTTTATCTGATATTAGTAGGGCAGCATGTTCTGAGAGTATTGGCGCCATAATTTTGACAAATATTAATGCACCTCGGCTTGTCATTACGACATGTTCATATCTAGGGCAGATGGCATATATATATATTTTACTGTGCACATATCAGGAGGCTGATGACGTTTAATTGTTGGCAAAACATGCTGACTGTGCATTATGCTGTTATTCATTTTTATTAATTCCTTGCACTTAGCACTTTATATATATGTTATGACTAGCGTGTGTTACCAGTTATATTTTCAATTGCACAGTCTACTTTCTATGTCTATTCATGCCTGAAGGAGGGAGGAGGGCTATATATACCTGAAACTCCATGGCGCCAATTAGATTGATAAATCCTGCTGTGCAGGCGAAACGCGTCTCTCTTTCAATGCGGGGTCATGGGAGACCTGACTTTCAATAAATAAGCCCAATTCCTACATACCTGATGTACGTGCCTCTTCTTCGTCGGAGCAGGATTGTCTTTTTGGATATATATACATATATGTATATTCATATATTTATTAATATGTTCACACTGATGTCATTAACAAAAGTAGAGGGATATACATACTTAAAATAATTTAAAAAAATTGGGCGAATCTGCGATTCTCAATTTGCGGATTCATTGCGATCACGTGATCAGAATCAATAGCCATAGAGTACTTGTGGTCTCGTCTACGTTTTTGGTCCTGCAGAAGTACCGCTGTACCAAAAATGTATTTTAAAAAAATTAAACTTGTTCAATTACATTTACAAAAACATTATATATTTTGAATTGAGTAGATATATGATTTTTACCTTTTAAAACATATAAAGTATACATTTGTTTAAAATGTCTACTGTTTAAAAAAACTTACTAAATTAACAAGCAAAATAAATTGTAGTTTACTTAGTACAAAAAATAAACCTGAAATTACCTAAAAAAACTAAGAATTACAGGCACATGATACTTTGAAAATAGAATTTGAAAAATCTTTGAAATTCACTGAAAAAACAAAGGTTACAAGGACGTTATAGTTAGGGAATAGAATTTCAAAAAATGTAGAAATTCACTGAAATAGCCAAAGGTTACAAGGACGTTATAGTTAGGATCAAATTATACATGCACAAAACCATAGGAATTCAGTGTGAGTGTGTGTCTCTGTGGATCTGTGAGTGGGTGTGTGAGTGGGACTCTGAGTGGATGTGTGGGTCTGTGAGTCGGTGTTTGTGTATCTGTTTGGAGCTATGAGTGGGTCTGTGAGTTGGTGTGTGAGTGGGTCTGTGAGTAGGTGTATGAGTATCTCTATAGGTCTGTGAGTGGGTGTGTGAGTATGTGAGTGGGGATGTGAGTGGGCATGTGAGTGGGTGTATGAGTGTCTGTGTGGGTCTGTAAATGCATGTGTGAGTGTCTGTGTGAATCTGTGAGTGGGTCTGTAAGTGGGTGTGTTAGTGTCTGTGTGGGTCTGTGAGTATGTGAGTGGGTCTGTGAGTAGGTATGTCAGTGTGTGAGTGGGTCTGTGAGTAAGTGTGTGAGTGCCTGTGTGGGTCTGTAATTGTATGTGTGTGAATGTCTTTGTGGGTCTCTGAATAGGTATGTGAGTGCCTGTGTGGGGGTCTGTAAGCATGTGAGCGGGTCTGTGAGTGGATGTGCAAGTATCTGTGTGGGTCTGTGAGTAGGTGTGTGAGTGGGTGTGTGGGTCTGTGAGTAGGTCTGCAAGTGTCTCGGTGGGTATGTAACTGGATATGTGAGTGTCTGTGTGGGTCTGTGAGTAAATCTGTGAGCGTCTGTGTGGGTCTATGAGTGGATGTGTGAGTGTCTGTGTGGGTCTATTAGTGGGTGTGTGAGTATGTGTATGGGTCTTTGAGTGGGTATGTATGGGTCTGTGTGGGACTGTCAGTGGGTATGTGAGTGTCTCTGTAGGTCTTTGAATGGATGTGTGAGTGGGACTGTGAGTGGGTACGAGAATGTGTGGCTATGTCTCTGAATGAATGTGTGAGTCTATAGGTCTCTGAGTGGGTGTGTGAGTGCCTGTGTGTGTCTGTGAGTGGGTCTGTGAGTTTGTATTTCTTTAAGTTAAGGCAGGATTCGTGGGTCTGCCGAGGATCTGCATATGGCTGCGCTGAGTGCTGCAGCGAATCCACAAATCCCCGCATGTGTATAAAAGAAAAGATATTGAGGCAATATCTTTACCTTTATAGGTCCACTGTGAACCCTGTATCACACCCATTGGTTCAGGGTACCTGTACCCTGACACTGACAATCAGTTTACACATTAAATTATAACCCCCATGACCATGCTCCGATCTATCAATCAATCTGTATTGTAGAGTGCGCTAATCACCCTAAAGGGTATCCAAGCACTACATGATTGGGACTATTCAAACAGCCAGGTCTTAACACCGCTCCTGAATTCAGCGAGGGAGGTGGAGGATCCGAGTGGATGGGGAGGTTGTTCCAGGTGAGGGCCAAGGAGGCAGACCAGAGGTGTCTGATGGGCTGGTGGAAGGTCAGGTAGTTGTTTAGGTATTCTGGTTCCATGTTGTGGAAGGCTTTGTAGGTGTGCATGAGTAGCTTGAAGTGGTATCTCTTCTTGATGAGTAGCCAGTGTAGGCTTCGGAGATGGGGGTGATCTGGGATCATCTGGGTAGGTCCAGTATGAACTGTGCAGCTGTATTCTGGATTGTTTGGAGTGGCTTGAGGAGGAAGGTGGTGGTTCCGGCATAGAGGGCATTCCCATAGTTGAGTCTACTGGTGATAATGGCTTTTGTGATGGTTCCTCTGGGTTTGGGGTGAGGAGCATTCTGAGGGTGTTAAAGCAGGTGGATGTGACTGAGCTGACCTGTTGTCTCATGATGAGTTCGCTGGTGAGGGTGATGCCGAGGTTGTGGGCATGGGTGGTGGGGACGGGTGATGTTCCTAGAGAGGAGGGCCACCAGGAGTCATCCCACAGTGAGGGGGGTCTTCCGAAGTGGAGAACTTCAGTTTTGTCGGTGTTGAGTTTGAGGCAGTTGGCTCTCATCCAGTCGGCAACATCTGTCATGGTGTTCTGGAAGTTCACTCTGGTGGTGTCTTTGTCTTAGGTGAGGTAGAGGATGAGCTGCGTGTCGTTGGCGTAGGATATGATGTTGAACCCGTGCTGTGTGCAATGGGTGCCAGTGGAGTCATGTAGACATTGAACAGTGTGGAGCTGTGTGAGGAGCCTTGGGGTATGCCACAGATGATGCTCTTGGGATCGGAGATGGATGGCAGGAGGCGGATTCTTTGCATGCGTTCAGTGAGAAAAGAGGATAGTAGATTCAGGGCATTGCTGAAGATGCCAATGTGGTGGAATCTTTGAATGAGGAGGTGGTAGGAGACTGTATTGAAGGCCGCTGACAGGTCGAGGAGGATCAGGGCTGTTGACTGAACTCTGTCCATGATGGCTCTTACATCATCCATGGCGGCTATGAGGGCAGTTTCTATGCTGTGGTTGGAGTGGAAGCCGGATTGGAAGGGGTCGAGCAGGTGGTTGAATTCCAGGTAGTCCGTGAGTTGGTGATTAATAGCTTTCTCCAGTACCTTGGTCGGGAAGGGGAGGAGCAAAATGGGCTGGTAGTTCTTGAGGTCTGATGGGTCCGCTGTGCATTTATTCAGACGTGGTTTGACTTTGGCGTGCTTCCATGCTTCTGGGAAGGTGGTGGATCTGAATGATGAGTTGATGATGCTGGTGAGTGAGGGTGCAATTTCTTTGTGTCCGAGGTTAAAGGCATGGTGGGGGCAGGGGTCAGTCGGGGCTCCGGAATGTATTGAGGACATGATGGACATTGTGGTTTCAGTGTTGAAGGGTGTCCAGTAGGTCAGGTAGTGGGGAGGGAAGATGGTGGAAGGAGCAGGGAGTTCTGGTTGTGGTGGGTGTTGTTCAAAGTTCTTGTAGATGTTGGCAATCTTGGTGTGGAAGAAGTCGGAGACTGAGTTGCAGAGCGACTGGGTGTCTGGGGAGGAAAATTCTCTGATGATGTGCAATAGCTCTTTGGTGCAGTTAGTGGACTGGAGGCGGGTGGTGAGTGTAGCTTTCTTTGCTTCTTTGATGGCATGGTGGTAGGATTTGAGGGCCGTCTTGAAGGCTGCGCAGTCACCTGGGTCTTTGCTGGTGTGCCAGAATCTCTCTAGAGGTTTGCAGTTTCTCTGCTTTGAGTCTGGGGGTGAACCAGTTGGTGTGTTTATTTGTTATTCTGTTGCTGGGGTGTTGACAGGTGCAATGGAGTCAGCGCTGGTGGTCATCCATTCCTATAGGTAGGTGGTGGCTTGATTGATGTCATCGGATGTGTGGAGGGTGGTGGTGGTGTTGAGGGTGGTCATCCATTGGGATTCTGTGATGGTGTTCCAGCTGCGGCGGGTGGTGGGGATCAGGGGATCTTTCAGTTGACCACGATGGTACCCACCTAATGCCTGATTCCTGCTCTGGGGGAGAAGCCTGTGCATCGCTGGGGAGACTACAGTTCCCATCATCCCTTGCACTGGTCATTGCTCATAAAGGTCGGCCACGGTCCCGTGGGGAGTGTACCCACCTGACGCCTGATTCCTGCCATGGGGGGAGAAGCTTGTGCATTGCAGCATCGCTGGGGAGACTTCAGCTCCCATCATCCCCTGCACTTGTCATCATGCATAAAAGTGCGCCATGGTCCCGCAGCACTGGATGCGCATGGGGGACGCACCTGGGCCGCGCTCGGGCATCACCCAAAAAAGTCTGGGCTGGGCCCCCCCTCTAAGCTCTGCTTTTTGGAGAGTTTATGCCTAGGACCCTCAAAGAAGCTGAGTAATCACAATGGGAAAGCATAAGGTGACAACCCCAAAGTCAGGGGGAAAATAGTCAATACCCTTGACTCCATTTTGTCAAGAGCTGCTAATGTCCTCTCACAAGAAATTGAGCTAACAGAGCGTTGCCTCTCTTTGGAGGAAGGCATGAAAGGAATGACTCTGCTAGAACTCGTGTCTGAGGTACAGTCTGAAACAGATGGGGTGAGGTGCCAAGTATAATTTTTAACTGCCCCCGATCTCCTTGCCTGACTCTGGGTCACCTGCTTCTTCAGATTCACTAATCAAGCCTGTGGTAAAGAGTAAAAGACATGGAGGGAAACCAAAGTCACAAACTTTGAAGGCGCCAAGATCAACTAAAACCACCTCTGACCCAATGCCCGTGGTTCCACCGCTTCTGGATAAAGCCCCCTTAGTGGGGTTAACTGAGGACTTGCGCGCTAAATTAGAGCAGATGGTTTCCTTGCTGCTCCAGCCACTAACTAATAGATTGGTGAGGATTAAAGAAAAAATAGATAACCTCATGAAGGGGGGGGGTCCATACAAGGAAAAGCCCCAAACACAATATCTTATCCTGTTCCAGAGCAAGTTTTGTGGCCTCAGGGGAATAATATAAGGGGGGATAAGGGGCCTGAGTTACAAAATCTTCCTGCTCCACAGATAGCACCTGGTCCGCCAAACCAAATTCCCTGCACCCTCATGCCCCTGGTATCTATCAAGTAACAGTGCTCCAGGGGCCAATATAAGGGACCCACAAAGATTACAGGACAACTTGGGGGTCCATGTAAACAGGGGAAGAAGAAAAAGGGAAGCATTACCGATCATAGAACTGGGTGAAGTAGGACCAGGCCCAAAGCCGTCTCAAATAATAGACCTCCCTCTAGCAGCCCTACCTTATGTACTTGTCTTAGTTAATGTACTCCTGTTGAGAGAGAACCAAAGAGGGAGGACGGATCACTTAATGGCCAAAGTCCTGTATTGGTTTTCTACCCATGTAAAAGGTTATGTATTAAGGGGTGGCAGTCTGGATAAGCATATCATTATGGCGAGGAGGGTGGGATGGTTGGACCATTTTGCAAAAGAGGCAATAGGAGACTGCGTCATCATCAATTTTAACAACCAAGATGTTGTAAGAAATTTTTCAAGGCACTGTCTAAATATTTCTTTACTTGGAACCCAGATCACTGGATCCCCATTGGCTTATTTTTATAGATCGGCTTTACAACCATATCCAGAATGTGTGAGACCCCTTATGGGGTTACCTCATTCTACCCCTCTTGGTATTCAAGATCCCGGTAGATTTCCTAGACAAGAGACAAGGGTAGAGAATCAATTTGCCCCCTTGACTGATTTAGAGACCTGCGACTGACTAAATCCCGGAGGTTCAAATTGTAATTTAACTAAAGCCAAGGACCTAAAAAACAAAAGAAGAGTAGCGGCCCCGGTAGCTCTGTTAGACGAACGGAAGCTAGGGGTACAAATAGCATCGTGGAATGTCGCGGGCCTTGGTACTAAGCTGGGCAAAGCCGAGTGGTTGTCTATTTGGCAGGATCAAGATATAGTTTGTTTTCAAGAGACGTGGGCAATAAACCCCATATTCATAAGCAGCTACCGATCGCATCAAACTGAAGCAACCCATCCATGTCAGGTAGAGCTAAAGGTGACCTATTAACTTTAATATCAAACACATCGGCCATCAAGATCATAAAGATTGAATATTCGTCGCCCTATTTCCACCTTATAGTCCTTGAAGGGGAAAGCGATCAAGTCTGGAATCTGATAAATTATTACAACAATAATTTCAGTGAAAGCACTGGAAAAAGAACTGAATAAAATCATTGGGGCATTACCAAATGAGGATTTTAACATTCTATGGGTGGGTGATTTTAATGTCAAGCTATGCAAGCATTCAACGGATATTGTCTGTGGATTGGTAGGCATGGAGGGTGAACCATTGTCCCATTTCTCACACCATGATTATGGGAATACCCTAAATCTGATGCTATCCAAAGTCGTGATAAATTTACCTCACCATTCACAAGCCGGTGTTAACAGCCCACAGCACCAGTTTACCCGCGATAGCAGCCGCAAAAAACATCGCCACAGAGGACCCACGCAACTATCGCTAATGAGATGCAGTGTGGGCGTTCCCGTGACAAAAGTCGAGACAACAGCACACCTCAACATTCACAACGACCAGCCACATCTGCGATAAAAACACAAAACAGGCGATAAGGTGCGTTAGCACCAGGAAATATACACCTGCTCTGACCTGGTGTAAAGTCAGACGGCAGCCTGCAAACCAAAAGGGAGCACAGCCCAGGGCTACATCGGAAGGGCAACAGATGCCATGGAGCCAACCATCATGCGGCCCGGACACCCAAAAGGGCCACAACACCCACAGCCACCACCCCCAGGACCACCCCTCCCTGGCACCCCCCGACCAAAGACATGCCACATCAGCCACACCTAAACATGTACAAAATATTCCGCTTGATGCTGCACAATCACAACTGGTGACATGGATGTGTCGTCACAGAAATGACCAGCACACATTCACTTTTGAAGCAACAAATGAAACTTTATTAAAATGAACAACGAAATGAAATGAAGACACATGGCCGCTCCCCTCCAGACAATACGTAGGTCACAGCCTGTAAGACAAAAAACATGATGAGAAGGTGTGTCCTGTGCACATCAGAGGACAGAGAGAGAGCGAAGGAGAGAGAGAGAGGAAGAGAGGGAGGGAGAGAGAGAGGAAGAGAGGGAGAGAGAGAGAAAGAAGAGGAGAGGAGAGAGAGAGGAAGAGAGGGAGAGAGAGAGAGAAGAGAGGGAGAGAGAGAGAGAGAGAGAGAAGAGGAGAGAGAGAGGAAGAGAGGGAGAGAGAGGGAGAGAGAAGAGGAGAGAGAGAGAGGAAGAGAGAGAGAGAGAGAGAAGAGGAGAGAGAGAGGAAGAGAGGGAGAGAGAGAGAGAGAGTGCCGCCCCTGCGCACCCAGGCCACACTGCTCACCTGCTTCCACTGGTGTGTCTCCAACCACGTGCCGGCATGTAGTGCAGTTCACCAGGCCACACATCTCATTCAGAGCCGTCAGCTGAAACAGAGCCCAGATACATGACTGGCACAGTAAACACACTTGCACAAGACAACATCGCCTGCCCGCCCATGCACACCCAGGCAGAAGCACCCCAACCTCACCCGCCGCCCATCAGAGCATGCCCGCCCATGCACACCCAGACCCCAATGCTCACCTTCCACCACCTGCGCGTAGACAGGAGTTCCCACCACGTGCCGCTGCAAGCCACAAGCCTGGGGCCCGCGGACATGGCACCCTCCACATCATGCAGCCCCCCTCCGCAGGCACCAGGTCTCACGTTTGGTGCTGGGTCTTGATTACTCCATGGCATAGGACATACCAGTGCACCCGGCACCATCGCAGGCTGCACACCCGCTCAGCCCAATGGGTGCCACCAACTCTGGGATCCCGGAAGCGACGCCACGTGGCGCTAGGCCCGCACTGCCCGCTGGCTCTGGCCTACACTGCGGTCCAGTAGGGCACACAAAACCTGAGCTGTCCGGACCGCCGGGACGGGGCATCATCGCAGGCTGCACACCTGTTCAGCAGCTTAAGGTGCCACTGACTCAGTGCACCCAAAGTCACCGTCCCGTGGCGGGGTGCCTGTGCCGTCCGCAAGGCCTCAGATGCCACTAACCCTGTGCAACCCCAGTCTGCGCCACATGGTGGTAGGCCTGTGTTGTCTGCAAGGCCTCGGATGCCACTAACCCTGTGTAACCCCAGTCTGTGCCACGTGGTGGTAGGCCTGTGCCGTCCGCAAGGCCTCGGATGCCACTAACCCTGTGCAACCCCAGTCTGTGCCACGTGGTGGTAGGCCTGTGCCGTCCACAAGGCCTCGGATGCCACTAACCCTGTGCAACCCCAGTCTGCGCCACGTGGTGGTAGGCCCCTGCCGTCCGCAAGGCCTTGTGTGCCCCTAACCCTGTGCAACCCCAGTCTGCGCCACATGGTGGTAGGCTCGTGCCGTCCACAAGGCCTCGTGTGCCACTAACCCTGTGTGCAAAAACTCATGGGCCCTTAATGATTGAGAACCGTGGAGCGGCCGTCATCCAGTCACCACCGGAAGAGGGGAATGTGACGTCGTTGGCCCCTTATGTTGGCACAGTCACATGGCCTGTGACGCCTGTGCCGAATGGGTGTGGTGTGTGTGGAAACCTGCCCTCAGGGAGTGGCTGTGACATTCTGACAACTAGACCAGTGACCTGCACACCACCAGCGAGTACGGCTGCGACGGGTAGCAATGAGGGCCCCCCTCGGGGCGTTAGTGGAGTGGTGTGGCCTGCCGTACGCCCGACCTGCGCAGGGCTTGCAACAATGACTCGTGGGCTCTGGGCGTGGTCCAGTCCATGTCCGGACAAGGAAGTGACTGATGCGTGTGTCCCTGCTGTAGTGTTCACGGAACCCACTACACAAAATGCAATGTCGCACCCTCCGACAGGCATCCCACAGGATGAACATCATTGACGCAAGGGAAGGCACTGTCCCCACATTCATCCACACATCCATACATGAATGACGTAAGACATTACACAGCAGTGCGTCACTGGATGTTTATTTGCACATCCAGTGCAGTCATGCAGCTGGAGCGGTACATGCCAATGCCGAGCACACTACACAATATGGGCACGTGGAGGGCCAACCAGTGTCCATCCGGGGATGACCTGTACTGCGGAAGAGGAAGGGTACAATCCGCAGTCTGTCCGCCGTGTCATTGGTCATCAAACAGGATGTGGCAGTCCATGTCGCTGTCCAAGGTGAGTGCATCGGAATTCATCCGGGGTCAGTGGTAGGCCTTGTGGCCATGTGCGGCACCAATCAGAAACAGGCAAGGTGGCGGAAATGAATGCTAGTGCCTGGCCCTCCTGACCACAGTCCCATCCACGTCCTCGTCCCAGGGTGTGTGCCCTGCCCCACCTGTGGGTGTTGCAGTGCTGGCTGCGGCACTGTGTGCCACTGTCACATCAGGGGCCGGAGGAGGATTGTCGGCCGCACTGTGTGGCAGTGACACATCAGGTGCCGGAGTGGATATGTCTGCCGCACTGGGAGGCACTGACACACCAGGTGGCGGAGATGTGGATGGTGTGGGGGCAGCAGCATTCATCATCGCCACGCCTTGTGGCAGCAATGCTATGACGAGGACATGCAGGGCACGGTAGATCCCAGCTACATTTCGCTGATATGCAGCGGCGGCTGCCATCCTTTCCGCCTCCATCCGCACCATGTCCTCCATGAGCCTCTGCATGTTTGCCAGCTCACGGCTGGCATCGCTGGGGCCACTCTGAGTGGACAGGTATTCTTCCCTCCTCATCATGACTCCAGAGATGTCAGTCAGGGCTCGCTGGAGACCATGGGGCGGACATAGACACCCAAGGATGGCGTCCAGTTTGTTAGCCATGAGCTCGAACCCCACCCGCACCTGCTTGGCCGTCTCCCTCTGGCTCTCCAGCACACGGCGTTAGAAGGCCTTTTGTTGTTCCTGGGGGTCTTGGGAGGGTGTCGGGGCTGTGGGTGCCTCCTGCTGGGTGGTTTGGCTGGTGGGTGGGGTCTCATGGATGTAGCTGGGCTGCCCTGATCCTGGAGGTGAGTTGCGGAGGTGGTCAATGAGGTCTTGGATGGTTTGGGTGTCGATGCTGGTGTTGTTCTCCTCCTCCTCCTCGTCATCAGTGAAGAGTGGCTGTGACTGCTCTGCAGGAGGTGTTGACGATGCCCCTGCAATGTGAAGGGGAGATGGTGTATTACAATGTGTCCACATGTATGTAGCCGCATGGTGCAGGTTGACATTCATTGGAAAAGCATACGGGGCCCCTGGAAATAGGATAAATGTGCCTAGCCAGGGAAAGACACTTGAGGGAAAGACCACAGGCAATGATAAAAATAACTCTCAGCAGACACTTCTTTAAACAAAAAATACTATATATCCAAATTTGTACTGAATTACTTTATACTTGTATAATTCATATTTTTTCTTTTTTTGTACTTTGTAATTTTATATAAAAATAAAGCTGATATAATATTCTGTAAACAATCTCTAAACAATTCACATCATTCAAGCTTCACGTTGTCATATTCTCATTAAATCAATTGATACAAATATGTAAGTCAACAATTAATATGACTAAACACTCCAGATATGTCAGTTAATTGATGAAAACACATGAAAAGATAAAAATTGGCGGTTTATTAACACCCAACATTAAAGACTGGCGGTTGTTTAACACACAACGCGTTTCGGCTATGCCTTCCTCAGGAACTCCGTCACAGTTTAAACTAAATGAAAAATAGACAACATTACAATTTGATCATTAAAGTGTCTGCTGATTATGATACAAAAATAAACTAACAGGATCCCAAATATATACAAAAGATTAAAAACATGGGTGTCACTTCTTGCAACAGTATCCGGTATGTCTAGATGAAAAGCCACCACCAAAAAGGGAAAGTGTAAAGATAGAATTATAATTAGAAGAAACATATATACAATAGATATCAACCCATTCTCAATAAACCCTCAATAGAAAATGATAAGAAAAAGCAGTCAAAAAGATTGTGAAAAATCTAAATATTAAATTCATCCTGTTTTCTCTATGCTATAAATGCATTTGGGCTATATACAGGATGTAAGAGGGAACTCATGCAAAGAAACTTATAAGATTCACTAGATGATTCAATACAAAACAACAAGGTAATTAGCATACCTCTTGTGTATAAATAATGTTGAACATCTGTATGTCAGAATGACTAAAAAGGATTCCATTCTCTGACTTAACGCTTTCTGTGTGAACAAATAAATGACAATTACTAACCTACTTCCTTATATTTAATGTTCAATGGAAATTAAAACCAACAAACTACCAGTTGTTACCTCTGTTTATGCTTGGAAATAGATTGCAGAGAACGGAGCACAATATATGGCATGCAAATGTCTCCAAATTTTATTTGTAGTTCACCACCTGTTAAGACATATGGAAAACCTAATTATCTATAAATTACTCCAAGTGCACTACCAGTATAAAACATATGTGCACTATATAAGCCCTTTTATACTGTGTCCCATATTGTCCTCTATTACCTTTATGAGCAATTCATAATGGGACCAGCGCTGATCACAGCTGACAGTCTGGCAAAATCTCCCAATTGAATATCTGAAAAGAGTATAAAGATCATATAATGTGGATATATTCTCTTAACTGAACTATGTTAATATAAAGTCACTAGTTACTCAGACTGCTTAAAAAAAAAACATACCAATAAGGGGTCCCTCTATGACTTGACTTAATGATAATCTATACATTATACTTATGGACTGATTAGAAGGTTTATCCGACTACAACACGTTTAAATTCTCGACTAACCTATTGTTGTGCATGACGGTCGAATTAATATGGAGAGCTGCATGTGATCCTCTAGGGTCTAAACGATTGTAACACTACATGGAACTAGGCTGACGTAAGCCCTCAAATAGTCAACAGACGAGAAATATGGTGATCGGTTAATTTGAAACTAAGAGTTATCCCTCATAAAATATGTTTCATAGCCAAATAACCTAAACAGGCTACATCTAAGGTAGAATAAATCATACCTCGAATATATGACCCCTTCGTGTTTACTCGCAAGAATAAGCTCCCTAATCATACTAGAAAAGAGTCCATTACACTAACTCCAACTCCTTGCTAAAGTCAAACACATGGCAGGCATTGATCGTTAACTTACCTAAAGTGTTGTATTCCTACGCACATGGATCGATGGTTGAAATAAGAAGCTGATACCGATGTTACCATCTTAAATACTACCTACACGGTTGCTGACCTAATGCTAAAACTGCTTCCTGATTACTCTAACCACTTCCGGTTAAACAAAACTCATAATGCGGCCGCCATCTTGAAATGGGCTCTGTACTAGTGTGTGATCTATTCATATCACCTACTCGCAAATCTAAATATTACGTCATGACTAACATGTACATGATTTAGATTTCAATTTATGATTTCCATAGACTAACACTAGCTTCCTAATTACTCTAACCACTTCCGGTTAAACAAAACTCATAATGTGGCCGCCATCTTGAGTTGGGCTCTGTACTAATGTGTAATCTATCCATATCACTTACTCGCGAATCTAAATTTCACTTCATAACGATCATGTGCATGATTTAAATTACAATTTATGATTTCTATAGACTAACACTTGCTTAGAATTTCTGTTGTGTTATATATTTACACAATTTTTGTGATTTATACTAGATTCACGTACTGCCTGTTTGTAATTCAGTCTATAGAGTCTGCCTGTTTGTAATTCAGTCATTAGAGTCTAAGCCGGGGGCCATATTGGAATATGATGTTGATTGAAAAGGGTTGCCAATCTTTAGATATATTAAACTATTATTATGAGCAAAAATCCTAGATGATATATAAGGACGATAATACGATATATAGGAACCTAGTTGTTGTATTTGGGAGTCCCACTAAATGTTGTTTATATACTAGTTAAACCATCGCGCTAATAACGTGATATGAACCCTGCACGACAAAGTAATGGAATATAACCTATTATATTGTCCTTGAATAAATATACAAATGAAAATCTAGGTGTTGTATTTAATGACTTGGTCCCATGGTATTTCCTGATTGAGGCCCTTGACTGCTGTTCCTAGAGTGAAAATCCAAAATACCTCTCTCTGTTTCCTAATTGCCTCTGATGTAATACCTGGTTTGGGATAAATTTTTTCAAGAATATACCATTGTATATCTTCTGGTGTGTGGTCATGATTTATGTAGTGTTCTACTAACGGAGCCGCAGTCCTGCGGTTCCTGATAGCAGATCTATGTTCTGTTAACCTTGTACTTATGGCTCTCCCTGTCTCACCCACATATCCCAATTTGCAAGGACATATCAAAAGGTACACCACATCTGCAGTTTTACAATTTGTCATCGTAGTCGAAGATATACATTGGCCATTGAAATGAAGCATAGGTAACTCAATAGCCGACGAGCATGACTTGCAACATGAACATTTATAGTTGCCTACCACTGGCTTGATACCCTCAATGCTTTTTTGTACAAATTTGGTTTTACTGGTCATCCTCGATCTGACTACGTGGTCTTTTAGGTTTTTGTTGCGTCTGAACGCAAACATTGGTTTAGGTATGGCCTCCTCATTTTGAGACCTCTTAATATTCAATATATGCCAGTTGGAACACACTGCTTGTCGAATTCTTTCATTGATCATCTAATGTCTCATTACAAAGACTAAGTTTGGGTTGTCTTTACTTTTAATATTGTGCACTTAATGCTGCCTGTCGTAAAAACGGGCTCTTTTATAAGAGTCCCGTACAATTCTATTGGGATAACCTCTAGCCAAAGATTTTTCTTTCATGGTTACCGATTTAGCATCAAAATCCTTTATGCTCGTACAATTGCGCCGTAGGCGCAAGAATTCACCAAAGGGAATACTGTTCTTTTGTGTGGTTGGATGAAAACTTGTGTAGTGTAAAAGGGTATTCCTGACAGTCGGCTTTGTGTAAAGATCCACTGCCAGTAACCCCTTATCATTCTTAATGACCACATCCAAATATTCAACCTGGCTCTGACTGATATTATGAGTAAAATGTATATTCTCATCGCATAAATTTAGCCAGTCAATGAATTCCATCAATTTGTCCAGTGTATCTGTCCAAATAAAAAAAATGTCATCAATGAACCTAGACCATTTGGTCATAGATTCAAAAAAAGGTGCTATCTCATTGTAAATAAACTTATTCTCAAACCTGGACATGTATATATTTGCCACTGTCGGAGCACACGAGGCCCCCATGCTTACGCCCTGGCTTTGTTTGTACAATTCACTGTTAAATTCAAAAACATTCTCCTCCAATACGATCTTTAAACATTCCAGAACAAAAACTTTGGGGTATTTGATACTATAAGCGTGTATAAACCAGTTAACCGCTTCAATAGCCCCATTTATTGGAATATTACTATATAATGATTCGATATCCATCGTAACCATATATTGTGTATCTTCACAAAAGGGAGTATCTTCAATGAGATTTATCATGTGTCTAGTGTCTTGTACAAATGCTGGTGTACGCGACACATGTGAACATAAGATGGCATCCACGTATTTAGCCAGGGGTTCAATGACTGAACCAATGGTGGTAACTATTGGTCTTAAAGGAGGATTGGTCTCATCCTTATGCACTTTCGGAATGCCATAAATACTGGCCATTCTCGGATTATCTACATTAAGGAATGTACACTCTTTTTCGCAAATATCCCCTTCCCTCAATGCTTGGTTAGTCAGCCCCCGAATCTTTTTAGCTATGTTTGGTGTCGGGTCTCTGTGTATTGGCCGATAGAAACGACCATCACCTAACATAGTCTTCATTTTAGTGATGTAGGTGGGTGTATCAAATAACACTATACCCCCACCCTTATCACATGCCTTGATAGTAATAGCTGATGTCTGCTTGAGTTCCTCCAAAACCTTGTATTCCTCTCTACTCAAGTTAAAGGGTGTTTTTTGTACATGTTTAGTAATGTTGATAACTTTATTATATACCACCTGTTCAAAAACGGCCACCTCTGGTGGCAGTTGGTCCACTGTAGGAGTGAAGACTGATTTAGGGCTTAATCCCGATAAATTTATGTTAGAGGATTGTTGTTCCTGATTTGCAAAAATATATGTAATCTGACTTTACGAAAGAAAGCCATAAGATCTCTAAACAATTCAAATTTATTGAGACCCAAGTGAGGTGCAAACGTGAGACCCTTAGATAATAAGGCATACGTTGGTTTAGTAAAAGAGGACCCGCTAAGATTGAAAATAGGTATAGTAGTTACTCCCTCCAATACTGAGCATTGCGGCTGACCAGGTATTGATTGTAATCCACTGGTTGATTGACATGGAACCTCGGTTGGTATTGAGGTCTCCAGTTGCTGCGCCTCGGGAAGCGCCTTCCTAAAAACGGTTGCCCATTGTGTTGTCTCCTGTTGGTATATCCACCTCCTCTTGTTTCAAAATGTCCTGATGAACCTTCATTATCTGAGTCCGACGTGTCGGAAAAAGTGGTTACTTTGCGACCATACTGCCTGTTCACTGCTTGGTCATTATATGTCATCTCAGATTGATTATAATATCCTTCTGTCATGTAAGGATAAGTATTTTCCTTACTAAAAAGCGTATATCTTTTTTAAGCTTGTCTGCTTTACGCTTAGTCAGATATTCAGTATATGAATGGAGATCTCTATCTATTTCTTCTAGCTTTCTTTTAGCCTCCTCGATGTTACCTGCGGCTTTGATTTTATTTTCTAAATCTAATATTTCCGCTGCTAATTGTTCCATGACCTCCTTTGCAGTTTCTACAATCAACATCATGTAATCCCGTGAACAACGGTTAGATATCAAAGACCATCGTTCTAAAAACTGTTTGATTTGAACGAACAATCCTGGCACATTTCTAACTCTTAAACCCTGGGGAATAACCCTGCCTTCAGATATTCGAGCATATATTGGCCGTGTAACTGTATGCGTTTAATCTTTTTTCTAAGAGCTAACAAAGCCGTTATATCTTCGTTTTTACCTGTATTATTTGTCATTTGGTGACCAAAATTGGCAGAACTGCCAACCATATTCGCAAACTGTTCGTCCGTAAATCCAAAGGTTTGCAAATTTGCCATATTTTATACTAAATAATAAATAAGTGTTGAATTAGAAAAAGGGAAAAAAATTGGGAAATAAATTGAAATAAAATAAATTGTGTTAATAGAAACAATACCACCACACAAATCCAGTGATTAATGGAAGACCTATACTAAAACAAGATGCTGAAGCAATAGATACACACCATGTACACAATAAAAAGGGTTTCCTGATTATATTGACAAAATTAGTACAATACAATACCCCTCGGAGACAGGCTGCAAGATAATTATTGGAAAAGCATACGGGGCCCCTGGAAATAGGATAAATGTGCCTAGCCAGGGAAAGACACTTGAGGGAAAGACCACAGGCAATGATAAAAATAACTCTCAGCAGACACTTCTTTAAACAAAAAATACTATATATCCAAATTTGTACTGAATTACTTTATTATACTTGTATAATTCATATTTTTTCTTTTTTTTGTACTTTGTAATTTTATATAAAAATAAAGCTGATATAATATTCTGTAAACAATCTGTAAACAATTCACATCATTCAAGCTTCACTTTGTCATATTCTCATTAAATCAATTGATACAAATATGTAAGTCAACAATTAATATGACTAAACACTCCAGATATGTCAGTTAATTAATGAAAAAAAATGAAAAGATAAAAATTGGCGTTTTATTAACACCCAACATTAAAGACTGGCGGTTGTTTAACACACAACGCGTTTCGGCTATGCCTACCTCAGGAACTCCGTCACAGTTTAAACTAAATGAAAAATAGACAACATTACAATTTGATCATTAAATTGTCTGCTGATTATGATACAAAAATAAACTAACAGGATCCCAAATATATACAAAAGATAAAAAAACATAGGTGTCACTTCTTGCAACAGTATCCGGTATGTCTAGATGAAAAGCCACCACCAAAAGGGAAAGTGTAAAGATAGAATTATAATTAGAAGAAACATATATACAATAGATATCAACCCATTCTCAATAAACCCTCAATAGAAAATGAGAAGAAAAAGCAGTCAAAAAGATTTTGAAAAATCTAAATATTAAATTCATCCTGTTTTCTCTATGATATAAATGCATTTGGGCTATATACAGGATGTAAGAGGGAACTCATGCAAAGAATCTTATAAGATTCACTAGATGATCCAATACAAAACAACAAGGTAATTAGCATACCTCTGGTGTATAAATAATGTTGAACATCTGTATGTCGGAATGACTAAAAAGGATTCCACTCTCTGACTTAACGCTTTCTGTGTGAACAAATAAATGACAATTACTAACCTACTTCCTTATATTTAATGTTCAATGGAGATGAAAACCAACAAACTACCAGTTGTTACCTCTGTTTATGCTTGGAAATAGATTGCAGAGAACAGAGCACAATATATGGCATGCAAATGTCTCCAAATTTTATTTGTAGTTCACCTCCTGTTAAGACATATGAAAAACCTAATTATCTATAAATTACTCCAAGTGCACTACCAGTATAAAACATATGTGCACTATATAAGCCCTTTTATACTGTGTCCCATATTGTCCTCTATTACCTTTATGAGCAATTCATAATGGGACCAGCGATGATCACAGCTGACAGTCTGGCAAAATCTCCCAATTGAATATCTGAAAAGAGTATAAAGATCATATAATGTGGATATATTCTCTTAACTGAACTATGTTAAAATAAAGTCACTAGTTACTCAGACTGCTTAAAAAAAACCATACCTATAAGGGGTCCCTCTATTACTTGACTTAATGATAATCTATACATTATACTTATGGACTGATTAGAAGGTTTATCCGACTACGACACGTTTAAATTCTCGAATAACCTATTGTTGTGCATGCCGGTCGAATTAATACGGAGAGCTGCATGTGATCCTCTAGGGTCTAAACGATTTTAAAACTACATGGAACTAGGCTGACGTAAGCCCTCAAATAGTCCACAGACGAGAAATATGGTGATCGGTTAATTTGAAACTAAGAGTTATCCCTCATAAAATATGTTTCATAGCCAAATAACCTAAACAGGCTACATCTAAGGTAGAATAAATCATACCTCGAATATATGACCCCTTCGTGTTTACTCGCAAGAATAAGCTCCCCTAATCATACTAGAAAAGAGTCCATTACACTAACTCCAACTCCTTGCTAAAGTCAAAGACATGGCAGGCATTGATCGTTAACTTACCTAAAGTGTTGTATTCCTACGCACATGGCTCGATGGTTGAAATAAGAAGCTGATACCGATGTTACCGTCTTAAATACTACCTACACGGTTGCTGACCTAATGCTAAAACTGCTTCCTGATTACTCTAACCACTTCCGGTTAAACAAAACTCATAATGCGGCCGCCATCTTGAAATGGGCTCTGTACTAGTGTGTGATCTACTCATATCACCTTCTCGCAAATCTAAATATTACGTCATGACTAACATGTACATGATTTAGATTTCAATTTATGATTTCCATAGACTAACACTAGCTTCCTAATTACTCTAACCACTTCCGGTTAAACAAAACTCATAATGTGGTTGACATTCAGACAGCATGGCATTGTACATTGTGACAGTCTGTGGGTCTGGGCGAGGACCCAGAGTGATTGTGGGTGTGCACTGTGCCCTGCTTGCTTGTGCATGTGTGCCATTGTGGCCATCTCCCCCGTCCCCCAGTACCTGGTGGTCACTCACCCTGTTGCGGTTGTGTTGTGTCCTGTCGAGCAGTGTCTGGTCCCCCGACTCCGGCCACAGTCTCCACACTGATGACTGTCGACACCAGCTCCTCCATGTCATCCAGCTCCAGCTGTGGCGGTGGGCCCCCACCTCCGGTCTGCGTTGCTGCCTTCAGGTTGGCGGAGAGTTTCTCCTTAGTCTTCCACTTGATGTCATTCCATCGCCTCTTGACCTCGTCCATTGTCCGCTTGTGCTCTCCGACGGCATTCACCTTGTCGACGATGTCCCGCCATATTCCAGTTTTGGTGCCCAATGACATGTTGGAGGTGACGAAGAGTTGTTGATGGTGTTCCATCACCTCCGTGACTATGATCCTGTTCGCCTGCAGACTGAACTTGGTTTTCCTGGTCTTCTTGTCCTTGCCCTTCCCTGTCCCCGAGGTCCCAGGCTGGTCGTCCGGGGTGCTTGTGGGGTTGCGCTCGTCCTCTGCGCCTGCTCCGGCTGCCTCCATGGTGCTTGTGTGTTGGTCAGTTTGTGTGTGGGTGTTTTTTTCTACTTTTATGGAGGTTTTTGACGCCTGCCAGGTGTGTGTTGCAGGCCTGGCGCTGCTTGTCGCTGGTTTCCTCATCGCGCTTTGGTCCATCGCGTGTTTTTTGGTGTTGTGGTTTGTGTTTTTATCTCCATCGTGGTGGTTGTATCGCGAACTTTGTCCGCGGTTTCGGCAGACTATTGCATGGTACCGCCTTGTTGTGAATTCCACGTTGACACAGGGTTATATTCCCGCGATGGGCTACGATATTGAAAGTTGCGTTACGCTACTCTTGCGGTAGTTATCACACGTTCTTGTGAATATACCCCTAAATGTTCTAGTTTTAGCGATCACGCAATACTTTTCCTTGTGCTTTCTGGGGTCAGTGTTAATAATTCTCAAACAGAAAAGGTACTGAAGCCAATTTTAACTAGACAGTATGGTTACCAACTTAAATGGGATAATATTGATAAAGAAAGAGTTGTCCAACAGATTTTATCTAGCAAGCTGGATTTGATCCATAAGTGTTTAGATCCTGATGCTTTCCCGGACTCTTTGCTCCCAATGTTCTTGACACTACTTGGGGTAATCAAATTTGCCATGACCCGGTCTAAAACTCCTAAGGAGACTTCAGGAAACCAATGCTTTGACGAGGCCTGTGCTAGATCATCAAAAGACCTGCAGAGGGTTCTCAATGTGCAACCCAGAGACTAGGTCCTGATGAAGGCACTACGCAAGATTCATAAGTCAGCCCAAAAAACAGGGAAATGGAACTGAAAGAAGATGCCTGGGAAAATCCGGCAAAGGCAGCATCTTCTACAGATAGTAGAGAATTCTGGAAGGTGGTAAATGCTCCTTTCTTCAAAATAAAATCTGAGACCACTTTGAATAATCATGTGGGCGAGGATGCTTGGGCGGCCCACTTTGAGCAGATCTTCGGGACCATGGATGATTCTATGATTGACCCATCTAGTGCTCCCTAAGTCCCAATGCAGTATTTGTCATTCAACTTGGATGAAGTAAGAACTGCCCCGGGAAAGTGCAGTTGTGCTAAAGCCCCATGCCCGGATGTGGTCCCTATTGATTTTTTCTTAGAACAGAAAGATCTGTGGACCCCACTTTTAACCATCGTATTTAATGCGATATCCAAGCTGGTTCCATTAGTCTTGTGGAAAACAATGATAATAGTGCCAATCTACAAAAAGGGAGATACAGCTAAACCCCTGAATTACAAACCCATCTCCCTTCTAGATAGCACGGCGAAATTGATGGGACGTATCCTGCTAAATAGGCTGGAAGACTGGGCAAGGGACAAAAACATTCTGATCGCAGCCCAGTATGGCTTCCAAAGGGGGAGAAGCAGATAGATCAGTGCCTGAACCTGAGCCTCATCATCACCAAATATACCTCTGCTAGGGGCGGCCAAACTTATATGGCCTTCATGGACCTAACGGCTGCGTTTGACTGCGTAAGTTATTCCAAATTGTGGAAAATAATGGAAGAGATGGGTATAGATGCATAACTAATCAACTTTATCCACCAGATGTATTCACAGGCGATGGCACGTTTTCGATATGGAAAGAATGGGGAATGCACATATACCTTCAAGATTATGAGGGGTGTTAAACAAGGTTGCGTCTTCCCCCATTTTTTATTTTCGATTTATACTAATGGGGTTGAAGCTGCGCTTGCAGGAACCACATTAGACATACCCTCTTTTCATTCTTTTGCACTCCCAATTTTATCCTATGCAGATGACGCTGTCCTAATAGCTAGGACTGGGGTAGCACTACAACGCCTTATAGAGGCCTATGCAGGCTTTATGACATCTCTGGACATAAGAGTAAATGAGTCTAAATCATTTGTCCTAGTGACAGGGTTACCCCCTCCAAAAGAATTCCTTCTTTTCATATTGGAAACTGAAAAATGGAAGTGGTGGACACCTTCCCTCTTCCAGGGGTATCATTCGATAGAGACAATTCTGGTCATATATGGTGGACAGCAGGGCTTTAACAATGGAGCAAACTATGGTAGCAGTTTTGAGTTTTATTAAAAAACTGGGTTCAAAACTAACTGCCACTATAAAAAAGATTTATAGCTCTAAAACGATTTCGGCCACAACATACGGACCAGGCCTGTGGGGAACAGTCCCAATAAACTCTCTCCAAAAGCTAGAGGACGGATTTTTTAAAAGGGTAGTTTCCTTTACCGGTACTTTTTCTAACTATGTTTGTCACTTAGAACTAGGCTTACCCTACGTGACTGACACCATAAGACCTACCCCTATTATGCTATGGCACTCAATTTGGAGAAGAGCTACAGTGAACCTAACACAGGCTATAATAAAACATTGCTTGTCACTGGATAATGTGAAGAAAATTACTTGGCTGCAGTATGTAAAAGCTACTTTTACTGCCTTGGGTTTACCTGATCTATTCACGAATCCGAGCTCATGTTCCAAATTTCCAAAAAAGAGATTAAAGGCATTATTTTAAGAAAAGGCCGAATACCAAAGAAAGGAAAAGAATCACGCAAAATCCTTTGTTATGCAGTACCAACTGACCCCGTCCTTAATGGAGGGAGTGTATTTGTACTTAGAAAGAATCAGAAACCCACAGCATAGATTCATTCTCCTGAGGTTTCGCATGAATTTAATCCCTCTGATGTTGGGTTTCCCTGTGAAGAAGTATTCTTTTAATGATTTGATACCCTGCCCATGCAACAATTTTTCTGAACAATCTGACCTGCAAGTTTTCTTTTTCTGCGAATTTTATAAGGAACAAAGATCTGTTGTGTAGTTCCTATAGTACCCCTGCAGGACCTGCGCGTTTGGATAACATAAACCGTGGGCTTGGTGTTAGACTGACTCTGTGCACCTCCACCGCGTATGTTAGCCAGATTTGCATTACCTAGCTCACAGTGCCACTAGAATCTCCTCTTATCGGGGAGAGATTAGTTTCTGGCAACCTTAGATCATGACAACCCAAATTCCTCAGAATCGTGGAAACAATGTACTACCTTTCGCTCAGTCACTCATGCTTACTTATTCGGTTTGTCTCAGAGAGTTACACAGAATAAACAGTCTGGGCGTTTCAATAAGTATTTATTGAACAGTTGTTATTCTAGTGTAAAATATATGTGCTGCAGCAATCAGCAGACAATAGCAGAGATATATTATCAGCAGTATGAACAAAGTGAAAGGATAGAACAGTTCTACCATATTGCAATAATCATGAATACATACATGAATATAAAAAGCATTATGCAAGTGCGCCTACTCCTACGATGCCTAACTAGATGTACCTGAGTGTACCTAGCATATGTGTAGGTCTAAAGCCTAAGAGCCAAGAATCCTTCTAGGATTTAGTCGAACCCCCATACCTGAATAGAGAGAGTGTGGGACACCGTCCTGGTCTCGAGTTGGACACCCCGCAAGGGCTGTGTTAGACCGCTGTCAGCTGGAGCGACTGCATGCAGGAGCCTCAGCATCTCTGGTCAGTGTGTCAGCATGGAAGTCTCGGTTCCCTCTGTCTTACTGTAGCAAGATGTGGTGTATTTATACCCTAAAGTGTCTTGTCCCTCAGTATGGTTTGTATTGGTCTTTGTTGGACATGAGGAAGATGTCAGGGGTGAACTTTGAACATACATATTATGCGGGAGATGTAGCTGGTAAATGCTCATGCATAATTTATGAGTACATTGTAGGCCTGTGTTCTGGAAAGACCTTGCAGTGTTCTAACCACAGACTAGATAACGTTCAGCCCTCAGAGCTCGTTGTGTACGGTAGGGAACTAATGTAGGTGAAAGATCATGCCTATATTAGGAGTCATGACCATAATAGGGCATATACGAGTATGACCATAATAGGGCATATACGAGTATGACCATAATAGGGCATATACGAGTATGACCATAATAGGGCATATACGAGTATTTCTACATTATGGCATATATGAACGGGTCTACATTAGGGCCTATATATGAAACATAACACCCACTCCACTTCCGAATTGGATGACAATGACCATACTTAAAGTCTGGACAATTTAAAAATATTCACTTAAAAACGACTAAAACATGCATTTTAAAAGGACTTTAAAAAAATGTTAAAAAACGTTAAAAATTATGTCTTAGTTACCACTTGAAAAAGTCAATTCTGTCCCATCTTTAAAAGTTGCATCACTATAAGCTGAAGAAGGCCATGCTTTTCCAAGCGAAAGTGTCAATTTAGGAAATGTTCCAAATTTTGTTCGTTTATTTATGAAACGAAGTGGAGAAGCCGAATTCTTTCCCAGGACGCGATGAGCCAATGCAAGATTAATTGTCCTGGCTGGGAGATACCGCATTATCGGTGTTAGCTACTGCAGACGACAAATCCAACGCTTCACAGAGAGCGTCAATCGCACATAGATGGAATTCGGCACTGCCAACAGTCATTGCTGCGGCAGCTTGTGCGGCAGTTGTAACCTCGGTGCCTGTGGAGGAGCCACCTAACCCAGCAGGAGCAAACGGCACCTGTGCATTCTCAAGGAATGCATTCATCAGAATTGGAAGACGCTGGGGACACCGCAGAGCATGGGCCTTTAGGGGGTCTAGCATAGCATCTAGGTCCAGTGGCGTATCCGATGGAAACGTTAGACAGAGATCCAACGTGCATTCTTCTCCGCAGAACAGGCATCGAAGAACAGGTAAGATGCAGTCCACCCAGACTGGTCTAAATGATAGAAACCAAGAGGCGTTCAGTTCTCTAGGGCAAGGTATGCCCAGAAGCTGCACCATGCGTTCACGAAATTTCCGTTCCATGAGCGTGTTCACCATTTCCTCGGAAATGGGGCCATCCATTGCATAGCAGTAATATTACAATCAGGACTCCTGCAATTAGGAACAGGATAAGCGGGAGACCTCCAAAGACGCTTCCCAATACGGAGTGTATGAAATTTGGGATTACTCCGAGGACTGTCTGAAAGGTGCTTAATAGTCCTGACCCTATGGTCTTAAAATAGGTGTACAATACCGCTCGTATCAGACATGTTAAAGATACGACCCACCATTTCTGTGAAATGAAAGGGGAAGTTTGTACGTATAAGCGCTTGTATCTCAATCGAGGTCCTTGCAACTTGAAGTTCAAAGATTTCTCGAGCGGAGGTTAAGGGCACGGGTTGCTGTAAAAGCATGGCTTTCAGTCTGCTCAAAGTATCAAATTGTATAAAGGAAACATTCAACGAAGGCCATAACAGAGCCTCCCTGACTGTGTTCAGTGGTGGAAACAATACTTGCATACAGCAAGTAACCCTGGAGTTAACAGTGACCAGATAGGCGACGCCCGGAAGCATCCCACAGCAGCCATGATCATTTAGCATTAAGTAACTCCCATTCGAGAGCAGCTGGAAAACCGGCATGATCATGGCCGCTGGGGTCCCTGACATGTGACATGATAAGTTCGCTACTGAACCCCTACATGCTCCATGTAGAGAAATATCCTGACACATGAGAGAACGGCTTAAAGCGTTCTTGCAGTTTGTACCACTCAGATACACTTCCCGATCCCCATTCCGGCATCGATATCTATATGGTAACTCCCAAGTTTCCTTGATTTATCCCTTACCCATTTTTTCATATTTGCCTGCCTGCCTTTGCTCAAGGCAATATTGAAACTGAAACGTAGTGACCGGCAGAGTGATTTGGCCATGAATTAGCCATTAAATTGATGGTGATTCGGCTACAGTGAATGGTAACCTTTCCAGTTTCTCAATACACAGCATTGTATATTTGGATCCCCTCTGTACCATTTCTGTCTGTTTATCGGTTAGATTGTATTCTGAAAACAGAGACGTGGTGTTTATAAAACGCCAGGGCACATAGCCTGCACGCAAAGATTGCAGCGTCCAGCTTAACATCATAATAGAACGTAGCTGAGATTGCCCGTGTTGTAACAAGGCCAGATCTTGTTCTAATATGTCGATTGCCGAAGACACAATGTTGCCTAAGGAGTAAATCCTGGAGGTCAAAGTTGTTAACCCATTATCCACTACAGCTAATGCCTTCTCAAGGTTAATACGGTCTATTTCCCGTATTCTTTCTGCGGCCTCCTGTTGGGATATTTTCCAGTTTTCATTATAATAGGCATAAAGGCCCTCACCCCCACCTAACATGCCCCCCTTCAATCACTCACACACCCCCCATGACTATACTCTCTCCAAACATGGCCCTAACTCCTGGACCATCCTTTACCCCCCGAATCTGTCTAAAAATGCTAAGAAAAACTTCAAACATAAACTACTCATTCGTAACCCTGAAACACTTATCGTCGATAACTACCTCAGCCTCTCTTCCGCCATAAAAACCAACTACATCTTTTATTCCAAACGCCCCTCCAAATGGAAAAGCACTTTCCTACGTCAGCTCCCAGTCACACATGCAATCAAAATTCCCTATGGATTTAAATTATCCACTACTCCCTCCCCAATTTTCCCTGGTGAAATCGACATCTCCATCTTCAAAACGGGTAACATCCTCATACAAGCTGCCGAATCACACCTCTCCATCTTTGAGCACCACTTCAGCACCTTGTCTCTCCACCTAGACAAAATGATCCCTATTCCTCCGTATACCCAACCGGTCAACACCCCCCGCTCTCTCCCCTTCCCCTACCCAACTCTCCGCCTCCCCTCTCTTCTCTCCTACCAACACCATAGCCCAAACACCTATTTCCCACTCCCCTCCCCTGTCATCTCTACAATTAATACCATCTCCCAATCACAGTCACCCATATATTCTCCCCCTCCAACGCCCCTCCCTCTTTCTGACATCCCCACTGCACACCCCTGCCTCCAACCACTCACATCTTCCAATACCTGTCCCCCTCTACCCCTTCTAAAATACCTAACCCTTATCCTCCCTCCTTGACCCCCCTACCTGAATCCCTACCCCTCCACCCTGGCTCTCCCACCGTCCCACTTCTGGCCCTACCCTCACCCTCGTCTAATCCTCCATCTCTACCACCGAATTTCTCGCCATCGTTAATCCCCGATGCAGTCCTTCTTCAAACTCTTTATGCCCTCATATTATCACTACCCACATCACCTGAGTTTTCTAATCTCTTGTCCTCCATCATGCCATCACCTACGCGTAATAGCCCTATCTCTACTCATTCCACCTCCATCGACCCCACACACCCCACACACAATTGCTCCCCGTCTGCAACAAACACTATCCCTTCCTTCTCACCCTCATCCTCCCCTTCTAAGATCCCCTCTCCCCTATAACCCTGACCCTACACAACATTGAACGCAATCTCTCTCACTGACGTATGAACTCTCTCGACTTAGAGAAGATGTTAAATCCCTCAGCTCTGGAACCCGACTCACACGTGTAAACTCACCCCACCCCAACCGCAAAATCCCCGCCAACATCAATCGTCATCATTGGAATACTTCCCCCCTCCACGACCGGATGTCTAGACCTCGCCGCACCTTAAACCACCTCTCCCCATCAGACCTCTCCGACCTATGCAATTCTTACCATCCTAATCCCTTAGTCAACAACCCACCTCCCCCTACTCCAACATCCCCGTCATCCTAGGTACTAACAGAATTCCCTCCTCTCTCAGCTCCCCTAGACCCCCTCCACAACTCACCACCATCCACTCCTGCCCTCCCCCCAAAACAACCCCAAACCACTCACCTGCATGCTTGTTAACTGTCGATCTGCCGTTCGACACGCCACTGAAATCTCCGAATCTATCCTTAGCGAATCAATTGACATTGCGTTCCTCACGGAAACCTGGCTCAATGACCATTCAACGAGCATGCTTGATCTACTTCTCCCCCCTGGATACTCTATCCTCAGAAAAGACAGACCTGATAGAATAGGGGGGGGGCTGGCCATAATCTTCAAAAGTGAACTTCAGCTCTCCCTTGTTAACCACTCTGGCCACTCTACCTTCGAATACCTTGAAGCTGAACTTAAAGTTCAAGATACCCACCCTATTCGCTTACATACTATCTATCACCCTCCTGGTGATCCTCACCCCTTTATTGACAAACTTTCTGACTTGATGACACAAGCTTCAATATCCAACTCAAAAAATCTCTTCCTTGGAGACCTTAACCTCCACTTGAATGACACCAATGATCCCACTACCACCCTCTTCACCAACCTTCTCGAGATCAACGACCTCAAACAAATATGTCAGTCCCCCACCCACACCAAAGGAGCCACCCTGGACGCCATCATTTCCAACAATGACTTGGCCTTCCTGACCAACATCATCCCCATTGACTGGTCCGACCACCACCTCATATTGTTCACCATTGCTATCACGCCCCCTCCCCTCCCCTCCCCACCAAACAAACTAAAACCATGAAATGGACCAGAAATCTAAAATGTATCCCTCCTGATGAGCTTGAGTCCAAACTCCAAGCTCAACTGCTCCTCATTCCTCCCTCACAAAACGCAAATGAGCTTACTGAGCACTTTAATCAAGCTGTCACGGATGTCCTAGATCAATTGGCCCCTCCTAAACTTAAAACTCTAAGAAACGTCCCTTCCAAATCATGGTTTAACCTAGAACTTAACAACGAAAGACGCTCATTAAGACTGATGGAAAGAACCTGGAGACAGCATCCCTCCCACTCTAACCTGACACTCCTCAGATCAGCTAGATCTACATATAAAAAACACATTTTTAATGAAAAGGCATCCTTCTTCCGCACGCAACTCGATTGGGCCAAAAACAGACCTAGAGAACTGTTCAACATTATCCGTCACCAAACCTCCTCAGCTCCGCCTAACCAGACGGCCTCTACCTCTAGATGTGATGAAATTGCCCTCTTCTTCTCTGAAAACATTGCCAAAATAGATCAATCCTTCCGTGCAACGCTGATCCCAACCAACCCCCTACTTACTCCTGACATCTCCTCTAAATCACACCCCACACTCCTGACCCCCCCTGGTACCCCCTCTCACTCTCCCACTTCTTCACTTCACCCTAACCCCTTCTCTCACATTCCTTCTCCTATTACCACCCTAAACCACCCCTCACACCCTTCCACCACTACTCCTCTCGTACCCATGCACCAAAAATCACGACTAAAAAACAATGCCTCCTGGCAAAATTTCCTCCCTGTGACTGAGCGTGAAGTCCACAGCATCATTGCTAAACTAAAACCATCCTCCCATACCAAAGACCCCCTCCCTTCTAACCTTGTCCAAGACCTAAAGCACATCATTGTCCCATCCTGGACCACAATCATCAACACCTCCCTAGCTACTGGAAATGTCCCTAGCTCCCTTCAACTGGGTCAAATCTCCCCCATTATCAAAAACACTAATGCTGATCCTAATGACTTAAACAATCTCCGCCCCATCACTAACCTCCCCCTTCTTTCTAAAGCCCTCAAAAAAAGTGTCTTGCTCCAATTAGACAAACACATTGAAAAATTCAACCTTCTGGACCCCTTACAATCAGGCTTCAGAAAAGGCTGCAGCACTGAAACTGCCATGCTTAACATTGTTGACGATATCCACCACTCCCTTGATAATGGCGAGACCTGCCTACTTATCCTCCTTGATCTCTCCGCAGCTTTTGACACTGTTAACCACTTTGCCCTACTTAATGTTCTCAAAGATCGTTTCGGCCTCAACGGTACTACCCACAAATGGTTTGTCTCCTATCTTCAACATCGAACCCAGCAAATTAAAGTTCATGACTGTCTATCTAACCCCACTCCGGTCTCCCTAGGAGTCCCCCAGGGATCTATTCTCTCTCCCTCTCTCTTTAACCTCTTTATGGAACCCCTCACCATCATTCTTAAACAAGCTGGTATCAACTACCACCTTTATGCCGACGACACCCAACTCTACTATAAGATCAAAAGCCATGCTGACATCATTCACCTTAATAACACCCTCACTACTATCCAATCCTGGTTCCACCTTAATCATCTCAAACTCAACCCCCAAAAAACTGAAATCATTCTTTTCTCCCCTAAAAATAACCCTCTCCCCATTCAAACCTGGATCTCTGACCTCAATGCCCTCAACTGCTCTCTCTCCTTGTCCAACTCAGTAAAATCTCTTGGTATCTCCATCGATAACAGTCTCAACCTCAATGTCCACATCAAAAATTCGGCTAAAGGAGCCCTCCTCACTCTCCGTCATCTCAAGAAAATCAAACCCTTTCTCCCAACTGAAGATTTTAAATTAGTAGTTCAATCCCTGGTCCTTTCGCGACTGGATTACGGCAATGCCATCCTCACCGGAATCCCCAAGGTCCACCTAGCTCCACTCAAATCTGTAATTAATCTTGCAGCCAGGCTCATCACCGACTGTAAACGGTTCGACCACATTTCCCCAGCCCTCAAAATTCTCCAATGGCTCCGCATCGAAGGCAGATCCACCTACAAAAACGCATGCATCACACACAAAGTCCTCCACCAAAATGCTCCCTCATACCTTGCCAATAAACTCTGCAAAGCGGGCAGCACATGACCTCTGAGAAGCACTAACGCTCTCCTCCTTGTCCCACCCCTGCTAAAAAAGAAGTCTACACAATCCCGCTCCTTCTCCGGAAATGCCCCTACATCTGGAACGCCCTCCCCAAAGACCTACGATGTAACCCCTCCTACTCCAGCTTTAAAAAAGACCTCAAAATGCACCTCCTCAACAAATATTGGGGGTCGTTACCTGCACCTTAAACTCGAGGTACTTAACTCTTTACTCTGTCTAGCTATTTACACGATTTGTATTATCTCAAGCCGCTCTTTCTTCTGTTTTTACCTGCTGCTATTCCATGATGTTGTTATTTTTTGCTACTGCAACTAGCTCGGTCGTATAAGTGATCTGATGTTTTGTTATTCCATGATGCTGTAATTTGTTTCTGACCGTAACTAGCTCTATCATGTAAAGCGCTCTGATACCTCCGGGTCCAGCCAGCGCTATATAAAACCTCTAAAATAAATAAAATATATGAAACGTTTCTGACGTGTTTTCCTCGGGCCTTGTAAAAAATCCCTAAGGTCTACATCAGGTGTTAGTAAGGTCAAATGATGTTTCACTTCTGTGAGTGTTGAGGTTTCTAGCCTATCAAGGCACAACTTCCCAACACTATAGGATGTCACTACCCCTGGGTGTTGTCTTTGTACATAGTGAGAATCTGGCCTATGGATACTAAATCCCTCGGGTGTACCTAGGAATCTCTGTTGACATGTGTTCGTGTCAATGGGCCAAATCAGCCATTCTGTCCAATTGGGATCTGACCTGTTGTACTGGAGAATGTCATCTAATCTTACCCCATGTGTAGTTGAATTCTGCCCCCCACCCATCTGTGATGGTGTTGGAAATCCTGGTGTGTTCATATCCTTGTTCTTAGCTAGTCCAAGACAGGATGTCTGTTGCACAGTTTCATTCAGAAATATTATCTGCTGTGGAATGAGGCATGCTCTAAAAAGCGCTTCTGTTCCCTGGACTTGCCAGTCCCTAGAACCCCAGATTGATTTTGAATCTATAGTGTCTTTCCATAGGTCGAAACCTTGTGTAGACAATTGGGCCATAAAGGAAGCAGAGTAAATCTGTTTGGTGTTGGTCAAGATAATTTTCTGTGCTGATGTTGTTGCCACTTTGTAATAAAATGACTTTGGGTCAGATGTGTTGAACCCTGAAAAGTATGTGAATTTCTGTGCAAAAGTTTGCGAACTACCTTTTGGAGGAGTTGGGCAGTGTTCCTACTGGTGGTATTCAAATACATTTCTAGGTGTTATAGATTAGTGTAAGAAATGATTACCATAATGTTGGTAACAGTACAATGTATCATAGTCTGAAGTACCTTCTAACATTTAATTGTTTCGGAAATGCTGCAGTTTTTTCTAAATCAGACATTAAATTATTTACAGTTTCAGTGTCCCAATCATCAGAAAATGTACTGGAGGTAATGATATCACTTAAAGAAATTTTAAATACATGTTTAAGCTTTAAAAGTTGTCGGACCGAATATATCATAATCAATCTTGTCCCACACTATACCGTCCGGTATGGGAACTGCTGTGATGTTCACTGAAGACAAGTCTCTTGGTTCACAATGTGAAGACTGGTGTGGTTTTAAAATCAAATTGACTCTTTGGGCTGACGAGCTCTGCTGGAGGTATCGTCCATTAATAAGCATACTAAAAGTTATTATTAAACCTAGCCAGAAAAGAAAAATAAAATCCCAGTGATATACCATAGTTCAATCCAAGGTGACACCAGGTAAGTCTTTTCTAAAAAAGTTCAAAAAGTCAGTGAGTTTCTGTTTGCGCGATTTTTTGGCTGGCGTCGTTTCCGGCTCATTTGAGTTCAGTGAAAACGTATCAAAGTTCATGAAATAGCCAGAAGCAGTTCGATCTATTGTTGGAATTGCATCGGGATTTGTTGAAATCGGATTTTGCTCTTGACGAGGCACGTAGACGTCTGTAGTTGGTCTGATTGCAACTTGGGTGTTAAGTTGATTTTCATTCTGAGGATGAATTTCTTGTTGAAGTGGAATGAGTTCCATAGCATCGTTGCTTAGTCCTTCATTCCGTACAGGTGGCTCTTCAAACGTGATGAGTCTTTCTGTTTGAACTAATTGGATTGTAGCGAGAGGAGGGCGTCTGCTACTGTGGAGTCCACGAGGCCTATTGTTTAGTATCGGCCACATAGTGTGGTTTGATTAAGTCAATTGAGACAAATCTTTTCTCCTTTTTCCCGGGAAGAGGCGGCAGAAGTACAGTTCTTGTGCCTTGGATTGCAAGGACCGGTAAAGGCTTTCTGTAGGATGGCTCAAATTCTTTCTTATCAGCAATCTTCTCTCTGACCAGATCCTGGACTTTTGGGATCCAGACAGGTCTTGCCATTACTGCCTTGACTTCCTCAGTGGCGGTCTGTTTTAAGTGGATGTTGCTTTGTTGTGTCCTGGATTCATTTAGATCCTGTAAAACAGCCAAACGATCATGGATATCAAATGGTTTTTCATCTGCCACTGTGCCTTTACAATCAAGATCAGGTACCCACATTCTTGTCCCAAATAGGACCTCGTAAGTAGTGACACCCACTAGAGAGCTTCTTGGCAGATTGTTAATCGCTCGTTGTACCCCATAAAGGTGATCGACCCATCTACCGCCCTTGCCTAATACCCTAGCTGTTAAAGATTGCTTTAAGTCCCGGTTTTTCCTCTCCACAACAGAATTGCCCTCGGGATGGTATGGAGAGGAGTACTGCAATGCTACGCCCATTCCTTCCATGGCCTCTTTGTAAGCCCGAGAGCTAAACGCCGGGCCACGGTCAGAATGTAAAGTGCCAACTACGTATGTGCCGATAAAGACTTGCAAATCTTTTATAACAGTTCGAGCGTCAGCCGAGCGCTGAGGCCAGACCTTGAGGAAACTTGAGCTGGACGTACACGAATGGACAACCTAATGCTGTCTAATAATGGTATCTGTACTGGACGTGTTGCGGTGGACCCTTCCATCTGCTTGCAGATGTCGCAGTTCCAGACATAGTCTCTAACCTGCCTTCTCATCACGGGCCACCAGTAGCGTTGTTTCAACAAAGAAACAGTCTCCCTAAGTCCCTTATGTACAGAACCTTTCCCTTCGTGTGCTGCCACAATTAAGCCTAACCTACGATCCATATTTGGTATTACTCTATCCCCCACTCCAGGAATCTGAGCATATGGAATGTTTTGTGCATCTAACTTGTAGGAGTACTTGAGTGGAAATTTTTAGGTACTGCTGTGCTGCCTTTGCGCGAAGCATTGACAGCTACCATAATCTCACCGTCTATTCTCGTTTTTGAACGAGTGATTGCAGCTACGGACGCTGTGCGTACAGCCCCCTTTGCGGCTTCATCAGCCAATGAATTCCTTTCAACGTGAACGCCATAACGCTGATGACTCAGTGTATGTATCACGTGAGCCCTCTGTAGTTCGTTTCTCAACTCCACTACCTGTTCCCATAGCATTTTATGCTTAATTGTGCCACCTTTTGCATCTTTGAACCCGTTTTGCTCCAAATGATGTAAATATTCATTGTACAACTGTACACAGTAAAAGGAATCACACACAATTAGTGTGGGGAATTTGTGTTCCGTATTTGCAAGTGCCAGTATCAGTGCTTTTAATTCTGCCAACTGAGCCGTGCAGTCTCCTAGAGATTGCGTTTTAGTGCTACTGGGATGGAACTTTTCATCGCGCATGCGACCTTTAACGATTGCACACGCTGCGCTGTAAGCTTGCTTACTCCCTATGGCCGGTTGAGCAGATCCGTCAGTGTAAATAATGTATTCATACTGATCTAGAGGCAAAATCTAATTTGGAAGAGGATACTCTTGTTCGTATTGCAGAAATGCTTGTGTTTTTAAACTTGGACCAAATCTGTATTCAACATCCATTGCAGTAAGAGAATTAGCCCATTGTATCCATCTTGGATGTAAGGCTTTCACATTTGGAATGCTAGCTTTTGTAACAGCTTCTAAAGCTGGTACTGGGGTCATGACAATTATGCGTTTACCCTGAGCCAGAGCTCTTTCTCTTGCTACAGCGGTCTGCACTGATGTCAGGATTCTTTCTGTTGAAGTGAAACGCATTTCTGCATTTGTATACAGGTGTGATTTGTATGCGATTGGTACCATTTCGCCTTCATTGAAAGTCAAATAAGTGTACCCGCATTGACCCGCTATTACTCGGATCACTAAGTTGCGTACGTTTACGCGTGTCTGTAAATGTTTAGAAGCTATCATGTCTTCCTGTAGTGAACGTAGGATATTTGTATGTTCCTGTGTCCATTGTCTGACTGAAAAATCAGGTTTTATTAAGTCATAGAAAGGTTTTACTCTTTCGGCATAATCCAAAATGTATGTTCGACCAAAATTTAGGAATCCCAGAATTGATTGTAAATTCTTTAATGATTTTGGAGGTTGGAGCAGCACACACTTTTCTAAAAAGTTAGCTGCTAGGCTTTTCCCTTCACTTGACAGCTCGTATCCTAAAAATAGGACACTGAGGTGGGCAATTTTTGATTTTTTTAAAATAAAATTTATAGCCCTCAGAGGCGAATCCCATAATAATGGTGCTCACCCTGGTCAAGTGCCTCGGTAAGTCATCGTCCTTCAGATAAATATCATCCACATAGGACAATGCTTCTTCATCCAAATTTTGGAGTAACTCTGTTACCCTTGCTGAAAACAACGCCGGGCTATTCTTACACCCTTGGAGGAGTCGGCAAAATTGCCATTGGGACCCCAGCGCTGAGAATGCGGTCAGATACCTGCTTTCAGGCGCTATATTTTGGCAGAAAATCCATTTGAGATATCAAGTGTTGTTTTGTATTTTTGTCGCACAATGTTATTCATTAATGCGGCACTGTGTGCATTTTGAACTGCAAATGTCTTTGTGCAAGTGTTTAAATGTCTGTATCTAAAACCAGACGATATGTGTTGTCAGGTTTGGCTACGGGGAACAAAGGATTGTTCATTGGTGAGGTGCAATTTTCTATCACCCCCTGCTATTCAAGTTGATCTAGGATCTCCCTGACTTGTTTTTTAGCTTCCTGCTTTATAGGGTATTGCCTTTGAGCATTTGGAGAAACTTTTAACGGGATCACGTGGTGGGTTGAATCCTCATCCCAACCAGCATGATTTTTGTACAATGCCGGAGCTAGGGCAACCGCCCACTCCTGCGCATATGCCTGTTTTAAATGTATGGGAACGAGGTCGGAAAATGCTGGAAAAATTACCTTTTCTCCCTTTGGGCACTCCTTGACGAATGCTGGCGACCAGTCTGGCTCTGCTAATAGGATGTCATATCCAATTGACAAATTTTCCCAAAATAGACCTTTAACTTTCCTGGGCTTGTCCCCTTCCATCCGGAGTGTTATCTCATGTAACTTATGTGGGACACTTACCCGAGTATTAGGTGTTTCCACCGTGATATACCCACTCAACTCCACTGTCACCAGAAATTCCTTCAGGTTCTGGCGAGTTATCGTTACTTCTGCCGCGTTGTCTAGCATCGTCAGAGCCCATTCCCCATTCAGAAGCTGTGTCCTCAGAATTCTGGGCATGTCTGATCTTGAGACTTGCTACCTTCTTCTTTTTGAACTGAGGTTTTTGTTTATCCTCTTTTTTAGGTGAGTAGTCCGCAGCGCATTGCGTGTCTCTGGACTTTGTACGCTCCTCTTGTCTGTGTTCTGACCGTCCTTCCCTCTCGGAGTTTCTTGACGAACCCTGAAAGGAACGAGAGGAACGTGTATCAGTATCCTGATACCTGTCAGGTTTTTTAATATTATCCCTATTCCTGAGGTTATACCTCCTTTCAGAGGGCTCCTGTTGAAGAGACCTACCTCTGGATTGAGATCTGTTGTCTTTAAAATGTTGTTGTTTTTTATTTTCCCACTTCTTTTTAGAAGAAGTAGGTGTCTGCTTTGTAGTGTCCTTTTCAGGACTGACCACCAGTTGTGTTTTTAATGCTTTCCCACCTAGACTGTCTCTGCCTAGTTCTGCATATGCAGTTTCAATTATTTTGGGTAGTTTGTGTTGTTGCTCTACTGGACTGAACTCCCTTAGGCGTTGGCGGATCGCCACTGAAGCTGCTTCCCCCTTAATGTTAGCTAGTATTATGGCTGATACCTGATCAAAGTTGTTTAGTAACTTCATCCCTAAGTTAAGGGCAGGTTCTGCTCCGTACTCATTTTGTATCTGTCTCAATACGTCAGGTACTACTGCAAATGACGGGATACCATGTGTTCTGGTATATATGGCAGCAAAGACTGAACCCCAAGAGGTGCAATCCTCTACTTGTGGTGTGATCCCCATGGGCAAGCAGATTGTTAGAATTCTGTGTTTATCATAGGTGGTAGTATTCGGGAATACCGCCTCAAGCTGAGTTATTTTCTGAGCTATCCAGAATGGGATTTGTTCGCGTTTTGCGGGCATTTTGCCCATTACAGCGTGTAATGTTTGAGGAGTAATCTTATTTCCTGTACCCTGAGCTGGAGTACTATTTGCTGCAGCTGGTGCAGGTTGGATTGTTAAAGTCCTCATGACGAATTGTGTCAGGTTTCTGTAGATTTTAATTAAATCTCTGTGTTGTACGAGTAATTCTGGCTGTGGCATTGTTCCAATGTCAGGGTGCCGTGTGTAAGCCGCTAGTATTGGCCATGTGGCCCCGTCTCCTCCGAGTGGGCCTATTCTTACTCTTCCTCGTACTTGGGTTAGGGCGCCATTAAACCAGTAATAATGCTCCTGGTAAGTGAGTGGAATCCCTATGTCCTCAAACGGGGCATATTCATGTGGTGCATCTCCTCTTAAATAGTAGTGAAATGTATTTGTTATGGCATTTGCTGCTGGGAATGTAACCCATGAATAGAACACCTCTGTTTTGTTTGATTTGTGTGCCTCAATCACGAAAACTACCATGCCTCCCTTGGCTGGTAAGCCATTTTCTAATAGTCTTATGGTGACTGTCCTTCAGAATTTTGGTGCAATCTGTATTGCATCCTCAGGATCTTCTCCTCCTGTTAAGAAATTCAGGTCAACTCTCTCGTCCCCTGTCTCGGAATCAGGCATGTTTAGAGGAAGAAGTGTTTAGAGGAAGAAGTGTTCACAGGGAACTAAGATGAGGTGTTATACACAATTTAGGAACTAAATATCCTTCAAGCTTGATTAACCAACAGCCAATAAATAGTATTCTCGCACTACTCAGCAGTGGCAGAGTTTTTTTCCCACCCACTCCAGACGTCTCTGGGGTTTTGTGAGTAGGTTCTCTGAGAATAGCACGACTGAACTACTCAGATTCTACTGTTAAATAAGTACCCAACAAACGTTGGCGGCGCCATGTCGTGTAGTTCCTATATTCCCCTGCAGGACCTGAGCGTTTGGATAACATAAACCATGGGCTTGGTGTTAGACTGACTCTGTGCACCCCCACCGCGTATGTTAGCCGGATTTGCATTAGCTAGCTCACAGTGCCACTAGAATCTCCTCTTATCGGGGAGAGATTAGTTTCTGGCAACCTTAGATCATGACAACCCAAATTCCTCAGAATCGTGGAAACAATGTACTACCTTTCGCTCAATCACTCGTGCTTACTTATTCGGTTTGTCTCAGAGAGTTACACAGAATAAACAGTCTGGGCGTTTCAATAAGTATTTATTGAACAGTTGTTATTCTAGTGTAAAATATATGTGCTGCAGCAATCAGCAGACAATAGCAGAGATATATTATCAGCAGTACGATCAAAGTGAAAGGATAGAACAGTTCTACCATATTGCAATAATCATGAATACATACATGAATATAAAACGCATTATGCAAGTGCGCGTACTCCTACGATGCCTAACTAGATGTACCTGAGTGTACCTAGCATATGTGTAGGTCTAAAGCCCAAGAGCCAAGAATCCTTCTAGGATTTCGCCGAACCCCCATACCTGAATAGAGAGAGTGTGGGACACCGTCCTGGTCTCAAGTTGGACACCCCGCAAGGGCTGTGTTAGACCGCTGTCAGCTGGAGCGACTGCATGCAGGAGCCTCAGCGTCTCTGGTCAGTGTGTCAACATGGAAGTCTCGGTTCCCTCTGTCTTACTGTGGCAAGATGTGGTGTATTTATACCCTTAAAGTGTCTTGTCCCTCAGTATGGTTTGTATTGGTCTTTGTTGGACATGAGGAAGACGTCAGGGGTGAACTTGTACATATATATTATGCGGGAGATGTAGCTGGTAAATGCTCATGCATAAATTATGAGTACATTGTAGGCCTGTGTTCTGGAAAGATCTTGCAGTGTTCTAACCACAGACTAGATAACGTTCAGCCCTCAGAGCTCGTTGTGTATGGTAGGGAACTAATGTATGTGAAAGAGTCATGACCATAATAGGGCATATACGAGTATGACCATAATAGGGCATATACGAGTATGACCATAATAGGGCATATACGAGTATTTCTACATTATGGCATATATGAACGGGTCTACATTAGGTCCTATATACGAAACATAACAGATACAGATTCATTTTACCTCTCTTAAGACGTTATAAATTCTCCCAATGGCATCCTGCCTTGTATTTTTTGAAAAAAATTAACAACCCTTTTGCCTGTTTCTCTGTAGTTTTGTTTCTTTGGGCCTGCATGAGAAGGAGGCAATATGTTTAACTGAGAATTGCTGAATTTTAAAAATACCTGTATTAAGCTATTTAATGTGGTTTTTAGTGCTTTTATGACTGTGATAGTCATTTTATTTTTTTTGTAATTAATCTTTAGGTATTGATATTTTGGGGATCATGCTGTTAATTGAGATATATGAATTTGTACTGTATTAATTCTACTGGCTAGCGGTACTATTCAAATATTCTCACTTATCGGAGAAGCACTAAATATGAGGTGTTGTGGACCAGGGCCCTATATACATCATTTGCATATCAGTTTCCTTATCAAGATTTTATGATTGATATTTTTTAATGTATTGTACTTTTATGATCTTTGTCTTTTAATTGGATCAAATACAGTCATTTTGAATTGACCACGATGGTAAAGTGGACAATGCTGTGGTCTATCCAGGTGAGCCTGGTTGTGTGGCTGAACTGGATTTTGTTGATGGATGTGAAGATGGGATCAAGGGTGTGGCCTGCAGTGTGCGTAGGGTTGGTGATGATCTGTTTGAGGCCTATGTTGTCCATGGAGTCTAGCAAAGTTGCCGAGTTGGTGTCTGAGGGGTCTTCAAGGTGAAAGTTGAGGTCGCAGAGGAAGAGGTAGTGCCTAGATTCCAAGGCAAAGGGGGCAATCATTTCAGGTATGGAGTTGCAGAAAGGGGGTTGGGGTCCTTGTGGTCTGTAGGTGAGCGGACCTCTGACGATTGAGTGGGATTTGGTTTGGAGGTGGACGCTGAGGTGCTCCATGTCGGGTGTGGGGGGTCATCAGAGGTGGTAAGCCTGACGGTGTCTTTGTGGATGATGCCAATTCCACCTCCAGGTATGACTGCCCGGGCCCTGTGGGTTATTTTGTAGCCAGTCAGAGTGGCAGTGGCTATGTCGGGGGCTGAGGCGTCCTTGAGACAGGTCTCTGTAAGGAATACTACGTTGGGCTGGTGGAGTTGATGGTGTCCCAGAGTTTGATGGCATGTTTATGAGGGAGCAGGTGTTAAGTAGCATGCATCGATGTTTGGGCTGGTGGTTGGTGGTACTTGTGGGGGTCGTGGTTCTGAAGGGATGCAGGTGAAGAGGCAATGGCAGCAGTCAAACTCTCCTTCGGTGTCCATGAGTGAGTGGGTGCAGCAGAGGGTGCTGCGCTGCCCTGGGTTCAATCCTCAGAGGGCAGATCTGGTGTAGCAATGGATGGTCGGTGGGCTAGGGGTTCTGGCGCTGGGCAAAGTCAGTGGAGAACAAATCATAACACAATTTACAGTAGGAGCACTTCCACTTTAGCACTGAATAGCAGTGAAAAAGTATGCAGAGACACTAAACCAGCATAAAAGAAGTCCAGCATACCATCAAGAACAGAAGGTCAGAAAGCAAAAAGACAGGGGTAACACGCCAAAAGATGCCAGGCCTAACACCCCTTGACCAATCTCCTGTAGTAACCAGTGAGCCCTGAAAAGGCTCTCATCTCTGTATGGGTCTTGGGGGGTTCTCAAGCCAGAATTGTCTCAATCCAGTAGACCAAGGTGACTTGCTGTGCTGCATGATATCTCAATAAATATGCCCCATACCTCCTAGTCACACCTGATTAAATATCAGTACCACCACCAAAGAACCATCAGTGGACTGAAAAGTGTGGCTTGGCACAGGCAGATGGGTCCTGCATCCTACAACGCTCTATGAACACAACATAGGGATTTGAAACTAATCATTAACTAGTGTAATGAGTCCACCACTTTTGATTCAGAGGCATAATGTAGAAGACCAAGGCAAGGACCATCTTGGCAGCTGCATGTTGAATGAGTTGAAACCGTGTCAGCAAACGAGTAGGGTCACCCAGAAAAAGAGCATTACAAGAGTGCAGGTGACTGAGAATAGTCACCTGTACCACCATCGGGTGCACAAAGGGGCAGGGCCATTGTGTCATTCTTTCATGCAACAGAATGAAGCACACCACCTTGATGTGTTGCATGAAAAGAAAAGGGCAGGAATGGACCATATTTACCATTATTCGATGCATTCCTGTCCTTTCCTAGCACTGTTTTGGCTGCCTAGCACCAGCGCAGCCACCATTGTGTCATGGTGCAAGGGTGCCTGAATTGTAGGCAGAATTGTTTTTGTGCAGGAAGGGACACCTTCCTGCACAAAAACAATCCTGAGAGGCAATTTCTTCATTCTGTGTGTGTTGCAGAATGCAGAACATGTAGAAAGAGAAAAAATGAGGAGAAATAATGACATTCCTCCTCAATATGCCTCGCCTGGGAAGGCGTAACATTTTGACACATTCCCAGGTCTACCACTAATGGTAAATCTGGGAATGCGCCAATATCCATGGGTGGATGTGTGGGAATACCCAAGCTCTGCCCATGGAACGTCTCTCTGCCACCGAGTAATGCAAGACAGCGATTTGCACTGCTTTACATTACTCTGGATTTATCAAGCCACGCAGGGCCACGCAAGGTGGCTTTGTGTGGCTTAATCAAGCAGAACAACCATTGATTGCATATCAAGGGCAGCAAAATCCATACTCTGCTCTCGGACCTGGTCTAATGTCTTTACTGTCCTGGCAAGGAACAAGTCACCTAAGGAGACTATCTGTAATCTTTCCAACTGTTCACCAACTCTTTTCTCAAGACACTCTGGAAGCCAAGCACAGCAATTATTTGCATAACAGGAGTACACATCAATCCCCCTTGCCCAAGCCTAAGCAAACCATTATCCATGCGCACACTGTTGAGCCAATTAAATCTTTGATGTTACATTTTCTATCTGGGGAACTGAATAGTGCAGCTTCCAATAGTTGTGGCACAGGAGCATCCCTTTCCAGTCAGAATTGTGGCAGTTGTGAAGGGCCATGCAGCCACAAATGGGTGAAGTGGTTGTGTTCTTGTTAGAAATGGGGGTTGGCAGTGGCTTGCACCCTGTCCAAGGAGGGACTCTTCCTTCTAGTCAGGATAAGGGAGTTACACACCCAGAAAACCCCTTCTCACTCCCTTGGTAGCATGGCATGAGCAGTCAGGCTTATCTCCGAGTCAATGTGTAAAATATTTGTACATAACCCACACAGTAACACAGTGAGATCACTACAAGTGGACACCACACCAGTATAAAAAAATAAAGTATCTTTATCTAAACCAAACAAGACCAAAACAACAAAGATCCAACATACACAAGTGAAAATATGACTTTTAAAAGGTTTCAAGCAATTCTGTCCATAAAACCTGTGGATGCAGTGATTTTACACAAAGTACCTCAAATTAGTCAAAGTCAAAGTTCACAAGGCAAAACAGCCACGGAAAAGGGAAGCATTAGAAAACTTGTACGCAGGTATGATGCCTGAAAATGTGGAGGCGGCAAACATGCGCTGCATCGGTTTCTTCAGCTGCGGTCCCACGATGCGTCGATCTTGTCAGCCTCACAGCCATCGGAGTCAGTGCAGTGATCTTGGACTTCGGAGACATGGGGCCATATGTATCAATGTTAGGTTTTGCGATTCTCAAATAGTGAATTTTTGAGAATCGCTATTTGAGAATACGCAAACGCTATGTATGTAGGATTTGCAATAAATTTTGCGAATCCTACATATTCCTTAATTGCGAATCGCAAATTGCGATTCGCAATTAAGGATACCTCCCCATTCATTCCTATGGGCCAGAGGCCCATAGGAATGAATGGGAAGACATTCTCAATTTGCGATTCCCAATTAGAGAATCGCAAATTGAGAATGCAATTTCAAGTGTGCCAGGGTGTCAAAACGACACCCTGCTGCACCCTGAAATGAGCATGGGTGCAGATGTGGCGCACATACATGCCATAAGGGCATGTATGTGCGCCACATGCACTCTGAAAAATGCAAAAAGTGCATTTTTCAAAGGAATCGCAAATTACCACCAACCTGAAGTTGGTGGTAATTTGCTATTCCTATGCCAAAATACGCACAACTTGGGTGCTTCTTACATTGCATTTAAGGAATCGCAATTTGCGATTCCTTAAATGCAATCACAAATAGGGAATCGCAAATTTTGCGATTCCTTATTTTGCGAGGCAGTTTTGCATTCATACATACCACTAAGCTTAATTACGATCGCAAACGCCGAAATTCTGCGAATTTCAGCGTTTGCGATCGCAATTTGGAATGATACATATGGCCCATGGTGCGCTAAACTCGGGCTGTGGCAGTTTCTTCAGGCGCGGGCAGCGGCTGTGTCGATTTCTTCAGCCGCACAGCAGCTGTGCTTGGAAATTTCTCCCACGCGGCGGTGCTGCATTAGAAAAACAGGCACTGGATGCGTTCATTTTGATGCTTTCTAGCAGGTCTTTGCAGCAGGAACAACCTCCAAGGGCCCAGAACTGGAATTTGCACCACTTGGCAGGACAGAACTTTCAGCAGTGGAGTTCAGGGATGCTGCAGGTGAAGTCTTTGGTGGCTCTGAGACTTCTTAACAGGAGACAGGCACACACAACCCCTTCGAGAATCTTCACAATCAGGATACAAAGCAAAGCCCAGTTCATTTCCTCCCCAAAGCAGAAGCAGCAACTACAGGCCAGCCCAGCAAAGCAACACTCAGTAAAGGGGAAGTACTCCTCCTTACAGCTCTTCTCCTTGGCAGAGGTTCCTCTTGATGCATAAGTGTTCTAGAATTCTGAGGTTTTAGGTCCAATACTTATAAACCTTTTGGCCTTTGAAGTAGGCATTCTTCAAAGGATTGTCTTTGCATAGCACAAGTTCTTGTCCTGCCTGGTCTTGGCTTCAGACACACTCCAGGGAGATGGAGACAACATTGTGAGAGGCCAGGCACATCCCTATTCATGTGCAGGTGACAACTCCTCCCACCACTCTAGCTCAGGAAGGCACATCAGCCTGGTGATGGGCCATCAGGATATGCAGGGCACACCTCAACTCCCTTTGTGTGACTGTCTAGAGTAAATGAACAAACAGGCCCCTCTTTGTCTAAACGGGATGCTGATTCCACAGGCAGGCAGAGGCATAGGATGGTTAAACAAGAAAATGCCCACTTTCTACAAAATTTCTGAAATGTTGTATCACAACTGTTGTAATGTAATGTAATAGAAACTTATATAGCGCAGCTGTCACCCCACGGGTATCCTGGTGCTAAGACTTATCCTGTTATCAGTGTGCATGTAGCTGACCAATCCAAAGATAAAGAAAGACTCAAGTTACTCCTCCCTCGGGAAGAGCCAGGTCTTCAACCTCTTTCTAAAAGGAAGCATGGTTTGAATTTGTCTAATGTCTAAGGGGAGATCATTCCAAAGCTGTGAGGCTGCGACACCAAAGGCTCTCCCACCAGTCCTAGTCTTCTTGAATCTCGTAGTAGCCACAAGATTTGTGCTTGATGAACGGAGATTTCTCCTGGGAGCATACCACTTAAATTCTTTCTGCAAGGATTTCGGGCCTAACCCATGTACTGCTCTAAACACCGTACAGAGGGATTTAAATTGTATTCGTTGGCAAACTGGCAGCAAATGAAGATTCTTCAAAACCAGCGATGTTGAGGATCTACGCTGCCACTTTAGTGCCAGTTTGGCTGCTATAGTCTGAATCCTTTGCAGCTTCAGTATTACTGAGTTTGGTGCACCCAGGTACAGTGAATTGCAATAATCCAACCTGCTCAATATTACACTCCTCACTACCTGTGACCTGGTAGTAGTGGGCAGCATTGGAAGGATCGTTCGTAAGGCTCTAATCAGGGAGAAACAGGTTCCCACTGTCTTATTAACTTGTGACTCCAACTGGAGGTTATTATCCAACATAACCCCCAGATTGCGTACTGTTCTAGCTGGAGTCAAAGGTTTGTCTGTGGGGGTGAGTCTAAATTCTGAGGGAAGGGGCGAGCAATTTTAGTCGTAGAGCAGTATACGATCTCTGTTTTTTCTCCATTGAATTGTAGGGAGTTATTTCTGAGCCATTTTGTGGTACTTTGCATACACTCCTGGAATTTGTCCTGGTCTCCTTCTAGAGAGAACACCAATTGTGTGTCATCTGCATAGTTGACTAAGTCAATGTCAAAGGACTTGATAATCGGGATGAGTGGGCGCAAATAAATGTTAAATAAAACTGGGCTAATTGCTGAGCCCTGTGGTACCCAGTGGCGCACGGGAGTCTTTGGGGATGTAAAAGGTGGAATTGTCACCGCCTGTTGCCTGCCTGTCAAATAAGACCGCAGCAATTTCAGTGCCAGTCCTTTCACTCCAATACTCTCAAGTCTCTTCAACAAAATGCTATGATTCACCGTATCGAACGCGGCAGACATATCCAGTAATACCAATACGGTCGCATTGCCATTGTCTGCCCTCATTCTTAGGTTGTCGAGTACTGTCACTAGGGCCGTTTCTGTTCCGTGCCCTGGACGAAACCCGAATTGTGCCTCTTCTAGCAGTTGATTTTCTTCCAAGAAGTGGGAAAGTGATTTACTGACCGCTCACTCCAAGATCTTCACTGGATAGGGCAGCAGGGAGATAGGTCTGAAACTTGATGGACAAAGAAGATCAAGAGTGGGTTTCTTAAGTAGCGGGGTCACCATCGCCTGCTTCCAGCCCTCTGGAACGATTCCTTTATCCAATGATTGGCAGCAGATCTGCCATATCCTGGGAAATAATTCTGAGTTAAATTCTTTCCATATTTTCTGTGGGAGAGGATCCAGAGGCGAGCCAGAGGACACACTCAGAGCTAGTTTATTAAATATTTCCTCAGTGGGAATTTGAAAAGACTCTAGCACTGCTTGTTGATAACTGTCAGTTACCTCTTCCCGTTGTTCCATCCCCACTATTGTAGATAGATCTTTTTCCACATCCAGATTGATTTTATCGTTTGAGTTGAGACCATCAATAATCTTATTGATCTTCTCATCAAAGTGGATGGCAATGTCATCACAAAGCTTTTGTGACGCTTTAATCTTGTTGCTCACACAGGCCGGGTTGGACAGGTCCTTCATTATGGTGAAAAGAGTTTTTGTGCTGTTAGGTGCCAGCAGAATGGTTTTAGCATAATATTCATCTTTGGATCTAGCGATCATTTCCTTGTATAAAATCTCTAATTGTTTTAAGGTTATTTTATCTAAATCATCATAGAACTTTCTCCATTTTCTTTCTGCCAGTTTACATTTTTTCCGCATCTGTTTCAATTCTTCACTGTACCAAGGGCCAGACGATTTCTTCCTATTCTTTAGCCTCTTAACCGGAATGATCTGATCCAGAGTGTGGTTTATTTGATCACAGAAGGTCTGATAGTTTTCTTCCACCGACTTACTGGGTACAAATACATTCTGTTCTGATATTAGCAGCACCTGTCTGTTTTTCAGTAGTTTGGCCCATTCCCTTCCTTGACGGAAGATTGCAGGCTGAATCAGCTTATTGTTTGTGCTGGGCAGAGCTATCCAAAAATGAATTAGAGAGTGATCAGTCCAGCATTGGGGCAATACTTCAATCAACTTTGCCTCCGCATGGTTGCCAAAAATTAAGTCTAAGGTGTGGCCTCCTTGGTGAGTCGGTTGGAGTACCAATTGCTGCAAATTAATGCTCTCACATGCTTGTATTAAATCTTTGAGAGCTGAGCTAAAACTCCCATTGTCCCAGAGGTTAAAGTCACCCACTATAATCAGCCTTGAGTGGGTCAGTGACATGTTAAAAAACGTATCAATCAGAGCCTGAGTATGGGGGGTTTGACCTCCGGGAGGCCTATAACACACTATCCCGGGCAACATTTGTCCTCTTGCCTCATTCAGTGTGAAGCCTAATAATTCTGTGCCCTCGACATCGTCGATGTGTAGGGGCAGGAAGTCCCACTTATCTTTGAATATCACTCCAACCCCTCTTCCTCTCCCTACTGGCCTAGGTTTGTGAAAGATTTTATACCCTGCCGGGCAGGCTAACCCTAATTCAACTACAGAGTTGACTCGTGCCCAGGTTTCACTCATGAATAACACATCCAGGTCCAGGCACTCCAGCATTGTGTACACCTCCTGGAAATGCTTGATTAAGGATCTAGTGTTAATCAGGCCACATTTCAGTCTCTCAGAGATGTGGTCATCTGTGATGATGGAGCCCTTATCACACCACATCCTCTTGTGTCCCCCTGGCATCCCTCTCACCTATGTGCATGAGTTGTTCTTTTGAATAGCAGAGTCTAGCCTTCCCTGGAATACAACTGGCAGCATGGCTGGCGCTGTGCGCGGCCGGTGCGCAGACGGGCGCAGACGGGTTTGCCTCTGGTGCGTCTCCGGCGCGCCATCGGCGCGCCCACTGCGCACTTGCATCAGCCTTCCTAAATAGGGAGGTGTGTGCTGATCAGAGAAAGACTAGTGTGCTGACCAAGATGGCGTCGTCACGGTGACCCGCTCTAACAGGCGGAAGTACACCAGCACACCTTGGCCAGCGGAAAGTGCGAGTGCGAGGTATGTATTTTCCTTTCTTGATCCCCCAAATTAGCAGCAGTTAATCCCCAAAATAGCAGCAATTTAAAAAAAAAATCTTAAAATTTTAAAAGATTATGCCTCAAAAGAAATAACAAGCGCTTAGCTGGCGCGTGCTGTCTTTCTACTGCGAGTAGCGTTAATGCCCTGCAGGTAGTCTCAGATGTTCTAGAATCTGAGCGCTTGCATCACCCTTTCTAAATAGGGAGGTGTGTGCTGATCAGAGAAAGACTAGTGCGTTGACCAAGATGGCGTTGTCACGGTGACCCGCTCTAACAGGCGTAAGTACACTAGCACACCTTGGCCAGTGGAAAGTGCGAGGTATGTATTTTCCTTTCTTGATCCCCCAAATTAGCACCAGCTAATCCCCAAAATAGCAGCAATTTTTTTTTAAATTCTTAAAACTTTAAAAGATTATGCCTCAAAAGAAATAACAAGCGCTTAGCTGGCGCGCTGTCTTTCTACTGCGAGTAACGTTAATGCCCTGCAGGTAGTCTCAGATGTTCTAGAATCTGAGTGCTTGCATCACCCTTCCTAAATAGGGAGGTGTGTGCTGACCAGAGAAAGACTAGTGCGCTGACCAACATGGCGTAGTCACGGTGACCCGCTCTAACAGGCGGAAGTACACCAGCACACCTTGGCCAGCGGAAAGTGCGAGTGCGAGGTATGTATTTTCCTTTCTTGATCCCCCAAATTAGCAGCAGTTAATCCCCAAAATAGCAGCAATTTTTTTTAGTATACATACTCTGAAATATGTCCTGTCATTAATCTGTGTCTTTCCCTATCTATCCTCTTTCTCTTGAGGCTCTAATTATTCCGCATTCTGTCAGATAGGAGCTAATGTACCTAACATCCAGATTTTTCGAACCTTCTATATTCGAAATGAGGGCATTGCTTCCAAATATAGAGTCACACTCCTGATCCTGGAGTAATGATACTGCAGTATCAGCGTCCTGCCATCTCAAGATGGCCACCAAAATCGTCACGTACATACAAGGGGACGTCAGCCAGACACGGAAGCTTTAATTGTGCTTCCGTGTCACGATTCCCACAATCGAGACCCGGTCTGAGACAGTATCCCGAAGCGGCGACGCGATTCAGTGATCAAGTATGTAGCAATAAACTAGTTGTCGAGATTGCGCACTATGACAAAAGGTGAGTATGAATGCCCCCTTTCCTTTGCCATTCGCATCAACACCACCCGTAGTACGATTAAGGGGGTGTTGTTCATTTTCCTTTTTGAAGCACCTGTGGCGAACTTAGGTAATAAAATTGTGGCCACAATATTAGTCTAGGTAAGTGAATTTTTGCCACAAACCACACATGGCCTATTCCACCTGTTTTACCTCACTCATTTCACACTTGTGTATGATCTTGGCAAAATATTGTAGAAAAGCTTAAATGCCCCTGAGGTTACTGTGTTTCCATGACATGGATAATCTCTGATTAATGTCTTTGGCTTTAAGTCGAGTAGAACTTTCCAACATAAATTATCCACAGCAGGCTTCTTCTCTTTGAAAGATTATAGAGTTTTTGAGGCACAATGATTAACTACGCAAATATTGGTTGTTCCCACAGACTTTGGAGGCTATTCCTGCTCCATTTCAGAAAATTTGCATTCATTCATTGATCTAGTAAGTTCGCACAATTAAGCAATTCAGTTGCTTTATTTTCAGTATAAACAGCAGTACTGGATCACTCTTTTTTCCACTTTTGCACTAAATCAGTGTATTTCTTGTTTGTAGTCCAATGTCCAGGACATTAAATTACCCTACAGCACACTATCCGCACTTTGGGTTTCCTTGGCTTTATTCCATGGACACATTTCTTTTTTCTCTCTTTTTCACGGGTGTATATCTTCTTTTTTAAAGTTAGCACTTGTTAGACACAGACAATTTATTGGATTATTCGTTGGATATAGGGGTCTTCAGTCCACATATGAATATCTCGTCCTGAAGATGGTCTTACAGATGAAAACATGAAATAAGATCAAAACGTCGACAACTTAACCCATTTTCATGTAGAAAGAAAAACTCTTTGGAAAAATGCATTGTTTGTTCAATGATGTTCTCGTCACTGAAAATATTTTGAAATGAGTTTTAACAAAGGTGTTTATGAGAAATTAGTTGATGTATAAACAATTTACCTCAGCCACTTTTTGTATTTATGTGATTTGCAATTTGTACCCTTATTTATCAAATGGATTTTTCTACATAAATTTGTACTTTTAAAGTATACACCTGTTCTGTTTTTCTGTTGATATATTCGCTTCGAATGAATATCAGAGATTTTTGCAAATTTGTTTGCTTGAAGTCACTATTCAGGGCTTCATCGATATAGTTCTTTGAATCAAAAAGATTATCTATAACTAAATCCCTTGTTGGCATGTTCACTTTATCTTGATCAGTTTCTAAAAGTGGCATTTTCAAACACAATTTAAAAACCACCTCTACTAAAAGATGTGTTTTTAAAATCTGGGCGCAGAGAGCCCAAACTCCAAATCTCTAGCTGTTCCCAATTGAAAGTTACACTTGTAAACTGTTACAACGTAGCTCCAATGATATGGGTGCCTTGGGCCTACCTTAGGGGTGCCTTACATGTAGTAAAAGGGAAGGTTAGGGCCTGGCAAGTCGGTGCACTTGCCTGGTCGACATGGCAGTTTAAAACTGCACTCACAGACACTGCAATGTCAAGTCTGAGACAAGTATACAGGACTAGTCATGTGGGTGGCACAACGAGTGCTACATTCCCATTAGTAGCATTTTATTTACAGGCCCTGGGCACACACAGTGCACTTTACTAGGGACTTACCAGTAAATCAAATATGCCAATCATGGAGAATCAATCAGAATTACAATTTACACAGGGAGCACTTGCATTTTAGAACAGATCAGCAGTGGTATAGCGCTCAGAGTACCTAAAACAGCAAAAATGAAGTCCAGCATAACATCAAAAATACAGGAGATAGAGGCAAAAAGACAGGGGAAACCATGACAAGAATGCCAGGTCTAACAGTGCTAAGTTATAATAAAGTTCAATGTCCAAGGCAGCTAAGACCCCTCTGTCATAGGGAAGTTTTAGTGTTGCCCATCCAATTCATGTCTGTTTTCCTGCTCAGGCGAGTTTGACCATTAGTTTTAGCTTTTGTAGTGTGTGAAAAAAATGTTCTGGGCAGGGTGATGGGTTTGTTAAGAAACATAAAGATAAACCTAGGCAGCACCATCATTTTAATTATGGCTATTCTGCCAGTTAAATGGAATGGTAGCTTAGCCCATTTATTAATATATTCTGAAAACCTGTTCACCGCAACTCAATAATTATTCTAAAAAGCATTGTCAGGAACATTGTGCACCCTGACACCAGGATATCACACAGGCTTCCCAGTCCATCTCAGCGAAAGCTTAACTATAAGTTGTTGTGTTGTTGTAGTGAGTGGTAACAAGGCCTGGGATTAAAACTGCTCCACTCGTGGAGTATGCAGAGTTCGGCAACTCCAAGTTCCATATGACTTGCCGGGTGCTCACAATCAACCACCAGATTTTCAGAGCCGTTCAGGAGCGCCACAATATTTGCTAGCTGGCCGCATGCTCCAGCGAGATTTTGTGGTCGCCAATAACCCTGGGCGTAGCAGCAAGTAGTGCCTCTACGTGTATTTCCACAGAGTTTAAAAAAAACTCAGTGGAAATACGCTACGCTCTGCTACACTCCCTCCCCCAACCTCCCCCCTCCCAAAGTCTTTAAAAATTTAAAAGAAGCCACTTACCACGCGCGTCGGACGTACAACGTAGTGTATTTTTAATTACAGAAGGACGTGAGGAGCAGGACGGAGAGCGGCCAGGCAGGGGAGGCGGCAGACACCAGGTAAGTGGCTTCTTTTACATTTTTAAAGACTTTGGGAGGGGGAGGGAGCGGCTAACTCCGCTCCGCCACAGAGGCAGAGTTTTTGCCTACTCTCCGCGTTCGCCACGGAGCGCGGAGTAGGCAAATCTCTGCAAACTCCGCTGGAGTTACCCGCCCAGCGTTAGTCGCAAACACGTCATTCGGGTGCACCAGCGACTTAAGGCGAATGTTTTCTGGCGTACACAGTCCCGAAAGTGCAGGATCTACCGCGGCTGCAATCTGGGGAAGATTCTCTCCTCGAGAATCATCAATATCTTCCCGAAATTATGATTTGGAGCCAAAAACCTCCTTAAATGGACCTTTGCCATTAGTTTTCAAGTGCGAGGAGGCCTTTTTTTTCTTTTACTTTTTTTCCAACTGGAAGGATGTGCCCCAGAGTCTCTAACTTCCTGTTCCTCCCAGTGCTTTGTTTATCTCCTGGTCACTTTTCATTTAGATTTGGAGCTGGAAGGATCACTCTTTGAGTCTGCTGCATATATACCATTGGATTTAAGGACTTTGTATTTGGGATTTCACAAGTAAGTTGAAAAACTGGTGTTGTTTCTTTGATTGGGGGTGTGCACCAGGTTTTACTAGTACATTTAATCGATTTTTAAAATGTATTGGGAGGGTGGCCTGTAGTTTCAGTAGGGGCCTAGTTATGTCTTTGCTAGTAAATTTTCTTCTTTAATAAAGGAAAAATGTTGCACAGTGCACTACATTTTTTCCATGTTTTTTAATACATTTGCAATATTGATTTAATTCACCATGTGGCCTAGTCTGCCAATGGGCCTCCCAGCCAGTAGGCCCAGTGCTAGTCATGGGTGCATGCAACAGCTGTTTCTGTGGTGTCTGTTGGATTCAAACATCATTTAGGCCATGGATGGATTTGGATTAAAATACAAAAAGTGTTTTTTTAATGGTATTTCACGTTTTTTCCCCCTGCAAATAGTGTATAGGTTGGGGTAATGCCTTTGGAGGATGTGTGTTGTTGAAACTTGTAGACATGTTTTGCCCTGATAATTTTCATTTTCGGCATTGCTAAATTAATGCTGTGTAATCTTTGCCATGTCTCCTTTGTCTGGCCAGTGTGTGAGTGTGTTTGCCTTAGGCCACAATTTGTTTTTGTTTCCATGTGGCCAGGGGCCATTTTGTATAGTCAGTGTCCATAGGCCTGCATGTGTTCTTTGTTTTCCAGGCCTCCTGCGAGTTGTTGTGACCATGTAGCTGGCGGCTATTTTGTGTAGCCAGCCAGTGTGCTTTTGCCATAGGCCTGCATGTGTTCTTTGTTGTGGCCATGCCTCCTTGATGGCTGTTTGACCATGTGGTCGGTGGCCGTTTTGTGTAGGCAGCCAGTGTGCTTTTGTCATAGGCCTGCATGGGTTCTTTGTTTACCAGGCCTCCTGCTTGTTGTTGTGAACATGTGGCTGGTGGCCATTTTGTGTAGGCAGCCACTGTGCTTTTGCCATAGGCCTGTATAGCTTCTCTTTGTTCCCCTTGCCTTCTTGCTTGGTGTAGTGATCATGTGGCTGGAGGCCATTTTGTATACCCAGTCAGTGTACTATTGCCATAGGCCTGCATGTGTTCTTTGTTGTGGCCATGCCTCCTTGCTTGCTGTTTGACCATGTGGTCAGTGGCCATTTTGTGTAGGCAGCCAGTGTGCTGTTGCCATAGGCCTGCATGTGCTTTTTTGTTATCCAGGCTTCGTGCTTGCTGTTGTGACCATGTGGCTGGCAGCCATTTTGTGTGGGTACCCAGTGTGGTTTTGCCATAGGACTGCATGTCTTCTCTTTGTTCCTCATGCCTCCTTACTTGCTGTTTGGCCATGTGGCTGGTAGCCATTTTGCGAAGGCATCCAGTGTGCTTTTGCCTTAGGTCTGCATGTGCTGTTCTTCTATCATTATGTTGTGGCCATGCTTCCTTGCTTGCTGGTTCACCATGTGGTCGGTCGGTGGCCATTTTGTGTAGGAAGCCAGCTTTTTATTACAATTTTTTTTTTAAATGTTTAATTTTTTTATTTTGAGATTTTCTTTTAACCATTTTCATAACATCTGGCATCAATGAATGAACCCTATGTCTGCTATAGGTGCAAAACAGCATTAATTGTCTAAAGATTAGTCCATTCTCATTTGTCAAATGCACTTCCCTGAGTTCCACATCCCACGTGATGCACATAAAGCAAGCTGTTACATCTGTAGGTTTTGTTGTTGTTGTTGCTCTTTCTTATCCTTCCTGAATGTACGCCATGAAAATTTATGTTGGTGTGGTTTTCCTTTTTACGAATGGATACACTGTATTGTTAATTATTTATAATAAATCAAGTAACCAGTCACCACATTAAATGATATTGTTTGTTTGTACTACTAATTGAATTGCAACAATGCCAGGTTTCACTGATTTTCTTCTTGCATCTTTGCTTTTAGGTGCACAAGAGACAACATCACCCACAATACTGCCAAACAGAAGGCCTGTGCACAACGTGACGCATGACCACACATCACAGACATCTCTTCAACTTGTTAAGCTAAGTGCCACTGCTAACTGATAGCTTCAAGATGGCCTCAAAGAAAGGTGCTAACAAGAAAGTGGCCAGTGAGAAGAAAAAGGAGCTTACCACCACTAGTATGTTAAGCCAGACCTTTTTCAGGAAAAAACAAACTATGCTTGCCGCACTAGCCTTCTCGGAGCAAGCTGGGAGCAGCACCCCGCATCAGCAGACCTACCCCAAACCTAGGCCCAAGCCCATTTCTGTCACAGAGACAGCTAGTCTAATCACGGCAACGCAGACGAGCAGTGATGTTGAAATTGACTTATCGCAGCAACCACCAATAGTATTTCCTCCTGAAGTAGGAACAGGTCAGGAGATTTAGCTTTATGCTGAAGAAGCCACTCTTTCTGAAGATCCATTGTCTTCCAGATCTCCAGCAAGAAAAAGGAGGGTTAGTGCACCATTATCTTCGCCAAGTCCCCCTTCTGATGATCTAGACACCACTTGGATCCTGCCTCAGTCTGAGAGTGAGACATACCATGAGAGGCTAGGGAAAAGGAAGGTTCCTGAAAACCTTAGAGTTGTGGATGCAGATGTAGAAGAGGAAGATGACAATGAGCCAGTCATCATGTATGTTAGCCCAGCCCCAGTGGAGACTGATGTTATCCCATCCCAACTTGCTGTGAGGGATGTGGCACCACAGATACCACCACCACAAGCTGCCATATTTGCAAAGTCCCAGCAGTGACCTACATCCACAACCACCTCAGTAGAAGTAGGTACTGAAGAGAGTCAAACGTCAAAATGCCCACATACCGCCAGTTCATGCAACATTGGCAGTGGCACCAGCGTCAAAAAGTTGACCTCCCCATTTTGGGACTTCTTTATGGTTAACAAGAAGGAGGTGAACATTTCCATATGCTCCATTTGCGGGTACAAACTATGGTACTGGAAGCCAAACAACCCATTTGAGAAGCACCACACAATCCGCTGGGAGGCGCACCTTACTGGCCTAAAAACTGCAAGTGTTGTTGGTGAAGGGGGTGAAAGGCTGAGCAGGGAATCCGATCAGGGTGGAAGGTGAAGAAGAGGAAGCCATTTTTGTCACGTAAAGCAGCCCTGACCCCAGCAGTGCAGTAGTATCGCCACATCAGTAACATCACAATGAAACAAGACCCAGGTGGAGAACTAAGGCAAGAGAGTACAGTGACTGCCCCGCTGAAGTGCACATCAAGCCTACTAACGTCTGCTCCCAAGAAGTCACCTGCATCAGCGGCACCAGAAAAGAAAGAAATCCAGGCTACTATTCCTGGCATGTTTAGTCAGGAGGGGCAGTATGAACGCAACCACCTAATTGCACGTTTGTACAATGCAAAGCTTGCTAAAATGTCAGCAATGGCCCTCCTCCCTTTTTCTTTTGTGGAAGGGGTGGGTTTTCTTGAATTTGTGGCAGCCATCTGCCCAAAATGGAAGGCTCCCAGCCGGTCCTATTTCACCAGAGTTGCTGTTCCAACGCTACATCACGATGTGCTAGAATTGCTTGGACACGCTTTGCAGCAGAGTGCTGTTCATACTATCCACTTGACGATAGACATGTGGACCAGTTGCCAAGCTACTGATTGGATGTGTATCTTTGTACACTGGATCTCTTTTGAGGGGGTTTGAGAAAAGATATCAGCATGTGATGACACTGCTGAGATTTTTGATGGTGCTCGGAAGCATGCAACAGTAGCCATGTTCCCCATGGAGACATAGCAAACACAAGGAGATGATGGACGGAGTGCTGAAACTTTTCAAACACTCACCCCCAGTCACAGATCTGAGTTGAATCCATCATCATTCTTTAGCTCACTTTGCCACCCTGTGAGAAGTTGGCCTGGTATATGCTGACCACTAATTATAGTGGGCACCTTGCACCAGTCCAAACAACCCCTTATTGGAGATAGGTTAAAGACAACCTTTATTGAAAGCTATCCTAGTGGTAGCTATGGAGAGCAGCCTTCAGGCTAAGTCTTGAAGGAATGTAAAGCAGCTTGTTTTACCAGTCTATAATCTCTTGAGTGACCAAATGAAAGAGGACCACACCAGGTATATATTTAAAATATATGTATTTAGTCTTAAACACACCCCTCTAGCACAAATACACGTTTGAGCCCTAGGGGCGTACCAAACCATATACCAATAAAGTGGTATAAGAACCACGACTGAGCTAGACACAAGGCCTAGAGCCTGTAGAAGTGCTTGGCCCTCAAGGAACCACCCAAGGTAGTGACGCAGGGGACCCACGGGGGACGCGTGCAGTGTGAGAACACAGCCGCGAACCGCCATTGACTTCTATTGGGAATGTCGCGGTTGGAGTTTTAAAGAAAAAGGACACTTAGAGGAGGACTTGGAGCAAACCCCTTTAGAACTAGGCTGTTCTAGAGTCAATACCCACGGGAGCACCGGAGTACTCGAGTTACCTCACCCAGGGAAGCCGGGTGCATAGGTGTCTTTCGGGGTCGGGTTTCGTCGTCGTTTTCAATGGCGATCTGCTGCAAAGTGCTGCTGGCGACCAAGTCGAAAGTGTTCGGGTGGATCCAAGGGTGGATCGAAGATCTGAAGAACCTGAAAGCAGAGGGGACAGAGTCTGGGTCACTAGCCAGTGACCAGGAAGGCGATGAGCAGATGCCCACCGATGTCAGGTGCTTCAGGTAGGTTGACGGTCATCTTGACTCTTCAGCCATGAGGTCCAGGAGGCGTTGATGACAACTAGGAGCTGTATTTGAGCTATCCCACAATGTCTGTCGATTGCTGCAGTGTCGGTGACTGAATTGGACCCAACAAGCCTTGGCAACGGCAAGTCACGTGGAAATGAAGATAAGGACGTTGATGCAGACCAGCAAGGTCTGGGGGACTCACCCAGTGAGGATAAGTCAGGGAACCTCTGGAGCAACCAGGAAAGCCCAAGCAGAAGAAGAGTTACCTTTGGGAGGGCCCACTAGCCAATGGACTAGCGACCGTGAAGGAGCCTCGAGTGGATGCACTTGGAGCTAGCTTATAGGACACTCGTGGAGTGGAGGCCAGTGATCTTCGGTGCAGTCGGTGCTGGAGGCCGGGGCTACTTGGTGCCCAAAGCACAACTTCGTGGAAGACCAGGAAGAGGATGCACTTGCAAAAGTTCTTGGTGTCCAGGGGTCACGGTCCCACGTTACCCACAACAGCTACGGGCCTCATCTTCACTGGGGACTCAGGGCAGCTTCGGGGAAGTATGGAAATCCACCTCTGGTGATGCAAAGACTTCGGCGTCCGGCGGGAGCTTCAGCAATGCAGACCAGACAATTGCTTCTTAGGTGCCTGCCAAGCAGGGGAGTCACTCCTTGACCCCAAGACAGATTCTTCAGTCCTCTAATCTTAAAGTAGAGCGTCGAAGGTCCAGGATTTGGCTTCAGAGTTTCGTCCAGGGTAATTTAAAGTCCTAAGGACTGGGGTCCCATACTTATACTAAGGTAGGGGGTTGGACACACTCTGGGGACCCACCTATGGGAGGGTCAGGGAAGAGGGGTGGTTACACCCATTCCCTTTGTCCAGTTTCACGCCAGAGCAGGGTCAGGTAGCCCCTGCAACCGGTTTGAACTGGCATATGCACAGGGACACCAAATGTGCCCCCAGTGCAGGACTTCAAAGCACCAGAGAGTGCTCCCGCCCAGCCCCAATACACACTATCCTGTCTGGGGAGGTGGTTACACCTCCCTTCAACAGGAAACCTATTGTCCAGGCCTCCCCTGCCGGAGTTTCAGTCAGCAGCAGGAGGCCAGACCCGTGTCTGTGGCAGCGGCATCATTTTGTGATGCCAGGGCTCTGTAAAGAAGTTACCGGGTAGGTCGGTGGGTACATGTCTCTCCCTCTAGAAGGGTGGAATGCTACCCCCGCCACCAGGACTGGTGGGGGGGTAGTATTCCAAGATGTTTGACACCAAACACGACATGTCTTGGTGCAGCCAGTCCAAAGTTAGCATTGTGCCGTGAGGATATAATGCACTTAAGAGTATATGGTCAGGCTGTACCACAAACAGCATCAGAGGAGGGACTCCGAACGCTGCAGAGGGGCTCTGCTCATGCAGGCGCACCCTCTCACATAAAAACCAAGCACTCTGCCTTTAGGATTGTTAAGGCCTGCCATAGGAGTAACTTATATGTTTATATGTGTGTGCAATGGTAGTGATATAGGTAGCCTATATCACAGTAAGGGGTGCATGCACCACCTTACCCAGGCTGCAGTAGCAGACCTGTGGTGTCATTTTGGCTGGCCTTCCAGGGGTGGCATAATACATGCTTCAGCCCCTGGCAGGCCTCTGGGGTACCTATGCCCTGGCTACATAGTATACCATATACTAGGGACTTATAAGGGCACTCCAGATTCTAATCAAAGATGTACCTAAGGTACATGGAAACCATTTTAGAGAGGAAGCAGCTAGGCTGGGGTTCTGATTAGCAGGGCCCCAGCCAGACTAAAGGCGAAAAACAGTGAAGCATCAGCAAAAAGTGGGGGTACCCATGTGAAGCAGATCCTACTCTCCTACACAACCCCCCCCAAATGCAGGGACATTAAACTAACCTTGACCAGTTGAGTCTTCATGTTCTAAGTGGAAGTACCTAGAGAGTCCATCTGCATTGGCATGGTTACTCCCAGGTCTATGTTCCACTGTAAAGTCCATCCCCCGTAGGGAAATGGATGTCCTAAGCAGTTTGGGGTTTTCACCCTTCATTTGTTTTAGCCATAGGAGGGGCTTGTGGTCTGTTTGAACAAGGAAGTGAGTACCAAACAAGTATGGCCTCAACTTCTTCAGAGCCCAAACCACAGCAAAGGCCTCCCTCTCTATGGCTGACCAATGTTTCTCTCTAGGGGTCAGCCTTCTGCTAATGAAAGCTACTGGCTGATCCTGACCTTCATCATTCAATTGTGACAGTACAGCCCCTACCCCCAATTCAGATGCATCTGTTTGGACAATGAACTTCTTGGAGTAATCAGGACTCTGGAGAATGGGAGCAGTGCACATGGCCTGCTTCAGGTCATCAAATGCCTTTTGACAGCTAGCTGTCCACTGAACCTTTTTGGGCATTTTCTTGGAAGTTAAGTTAAGTCATTCAGGGGTGTCACTATTGAGCCATACCCCTTGACACATCTCCTATAGTACCCAGTCAGGCCTAAGAAGGCTCTCACCTGAGTCTGGGTAGTTGGAGCAACCCAGTCCATGATGGTCTGGATTTTGCTCTGCAGTGGTTGCACCTGGCCTCCACCCACAAGGTGGCCCAGGTACACAACCTGACTCTGCCCTATCTGGCACTTGGTGGCATTGATAGTGAGGCCTGCCTTTTGCAGGGCCTCTAAAACATTCCTTAGGTGGACCAGGTGATCCTCCCAGGTGGAGCTAAAGACAGCAATATCATCAAGATAAGCTGCACTGTAGGCTTCCAGACCTGTGAGAACTGTATTCACCAACCTTTGGAAAGTGGCAGGTGCATTCTTCAGACCAAAGGGCATTACCACAAATTGATAATGCCCACTAGGGGTTGAGAATGCTGTTTTTGGCTTTGCATCATCAGCTAGCCTGATCTGCCAGTAGCCAGCTGTTAGGTCAAATGTGCTTAGATACTTGGCTGAGGCCAAAGTGTCTATTAGCTCATCTGCCCTGGGTATTGGATGGGCATCAGTCCTAGTGACTGCATTGAGACCCCTGTAGTCCACACAAAACCTCATCTCTCTTTTCCCACCACTGGTGTGAGGTTTTGGCACAAGGACCACTGGACTAGCCCAAGGGCTATCTGAGGGTTCAATAACTCCCAAATCCTACATTTTCTGGACTTCTGTCCTGATACAGTCCCTGACATGGTCAGGTTGCCTATAAATCTTATTTTTAATAGGCAGACTGTCCCCAGTGTACACTTCATGAGTGCACCAGGTGGTCTGACTTGGAGTCAGAGAGAACATATGTCTGTACTGATTGAGCACTTGTCTGCAACCAGTTTGCTGCTGAGCAGTGAGGCTGCCTGCCAAGGCTACACCATCCACTGACGCATCATCAGGGTTCTGTGAGAGCAGGTCAGGGAGTGGGTCACTCTCTTCCTCCTGTCCCTCATCAGTAGCCATGAGCAAGCCCATGTCTGCCCTGTCCACATATGGTTTTAGTCTGTTGACATGGAGAACCCTGTGGGGGCTCCTGGGAGTTCCCAGGTCTACCAGATAGGTAACCTCTCCCTTCTGTTCAACAATTGTATGGGGTCCACTCCATTTGTCTTGGAGAGCTGCTGGGGCCACTGGCTCCAACACCCATACCTTCTGTCCTGGCTGGTAAACAGTCAGTACAGCCTTTTGGTCATGCCAGGCTTTTTGTAATTCCTGGCTAGCCTCAAGGTTTTTAGTTGCCTTTTTCATGTACTCAGCTATCCTGGAGCGGAGACCAAGTACGTAGTCCACTATGTCTTGCTTTGGGGGCTTGAGAGGTAACTCCCATCCTTCCTTCACCAAGCACAATGGACCCCTGACAGGGTGACCAAACAAAAGTTCAAAATGGCTGTAGCCAACCCCCTTTTGAGGCACCTCCCTGTATGCAAACAAAAGGCAGGGCAAGAGTATGTCCCATCTTCGCCTAAGCTTTTCTGGGAGCCCTTTAAGGTTTTGTTGAATCTCTGAACTAAACCATTGCATTGTGGGTGATAGGGTGTGGTGAACTTGTAAGTCACTCCACACTCCTTCCACATTGCCTTCAAGTATCCAGACATAAAGTGTGTACCCCTGTCTGATACAACCTCCTTAGGGAAGCCCACTCTTGAGAAAATTCCCAGGAGGGCTCTTGCCACCACAGGTGCTGTAGTGGTCCTAAGGGGAATAGCCTCTGGGTACCTAGTGGCATGGTCCACCACAACCAGGATAAACCTGTGCCCAGATGCTATTTGGGGATCCATGGGACCAACAATGTCAATCCCCACCCTTTCAAAGGGTACCCCCACCACAGGTAGTGGTATCAGGGGGGCCTTTGTGGTGCCACCTGCCTTCCCACTGGCTTGGCAGGTTACACAGGAGCGACAAAACTCCTTGGTGTCTTCAGACATGTGGGGCCAGTGAAAGTGAGGGACAATTCTGTCCCAAGTCTTGTTCTGGCCCAGGTGACCTGCTAGAGGTATGTCATGGGCTAGGGTCAATAGGAAGCCCCTGAACTTCAGAGGTATAACCAACCTCATGGTGGCACCTGGCTTGGGGTCTCTACACTCTGAGTACAAGAGTCCATCATCCCAATACACTTTATGGGGACCACTAGCATTCCCAGCAGCCTCAGCAGCAGCTTGCTGTCTGAGGGGTTCAAGAGAGGGGCAGCTCTGCTGCTCCTGGCTCAGATCTGCCCTGGAAGGGCCCCCTGTCCCTAAGAACTCAACCTGATCAGGCTCAAGCTCCTCTGGGACAGTTCCTTCCTCAGGACTGAGATCATCTCCCTGAAGAGACTGATCTTCCTTCTGAGCCAAGGGGGAAGGCACTGCCTTTACCCTACTACTCCTCCTCTTGGATGGCACTTGGTCCCTTGTTCCAGGATCCAAGGCCTGCTCAGTGTTAAGCATTTTGCTCTGTGACCTGGTCACAGCAAACACATCTGCAGGGATGCCCAGCATTTCTGCATGGGTCCTGAGCTCCACTTCTTCCCAAGTTGAAGTTCCTAGATCATTGCCAAGCAACCATCCAACTGGTAGGTTTGCACTCACCACAACCTTCTTAAGGCCAGTTACCCCTCCCCAGGAGAAGTTAACAACTGCCAGAGTATGGTCTGTTCTGACATTGCTAGCATTGGTCACTTGGTACATTTCACCAAGTATAATCTGCCCAGGATCCACAAGGTCTTGTGTCACCATGGTGACACTCGCCCCTGTGTCCCTAAATGCCAAAGCCTCTTTTCCATTGATTAATGGCTGTTGCCTGTACTTGCCCAGATTACTGGGACTCACAGAGGAGGTCACATCCATGCCTCCATCACAGACTAGGACAGCCTGAGTGAGTTCTCTGACTAGGCCAGAGCTCATCTCATTGCCCAGGGTCAACCCTACTAAACCCTTAGCTGGAGTACTCCCACCACCATTTGTAACTGTACTAGGGGGAACAGGTGCCTTAGGGGCAGTGGTGGTGGCTGGAATAGAGTCTTTGGACTTGGTGCAATCACTGGTCCAGTGGGTCTTTTGCTTACAGACCTTGCACCATGGTTTCTTTTGGCCTTTTCCCTTGTTAGACTGTGAATCCCCACCTGAAGAAGATTTTTGGGGGCTTTGTGAAGACTTCTGGTCTTTACCCTTCTCCCCACCCTTATCAGAGTTTTTAGAATCTTGCTTCTTTGGGTCACCACCTTGGTTCTGTACCTTCTGCCTCACCCTGGTTCTGACCCATTTGTCTGCCTTCTTTCCCAATTCTTGGGGAGAGGTCAGATCAGAGTCCACCAGGTACTGATGCAACAGCTGATTTTGACAGTTATTAAGAATCTGCTCCCTCATGATAAGATTGTACAATCCTTTGAAGTCATATACCTTACTGCCCACTAACCAACCTTCCAGAGCCTTAGCAGAACAATCAACAAAGTCCACCCAGTCTTGAGTCTGTGCTTTTTGGGTATCTCTGAACTTTAACCTGTATTGTTCAGTTGTTAGGCCAAACCCATCAATCAATGCACTCTTCAAGACTGTGTAATTGTCAGCATCCTCTTCTCTAACAGAGAGGAGCTTATCTCTACCTTTGTCTGCAAAGGAGAGCCACAAGATTGCTGTCCACTGCTCCTGAGGGACCCTCTGTACTTTACAGGCCCTCTCTAGAGCAGTTATCCATTTGTGGATGTCATCCCCACTCTGGTAGGGAGGGACAATCTTGCTCAGGTTTCTATGGTCCTAAGACCTTTCCCTATCTCTGGGGAAATTGCTGCCACCATGGGACTCTAGTCCCAATTTTTTCCTTTGTCTATAAAGATCTAGGGACTCCCTGTCTATAGCCAACTGCTGTCTTCTGAGCTCAAGCTGGGCTTGTTCATACTAAAGCAGTCTCTTTTTCCTCTCATGTGAGGATTCCCTCCTATGAGAAGAAACAGAGGTCCCTCCTGAGGTGTCAGAGTGGTTAGACTCCTGAGAAGGAGATCTAGACCTTCTGGGCACACTCCCAACTCTTCCTGGGGGGACAAAGGGGAGGTCATTCTGAGTCTCCTCCTCATCCTCAGGAGTAGCTGCATTGTCCAGGGCAGGATCATTGTCATCCCCCTGGCCAGTTTCAGAGGTCAGGTCCTGGGCATTTTCATCCCTGGCCCCTCCCTCATCTTCTGCCCCACCCTCTCTGCCTACCCTTGCAGACCCTATGGGTCTTCTAAGATCATCTAGCAGAAGCATCTCCAGGAGACGTTGGGTGTTGGCACTTTTGCCTGTCTTCAACTTCCTAACCTTGCACAACTCTCTTAATTCCAAGAATGAGAGGTTGTCATATCTGGATGGCAGGAGCCCACTGGTTCCTGGCAGTGAAGACATTACTAGTGTGGTGTGGTGTATGCACTACCTACTCTAGTGTGGCCTACTAAACTCTCTTGAGTTGTAGAAAGGGTGTGCTATCCCTTAACACACAACTCTAAGTTTAGTAGAACTTACTGTATCCTAAGCTTTAATTATATATACCTAAGGTACCCTTAGTGGTTTTCAGTTGATCAATTCAATTGAGATTATCTGGTAAAACAATAGCAAGCTGGAATCCCACACGCTGCACACCAATGTGAGAAGTTGGCCTGGTATATGCTGTCCACTAATTATAGTGGGCACCTTGCACCAGTCCAAACAACCCCTTATTGGAGATAGGTTAAAGACAACCTTTATTGAAAGCTATGCTAGTGGTAGCTATGGAGAGCAGCCTTCAGGCTAAGTCTTGAAGGAATGTAAAGCAGCTTGTTTTACCAGTCTATAATCTCTTGAGTGACCAAATGAAAGAGGACCACACCAGGTATATATTTAAAATATATGTATTTAGTCTTAAACACACCCCTCTAGTCTCTTTATGAGGCTAGAGTTCGAAGTACATACGTTACAAGTCGAATATCAACAGTAATAGCACAAATACACGTTTGAGCCCTAGGGGCGTACCAAACCATATACCAATAAAGTGGTATAAGAACCACGACTGAGCTAGACACAAGGCCTAGAGCCTGTAGAAGTGCTTGGCCCTCAAGGAACCACCCAAGGTAGTGACACAGGGGACCCACGGGGGACGCGTGCAGTGTGAGAACACAGCCGCGAGCCGCCATTGACTTCTATGGGGAATGTCGCGGTTGGAGTTTTAAAGAAAAAGGACACTTAGAGGAGGACTTGGAGCAAACCCCTTTAGAACTAGGCTGTTCTAGAGTCAATACCCACGGGAGCACCAGAGTACTGGAGTTACCTCACCCAGGGAAGCCGGGTGCATAGGTGTCTTTCGGGGTCGGGTTTCGTCATCGTTTTCAATGGCGATCTGCTGCAAAGTGCTGCTGGCGACCAAGTCGAAAGTGTTCGGGTGGATCCAAGGGTGGATCGAAGATCTGAAGAACCTGAAAGCAGAGGGGACAGAATCTGGGTCACGAGCCAGTGACCAGGAAGGCGATGAGCAGATGCCCACAGATGTCGGGTGCTTCAGGTAGGTTGATGGTCGTCTTGACTCTTCAGCCACAAGGTCCAGGAGGCATCTGCGACAACCAGGAGCTGGATTAGAGCTGTGCCGCAAAGTCTGTCGATTGCTGCGGTGTCGGTGACTGGATTGGACCCAACAAGCCTTGGCAACGGCAAGTCACATGGAAATAAAGAAAGGACGTTGATGCAGACCAGCAAGGTCTGGGGGACTCACCCAGCGAGGGTAAGTCAGGGCACCTCTGGAGCAACCAGCAAAGCCCAAGCAGAAGAAGAGTTATCTTCGGGAGGGCCCACTAGCCAACAGACTAGCGACCGCAAAGGAGCCTCGAGTGGACGCACTTGGAGCTAGCTTACAGGACACTCGTGGAGTGGAGGCCAGTGATCTTCGGTGCAGTTAGTGCTGGAGGCAGGGGCTACTTGGAGCCCAAAGCACAACTTCATGGGAGACCAGGAAGAGGATGCACTTGCAAAAGTTCTTTGTGTCCAGGGGTCACAGTCCCACGTTACCCACGACAGCTACGGGCCTCAGCTTCACTGGGAACTCAGGGCCGCCTCGGGGAAGTCTGGAAATCCAGCTCTGGTGATGCAAAGACTTCGGCGTCCGGCGGGAGCTTCAGCGATGCAGACCGGACAATTGCTTCTTAGGTGCCTGCCAAGCAGGGAGTCACTCCTTGACCCCAAGGGAGATTCTTCAGTCCTCTAATCTTAAAGTAGAGCGTCGAAGGTCCAGGATTCGGCTTCAGAGTTTTGTCCAGGGTAATCTAAAGTCCTAAGGACTGGGGTCCCATACTTATACTAAGTTAGGGGGTTGGACATACTCTGGGGACCCACCTATGGGAGGGTCAGGGAAGAGGGGTGGGTACACCCATTCCCTTTGTCCAGTTTCGCACCAGGGCAGGGGCAGGTAGCCCCTGCAACCGGTTTGAACTGGCATATGCACAGGGACACCAAATGTGCCCCCAGTGCAGGACTTCAAAGCACCAGAGAGTGCTCCCGCCCAGCCCCAATACACACTATCCTGTCTGGTGAGGTGGTTACACCTCCCTTTGACAGGAAACCTATTGTCCAGGCCTCCCCTGCCGGAGTTTCAGTCAGCAGCAGAAGGCCTGACCCGTGTCTGTAGCAGCGGCATCCATTTTGTCATGCCAGGGCTCTGTAAAGAAGTTACCGGGTAGGTCGGTGGGTACATGTCTCTCCCTCTAGAAGGGTGGAATGCTACCACTGCTGCAAGGACTGGTGGGGGGTAGTATTCCAAGATGTTTGACACCAAACACAACATGTCTTGGTGCAGCCAGTCCAAAGTTAGCATTGTACCACGAGGATATAATGCACTTAAGAGTATATGGTCAGGCTGTACCACAAACAGCATCAGAGGAGGGACTCCGAACGCTGCAGTGGGGCTCTGCTCATGCAGGGGCACCCTCTCACATAAAAACCAAGCACTCTGCCTTTAGGATTGTTAAGGCCTGCCATAGGAGTGACCTATAGCTTTATATGTGTGTGCAATGGTAGTGATATAGGTAGCCTATATCACAGTAAGGGGTGCATGCACCACCTTACCCAGGCTGCAGTAGCAGACCTGTGGTGTCATTTTGGCTAGCCTTCCAGGGGTGGCATAATACATGCTTCAGCCCCTTGCAGGCCTCTGGGGTACCTATGCCCTGGGTACATAGTATACCATATACTAGGGACTTATAAGGGCACTCCAGATTCCAATAAAAGATGTACCTAAGGTACATGGAAACCATCATAGAGAGGAAGCAGCTAGGCTGGGGTTCTGATTAGCTGGGCCCCAGCCAGACTAAAGTCGAAAAACAGTGAAGCATCAGCAAAAAGTGGGGGTACCCATGTGAAGCAGATCCTACTCTCCTACACACCCCAGTTCAGACATAGCTATATGCAAATCAGTCTTGACCCTGTGCCTCATGGGAACAGTCCAGACCGAACTGCCAAGCCATGTCTTCCCTGGACCGGAATCAAGCATCCTGGGACCGGTTTCGGGCTTTCATCCCTCATCATCCAGGCTAGCTTGAATCCAGTGGCAAAGTGAGCATACCCTGCCAACTTAGGGCGAACAAAGCAAACACAAGAAGATGATGGACGGAGTGCAGAAACTTTTCAAACACTCACCCCCAGTCACAGATCTGGGTTGAATCCATCATCATTCTTTAGCTCACTTTGCCACCCCAGTTCAGACATAGCTATATGCAAATCAGTCTTGACCCTGTGCCTCATGGGAACAGTCCAGACCGAACTGCCAAGCCATGTCTTCCCTGGACCGGAATCAAGCATCCTGGGACCGGTTTCGGACGTGGGTCCCTTGCTCACTTTGCCACTGGATTCAAGCTAGCCTGGCTGATGAGGGCTGTTAGCCCGAAACAGGTCCCAGGATGCTTGTTTCCGTCCAGGGAAGTCATGGCTTGGCAGTTCGGGCTGGACTGTTCCCATGAGGCACAGGGTCAAGACTGATTTGCATATAGCTGTGTCTGAACTGAGGTGGCAAAGTGAGCTAAAGAACAATGATGGATTCAACCCAGATCTGTGACTGGGGGTGAGTGTCTGAAAAGTTTCAGCGCTCCGTCCATCATCTCCTTGTGTTTGCTTTGTTCTCCCTAAGTTGGCAGGGTATGCCCAGACGTGGGTCCCTTGCTCACTTTGCCACTGGATTCAAGCTAGCCTGGCTGATGAGGGCTGTTAGCCCGAAACCGGTCCCATGATGCTTGTTTCCGGTCCAGGGAAGTCATGGCTTGGCAGTTCGGGCTGGACTGTTCCCATGAGGCACAGGGTCAAGACTGATTTGCATATAGCTGTGTCTGAACTGGGGTGGCGAAGTGAGCTAAAGAACGATGATGGATTCAACCCAGATCTGTGACTGGGGGTGAGTGTCTGAAAAGTTTCAGCGCTCCGTCCATCATCTCCTTGTGTTTGCTTTGTTCGCCCTAAGTTGGCAGGGTATGCCCAGACATGGGTCCCATGCTCACTTTGCCACTGGATTCAAGCTAGCCTGGCTGATGAGGGCTGTTAGCCCGAAACCGGTCCCAGGATGCTTGTTTCTGGTCCAGGGAAGTCATGGCTTGGCAGTTCGGGCTGGACTGTTCCCATGAGGCACAGGGTCAAGACTGATTTGCATATAGCTGTGTCTGAACTGGGGTGGCGAAGTGAGCTAAAGAACGATGATGGATTCAACCCAGATCTGTGACTGGGGGTGAGTGTCTGAAAAGTTTCAGCGCTCCGTCCATCATCTCCTTGTGTTTGCTTTGTTCGCCCTAAGTTGGCAGGGTATGCCCAGACGTGGGTCCCTTGCTCACTTTGCCACTGGATTCAAGCTAGCCTGGCTGATGAGGGCTGTTATCCCGAAACCGGTCCCAGGATGCTTGTTTCCGGTCCAGGGAAGTCATGGCTTGGCAGTTCGGGCTGGACTGTTCCCATGAGGCACAGGGTCAAGAGTGATTTGCATATAGTTGTGTCTGAACTGGGGTGGCGAAGTGAGCTAAAGAACGATGATGGATTCAACCCAGATCTGTGACTGGGGGTGAGTGTCTAAAAAGTTCAGCGCTCCGTCCATCATCTCCTTGTGTTTGCTTTGTTCGCCCTAAGTTGGCAGGGTATGCCCAGACATGGGTCCCATGCTCACTTTGCCACTGGATTCAAGCTAGCCTGGCTGATGAGGGCTGTTAGCCCGAAACCGGTCCCAGGATGCTTGTTTCTGGTCCAGGGAAGTCATGGCTTGGCAGTTCGGGCTGGACTGTTCCCATGAGGCACAGGGTCAAGACTGATTTGCATATAGCTGTGTCTGAACTGGGGTGGCGAAGTGAGCTAAAGAATCATGATGGATTCAACCCAGATCTGTGACTGGGGGTGAGTGTCTAAAAAGTTTCAGCGCTCCGTCCATCATCTCCTTGTGTTTGCTTTGTTCGCCCTAAGTTGGCAGGGTATGCCCAGACGTGGGTCCCTTGCTCACTTTGCCACTGGATTCAAGCTAGCCTGGCTGATGAGGGCTGTTAGCCCGAAACCTGTCCCAGGATGCTTGTTTCCGGTCCTGGGAAGTCATGCCTTTGCAGTTCGGGCTGGACTGTTCCCATGAGGCACAGGGTCAAGACTGATTTGCATATAGCTGTGTCTGAACTGTGGTGGCGAAGTGAGCTAAAGAACGATGATGGATTCAACCCAGATCTGTGACTGGGGGTGAGTGTCTGAAAAGTTTCAGTGCTCCGTCCATCATCTCCTTGTGTTTGCTTTGTTCGCCCTAAGTTAGCAGGGTATGCCCAGACGTGGGTCCCTCAATCAATCAATCAATCACGGCATTTATAGAGCGCGCTACTCACCCGGGAGGGTCTCAAGGCGCTGGGGGAGGGGGTAAGTTACTGCTCGAACAGCCAGGTCTTGAGCTGCTTCCTGAAGGAGAGATGGTCCTGGGTTCGCCGAAGGTGAGTGGGGAGGGAGTTCCAGGTCTTGGCTGCCAGGTAGGAGAAGGATCTTCCTCCGGCGGTGGTTCTGCGGATGCGTGGTACGGTGGCGAGGGCGTGGCTGGTTGATCGTAGCTGGCGTGTGGGCGTGTAGAAGGTCATGCGGTCGTTGAGGTACTTTGGGCCCAGGTCGTGGAGGGCCTTGTGTGCGTGGGTGAGGAGTCTGAACGTGATTCTCTTGCTGACGGGGAGCCAGTGCAGGTCTTTCAGGTGTCCGGTGATGTGGCTGTGTCGGGGGATGTCCAGGATGAGTCGTGCGGAGGCGTTCTGGATGCGCTGGAGTCTCTTTTGAAGTTTGGCTGTGGTTCCGGCGTAGAGGGTGTTCCCATAGTCCAGTCGGCTGGTGACGAGTGCCTGGGTGACGGTCTTCCTGGTTTCAGTGGGGATCCATCTGAAGATCTTGCGGAGCATGCGCAGGGTGTTGAAGCATGAAGATGAGACGGCGTTGACTTGTCTGGTCATCGACAGGGAGGAGTCCAGGATGAAGCCCAGGTTGCGTGCGTGGTCCGTTGGCTTGGGCGCGGTGCCCAGGGCCGGGGGCCACCAGGAGTCGTCCCAGGCGGAGGGTGATGAGCCCAGGATGAGGACTTCCGTCTTTTCTGAGTTCAGTTTAAGGCGGCTGTTCCTCATCCAGTCGGCGACGTCTCTCATCCCGTCGTGTAGGTTGGCTCTGGCGGTGGTGGGGTCGTTGGTGAGGGAGAGGATCAGCTGGGTGTCGTCGGCGTAGGAGATGATGTTGAGGTTGTGTCGGCGTGCGATGGCTGCGAGGGGGCTCATGTAGACGTTGAAGAGGGTTGGGCTGAGTGAGGATCCTTGTGGAACGCCGCAGATGACTTCGGTGGCTTCGGATCTGAACGGGGGGAGGCGGACTCTCTGGGTTCTTCCGGCGAGGAACGAGATGATCCATTCCAGTGCTTTCTCTCGGATTCCGATGTTGCTGAGGCGCTTCACTAGGGTGCGGTGGCAGACGGTGTCGAACGCCGCGGAGAGGTCCAAGAGGATGAGGGCAGCTGTTTCCCCGTTGTCGGTTAGGGTTCTGATGTCGTCGGTGGCTGCGATAAGGGCGGTCTCGGTGCTGTGGTTGGCCCGAAACCCGGACTGCGAGGGGTCGAGGGATCCATTCGTCTCGAGGAAGGCGGCAAGCTGTCTGTTGACGGTCTTCTTGATGACTTTGGCCGGAAACGGAAGGAGCGAGATGGGACGGTAGTTCTTGAGGTCGGTGGGGTCCGCCGTTGGTTTCTTCAGGAGGGCGGTAAGCTCGGCGTGCTTCCAGCTCTCCGGGAAGGTGGCGGTGTGGAAGGAGGAGTTGATGATGTCCCGGAGATGGGGTGCAATGGTGGCGTCGGCTTTGTTGAAGACGTGGTGTGGGCAGGGGTCGGTTGGTGATCCGGAGTTGATGGAGTTCATCGTGCGGGTGGTGTCTTCGGTGCTGATCGGGGTCCAGTTGCAGAGGGTGGTGGTGGCGGGCGTTGGTTCGGCGGTAGGGTGCGTTGTTTGTGCTTCGAAGCTGTTGTGTATGTCGGTGATCTTGCGGTGGAAGAACGCGGAGAGTGAGTTGCAGAGGTCTTGCGAGGGGGTGATGTCGTTGTTTCCGGCGCTGGGGTTGGAGAACTCTTTGACGATGCTGAAAAGTTCCTTGCTGTCATGGGCGTTGTTGTCCAGTCGTTCTTTGAGTGCCGACTTCTTGGTGGCACGGATCAGCTGGTGGTGTTTGCGGGTGGCGTGCTTGAGGGCGGTCCTGTTGTCTGTGGTCTGGTCGAGTCGCCAGGTTTTCTCGAGAGTGCGGCAGTTCTTCTTGGATTCCTTGAGTTCGTTGGTGAACCAAGGGGTTTTCTTGCTTCCGGGTCTGCTGGGAGGGTTTTTTTGTGGTGCGAGGTCGTCGGTGCAGGCGGTCAGCCACTTGGCGAGGTTGCTGGCTGCTTCGTTTGGGTCCGTTGTGTTGGTGGGTGTGTTCTGGCTGAGGGAGGCGGTGAGCTGCTCGGTGGTGATCTTGCTCCAGCTCCGGCGGGGAGCCTGTTGCGGGTGGTGGTGGGTCGCAGTCTTTCTGAAGCTGAAGTGGACGCAGCTGTGGTCGGTCCAGTGGAGTCCGGTGGCGTGGCTGAAGGAGATGTGCTTGCTGGACGAGAAGACGGGGTCAAGCGTGTGGCCGGCGTAGTGGGTGGGCGTGTTCACCAGTTGCTTGAGTCCGAGGTTGGCGAGGTTGTCCAGCAGGGCGGTGGTGTTTCTGTCGTTGCTGTTCTCCAGGTGGAAGTTGAGGTCCCCTAGGAGGATGTAGTCGGCGGAGGGCATGGCGTGCGGGCTGATGAAGTCTGCGATGTCTTCGCTGAATAGTGTGCGTGGTCCCGGGGGTCTGTAGATGAGGGTGCCTCGGAGGGTGGTCTTGGGGTCAGTGTGTATCTGGAAGTGTAGGTGTTCGGCGGCGGAGAAGGTCTCGTCAGAGTTAGTCGAGATGCGGATGGTGTTCTTGTGTACGATGGCGATGCCTCCTCCCGTCTGGTTGACGCGGTCCCTCCGGGTGATCTTGTATCCGTCCGGGATGGCTATGGCGATGTCGGGCGCTGAGGAGGCGTTCATCCAGGTTTCGGTGAGGAAGGCGATGTCCGGTGCTGTTGCGTCGAGCAGGTCCCAGAGTTCCACGGCGTGCCTGTGGACGGAGCGGGTGTTCAGCAGGATGCATTTCAGGTGGTTGCTGCTGTTGCTCGACTTGGCGGAGGTGGTGCACGTCCGGGGGCAGGTGAATCGGCAGGTTTGGCAGGTGAAGGGTCCGTGGGTGCGTCTCGGTGAGGCTCGGTAGCAGGCAGGGTTCCGGCCGGCATTGAGTGCGGTGAGTGTGGCGGCGTCGTAGGTCCGTCGAGTAGTGTTGCGTTGGTGGGATCCAGGGGTTCTGGCGCTGGGCGCGGTCCAGTCGCGGACGGGCGCAGACGGGCTTGCCTTCGGCGCGCCAGCGGCGGCGCGCGCAGCGGCCGCCATTTATGGGGAGGTGGGAGGGAGGAGCAGCTGGGAGGCGGGAGGCAGGGGCAGCGAATGGGCAGTCAGGGGGCGGGGCCGCAGGGACGCAGCGGCGGGAATGGCGAGAGGCAGCGGGGGCACAGAAAGGAAAACAAGGGGAGAGCAGACAAAATCACGGGCACAGCGACAATGGGGCGGCGAGGGGCACAGAAAGGAAAACAAGGGGAGAGCAGACAAAATCACGGGCACAGCGACAATGGGGCGGCGAGGGGCACAGAAAGGAAAACAAGGGGAGAGCAGACAAAATCACGGGCACAGCGACAATGGGGCAGCGAGGGGCACAGAAAGGAAAACAAGTGGAGAGCAGACAAAATCACGGGCACAGCGACAATGGGGCGGCGAGGGGCACAGAAAGGAAAACAAGGGGAGAGCAGACAAAATCACGGGCACAGCGACAATGGGGCAGCGAGGGGCACAGAAAGGAAAACAAGGGGAGAGCAGACAAAATCACGGGCACAGCGACAATGGGGCGGCGAGGGGCACAGAAAGGAAAACAAGCTGAGAGCAGACAAAATCACGGGCACAGCGACAATGGGGCGGCGAGGGGCACAGAAAGGAAAACAAGGGGAGAGCAGACAAAATCACGGGCACAGCGACAATGGGGCGGCGAGGGGCACAGAAAGGAAAACAAGGGGAGAGCAGACAAAATCACGGGCACAGCGACAATGGGGCGGCGAGGGGCACAGAAAGGAAAACAAGGGGAGAGCAGACAAAATCACGGGCACAGCGACAATGGGGCGGCGAGGGGCACAGAAAGGAAAACAAGGGGAGAGCAGACAAAATCACGGGCACAGCGACAATGGGGCAGCGAGGGGCACAGAAAGGAAAACAAGGGGAGAGCAGACAAAATCACGGGCACAGCGACAATGGGGCGGCGAGGGGCACAGAAAGGAAAACAAGGGGAGAGCAGACAAAATCACGGGCACAGCGACAATGGGGCGGCGAGGGGCACAGAAAGGAAAAGGGGAGACAAGCAGAAAAAGCGGGCACCGGGGCCACAAGCGGAGGGCGATCTTACCTGCAGAAGCAGCGGGCAGACAACACAGGCGGAGCTGTGTGGTGGGGGAGCGACCTACCTGGCAAGGTCAAGGGTCGCTCTCCTCAGCGCGCAGCGGCCGCCATTTATGGGGAGGTGGGAGGGAGGAGCAGCTGGGAGGTGGGAGGCAGGGGCAGCGAATGGGCAGTCAGGGGCGGGGCCGCAGGGACGCAGCGGCGGGAATGGCGAGAGGCAGCGGGGGCACAGAAAGGAAAACAAGGGGAGAGCAGACAAAATCACGGGCACAGCGACAATGGGGCGGCGAGGGGCACAGAAAGGAAAACAAGGGGAGAGCAGACAAAATCACGGGCACAGCGACAATGGGGCAGCGAGGGGCACAGAAAGGAAAACAAGTGGAGAGCAGACAAAATCACGGGCACAGCGACAATGGGGCGGCGAGGGGCACAGAAAGGAAAACAAGGGGAGAGCAGACAAAATCACGGGCACAGCGACAATGGGGCAGCGAGGGGCACAGAAAGGAAAACAAGGGGAGAGCAGACAAAATCACGGGCACAGCGACAATGGGGCGGCGAGGGGCACAGAAAGGAAAACAAGGGGAGAGCAGACAAAATCACGGGCACAGCGACAATGGGGCGGCGAGGGGCACAGAAAGGAAAACAAGGGGAGAGCAGACAAAATCACGGGCACAGCGACAGTGGGGCAGCGAGGGGCACAGAAAGGAAAAGGGGAGACAAGCAGACAAAGCGGGCACCGGGGCCACAAGCGGAGGGCGATCTTACCTGCAGAAGCAGCGGGCAGACAACACAGGCGGAGCTGTGTGGTGGGGGAGCGACCTACCTGGCAAGGTCAAGGGTCGCTCTCCTCACCGCGCAGCGGCCGCCATTTATGGGGAGGTGGGAGGGAGGAGCAGCTGGGAGGCGGGAGGCAGGGGCAGCGAATGGGCAGTCAGGGGGCGGGGCCGCAGGGACGCAGCGGCGGGAATGGCGAGAGGCAGCGGGGGCACAGAAAGGAAAACAAGGGGAGAGCAGACAAAATCACGGGCACAGCGACAATGGGGCGGCGAGGGGCACAGAAAGGAAAACAAGGGGAGAGCAGACAAAATCACGGGCACAGCGACAATGGGGCAGCGAGGGGCACAGAAAGGAAAACAAGTGGAGAGCAGACAAAATCACGGGCACAGCGACAATGGGGCGGCGAGGGGCACAGAAAGGAAAACAAGGGGAGAGCAGACAAAATCACGGGCACAGCGACAATGGGGCAGCGAGGGGCACAGAAAGGAAAACAAGGGGAGAGCAGACAAAATCACGGGCACAGCGACAATGGGGCGGCGAGGGGCACAGAAAGGAAAACAAGGGGAGAGCAGACAAAATCACGGGCACAGCGACAATGGGGCGGCGAGGGGCACAGAAAGGAAAACAAGGGGAGAGCAGACAAAATCACGGGCACAGCGACAATGGGGCGGCGAGGGCACAGAAAGGAAAACAAGGGAGAGCAGACAAAATCACGGGCACAGCGACAATGGGGCGGCGAGGGGCACAGAAAGGAAAACAAGGGGAGAGCAGACAAAATCACGGGCACAGCGACAATGGGGCGGCGAGGGGCACAGAAAGGAAAACAAGGGGAGAGCAGACAAAATCACGGGCACAGCGACAATGGGGCGGCGAGGGGCACAGAAAGGAAAACAAGGGGAGAGCAGACAAAATCACGGGCACAGCGACAATGGGGCGGCGAGGGGCACAGAAAGGAAAACAAGGGGAGAGCAGACAAAATCACGGGCACAGCGACAATGGGGCGGCGAGGGGCACAGAAAGGAAAACAAGGGGAGAGCAGACAAAATCACGGGCACAGCGACAATGGGGCGGCGAGGGGCACAGAGAGGAAAACAAGGGGAGAGCAGACAAAATCACGGGCACAGCAACAATGGGGCGGCGAGGGGCACAGAAAGGAAAACAAGGGGAGAGCAGACAAAATCACGGGCACAACGACAGTGGGGCAGCGAGGGGCACAGAAAGGAAAACAAGGGGAGAGCAGACAAAATCACGGGCACAACGACAGTGGGGCAGCGAGGGGCACAGAAAGGAAAAGGGGAGACAAGCAGACAAAGCGGGCACCGGGGCCACAAGCGGAGGGCGATCTTACCTGCAGAAGCAGCGGGCAGACAACACAGGCGGAGCTGTGTGGTGGGGGAGCGACCTACCTGGCAAGGTCAAGGGTCCCTTGCTCACTTTGCCACTGGATTCAAGCTAGCCTGGCTTATGAGGGCTGTTAGCCCAAAACCGGTCCCAGGATGCTTGTTTCCGGTCCAGGGAAGTCATGGCTTGGCAGTTCAAAGTGGACTGTTCCCATGAGGCACAGGGTCAAGACTGATTTGCATATAGCTGTGTCTGAACTGGGGTGGCGGAGTGAGCTAAAGAACGATGATGGATTCAACCCAGATCTGTGACTGGGGGTGAGTGTCTGAAAAGTTTCAGCGCTCCTTCCATCATCTCCTTGTGTTTGCTTTGTTCGCCCATGGAGACATCCCATACTGCTGCAAATGTTTTGGAAGACTTTAACAACAAGGTCTTTGAATGGTTGCGACCAAGGGGGCTTAACATTGGATTTGTTTCCACTGAAAATGGCAGTAACATAGTTATGACCATAGCTGTTGGATGCTATTTCAGGGTCCTGTGTTTGGTGCACTGCATCAACATCATAGTATAGGACTTTCTCAAAAAAGAAGACTAAGTAAGCAACTTACTGTCTACCTGCAGAAGAATCTGTACTCATTTCAGACATTCATTTAAAGCTGATAAATAGTTGTAGGGCCATTCAGCGTGATGATAGAATGCCATTTAAAGCGCTCATAGAGGAGGTGCCAACACGTTTGAACTCAACTTATTACATGCTTGAACATCTGTTTGAGTAGTACAGACCGATCAATGAGTATGTCTTGTAAAAAGGGGATGCAACTGTGAAAGGCATGGACATTGAGATGGACCAATGGGACCTAGTCAAATGCATGACAGAAATGCTGCTCCCTTTTGAGGTATTCACACGGGAAGTTAGCAAGGAGGACAGTACCATGGGCCAAGCTAACCTATTGTTGCACATGTTACAGGAATAGCTAAAGGAGGTATCTGCAATATATGCAGGTGTGGAGGAAAAAAAGATGCGTATGAGTTGGTGGAGAGCTTAGTCCTTCGTGTACCTTTTAATGCAAGGATGCAAAGAGACATTGTGTCATACAAACATTACATCTGTGTCACAATTCTTGATCCACGGTACAAATCATTACTGTCCACTTTCTTTCCTTTTTCAGGCGGGGGTGTTGCAAAATACACAAATATGGATAGCTGAGCATGCCAGTGAGTTAGAAAAAGAATGGCCGGGATTTAGAGGTCCTCTCCTCCAGGGCACAAGTTCTGTGGGCAGCCTTCAAGTTCAGAGCCTGAGAGCAGTGCTGTTGGCTCACAGCAGCCAAAACCAACAACAATAACACCATCAACAACAAGAACAGGAGCATCATCCCCCAAATCTGCAAATGAATGTTTTCTACTGGCTGGCCTTAAGTCCAGTGCAGCGGCAAAGGCAAAAGAGCTCGAGCAAGGTGGAACACCAATGACCATTGAGCGGATGGTCCAGGCCTATCTGGATGACCCAACAGATGTCTACCTTGATCAAAATCCATTGGGGTATTGGTATGGGAAGAGGCGCCATCTGGCTTACCCAGTTCTAGGGTCTCCACTGAGCGTGTTTTCAGTGCTGCTGGTGGCGTTTTCACAGAGAGAAGGACCAGTCTCTCACCCCAAAACGTAGAAAGATAAAAGTGATTAAAATGAATCAGCACTTTATACTACTGGATTACTCCATACCTGAAATGCGACAGGTGGAAGAGGAAGGAGACTCAGGTCATGGAAGTAGTGTGTTAGATGACCTACTTCTGGGTGAACCACCTGAGTTTGAGGACAAGCTCTACTTTCATGACTACTAGGCCTGGGCCAACAACCATAGAACTTTCTATCTTTATAGCTGATCTGCTTTGACACCAAAAAAAGAAAAGATATAGCTGGGGAGCATTATTTAATTTTATTTGTTTGCATCTGGTTGACTAATTCAGCCCCACCGTCTTACTCTTAGACACAATTTATTGCCTGATTGGAGTTGCAACAGTCTGCAGTAAAGAAGCCCCCCCCACCCATTTCCCTCAAGGACATTGGAGATACAAACAAATTTGTGCTGGCCTCCAACCCTGAACCGTGACTATCTATCCTTTCCTAGTCTATCATTCCCCTACCTGGACTGCCCCCCATTATTTGATTTAGACTGGCCAATGTCTGTTTCGTGAACAATGGATCAGCAATGTACCACGGTGACCATGCCTGAATTAAAAGAACAAGTAAATGGCATGCATTGCACGCTGAGTGTTTGTTGTTTGTGAGTGTGTTGAGATGATTCACGTGGTGGCAGGCAGTGACACTGGGTGCTTGTTTATCTGTAACTATTACCCTTAAATGTGTTTTTGATGATTTAGAATGTTGGCGGCCTACCTACGGCTGATCTTTTTTTCCCTGAAGGTGATTTTTTCCTTCTCCTTTGAGAGTTAGTGAGATTTGTTCGCTGGGTCCACTCCACACTGCTTTGTTTTCTGCTTTACACTACTCAAAGGGTCAGACCCGACCAGTCCCTTAAGAATAGATAACACAAACACATATCTAGTCTACACAAAAAATGACTCAATGTTTCTCTTATTGTGCATCAACAGCATTGTACTACAGTTCGATTAATTGCATTTGAGTTGTGACACAGTCGGAACTGACTTGGATACTTTACTCAGAGTCAGGAGGATCAGGGATGATGAAGGACTCAGGGCAAGGGTGAGACTACTTCGAGAACTGCCACCAGAAGAAGAACGTTTTCAACTTCACTGAAACCAACCAATTTGGTGATGACTTTAAAGTGGCCTACCCAACTCTGTGGAGTGGTGGTGGGTGGTGACGGTGGTGCATTGATTTTACCTGATTTGGAAAATGACAATGTTGCTGGGTGTGTGTGCTCAGTGCTGTCTGGCTCAAATTTAAAGCTAAGGGATGGTTGGGTAGGGGGCCTGTTGTTGTAGGTAATTGGTGACAGACATTTAGTCATGAATGATCATGACATTATGCACATGCTGTTAGGCTACATAATATTGTTAGGATTCATGATGATGAATTGATAATCATGACAGTTGCGAGTTTGATCAGCCCCATACCGATAGTTACATGCAACTATTTTTGTGTGATTTTTGGTTGTTGCAAAATTGCCCTCACATAATTGTTCACACACCAGTCATAAAATGAATGAGTGCAAAAAGGACTATTTTTCTCTTCTCTCTTGCGCTGCCTGTGAGACTTCTCGGTGCACTCCTTATGAAGTTTAATTTCTTTATTTCTCATTGATTCTACAATATAATTTTAGTTTTTCAATCCGCAGGCCCTCTTACCCTGTGTCAAACTGGAAAAGCAACATAACACCCATGCTAACCTTACCAGACCACATCCGCCAGGTACCCAAGATTGACAGACAGTCCAAGAGGAATGCAGGTGCAACTCCCAATTTGGCGAAATATCATTTTTTCTTTTTATAATCATTATAACTGTGTGTGTTGTTTGCTTGACTCCTGCATAGTTTGTAATATATTTGCAATCTTTCAAAGCTAGGTAACACAGGACACTTAGATATCTAATGTAACTTGGGTCTCTCTAGAGCAGACAAACAATTTGGTTTGATTTGCATTTAACTTACCTGTACTCATTCCTTCGTTTCCTTTTCCTCCCATAATAGATTTATGATGGTTGACTGTTCATTGCCCAGATGAATGTTGTTCTTGTGTAGTGTTTGTCTTTGTCAAACCTTTCCCCAAACCCCCCTTTCCATCCACTCATCAAAAACCCCTAACCCTCTTCCCCCGGGATGTATGATTTACTGAGGTGTGGCTTAATTTACACAATCAATGGATCACACACTTGGTGGGGCAGATGTGGTGAAAGCAACACCAACTCAGTGCAGGATCTTCAGTTTTACTCCTACTACTGAAACAATAGTCCACACTGGCCCCATTTACCCACCCACGTATAAAAGTGATCAATATATATTTTAGTTATAGAAAAACATAATTTGTCAGTATCATCATTCAGGCACTGTGTGTTGTGTTAAATGCTTAACCAATAACCATGTCCTCCAGACTTTAAGTCCTCCTAACAAATCACAATGCAAGACTGAGTCACTTTTGTTTCCTCAAAATTCTAGCTCACCCACCATTGCTTTGACTAATTTAGTATTGTTTCTTGTTTGTTATTCTGCATCAGGTATTCTTTGTTGTGCACTAATCTGTCCTCAAGTGTTTGTAAAGCTAATAATACATAACATACTAACCCAGATTTTTTTATTTCATTTAGTTGCCTGCGATGAATAATCCTTCTGATTAAAATCCTACAGTTGGAGTTCACCTAGGAGGGAGTGAAACCTGACTTCTGATTCCTGCACTGCTGTTAGTAAGCCCGTCTGCTACTACTACCACCACGGCACCTTGGGAAACCCTGCAGCGCTTGCTTCTTCTATTCGGTAAGAGGACTATAGTTCGTTGTTCTTCTAAGTTGCTGTAGGAAAGGCAACGGCAAACCCCCACACACCCTTTAGTGGTCAATATAGTTGCAGAATGAAGAGACTAGGAGACTAGTTGGTCAAAAGTAACACATAGGCATAGCACATACCTAATTGTTCTTACACGCTATCAGCAAATTTTGAAAATATGTTGCACTAAAAGGCAGCTTTGAAAAGTAAAACACCACCAAAGTCATTGATTACACATTAGAGGCCTAAATAGAAACTTAGGGGCATATTATCAACGGCCAGCGATAATTATCGCTGGCCGTGCTTAGCGTTAATAGTCATATCGCAGGCTATCTCTGGAAATTATCGCCCTGGTAGCGCGTTATTAACAACGCGTTTCTCCAGGGCGATAAAAATTCCAGAGATAGCGAGGTTATCGCCGTTTTGCAGGGAACATCGCTGGTTTTCCAGCGATGTTCCCTGCAAACGGCGTATAACCTTGCTGATACGATCCTGTGGTCGTATCAGCAGAATCCACCCCCTATGTTAGGGATGGCTAAGTCAGGATTTTAGCAGACGTTAGATTTTGGCGAAAACGGCCGTTTTCGCCAAAATCTAACCTCTGCTAAAATCATGTGGGCTGGCTTGTAAATATCGCGATGTGAACATCAGCGATATTTGCAACGTAGTCCATCCGGGGTACGCCCAGTAACGCCCACTTTGCATTTCATTAGAGATGCAAAGATGGGCGTTGGGGGAAAGGGCGATAATGCAAGGATTCACGCGATAGCGTGACCTTGCTGATTAGGCGATAAAATTATCGCCGCTTTTCGTCCGAAACGGACGCAAAAGCGGCGATAATTGTTTATCGCCTCGTTGATAATATGCCCCTATAATAGTTAGTTTTTCTATTTTATCAAAAAACCCAACCTCTCCACCCACCGCCAACAACAACTGGCCCACCCTTCTCCCCAAACAAATGAAATATCCCTGTCTCCAACCATTGTCCGTGAAAAAGAAAGTCCAGAAATCCCAACTCCAAATCCCACATCCTCACCCTCACCACCCACAACAGCAACGTCCCACCCACCAAAATAAAAGTTAAAAAAGGGGCAGAGGTAACTAGATACAGTGCAGGATCTCTTCAAGGTGCCGGTCCATTCTCTGCCGGGCCTCCATGCGCGCCAGCCTTGACAGGACACTGCACAGTAGGGTGCGGTCTAAGGCTGAGTGGGAGTCCGTATTGCCTCCAGCTTCCGCTGCCGCATCTGGGCTGCTGCATCCTGGCACCCTGGTCCCTGGTGACCAGGTACAGCTAGAAAGGAAATAATGAAAATTGTAAACACTGCTCTGTCACTGTGCCAAAAACATGTTTAAAATTATGTGGTGGGTGACACAGTAGCAGTATATTGATGGTCTCCTAGGGCCATTAGATTTGATGTGATTAGAGTCACAGCCACCATTACCCGCTCTCATAAAACTAAAGGCAAATGTCAAAAGCTCCAACAGTCTGAAAGGAATTAAGGCAGAAAAAAACAGCAACACACCAGTTTGATAAAACTGTTATTTTATTTTTCTTTTGAAGGATTTCCTAGTAAAGTGCTAAGATGGTTTGAGGCTTCATGAATTAGGCCCATTTACTAATGAATGATCTAGTTTTAGTTACATTAATGACTCTGATATTGTCAGGCAACTTGAATTGTCTTTTAGCATCTCTGGTCTGACCTTTTCATTTACATATTTTTCATAGGAGATCGGTCCACTACAAACTGTCCAAATTGATCAGACCTTTGTCTCACTCTCTGAGAGGTTTAGGAAGCCTGTTGGATCATGAGTCAAGGTATTTAGATTCTATCTAAATAGCTGATCATACAAGCTGTCAACAGGGATTGCCAAACATGAATACTTGTGTTGCTATGTGCATGTTAATTTTGTTATCACCTCAAGCCAATTTAACCTTTAACTCCCTCAGCTATAACCTATATCCTGTAGAGAAAGTAGATGGTGGGAAAAGCGGTGTACTGCAGTTCAGTCAGTGAAAGGATGAAGGACTGGGATATAGCTTTGGCACGTTCATCACAGATTATTACATCCACAGAAATGTAATCAAATTTCATTATCCATTCAGCATTGCATTGTTCTTCTAGCAATCTTAATCTTCACCCTTGGCTTTGATATGCACCATTTAAGCTTTACATTCTCTCATACACTCTTTCGCCAAAGAAAACTAGTCATCATTGTCCAATCAATCCATCCATCCAAACGTAGCTCCGAACAAACATTTCACCAACTTCCATTTACCCATCCATGCATCATTGCTTTCAACCATTTCATTCACCCATCCTGCTTTGCCTTAACTCACCCAAGCATTCCTTAGGTTCAAACATCCTTTACCCAATATAGCATATTGATTGCTATCACCATCACCCACCTAGCATCATTCCTTTCACACATGTATCCTTTCACTCATATATTACATACATGTCATCCATCCTTTCTCATTCCATCCTGTTTTGTCTTTCCCATCAACCTGTCATTCTTAAAGTTCATTTATGAACCTTTGTCTGCTAAGTTGCAGATAGCAGAGGGCATAATACTAAAAACTCAAACCCCACTTAATCTGCTAAAGGGGGGTGTTGTTCACGAGTCAGGCAGCGCCCTTGCAGTGAATATATTACTATTTGTCAATAAGTAAGCAATTTGACTTACCACTGCCCATTCCTGCTGCTGCTGGTTCTATCCCCTCATTTGTGACTGCTGCAGCCGCATCCCCTCCACTGACACTGCCGTCCCCAGCACCGGTGGTCTGTGCGACTAGAAAAAATATTACACATTTATAATTTGAGATGCCAGATTTGCCTCCCCTGGATTTTTAAAGCAAAATATAACCACAAAACAAAATATTACTACAGTTCAGTTACAGTATCTTAATCTTCTATCAAAATGCAAAACATCACGTTAGGCATTTTGTTGGTTGGCAATCATTGAAAAGCCAAGTAGTCAAGTCAAACAACATTTTTTTGCAAATATGGAGGGGCAGAGCTATAATGAATCTGAGTTTTTGAAGTGCAATGAAGTGTTTCAATAATTGGTCAATGACGTTTTTATGGTCTTCATTGACAAATGCAATGAGACTGTCCTCCTCATCATAGTTCCAAGTTCCAGCCATGCTGCACGGTCATTACCTGCTGGTATACCAATAATACATGCACAACACTGGGGGTTCGACCATGACCATGGCCACTCTCTCGTTGTACAGTACTGTTTGAACATGAGCAAGAAAAAGAAAGCCTTCTCAACAACCATGCGTAGAATACCTTAACTGCATGCAATCTTCACAGTATAGTACCTGACCTAAAATGGGTTCCCTGAGTCTTACTGTACCATCAGTCTATAATAGGAAAGGGAAAGCTCACTGGCAAAGCAGAAGAAAAAGGAAGATACAGACTAGTACAGACAGTTTTGAAGTCAAGTCAGAAACTTGAAATATAGAGAAAGTAAGTAATAAATAAGATAATTTAGGGATAAGAAGGATTTAGGAAACAGATCAAAGAGGAGTTGGAAAAAAAATTAGAAAACAGGCACAGTAAAAAGAAAAAGAAATAATGCTAAATGTGGAGCGGTAAAAGAAGAATCAAGATAGAAAAATAAATAATATTACCAGGAGGACTTACTGGGCCCAGCAAAGGTATCTGTGCTCATGGAGGCACCTCCAGCTCCCTCACCCACCTGAGTCGCGGTGGTGGTACTCGCTGCCATATCCCTCCTGCCCTTGGATGCTGATGTAAGAAATAAACAAAATAAAATGAAAAAAAGATTAGTTGTACAGTTAATCTACCCACAACATTTTTGACTGGGAGAGGCAAATGCAGTAACATTTGATTTAACATTTATAAATCAGATCTCCTCTCCTATTACTATTGTGGACCTATTCCTTAATTTCCTAACCCTATTTTAAATTTCCTAAACTACATTGGAACTACTAATAAATTGCAACGATTGATCTTTGCCTCTTATCTCATTCTGAATCTCTCAACCTTTGTCCGGTCACCTCATTCTGCATTTTTGTTCAATGCATACATGCTGATACATGCATAGTTACTAGTTACCTAATGCTTTCTACACATCACTGGGAAAACCCTTGGGGTTGGGAGTTGGGACTGTACGAGCTACAAAAAGTAAAGGCACAGAGAAGTGAAAGAAAAATGCACTAGCTCACTGTCTAATACACTACTATCTCAGTGACAGGACAGAGGAGTCTCTGCATGACTTCTTAAATAAACAGTCCAAGCGAGTGCCAACAACACGAGTAGGATTAAGTTACACAGCCTATCTACTCTAGGATGATCACATAATATTTGTAACATAAATTTAACTTACCTGAGTATGAGCAGCATGCTTGCTAATTGAGAAAACAATATGAGCATAGATAGAACACAAGCCCCGCAACCTTCACGCCCAGCCGGTCTAACAGGTACTGGTCCCGGGCCAAGATGTCCACCCACTGGTGCGTCAGCTGTTGTTCGGCGTAATTGATCCCCAAATAGCGACAAACCACCCAGGGCACCCTCTGCCAATGTTGCTTCCACTCCTGGAGGGTATAGCCGCTATCAGTCCTGATGCCTGCTACAAGGGTGGAGGGGAGGTGGGGCTGCACATAAAAAACAGTGTTGCCACCTCCACCTCGGTGAATTGTGCGTGGGGCTGCACCCCTTCTCTGCGCTGCCAACTGCAAAGTAGGTGGCTGCGGCTTTGTGGTTCGGGGGGCCTGGCGCTGCCGCTCCCCTGTTCTGTCATGGTGTTGGGTGGGGACCAGGGAAGGGAAGAAAGTAGAAGAATGAAAAAGAAGGAAGGAAGAAAAAAGAAAGTAAAGCGAAAAATAAAGTACAAAAAGTCACGCAAACAACACAAAAAATTAGAAATAAACGTAAAATACAGAAACACAAAGACAAAGGGTAAGGATATAATGAAAAATGAGGGGTAGATAGGTTTTAGAGGGGTAGGATTAAGAAGGTTAGGAAGAGTTTGAAAAATAGACTCAGCACCATAAAACAAAGCAAAACCAAGATGGCCGCGCCCATGCAAACTGCGTGGTCCCATTTGCGTGCGATTTCCGGCACAAGAACCCACATCTCATTATGTTTAACGGAAAACATAACGATAACGGGTGCAGCAGCAATGCCCCTCGCAGAACTCCACATAGCTTTTTTTACCACTTTGCGGAGTTCTGCGTAGCGAAACTCCACGAACTCCGCCCAGGCCTAGTGGTAACATAAGAGACATGTCCCAATTGAACTATAGGCCAAAGTCTCACCCAAAGCAAACAACTTCATGTAGTACTGGTGAAAGATTAGTTTTCGAGTTCCTTACATCACATAGCCTACAAAGCCTATTGTCCACGTGTGTGAACAGAATTAGTATATAACCTGGGAATCTCAAGTCCTCTTTTGTATGTTGTTCTCTAAGTGCACATGCCAGTGGTTTCACCACTATATCATGAAGCAATGGTGATAGTGGACAGCCCTGCCTGGTTTCTCTGCTAATAGGAAGAGGCACAGAGCTATTTCACTTGTTACTCTTTTCTGAAGAAGGTTAATAATCCTGAAACACATCTCTAGAGATACACAGCACTGGCTGCACCAAAAATGGTGAATACTAAAGACTTTCAACTGAAGTGAGTTTTATCACGGACTACATTTACCACAATGCATCTGGACTAATGGGTGCTGGCATTCCAGGCAGTGTGCTCCCTCCTCTTTTTGTGATTGGCTCCTTGCTGTTTTACTGGGCTGACAAGCTCTGGGATGCATATGTGCTCTAGGAGTGGTGCTAAACCAGAGAAGACTGTGAGCAACATTGACAGCACACCCAAATTTCACTTGTTACTCTATACTGAAGAAGGGCAATAATCCACAAACATGTCTCTAAAGATACACAACACTGGCTGCACCAAAAATGGTGAATACTAAAGACTTTCAACTGAAGTGAGTGTCATCATGCACTGCATTTACCACAATACATCTGGGCTTATTGTGTGCTGCTTGCCAGGCCCTGTGCTCCCTCCTCCTTTTGTGACAGGCACCAATTTGCACATGTTTGGGCCACAGGATTGTTATTTAGCAAAAAAACTATTTAAAGAATATGTTGCCAATTCCAATTTTGGCCAATAATATAAAAATAAATTCCCACTTTACTGAGTTAAATTCTTTCTCAGCATCTATAATCTCAGCATCTGAAATAGGATCTCTGCATGGGTCTCCATCTGGTGGCCATTGAAGCTAGGACCAACATCCACACCCAGAGACCGCGCAATAAATCTGGGGATCATCCTGGACAACAAACTCAATATGACAGAACAAGTCAACACAGTGAGTACCTCCTGTTTCCACATCCTGTGCAGCTATGAAAGATCTTCAAGTGCTGCCACAGAACACCAGACGGACCATCACACAGGCACTTATCACAAGTAAGCTTGACTATGCCAACACTCCCTACACCAGAGTCTCCAAGTAACTCCTAGACAGAAGTTAGACCATTCAGAATGTCACCATAGGACTCATACTCGACCATCCATGCCATATCCACATCACACCACACCTCAAGAAGCTTAAGTGAATCCCCATTTCTCATGTATGCATACAAAGCCCTAAACAACATTGGACAAGCATATGTGAACAGCCGCATACACTTTTACCAGCCTGTCAGACATATATGCTCCACCTAACACTAACTTGCACACAACCCCCGCATTCACAAAAGCCGAACAGGAGGCTGCTCATTCTCCGACATTACACCCAAAACATGGAACAACCTCCCTCAACACATCAGAGCCTCCTCCTCACTTCTTGAGTTCAGCAAGCGGCTGAAGACCTGGCTCTTCGAGTAACTCAGTGGGGACCCCACCCCTGGATACCCTCACAGGTGATTAGTGCTCTATACAATTTGTCATAAAAAAACATAACATAACATAAATACTGCTACTGCATTAACATCAGGGTCAACTTGAGAAACAGCAAGAAAAAAGGTTCTAAAATTGGATATATTCCATCTCCTTGGCACAAGCCTCTCCTGTTATGGAAAGATCAACCCATTCATCAGTGGGCAGAGATGTTTAGGCAATGTCTTTCCAAATATTTGTATGTGAGTATTGAGCAATGATAGAAGTCTATACGATGAGCACTCGTCAACAGGTTTGCCAGGTTTTCATATCGTAACTGACAGTGCATCATGCAGATGAAAGACACCTAGGGGCATGTTTACAAGTCTGACGTTCCTGTAGCGATAGGGACTTCGCCGTATTTACAAGGCAGCATTAAGCCACTTAATGTGGCTTAACACCGCCTTGTGAATAAGGCCCCCTTTCATGCTACACTTAGCGTGAAAGGGGCATGCAATGGGTGTTGCATTGGACATTCCACCACAACACCCATTGATTTTGATGCTGCCCCATATTTATAAGGGTGGCGTAAAGATAGGACAGAGCCAAAATTAAGACCAGGGAAAACCTGGTCTTAACATGGCAAAACGAGGGACACCTTCCTGCACATAAACAATGTTTACCTGCAACCCAGGCAGCATTTCAAAATGGTGAAAGAGTGCCTGCCTTGGCGCGAGGTGCCTACATTTCCAACCAGCACGAAGGGAAAGGCAGGTAGTGCACTGTATGCTTGTGGATACGCCACATCCCTGCATTTGGAAATTGTTGGAGTGCGGAGTTTCGGAGGGCAGTGTTAGCCTTCTTGGCTTAACGCCACGCTCCAACAGTTTCTTAGTATATATGCCCCCTAGTCTGCACCACTGCTTCAAATAATGCTATAAACGGAGGAGTATGTTGCAAATAGAATACAGTAGGCAATACAATGCTAGTTTCAGAGTGATGTTGAAAGGCAAACCTTGCATATTCACAAGTTTGCAATTTGTCCTGAAGGAGCTGATAAACTACACCGCCACCCAGAATCCAAGTGCTGACCTTGAGAGACAGACTCATGACCACCCAGTCTTGATGAGAATGATTAATCCAGAAGTTGCTGGTCTTTGTTTTCTGTCTGCGTACCACTTGCTGATTGAATGCATGACTCCTTATGTTTAGGTCGACCAATTTTGTGCACGACTGTTAGACTTGGCTTTTCAGCTGATTTACCCACAGACTTTTTGCTTTTTGGCCTCCTGTTTTTGACCCTGTTTTTGTTGGTTTTAGGACTCTGGGCACTTTACCACTGCTATTCAGTGCTAAAGTGCATATGTTCTCCATGTAAATTGTGTTTATGGATTGGTGATTCCACGATTTGCATATTTGATTTACTGGTTAGTCCCTAGTACAGTGCACTGTGTGTGCTCAGGGCCTATAAATCAAATGCTGCAAGAGGGCCTGCAGCACTGATTAAGCCACTTGCATGAGCAGCCTCTAAATATAACTCAGACCGGCCACTGCAGTGTCTGTGCGCAGTTTGGTACTGCCATGTTGACCTGACAGGTGCATCCACTTTCCAGGCCCTAACTTTCCCTTTTCTTACATGTAAGACACCCCTAAGTTAGGCCCAAGGTCGCCCCATGGGTAGGGTGCAGTGTATGTGAAAGGTAAGACATGTACTGAGGTGTGTGACATGTCCTGATAGTGAAATACAGTATATTTCGTTTTTCACTATTGAAAGGCAATCAGGCCCATAGGATAGAATGGGGTTTTATTTATAACATCTTATAAATATAACTTCCCATTGGGACAAGCTAGAAATATGGAGTTTAGTATGCCTGAACTCAGAATATAAAAATGCATCTTTTAGTAAAGATGATTTTTATATTGTCTGTTTGAAAATACCACTTTTAAAAAGTGGGTATTTTCTTTTTCTTGCTTAGCCATCCTGTGTGCCTCTGCTGGGTTGTGGATTGATTGTCTCACTTTGGAGTGACATGGGCTGGGGATGTGCATTCTCTCAGACAGCCACTGGGGGAGGTTGATGTGTGTGCTGCCTTTCCTGAATGATTAAGGGCAGGGCTGAATAGACCTGGGCTGCATTCAGAGTGGTGGGAGGAGTTTTCACTATCACCTGAATAGGCCTGGTCTGCATTTAGAGTAGTGGGAGGAGATTTCCCTTGAACCCGAATAGGCCCTGTCTGCCTTGGACAATGGTGCCTCCACCTCCTTCTGGGAAGCTGGACCAGAGAGGACAGAACTGGTTTGGGCTGAGCACAGACACTCTCTGCCCAAAAGAACAAATAGAAACTGAGTATAAATATTGGGACCCAGACCCCAGAACTTTAGATTATTGCTGAAGTAAGGAACCTGCCAGGAAGAAGGGCTGGAAAAGCTGTCAGGAGGAACTGACACTTTGCTGCGTGCTCTGCTGTGTTGGACTGCTGCTTTCTGCTTCTGTCTTGGGCAGGGAAAGGACTGTATTGCACCTTCATCATCCTGCTGTTAGGGTTTTCTCCAAGGGCTTGAAGTAGAGCTTGCCTCCTGTTGGAAGTCTCAGGGAGATAAAAGACTTCAGAGAACTCGCTGGAATCAAGGAACCTACCAAGAAGAAGAGTTGGAAGAGCTGCCAGGAGGAGTACTGCCCCATTGCTGTGTTGTTGCTTTGTTGGGTTGACCTGCTGTTGCTGCTTCTGCCTTGGGCAGTGAAAGAACTTTCTTTACTCATGCTGAGTATCTCCAAGGGCTTGAAGTAGAGCTTGCCTCCTGTTCTGAAGTCTCAGGGACTGCAAAGACTTCACCAACCTCTGGGTACCGCTCCTGGAACCGTTGTTTCAGTTGCCACAGACAAGGGAAAATCAACCGACTCCATCACCAACTCCGTCACAGGCTCCGTGTCCTGAAGACACTGCAGAGGGCACCGCCACATCTCGCACCACAACCCTTGGTCTCACTGACGACTACCACCGCCGCCGCCACCGAGCCACTGCTTGAACCGTGACCTATGGGCACCGCACTCTGCACCGCCTCGCTTCACTTCGCCACCCTGGTCTCACCGACACCGTCGTTGCCTGCTGATGTAGACATCCTTGACCGCATCATGGCTAGGGGCACCGCTTGTAAGTTTCACGATGCACTGCCTCGTACCGCACTGCAGTCTGGACCGACCGAGACCAGCTTCCCGCAACTGGCTCTGTCGCCTGCACAGTGATCTGTCAGCACTGCATCGAGCACCACCTTCACTCCGTACCCCAGCCCTGATCTCACCAACGCCGCTGGACGGCCGTCACGACCCACTGCCTGCACCACGCCTTGAGGGCACCGCACGCTGCACCACTTCACTTCACATCTCATCCGCGACGGTTGCCACGACCGGCTCGCACCAATGTGTCGGCGTGAATGCAAAATGTACTGTTTACGAGTCTGCCGACAACCCCGACGGACGCGGTTAGACAGAACTGTTGGATTCTGTTGTTTTCAGTATCGCGGTAGCCCCAGACGGAGCTACCAGCTCAGAAGAACTGTTTTTTAAAGATATTTCTGCAACTTTAAAGGATATCTTGCAAAGTATATAATTTAAGTACTGTATGTTGGACTCTTATCGTTTTGGTCTTGTTTCGGATACATAAAAATATTGGATATTTTTCTAAACAGGTGTGGTGTCCTTTTGTAGTCTTTTAACTGTATTACTGTTGATTATGTGCAAATGTTTCACACACTGCTTTTGAGATAAGCCTGACTGCTCGTGCCAAGCTACCAAGGGGGTGAGCAGGGGCTATTAAAGGAGTATAACTCCCTTACCCTGACTAGGAAGAAGGGTCCCTACTTGGACAAAGGTACCTACCTCTGCCAACTAGAGATCCCCCATTTCTAACATTGGTTGTCAGCAGTGAGGAAAGGACTTGTGTTCGCACTTGACCTACAGTGATTGGTATACACTACTACCATAATGCAGACCACTACGTACCACATACTGGGTTTTTCCTTTTTGATCTATTTTTGTCTTTCCCTTTCTTTGAACTCGAACTTACTACTGCATCATGTCTCAGTCAAGAGCATCGTCAGTTACATTCCTAGATTTGGTTTTTGAGGAGGATAGCTTGGAAACCTACACTGTAAGGGAATGGAAGGCAGTTTGCAAAAACCTCAAAGTCCCATTGAGAGGTCTCACCAAAAAGGTGAAGCTACGAAAGGTGCTGAGGGCCTGGGTAGCAGCCAGGAGTGCCAGTGGGCATACTGAGGATCCTAGTGTGGAGACTGGGCAGCCGATTCAAAGGGAAGATGTGCTGAGGGCTCAGGAGCTGTTAGGAGGGGAGGTACCCTCTGGGTCAGGCAGCAGTAGTCCCTCTCCAGGTCTACCTCCAGAGGAGCTGGAGAATAGGAGCAGAGCTGGGAGGCTCGAGTTGGAGCAGGTGAAAAGGAAAATGGAGCTGATGGAAAGGGAAATGATTTTAGCTTATGAGCTTAAAGTGAGAGAGGTGGAGCTGGACTGGGAAGCCAGGAGGGCTAGGTCCATCCCAGATGGTGGCAGCAAAACTGTTAGGTCCAGTACTGAGGATGAGGTACGCACACACACAGACTTGGAGCCCTGCTTCAAGGAGGGGGTTGACATACACCAGGGGGTTCAGGATTATGAGGTAACTCCAGTGGTTTGCTGTGTCCCTGAGGTGGATTGGGGAACTGGCACAGGGGATCATATTCCTGGGGGTGGGAGGGAAACTCTACTGTCTCTAGCAGAAAGGGGCAGGTAGAGGGGTCCCCCCATGGTAGAAGCCCTGGTAAGTGAGTATGGAGATCAGCAAGAATAGTATGGGTTAAGGGACAGCAACAGCCAGACACTGCCTCACCAGTCTTGCGAGAGTGATGTGGGGTACTTTTCTGAGGCACTGGATGATTGGGAGAAGGGTAGTTTGGTTGACACATGTGAGGGACTGTGTAATTTGGATGCTGGAGAGCATATGTTCAGTCCCTGTTTACCAGAGCTATTTCAACACCTGGTGGAGTATGAGTTCCATGACCACCGGGAACTTGCACTGGAGGCAGACCTTCTGGTGGATTCCAGAGGGTCTGAAGAAGCATATGGGGGTAATCCTGAAGGAGGGGCTCAGGTTTTCCCTAATCAAGTGAGGAAGGGGAGGGTTGTGGTAACCCAGATAGGTCCCAGAGTAGTGGGAGGGGTGTAGGGTCCTATGTCCTGTCTCAGAGGAGAAGGGGTGGGAGTGGACTCTGTCCCGAGATGCCCAAAACCCAGTCCAAAGGCCTGGTTGGTTCCTTGAGTGAACACCAGGAGGGGGCCTAGTCTTTACCAGCAGGCCATCCCCTGAGGGGGATCCCAAAGTGTCAGGTGAGCTGGGGGGACTGCTGTAACCAGCGTCCCACCAGTTCTGGTGTCTGGCAGCACTTCTCCAGTTGGGAGGGTGCATGAGTCCAGAGAGAGGGGTGAGGGGGGATGCAGCCCCCAGTGAAAGGACCAGTGGGTCAGGGGTTGCTAGCTCTGAGGTCAAAGCACCCCAGGACTGACCCTGGTGAGGCCACTTCATGCCTGGGGGGTCTTCATGCTGTGTTAAGTGGACAGAAGGCTGGAGGCCTGCGCCAGGCAGACTCTTGCACAACTCCTGGGGAGTGTGTTTCCCCTGGGGGGGATGGTGTACTCCCCCAGAAGTCCTGGGTTGCCAGGCACAGGTCCAGCCTGAGGGTGCAGACTCTGGGTTGGAGGGCCAGATTCAGGGTGTCCCCCCTGACCTGGCGGGAGAGGCGATTGCTAACAGTAGCCCTACTGGTTTGTCTTCTGGGGCACCGCTCCAATTTGGAGGGTGCAGAGCCCCAGTAGGGGGGGCAGGGAGAGGGCAGCCTCACCCCTGACCCCTGCCCAGCCGTAGGGTAAAGACCCTGAGCTTATGTACCAGTTGCAGGATAGCACCCCTAAACTGGTGAGCGAATTGAGCAGGACACCTGCCACAGGTGCCCCCTGCAATTCTGGATTCTGGGGGTACCGCTCCAGGTGGGAGGGTGCAGAGCCTACCCCGGTCCATTGTTCAGCCTTAGGGTACAGACCCTGAGCTGGTGGGCCAGTGTTAGGAGGCCATACCTGACATGGCAGTGGGGAGAGTAGACAAAAAGTGCCAGGCACCTGGGGCTACCACCCCCTACTCTCTGACACCACTGTGGTTAGAGAACCATGAGAGGCCTAAGGCCTGACTCTCCTCACTGACAGCTGTCAGTGGCCACTGTGACTGGCTGTCCTGGGGTACAGAATTGCCCCTGGTGAGGGGACCGGAGTCACACCCAGGGGGTGGACTGGGCCACACCACTGTGTTGGCCGTGGTGGTACTGTCTACCTGCTGGGACACACCTGTGAGCAAGCTAAGGTTAGGTGCTGCACAGATGGTGTCCACAGGTGAGGAAAAGGGTTCCCCATGGGTTAGCTTAGTGGGCCCTTAGAGTATTGACAGAGGGATCCAACTGGGTTCAGCAAGGCGTAGAACCAGAACATGCCCCCGCTGTTGTGGGCCAGGTCTATGTTCTATCGCCCCAAGCAGGGAAGTCCATCAAGGGATTGATTAGGCTACCCTGGCTTTAGGCTGGGAGGGGGTTGTGTTAGACTTGGCTTTTTCAGCTGGTTTACCCCCAGACTTTTAGCTTTTTGGCCTCTTGTTTTTACTCTGGTTTTGTTGGTTTTAGGACTCTGGGCACTTTACCACTGCTATTCAGTGCTAAAGTGCACATGCTCTACCTGTAAATTGTGTTTATGGATTGGTGATTACATGATTAGCATATTTGATTTACTGGTAAGTCCCTAGTACAGTGTACTGTGTGTGCCCATGGCCTGTAAATCAAATGCTGCAAGTGGGCCTGCAGCACTGATCGTGCCACTCACATGAGCAGCTTCTAAATGTAACTCAGACCTGCCACTGCAGTGTCTGTGCGCAGTTTGGTACTGCCATGTTGACCTGACAGGTGCATCCACTTTCCAGGCCCTAACTTTCCCTTTTCTTACATGTAAGACACCCCTAAGTTAGGCCCAAGGTCGCCCCATGGGTAGGGTGCAGTGTATGTGAAAGGTAAGACATGTACTGAGGTGTGTGACATGTCCTGATAGTGAAATACAGTATATTTCGTTTTTCACTATTGAAAGGCAATCAGGCCCATAGGATAGAATGGGGTTTTATTTATAACATCTTATAAATATAACTTCCCATTGGGACAAGCTAGAAATATGGAGTTTAGTATGCCTGAACTCAGAATATAAAAATGCATCTTTTAGTAAAGATGATTTTTATATTGTCTGTTTGAAAATACCACTTTTAAAAAGTGGGTATTTTCTTTTTCTTGCTTAGCCATCCTGTGTGCCTCTGCTGGGTTGTGGATTGATTGTCTCACTTTGGAGTGACATGGGCTGGGGATGTGCATTCTCTCAGACAGCCACTGGGGGGAGGTTGATGTGTGTGCTGCCTTTCCTGAATGATTAAGGGCAGGGCTGAATAGACCTGGGCTGCATTCAGAGTGGTGGGAGGAGTTTTCACTATCACCTGAATAGGCCTGGTCTGCATTTAGAGTAGTGGGAGGAGATTTCCCTTGAACCCGAATAGGCCCTGTCTGCCTTGGACAATGGTGCCTCCACCTCCTGCTGGGAAGCTGGACCAGAGAGGACAGAACTGGTTTGGGCTGAGCACAGACACTCTCTGCCCAAAAGAACAAATAGAAACTGAGTATAAATATTGGGACCCAGACCCCAGAACTTTAGATTATTGCTGAAGTAAGGAACCTGCCAGGAAGAAGGGCTGGAAAAGCTGTCAGGAGGAACTGACACTTTGCTGCGTGCTCTGCTGTGTTGGACTGCTGCTTGCTGCTTCTGTCTTGGGCAGGGAAAGGACTGTATTGCACCTTCATCATCCTGCTGTTAGGGTTTTCTCCAAGGGCTTGAAGTAGAGCTTGCCTCCTGTTGGAAGTCTCAGGGAGATAAAAGACTTCAGAGAACTCGCTGGAATCAAGGAACCTACCAAGAAGAAGAGTTGGAAGAGCTGCCAGGAGGAGTACTGCCCCATTGCTGTGTTGTTGCTTTGTTGGGTTGACCTGCTGTTGCTGCTTCTGCCTTGGGCAGTGAAAGAACTTTCTTTACTCATGCTGAGTATCTCCAAGGGCTTGAAGTAGAGCTTGCCTCCTGTTCTGAAGTCTCAGGGACTGCAAAGACTTCACCAACCTCTGGGTACCGCTCCTGGAACCGTTGTTTCAGTTGCCACAGACAAGGGAAAATCAACCGACTCCATCACCAACTCCGTCACAGGCTCCGTGTCCTGAAGACACTGCAGAGGGCACCGCCACATCTCGCACCACAACCCTTGGTCTCACTGACGACTACCACCGCCGCCGCCACCGAGCCACTGCTTGAACCGTGACCTATGGGCACCGCACTCTGCACCGCCTCGCTTCACTTCGCCACCCTGGTCTCACCGACACCGTCGTTGCCTGCTGATGTAGACATCCTTGACCGCATCATGGCTAGGGGCACCGCTTGTAAGTTTCACGATGCACTGCCTCGTACCGCACTGCAGTCTGGACCGACCGAGACCAGCTTCCCGCAACTGGCTCTGTCGCCTGCACAGTGATCTGTCAGCACTGCATCGAGCACCACCTTCACTCCGTACCCCAGCCCTGATCTCACCAACGCCGCTGGACGGCCGTCACGACCCACTGCCTGCACCACGCCTTGAGGGCACCGCACGCTGCACCACTTCACTTCACATCTCATCCGCGACGGTTGCCACGACCGGCTCGCACCAATGTGTCGGCGTGAATGCAAAATGTACTGTTTACGAGTCTGCCGACAACCCCGACGGACGCGGTTAGACAGAACTGTTGGATTCTGTTGTTTTCAGTATCGCGGTAGCCCCAGACGGAGCTACCAGCTCAGAAGAACTGTTTTTTAAAGATATTTCTGCAACTTTAAAGGATATCTTGCAAAGTATATAATTTAAGTACTGTATGTTGGACTCTTATCGTTTTGGTCTTGTTTCGGATACATAAAAATATTGGATATTTTTCTAAACAGGTGTGGTGTCCTTTTGTAGTCTTTTAACTGTATTACTGTTGATTATGTGCAAATGTTTCACACAATGCTTTTGAGATAAGCCTGACTGCTTGTGCCAAGCTACCAAGAGGGTGAGCAGGGGCTATTAAAGGAGTATAACTCCCTTACCCTGACTAGGAAGAAGGGTCCCTACTTGGACACAGGTACCTACCTCTGCCAACTAGAGATCCCCCATTTCTAACATTGGTTGTCAGCAGTGAGGAAAGGACTTGTGTTCGCACTTGACCTACAGTGATTGGTATACACTACTACCATAATGCAGACCACTACTTACCACATACTGGGTTTTTCCTTTTTGATCTATTTTTGTCTTTCCCTTTCTTTGAACTCGAACTTACTACTGCATCATGTCTCAGTCAAGAGCATCGTCAGTTACATTCCTAGATTTGGTTTTTGAGGAGGATAGCTTGGAAACCTACACTGTAAAGGAATTGAAGGCAGTTTGCAAAAACCTCAAAGTCCCATTGAGAGGTCTCACCAAAAAGGTGAAGCTACGAAAGGTGCTGAGGGCCTGGGTAGCAGCCAGGAGTGCCAGTGGGCATACTGAGGATCCTAGTGTGGAGACTGGGCAGCCGATTCAAAGGGAAGATGTGCTGAGGGCTCAGGAGCTGTTAGGAGGGGAGGTACCCTCTGGGTCAGGCAGCAGTAGTCCCTCTCCAGGTCTACCTCCAGAGGAGCTGGAGAATAGGAGCAGAGCTGGGAGGCTCGAGTTGGAGCAGGTGAAAAGGCAAATGGAGCTGATGGAAAGGGAAATGATTTTAGCTTATGAGCTTAAAGTGAGAGAGGTGGAGCTGGACTGGGAAGCCAGGAGGGCTAGGTCCATCCCAGATGGTGGCAGCAAAACTGTTAGGTCCAGTACTGAGGATGAGGTACGCACACACACAGACTTGGAGCCCTGCTTCAAGGAGGGGGTTGACATACACCAGGGGGTTCAGGATTATGAGGTAACTCCAGTGGTTTGCTGTGTCCCTGAGGTGGATTGGGGAACTGGCACAGGGGATCATATTCCTGGGGGTGGGAGGGAAACTCTACTGTCTCTAGCTGAGAGGTGCAGGTAGAGGGGTCCCCCCATGGTAGAAGCCCTGGTAAGTGAGTATGGAGATCAGCAAGAATAGTATGGGTTAAGGGACAGCAACAGCCAGACACTGCCTCACCAGTCTTGCGAGAGTGATGTGGGGTACTTTTCTGAGGCACTGGATGATTGGGAGAAGGGTAGTTTGGTTGACACATGTGAGGGACTGTGTAATTTGGATGCTGGAGAGCATATGTTCAGTCCCTGTTTTCCAGAGCTATTTCAACACCTGGTGGAGTATGAGTTCCATGACCACCGGGAACTTGCACTGGAGGCAGACCTTCTGGTGGATTCCAGAGGGTCTGAAGAAGCATATGGGGGTAATCCTGAAGGAGGGGCTCAGGTTTTCCCTAATCAAGTGAGGAAGGGGAGGGTTGTGGTAACCCAGATAGGTCCCAGAGTAGTGGGAGGGGTGTAGGGTCCTATGTCCTGTCTCAGAGGAGAAGGGGTGGGAGTGGACTCTGTCCCGAGATGCCCAAAACCCAGTCCAAAGGCCTGGTTGGTTCCTTGAGTGAACACCAGGAGGGGGCCTAGTCTTTACCAGCAGGCCATCCCCTGAGGGGGATCCCAAAGTGTCAGGTGAGCTGGGGGGACTGCTGTAACCAGCGTCCCACCAGTTCTGGTGTCTGGCAGCACTTCTCCAGTTGGGAGGGTGCATGAGTCCAGAGAGAGGGGTGAGGGGGGATGCAGCCCCCAGTGAAAGGACCAGTGGGTCAGGGGTTGCTAGCTCTGAGGTCAAAGCACCCCAGGACTGACCCTGGTGAGGCCACTTCATGCCTGGGGGGTCTTCATGCTGTGTTAAGTGGACAGAAGGCTGGAGGCCTGCACCAGGCAGACTCTTGCACAACTCCTGGGGAGTGTGTTTCCCCTGGGGGGGATGGTGTACTCCCCCAGAAGTCCTGGGTTGCCAGGCACAGGTCCAGCCTGAGGGTGCAGACTCTGGGTTGGAGGGCCAGATTCAGGGTGTCCCCCCTGACCTGGCGGGAGAGGCGATTGCTAACAGTAGCCCTACTGGTTTGTCTTCTGGGGCACCGCTCCAATTTGGAGGGTGCAGAGCCCCAGTAGGGGGGGCAGGGAGAGGGCAGCCTCACCCCTCACCCCTGACCCCTGCCCAGCCGTAGGGTAAAGACCCTGAGCTTATGTACCAGTTGCAGGATAGCACCCCTAAACTGGTGAGCGAATTGAGCAGGACACCTGCCACAGGTGCCCCCTGCAATTCTGGATTCTGGGGATACCGCTCCAGGTGGGAGGGTGCAGAGCCTACCCCGGTCCATTGTTCAGCCTTAGGGTACAGACCCTGAGCTGGTGGGCCAGTGTTAGGAGGCCATACCTGACATGGCAGTGGGGAGAGTAGACAAAAAGTGCCAGGCACCTGGGGCTACCACCCCTACTCTCTGACACCACTGTGGTTAGAGAACCATGAGAGGCCTAAGGCCTGACTCTCCTCACTGACAGCTGTCAGTGGCCACTGTGACTGGCTGTCCTGGGGTACAGAATTGCCCCTGGTGAGGGGACCGGAGTCACACCCAGGGGGTGGACTGGGCCACACCACTGTGTTGGCCGTGGTGGTACTGTCTACCTGCTGGGACACACCTGTGAGCAAGCTAAGGTTAGGTGCTGCACAGATGGTGTCCACAGGTGAGGAAAAGGGTTCCCCATGGGTTAGCTTAGTGGGCCCTTAGAGTATTGACAGAGGGATCCAACTGGGTTCAGCAAGGCGTAGAACCAGAACATGCCCCCGCTGTTGTGGGCCAGGTCTATGTTCTATCGCCCCAAGCAGGGAAGTCCATCAAGGGATTGATTAGGCTACCCTGGCTTTAGGCTGGGAGGGGGTTGTGTTAGACTTGGCTTTTTCAGCTGGTTTACCCCCAGACTTTTAGCTTTTTGGCCTCTTGTTTTTACCCTGGTTTTGTTGGTTTTAGGACTCTGGGCACTTTACCACTGCTATTCAGTGCTAAAGTGCACATGCTCTACCTGTAAATTGTGTTTATGGATTGGTGATTCCATGATTAGCATATTTGATTTACTGGTAAGTCCCTAGTACAGTGCACTGTGTGTGCCCATGGCCTGTAAATCAAATGCTGCCAGTGGGCCTGCAGCACTGATCGTGCCACTCACATGAGCAGCTTCTAAATGTAACTCAGACCTGCCAATGCAGTGTCTGTTCGCAGTTTGCTTCTGCCATGTCGACCATGCAGGTGCACCCACTTGCCAGGCCCTAACCTTCCCTTTTGTTACATGTAAGATACCCCTAAGGTAGGCCCAAGGTCACCCCATGGGCAGGGTGCAGTGTATGTGAAAGGTAGGACATGTACTGAGGTGTGTGACATGTCCTGATAGTCAAATACAGTGTATTTTGTTTTTCACTATTGAAAGGCTGTCTGTCCTATAGGATAGAATGGTATTTTATTCTTACAAATATAACTTCCTATTGGGACAAGGTAGAAAGATAGAGTTTAGTATGCCTGAAGTCAGAATATAAAAATGCATCTTTTATTAAAGATAATTTTTATATTGTGTGTTTGAAAATACCTCTTTTAGAAAGTGGGTATTTTCTTGCTTAGCCATCCTGTGTGCCTCTGGTGGGTTGTGGATTGACTGTCTGGCTTCGGAGTGACAGGGGCTAGGGATGTGCATTCTCTCAGAGAGCCACTGGGGGGAGGGTTGATGTGTGTGCTGCCTTTCCTGAATGAGTCAGGGCTGGGCTGAATAGACCTGGGCTGCATTCAGAGTAGTGGGAGGCATTTTCACTAGCACCTGAATAAGCCTGGTCTGCATTTAGAGTAGTGGGAGGAGATTTCCCGTGCACTTGAATAGGTCCTGTCTGCCTTTGACAATGGTGTCTCCACCTCCTGCCGGGAAGCTGGACAAGAGAGGACAGAACTGGTTTGGGTTGGGCACAGACACTCTCTGCCCAAAAGAACAAATAGAAACTGAGAATAAATATTGGGGCCCAGAGCTTTAGATTCCTGCTGAATTAAGGAACCTGCCAGGAAGAAGGGCTGGAAAAGCTGTTAGGAGAAATTACCACTTTGCTGCATGCTCTGCTGTGTTGGCCTACTGCTTGCTGCTTCTGTCTTGGGCAGGGAAGGGACTGGATTGTACTTTCATAATCCCGCTGTTAGGGTATTCTCCAAGGGCTTGAAGTAGAGCTTGCCTCCTGTTGGAAGTCTCAGGGAGATAAAAGACTTCAGAGAACTCGCTGGAATCAAGGAAGCTGCCAAGAAGAAGAGCTGGAAGAGCTGTCAGGAAGAGTACTGCCCCATTGCTGTGTTGTTGCTTTGTTGGGTTGGCCTGCAGTTGCTGCTTCTGCCTTGGGCAGTGAAAGGACTGGACTGAACTTTCTTTACTCGTGCTGAGTATCTCCAAGGGCTTGAAGTAGAGCTTGCCTCCTGTTCTGAAGTCTCAGGGACTGTAAAGACTTCACCAACCTCTGGGTACTGCTTCTGGAACTGTTATTTCAGTTGCCACATAGAAGGGAAAATCAACCGACTTCGTCACTGACTCAGTCGCTGGCTCAGTGTTCTGAAGACACCGCAGAGGGCACCGTCGCATCTCGCACCGCAACCCTGGTCTCACCTACGATGATGACCGATGCAGCTGCCACCGAGCCGCTGCTTGCAACGTGACCTGTGGGCACCGCACTCCGCACTGCCTCGCTTCACTTCGCCACCATGGTCTCACCGACACCTTCGCTGCGTGCTGACTTCGACAACCGTGACTGCATCGTGGCTGGGGGCACCGCTCCTAAGTTTCACGACGCACCTCCTCCTACCACACCGCAGTCTGGACCGACCAACGCCAGCTTCCTGCAACCTGCTTTGTCACCTACACCATGATCTTCAGCACCGCATCGAGCACCGCCTTCACTCCGCACTGCAGCCCTGGTCTCACCGATGCCGCTGGACAACAGTCACCGAGCCGCTGCCTGCACCACGCCTTGAGGGCACCGCACGCTGCACAGCTTCACTTAACATCGCAACTGCAACGGTTGCCATGACTGGCTCACACCGTGTGAACCGCAATGCAAAAGGTACTGTTTACGAATCTGCCGACACCCCCCGACCGACGCGGTCAGACGGAACTGTTGGATTCTGTTGTTTTCAGTATCGCAGTAGCCCCGGACGTAGCTACAGACTCGGAAGAACTGTGTTTTTGAGATATGTCTACAATTTTAAAGGATATCGTGCAAAGTATATATTTTTAAGTACTGTATGTTGGACTCTTATCGTTTTGGTCTTGTTTCGGATTTATAAAAATATTGGTTATTTTTCTATACTGGTGTGGTGTCCTTTTGTAGTGTTTTCACTCTATTACTGTTAGTTATGTGCAAATGCTTTACACACTGATTCTGAGATAAGCCTGACTGCTTGTGCCAGGCTACCAAGGGGGTGAGCAGTGGTTATTTTAGGAGTGCATCTTCCTTACACTGGCTAGGAAGAAGGGTCCCTACTTGGACAAAGGTACCTAGCTCTGCCAACTAGAGACCCCGATTTCTAACAATGACATTTTTACTCAAGATATAACTGCTTTGAGATGTACATGCATGATAAAAAGTGTTTTATAAATGAAAAATGACACAAGGTTCTTAATTTCATGTCACTCCATAAAGGATTATCATAGATAGATGACAGATACACAGCAGAACACCTACATAGAATAATCTGTGTGGCACCCACTGACAACCAGGACATACAAGGTAAAGAAGATATGTACTGACAAGACCAACTAACATTTTCCTGAGAGCAGGAGGCCAAAGAGAAATAGTCACCTAATATAGATTTGTGGCAAAAATCAATGATGCTGCATAGTCAATGAGCACTTCCAGACACCTATTAAGGTCAAAGGAGCTCTGGCACCCAGTGATGGTAACCTTAGCTTGCATATATGTGAGAATTATATGGTTATGGTAGATATTTCTTTGGCCCGGTGTTGTTTCCCAAATAAACAAGAGGATAACGCCTGCCAAGTTTCCAAATCTCTACCACGGGAGCATCATTTCTGTGTGGGGAGACCTAGACTCTTATGAGCAATAATGCACACAAGGTAACCAGATGCTCAGGGGACCCAGGGGAACATCAATGTGGGTCTAGTCCAAGCAGGCTGTTACCTCATGCAGAAGACTGGAGAGCAACAACACAATTTCAGTTGCTGAAAATCTCAAACATCATGATCAACATGTTCTTCCAGAAAGCCGATGAGAGTGGAAAGGTTTGCCATGTAGCAAAAAAAGAATTCTTTAAATGTTGAAAATATATATACTGTGGCATGTGTTTAATCAGAAATAAGATGATACCTGTAACCTAGAGACAAGTACCCTGAACCAGCATTTTGCTTCCAGTTACTTTCCAAATTTTTCAAATGTATTTCATTCATTCATTTTATCACTTGTGCATGTTTCAAACTCAGAGGCAAACCATATATTACCTGGTATCTAGGTGCATAGGAGACTAAGGGGAAATCTACTGTTGGTCAAGCCCTGGCACCATTATATTTCTGCAGGAGGCAGACAGAAGAGAATTGCCATATGTTTTAAACAGATTGCTGAAAACTTGTCAAATATAAGTTCAGCACATTCTCCTGGCAAGCTGATCAGAGCAAGGGAAATAAATCATATGATGGGTAAAGGATGAAAATGTATGCTTGTTTTAAATTTCCATATACCCAATAAGTGATACCTGTGACCAAAATGATGGGTACCGTAATCTGGTATTTTGCTTTCAGTTGGTTTCCAGATTTCACAAATGTTCTACTCCCAGTTTATTGCCTCTAGATACACCATAGTCAGAGAAAACCAATACATTTATGGTTCCTTCATATCCAAGTGGCCAAGGCAACGTGGTCAAGTCCTGGCAGGCATATGTTCCTGCACAAGGCAGACAGGATAAAATTACAGGTTTTAGAAAAAAATGCTGAAAATTTGTCAAACATCATGTTCACACTATTCTCACAGCCAACCAATCAGAGCGAGGGCTTAGGTTATTTGGAGGTTTAAAACATATATTACTAGCATTAATAGCATGTTTCCTACAAATCAATTATGTTACCTTCCAGACAGAGATGTTGACGTGGTCTGGTGAGTGGGGCTGCGGTTTGGGGGGTGGGGGTAGTTTTTAGGGGTGGGGTCGTTTTTAGGGCTGGGGGTTGAGGTTGTTTTCAGGATCTAGGGGTCGGGGTTGTTTTTAGGGCTCAGGGGTGTCAGGATTGTTTTCAGGGCTCAGGGAGGGGTTGGGTTGCTTTTAGGGCTTGTGGTTGCGGTTGTTTTTAGGCCTCGGGGGTCGAGGTTGTTTTTAGGGATCAGGCTGGGGTTCGTGGTTGTTTTTAAGGCTCAGGGGGGCTCGGGGTAGTTTTTAGGGCTTGGGGTCGGGCTGTTTTTAGGACTCAGGGGGGTCGGGTTGTTTTCAGGGCTCAGGAAGGAGTCAGGGGGATTTTAGGTCTGGGGGTTGGGGTTGCTTTTAGGCCTAAGGGGGCCGAGGTTGTTTTTAGGGCTCAGGGTAGCTATGGGGTTGTTTTTAGGGCTCAGGGAGGTTTGGGGTTGTTTTTAGGGCTCAGGGGGTCGGGTTATTTTTAGGGCTCAGGGCGGTGTGGCTATGGTGTGATCTTTACCACAGATATCCCTTTACCAGTCATGCCTTTACCACAAAATTGCATGGTAAAGGCATGTTTGGTAAAGGAATGTGTTGCTAAGGCGCATTTGTCCTTTGGGCAGCGTTGTATAGGAATGCACGGTTTAGCTATGCGCGCCTCTGTCATACAACCCTTTTTTCAGGTACTTCTATGCTCAGGACACTCAGAGGAAACTGAGGTAGGCCAGTCCCATGCAGACATATGTTCATGTGCAATTATTTCTGGCAAGGATTTCCACTTTTGGAATAAAATTGCTGAAATCTGACAAACGTCATGTTCTGCACATTCACCTGGCCAGTCAATCTAAGGAATGGATGTCCAGATTGGACCACTTGATACCTTATGTTGTACAGAATTAAAAAGTATTAATGTTTTAAGTCTTTCCATATAGTCATGATTTTGATGTCTGTAAGTAAATGAGCAGAGAATCTTTAATACTTAAAAAAATCATGTTAAATGTTTATACAATACTTAAATAATTCAATATTATAAATCAAAAATTATGTAAAATGTTAACGTATTTTAATGGGCTTTTTCACAGTACTGCACATTTATATATCATAGTAGCAATTCAGTATGTCCTTTTCATCATGCCCCCCCTAGGGAGTGGCACCTAAATAGGTCAACTGCAGGGTTCCAAGGTGCATGCAATTATATCATTGATCACATTTCCACTGCTTCCAGCCATGTGCTTCCCCATTAGTAGGATGTATTTAACCAAAATCTGTAGCACACAATCATGTAGTATATATATAATAAGATAAAAACCCTGAAAACAATGGTATAACCAACAGTGTAAACAGTGGCTTCCAAGTGGGCTATCATTCAGCACAACTAAAAGGAGAATGTAGGGGACAGGAGCCTGGGGAGCCTCCCAAGTTAAAAGCGCAGTTTCAGAAAGTAGGGTTCATGCAAGTCCACTGAGTCCAGTAGCAGTACACTCAAGGAGCAGCCCTCAATCGCTACAAGCAACTAACCACAGCAGCATCCAGTTCCTGAATGCATGGCGGTACACGTCAGCCATACCCCCAGGCTGACCTCTAATCAGCTATCCATTCTCACTCCTGAGCTGTCAAAATGAATAATGCTGTAGCATTTTTGTTTTCTCTTACATTTAAAATAAATGTATACAATTAATCTAGATTCATATTTAATATAACATATTCTTAGTATTTTATCTTTTTAAAGTTTGATAAACTTTAAGTTGTCCATATACTTTGCCATAGGGAGATCTTAGGGTGGAGATTTCCGTATAGTAGAATACTGGGAAATGTTTATTAAACTTTGAAAAACCTATATTTTGGTTTACTTACCCAACATTTACTACACCACTTGCTCTGGAGCCAGTCAAGAATAAACAATAGGGTAAACAGTAATGTGTTAGATTTTCAAAAAAACCTCTCATATTTCATGATGGTGTATGGGAAGAGAAATGTTAACGAGTCAAAGTGTTATATTAAGAAGGTAGTGTAATGTTTCACAAATATGATAACTCTACTGCAACAGGATGTTTCATACTGCAGACAATAGAAATACAGAAAATGTGTGTCTCAGGCACATTCACGGAATGTTACATAAATTATAATATCTCGTGTATATTTGAGGCGCCTGTGAATCAGGACTGTGGGTCAGAAATATAAGGAAAAGGCGGAATTGACTCTCAGACTTTTTTGTACACCTATGTTTCACTAAGATGTGGAAAAGGTGAAATATCTGATCAGAGCTAACTGTTCCTGATTTCTGAAAATATTTGAGGTTACATATTGAACTTCCAACCTAGGAGAATCTGCATACAGTTTCCCTTTAGTATTCTTTGAAAGCATTGCTAAATATTAGTTAGTTAAAGGTGTGTACGGGACTTGTCTACGAGTATATTGGTAAACTCACAAAGACAGAACTCTGCGGACATTAACAAACATTCCCAATGCATTTTCCCAACTTAAATGCAAGAGGAAAATTGCCCAATAGATGGAAGATTGAGGGAACTCTTAAGGACTGGTGTTTCCCATACAGCCCCCTATTTCCATGCCGTGTAATGTCAAGAGTTTTGTTTCGTGAAAGCATGTTTTCCATGTGGAAAACAAACAACTGTGATAAGAAAATATTTCTAAATTAGCTTTCACCTAACTCTCAGCCTGTAAAAAGTATATGTGCGTAAGGATGCTTTAATGTTAAGAAAATACAGATAATTTGCAGAAAATCCTGTTACAGGTTTTATTACAACGCTAAAAACTTTAACAGGTGGGCACATTTTCCAGAACTGCATTTGTCAGGTAGAGGCAGAAAAGTGAGTGTTGTCGTTGAAGTGCCATGAACGTTGGAATTGCATACGTGCTGAACACTCAGCCAAGGGCTCATTTATGTTTTGGCAGATACCCATCACTCCACTAGGTCAGCAGGGTCCCTAGTTAGACATTGCGGCCTGCCTGGCAGTGATCTACATGTTTAAGTCGGTCTGCTAAGCGGACAACCATGTTTGTTTCACCCAGCTTGATATTTTTGATTTGTTTGTCTGAAACAAACTCCCAAACCTTGTAATTAAGAAAAACAAAAGAACAATAACTGACATAGTGAGTTTACTCCTTCTGAGAAAGGGCCGTTGTTTATTTTGCCTTCCTTTTCCCCCCCATGCCCTGCAAGGTAGAACCCGGCATGGAGAAACGTTGACAGTTGCCACCAGTGCTTAAATTGCAAAAAAACATTAAGTGCCAGGGCCCTTCTCTGATTGCCACTGCAGCCTGCACCACCCCTACCCTGGCAGCCCTGCCAATGACAGTACCTTCATAACACCATCGCACTCCAACAAGTGTGACAATTCAGACTATTTCAGGCTACACAAGCCAAAATAATGGCATGAGGGGCTGGTATTATTGACTTTACAATGTATATAGACTTAATAAACACAGTTGTTGTGCTCATCTCAAAACTAAAAAGACAGCACCACCATGTGGTGGACTGTCACTAGAGCTGGTGCTGACAACTGAGTGCCGGTGTCGAGCACCGGAAACCACCAGCATACATTAAGCACTAGTTGCCACGCCCTTAATATCGCAGGGCACCATGAGTGTGTTTTGCTGACTCTGGGGCGGACAGGTAACCAATTCAAGTAACTCTGACAGTCTAAAACCCAGCTGAGTCGGCATCATCCTGATTCTATGGTTCCTTAATTCTAAATGAGTTGATAGAACCGTGGGTTTGGGGGGCATGAGTGCCTTCGATTTATAATGGTGCAAGTCATCCCGCCAAACTCTAAGGGGCATATTTATGACTGTTGAGCAGCACATCACCTTGCTGGGCAGCCTGCATCGCCGGGAAAGGCCAGGAATTCACTGTATTTACCCCAATACTTTGCATTCCTGTCTTTTCCCCAGTGCTAGCACACAATAGGATGACTAGCGCCAACGCAGATACCCTTGCACCATAGTGCATGGGTGCCTCCATTGCATGCAGGATTGTTTTTCTGCGGGTGCCTGCGGGAAGGGGCACCTTCTGGCACAAAAAGAATCCCTGAGAGGTATATTCCTCTTTCATGTGTGCTGCAGAATGCAACACACATAGAAAGAGGAAGCAACAATGAGAAATAAAGATATTTCTCCTTGTTACGCCTCCCCTGAGAAGGTGTTTCTTTTTGGCGGAGTTCCCGGGTCTACCAGTTCTGGTAAATCTGGGAATGCATTAAAAACCATGAGAGTAGCGTGGGAACACCCATGAAATGCTTTCCCAGGACAGAGTAACACAACGCAGAGATTTGAGCTGCTTTGCGGTACCACTGATTTATGAAGCCACTCAGGGCATTTTTGAGTTGAGTTGCACATGTGTGGTGCATGTGTGGCGCAAGTGCAGGCGCAACGCAACTGGGATCCTAACTATGTCCCAAAATGTGGTCCTAACCATTTAAGGACATGCAGAGTCGCACTTTCATTACATTTCCGATATACAAGAGCGTCAAATAAGAATAACTGTGCAATAAGTGTGGTAAAACGATACTTGGACCCCTTTCTTTTCATAGCTGAACAGTAAGGGGTGTCAAAACACATTTCCATGTGACAAAAAGAGGACAAAGTAGCGGTGCAACTGTGCTAATTACCAGAACGTTTTGCCACGTGTATGTATTGTGCTAAGAGCTGTTTTCCATGTACTATGCCTGGGTAGTTTGTAAATTACCTAAAATAGGTAGACAGACCTTAGATTTATTTCTGGTGTCCTAATGACTTCTCTATTCCTTGTGAATAAGAAACCATGTACTCATCAAAGTTATTGCCGCTTGGAGGTGTGGTTACTTCTCCAGCCTGGGTCATTATTTCGTTTTCACTGCACTCATTTCTATGCAAGGACATTCGGCATACTAAATTTAATACAAAGCTGAAGCGTCATTTCTAAATTTGAGAAGTGTGTTTGCATACATGAATATATTGTAATTATAAATCTATTTTTTAACTGGCAGAGGTATGGCTTTTATTACACATGTTAAAATGTCATGATCATTTATTATCCAAATCCATTTTAATGTGAATCTGAAAAGTGCAATTTTCTTAAAAGGAAGAAAACATATGGGCAAAAGAAACAGTACATGGATTACGGGCTATAACAGAAAACAGTTTCGGGACATTTGCCAGGTCTTCTTTCTCAATGCTTTTTAAGAGAAAGCAAAGAAAATAATGAGCACACCTACGTATTCGGTAAAATATTGCTCTATATATTCACATCACCCTCTATATTTGCATATGTGACTATGCTTTCATCTAACTATACCACTATACCTACCTCTTCTATAACGCCTAACTCTTACTCTAACTCAACCATAACTCTTTTTTCACCTTCGCTCATTTCTAACTAATTTCACATTACACGTTTCAAAATGATGAAAAGATTAACATTTATTCATTACTCGTTTTCACTAAAGCAATCTGCATATAATTTGGCTTTCATTTTGGGGGAATCATTATTGTTATAATTCTTCATTATACTTCCTTTACTTTCAAATAATGTGAAGGGAGAAGGATAAGTCTGAATCTGAAAGTAAGTCATAGAGAATTGAATACAATGTAGAGGTTCCTAAGGAATGGAGAAAGCAGGTGTAACTGCAGGACACATCCTTTATTTATTACTGCAATGTAGTGGGATGAGCAAACTGAGGTTGGAGCTATATAGATCATATTCTACCGCCAAAATGTACTAGGAATGAAGCATTGTGCACATTGGGTGGCCATGCCACCTGGCTAATGGTTATGAGAAGGTACAATGACTGGGTGCAGGGAATAGAACAGACCAACACTGTTGAGTTTGGCCCTTTCTGCAGGGTCACCACCAAACCTTTTTCCTCCACCCTCCTATTTTTGCTGAATTCACTTTTGCTGGACTTACAAATCTGCATAATTTACCACTGCTCCCCAGTGCTAAAGTGCTTGTGCCTTCTCCTTTAAACATAGTGAAATTGCTTACACCCATTGGCACATTTAATTTACTTGTAAGTTGCTTGCAAAGTGGTACAACATATACCAAAGGTATGTAAATTAAATTCCATTAGTGGACCTGCAGCACTACTTGCACCACCCACTTAAGTAGTCTTTTCAAACATGCCTTAGGCCTGCCATTGCAGCCAGTGTGCAGTTTTAAACTGCCATTTCGATCTGGCAAAATAAACCTTTTGCCAGGACTCAACCTTCCTTTTTAATACATATCAGCGTCCCCTAAGGTAGGCCCTAGACAGTCCATAGGGCAGGCTGCACTGTAATTAAAAAGTTGGACATGTCATTTTAAGTTTTACATGTCCTGGTAGTGAAAACTCCTAAACTCCTATATTAGTTTTCACTACTGAGAGGCCTAGCCCTCCCATTGGATAACATTGTCATAACTTATTACAATTAATACGCGATAATTTTTAATTGGGAGCCAGTAGGAATTTAGAGTGTGGTGTCTATTAAATTGCAATTTTAAAATCACTTTTATGGTAAAGTCAGATTTTAAGTCACATTTATGAAAATGCCACTTTTGGAAAGTTGGCATTTTCTTGTCCCAACCATTTGGTGCCTGCAGTCTGTATCATGGGTCATATAAATAGGTGTAACTGGCAGCTTGTCTTTTGGTATTGCTTCCAGACAGTGAGACAAAGCAGGAATAGGTATTGGCAGTGTGGGCCATCTTTGACTTGGTGAGGGGGAGGACCTGTCACTTACAACCCTTGCACATCACAAAGCCTCTGACTGAGCACATTCACAAAGGATTTGACACTAGTCGTTTGTGTCTCCAGACAAGCTGTGGCCAGGGCAGGGAGGCAGGAAATAACAAACACCTTTTGAGGTTGGAACATTCCAGAACCTACTCCTACTTCAAAGTGGGCTCTAGGTATAAATAATGGACCCTCAGACCCAACTCTACAGTACACATCTGGACCTGTGGAAGACCCAATAGGACTGTTGTGCTGCTCTGCTAGAAGGACTGCTACTCTGCTGCCCTGCTGCCTGAGTGAGACGGACCGGCCCTGCATTCTGACCCCTGGGCCACCAGAGTGACTCCAAGGGCTAGTACGATGGCCTTCAGATCAGAGCCTCAGGGACAGAAGAGGCTCCAACCACCTTGAAACCAGCACCTTGACTCTGCCTGCTGTGAGTCCTGCACCCCAAGTGGTGCCACCCCAGTCATGGAGCCTTGAAAGTGGGCCAGAAGGTGGCTCTGCCAGTCCAGCTATGGTCCTGTGAGCAGAACTGCCACTGCACAACACATCCCACACACAGGAATTCACATTGCAGTCCTGAAGATCCCTTTGAATTGCCAGTGCATGATGCATCCTCGTTGCAGGCTTCGCATATTAAGCCCCCCTTTGTCCGTATTCTCGATGGCGACGCAGGATTTCGCATTTCAGCCCGAAGTTATCTCGGAACCACTGATGTGCGATGCATCTTTGACTCAGGAATTCTCATCTCAAGCCCCTTATCAATGGGACCCTAGATGATGATGTGAGACCCTGCATCCCAGCCTTACAGCTTCCTCTGACCCACCATTGCACAATGCATCCTCGGCGTGGGATTTGCAGTGCTCCAGAACCACGATTTAAGGTACGTTGTCCAATAGCCCACCTTGGTCCCTGTATCAAGCCTATGATCCATGGCTGATTCGCAAGGCGCGACTAGCTGTAGCAGGCACCCGGCGTTTCCCAGGTGATCTATTGAATGGGAGCCTGTTTTGGACCCCTGGGGGCTTGGTTTTGTTACCAGGGGCCGGTTGTGCAGCATAGCTGCATTATCACCCCCCTGTAACAAAAGCGGCAGCGGTGAGATGGGAGTGGTGCTTCCAACTAGCACCCCCCCCTGAGGGCCAGCCGAGCTGCTGTTTGCCAGGGCCATTTTTGGTTCCCAGTCCGGCCGTGGCTGTCGACCTGAACTGGTGACTCCTGGTCCAGTGCAATCATAACATAAGTTGGCACTTTGAGCTTCTAAACACTGTTTTCACTTAAATCTTTAAAATTACATATTTCCAGTTCCACTGATTGGAATTTTGTCATTTTGGTCTCACATACTCTATTACATTTTACTCTACCTTTCTAAATTGGTGTGGGGTTTTTCTTGTGTTGCGTTCTCACTTTATTACTGCTTGAACTGCTGTATAAATGCTTTACATATTGTCTCTAAGTTAAGCCTGCCTGCTTTGTGCCAAGCTACAAGAAGGTTGAACCAAGGTTATTTTGGGGTTTGCTTGTGTTTCACCCTAACAGAGATTGTGATTGAAGTTTGAGTAGGTTTGACCCCCCCAACTTGCAACCCAATTTCTGCCATTGGTGTTCAGCAGTGAGATTAGGACTTGTGTTTGTGCAGGACCATGCACTGTTTTGTTGTTGAACTAAAATCCCAGATAGATATTTTGATACCAATTAAAGTTTTATTTTTATTTTACTTAATTGACCTTTTGCTTTTCCCAAGTCCACTATCCTTCTGTCTGACTGTCTGTGACCATATCTACACTAATGGAATCTGAGCTGGTCAACCTGGATAGCTACACTATCTTTGAGCTCTTGCAGTTCTGTAAGGAAAGGGGACTACCAACCATGAAATGCACCAAGAAGTTAGAGCTTCACAAAGCTCCGAGGACCTGGCCAGGGGTTTATCAGCTGCTGACAGCAACAGATGATGGAGGTGAGGAGGATGACATGGAGGGGTGGGAACAGGGCTTGGATGCAAGCCCTGAGATGCAGCACTCGGGGAGAGGGGTTACTTGTCTTATTGAGTTGGAACTCCCTGCCAAAGGGTAGAGCAGAGTGTCTTGATAAGGCCTCGCCCCAAAGGAGTTGTCAAACAGGAAGGCAGAAAGGGAGTTTAGCTGCAGATCGCCAAGCTCAAAATGGAGGAAAAGAAAGCTGAGGCAGAGATAGCCTTGGCTGAGAAGAAACTGGCCGTGGAGGAAAGGAGAATAGTCCATGAGGCAAGACTCAAAGAGCTGGACATAAGAGGTAGGTAAGAAAAGGCCAACAATAATGGTGGCAGCACACCCACAGCGCCCTCTGGAGACACGTGGGTGCACATTTCAAAGGATCTGGTGTCTAACATTGGTGTGGGGGGTGACTTAGATAAGTGGTTTGAAGCCGATGAGGTTGCTCAGGAGATGCATAAAGCCCAGAAGACACCTAGTTGATAATAATCTCTATGACCCCAGAGAGCTTAATAAGGAGGCTACTGTTGGTTCAGCAGCAGGGTCCTCAAGAAGATACCTGGGACTGACCCCAAGGAGGATGTTTCAGGTTCTCCCAAGCAGAGTGAGGGGGAAGTCAAGGAAGACACAGACAAGTCCCAGAGTAAGGTGGGGGGAAGGGTTCCCATGCCCCTTTTGAGAAACGGGGGAGGTTCTGGTGAGCTGTAGCCTTGGGTGCCCTATTTCCAACTGCACTGTTTTGATTGTTCCCAGCTAGTACACAAGCAGGGGGACTCTATCTGTCCTAAGAAACCACCCACTGGAGGGACCTTTACAGGGGTGGCCAATGTTGCCTTAGCTTTAAGTAGTCCCCAGTGGCAGGAGGTAGAGCATGCCCTAATCTCCCTTAGTAGGAAGGTGAACTCAGAGGGTAGAGCTGTGATCCCTGAAGGTAGAAGTTGTCACTTCCACCAGGCAAAGGTGAAAAGGGTCCCTGTCACTGCTCTGAGATTCTGGGGCCAGCCAGACCATGGTGGTGGAAAGGCTGATTTCCCCAGGGCAGTCAACCAGACAGGTGTGTAGGTTGACACAGACCAAGGGGCAGGAGTTTTCCTGCACCATATTTCTGGTATTCTTCAAATGGGGTGGGGAGGTGACCAAGAGGAGGGTCATAGTTAGTTATCAGATGCCCAATGACGCCATTCTGGGGTTGGAAGAGCTGGGAGGGGCTTCCGCCGAGGGTGGCCTGAAAGCTCAGATTTCTGGAGGTGCCACTCTCAAACGGAGAGTACAAAGTCCTAAGTGGCAGGACCAGGGGAGGAAAGACTCATCCGGACCCCTCTTCAGCCTCAGGGTACAGACCCTGGGCTGATTGGCCAGTCTCAGGCTACTACCCCATGACTGGTGGGAAGCCGAATGGAAGAAGAGCACCTAACACCAGTGCACACTGAGAAACCTCAGAGAACTCTGGATTGCCTGGGGTTTGGCTCTAGACTCTGACAGCTGTCAGTGACCTCTGTTGATTGCTGCCCTTAAGGCCAGAGTTCTCCTTGGGTTGGGGACAGAAGTCTGATCCAAGGGGTGGAATGGGCCACATCGCTATGGCGGTACTGTCTACCTACTAAAATGAACCTGTGAGCAAGTTAAAGGTAGGTGCTGCACAGATGGGGTCCAAAGGTGAGAAGAAGGGTTCCCCATGGAGCAGTTCAGTGGCTCATGAGAGTGTAGATAGAAGGATCCAACTGAGTTCAGAGGGACATCGAACTGGCAAGAGACTCTGCAGTAGAGGGCCATTGCCTGTGTGCTATCACCTAAGCAGAGAAACCTATCAAGGAATTGATTAGTCTAGCCTGGCTTTTGGCTAGAACGGGACATCTAGTTGGATTTTGCCCTCTCCGCAGGGTCATCCTCAATCTTTTTGCCTTCATCCGTACTATTTTTTCTGAATTTGTTTTTGTTGGCCTTCGAACCCTGCACACTTTACCACAGCTAACCAGTGCTAAAGTGCTCATGCACTCTACTTTAAACATAGTTAAATTGGCTTATAACCAATTAGCACATTTAATTTACGTGTAAGCCCCTAGTAAAGTGATACAACATGTAACCAGGGAATATAAATTAAATGCCACTAGTGGGCCTGCAGCAGTACTTGTGCTGCCCAATTCAGTTGCCTTTTAGGCATGTCTAAGGGCTGCTATTGCAGTCTGCATGCAGTTTTAACCTGCCATTTAAACCTGGCAAAAAAAACCTTCTGCCAGGCCTAAACCTTCCTTTTTAATACATATAAGTCACCCCTAAGTTAGGCCCTAGACAGCCCATAGGGCTAGGTTCATTGTAATTAAAAGGTTAGACAAGTTTTAGATGTCTGGTAGTAAAAACCCCTACATTTGTTTTTCACTACTGTGAGGCCGACCTCTCTCATAGGATAACATTGTGATAACTTATTACAATTAATAAATGAAAGCTTTCAATTGGGAGGAGATTGGAATGTAGAGTTTGGTGCCTATGGAATTTTAATTTAAAACCCTCTTGAATGGTAATGTCGGATTTTAAATCACAATTCTGAAAATGGCACTTTTGAAAAGTGGCCATTTTCTTGTCCCAACCAATTGGTACCTGCACCCTGTATCATGGGTCACATTACCAGGTCTGAGTGGCAGTTGGCCTTTGTATATTCTTCCCAGACAGCCCCACAATAGAGAGATTAAATGTGCCTAGATGGGCCTTCTCAGGCAGGATGGGCCATCTCAGGCAGGATGGGTGAGGAGCTGGGCCCCACTTGCAATTCAATAAGCTGTGCTCTGCTCACACACAAAGGATTTCACACTAGCCTAATTTGCCGGTAGCCAGGCTGGAGCCAGGGCAGGGAGGCAGAAAATTTCAAGAACTTTTGAAAGAGGGACCTCTAGAAACTTCTCCTATTTCACGGAAGGCACCAGCTATAAAAAAAAGAGACCCTCAGACCCACTCTTTAGATTACTTCTGGACCTGTGGACTCTGTTAGGAAGAGAGACTGCCCATCTATGAAGTCTGCTCTGTGACCCACTTGCTGACCATGGACAGCTTCTCTCTAAGGAATCTCAAAGGGTCAGTCAGCTGACCCCCTGTTAAAGCAACAGGGGCACACAGGGTACTTGGACGTCGACACAACTCCACGCATGTCGACTCAGTGCGAAGCAGCTCTTCATCAACATCAGCCCAGCTCAACGCTGCTCGTTCTTGATGGCGATAAATTGCAGTGCAATTCCTCGCAAGCCCCAGAAGCTTCTTCAAAGTGGATGCAGCCCAACACTGACACTGGCACTGACTCAGCCTGATGCCTCTCATCCTCAGCACCAATAACTGTAGCACAAGTCTTCGCAAGCCCCATTGGCTTGCCAGACAACTGCGCAGGATCTCGCACCCTCAAGCTTCCATCGATGGCTCATTGACTCTGCCACTGTGCGCCTTGATGAGAGACTTTGCACCCCACCTCTTTGTCGATGACTCCTCAACGCTGGCCCATGCTGCTCAACACAAGGACTTTGCATCTGAATGCCCAAGCCACAAGGTACTTTTTAGCAGATTGAACTGCGTCCTGTAGCTTAGCCCCGAGCCAGCCCCGCTCCATCGCAGTCAGCCTGAACTCATGACTTGGACCTGGCTACTGACACCAGATGATTGCGGTTGGCACTTTTTGGTTATTAGTGCTTAAATATTAATAAACGTTTAAAATTCCATATCTTTGGTGCTGCTGATAGGTTTGTTGTTGTTTTGGTGTCAAATTTTATAATAAATATTACTCTATATTTTCTAAATTGTGAGGGATTTAACTGGTGATGTGTATTTACTTTATTACTGTTTGAAGTGCGGTGTAAATACTGTACACATTGCCTCTAAGTTAAGCCTAACTGCTTTTGTGGCAATTTATTAGAGGGTTAGGCACAAAATAATTTGGGGTTTGCTTGTGTTTCACCCTGTGACTGGTGCTTGAGTAGGGTTTGACCCCACCTAAACCTGTAACTCGATTTCTCACAAACACCCAATGGAAATAGGTACTGTAGGTGTAAAACCCAATATAAGATGAGGATTGCTATCCATAAAGTAAACCACAAAAGTTAGAATGTTCTACTCACAGAAAAGAACAGATTTGCTACTGCTGCTTCCTAAACCTAAACCAGAAACAGTTCAGAAAAACAAAAGGCTTGTTAATCAAATGCACCAGTACCTACTGACACACCAAACTCATAACAGAAACATTAGAACATAATCAATAAAAATACCAGTTGAACTGAACTAGAAGCACTGGGTCACTATGGTGGGAACACCTGTTTCAGTGCTTTCATAGTAAGCCACAACTGGCCACTATAAAAATACATTTTTTATACTGGCTTTCTAAAGATCAATACATTTTACCACCATTCATGGTGGCACAGGGCTCAAAATGAATTATGAGGCAGTTTGACAGCTCACTTTGGAAATGTTTATTTCTGCTCTACTGTCAATTAGTACAGACTGTGAAACACTTGCCAGGAAATCATATTTTTTATTGCTCACAGTGACTTTGATGAACAGAGGAAATTGCTAATTTGAAGACAACATGTTCCAGAATATACCAGGGTCACATGTGGGCCAGTACCCGGGAATCCTTTGAGTAGTGACGTGAAGAGTACAACCAACCACAATCATATTAGAAGGAAGACAATCAGTAAGCAAAGTGGTTTTACTTGGCATTGTTCCTGATGGCAATGCATATATTGAATATATAAAAGTATATTTTGCAGACTGAATTATGGACAAGGAATTCCACCAAATTCTCTAAAAATCATTAAATGCCCCAGGTTATCAACTCACCAAGGCAACCAATTTGAGCACAAATATACCTGCAACGAATGGCTGAGTCGGTTCTAGTGGATGGGGCTGCCTGTGTTCTCGCTGCTCGAATGCGATAAGCCTGGAGAGAAGTAGTCAACTAGAAGAAACAGCTGAGGAGTGAAATGCTGTCTCTGGGACTGCTGTGGCACCCTAGAAGAGAGGTGGATGGCGAGACTGTCTCATACAGCAGGTGACTCTGTGAGTGTGAACTGTGGAAGCGACAGGCCAGAGTGTAAAGCAGAGGCCCCGGCTAATGGGAAAAAGCAGAGAGGAGATTTGATCCCCCAACTCAGGGTTTGCGTACTTGGACAACACTTGGGAAGGTGTGGGCAGAAAACATCATTGCATCACAACAGAGAGCCCCCACAGTGACAGCTGAGTGACCGTGGCAGGTCATGGCCAATGGATCTTTGGAAAATGGAGAAAGCAACTGCATAATGCAACTTGCATCCCTCTTTCTCATCCTTTGACTGCCAGATGAGGTTGCACATGAAGGAGGGACAATGTTTGATCACTCAAATACAGAGATAACACGCAGCCTCAACCCCACAGTATGTGAGCTCACATCATGAGCAAAGACAAGGGTCCAGTAGTGGCCCAGCAGGGCAAAATGGATACATTTATACAGAAGATGCCAGGAACAACCTCACAGACCCTGACTGGTGGCTAGAATCCTTTTGAGACAATGATACAAGCCACAATGGCAGCAAAGATCCTCCAAGACATCAAATACACTGTAAGGCCCTAAAGGGAAGGATCGTTGGGGTAGTAGTCAAGGTCTTCCTCCTTCACCAAGACGTGAACAATGTGGCCAAACATATGTCAGAGTTAAAGGAATGAGCTCATTGACATATGATCTGCTGAGACCAACCCAAACAGGCAGAAGTTGCTCTATTGTGGGACACCACCAAGTAGCTGGAGAAATGAGCAGAGGACGCTGAGGGCAGAGCCTAAAGAAATTAGGGCCATATTTATAAAATGAGTTGCATCGCTCTTACATCACGCAACATGGTGCATGTGCCCCACAAGCCCAAAATACATTTATGAAGCCACGTAAGGTCACCTTGCATGGCCCTGACTGGCTTCATGAATCTGTAGTAAGGCAACGCTGCCCAAATCGCTGTGTTGCATTACTCTGCACCGGTGAGGCCTTCCATGGGTATTGCATGGTGTTCCCAAGCCACATCCATGGATTTTGATGCATTCCCAGATTTACCAAAAATGGTAGACGTGGAAATGCGCCAAAATGCTACACCTTCCCAGGTGAGGCATTATGAGGAGAAATATCTTTATTTCTCCTCGCTACTTCCTCTTTCTATGTGCGCTGTATTCTGCAGCACACATAGTAAGAGGAAAATGCCTCAAGAGTATTATTTTTGTGCAGAAGGAGCCCCTCCCTATAAATATGCCCCTCATCAGATATTTTAATTATGTCCTGGACCATAGTCCCCTCAGTGCATGTTAAATTATGCCCTGGACCACAGGCCTCCTTAACATCTCATAGACCTCCCAATCTCACTAAATGTGTACCTTCAATAGAGCTCTGTGATGCCAGATGTAAGTGTAATCCCAGGATGGCAATGTACATAGTACTCAGCCCCTCACCCTACATTCTCCCACATTGATTACTTCTTCATAGAACTAGCAGAAATAATCGGTGCAACAATACTTTCAGATCATGCGTCTTTGCAGATGTATTTATGCCTCAGAGTAGAGAAATCAAAATGTTCTGCTAACAGCAGTTTTTCTTATGTTTCCAACAGGCAAAAATGGACAATGACGTATGGGCCTGATTCACAGAACTAATCTGAGACAAAATCCTAAACTTACTACTTTCGGTATTCACAGAAGGCATTTAGTAGTAGTAAAGTTAGGATTTTGTCTTAAGACAGACTTAAGACAGAATTAAGACAGACTTAAGACAGACTTATCACAAACTTAACACAAACTTAACACAAACTTAAGACAAAATCCTAACTTTACTACTACTAAATACCTTCTGTGAATACCAAAAGGAGTAAGTTTAGGATTTTGTCTCAGATTAGTTCTGTGAATCGGGCCCAATGTTCATACAATACAAATTAAAGCTTCAGAAGGTTGGTCTTTTATTGTCTGCAATTTTTTCTTCTGTTGAGTGAACTAGTTACATCAGGATATGGAGTGGCCCACACCTTCAATGGAGTCACACAGTACACAAACAAATTCCATAGAAATATAAATTAGATTCTTTCACTTGAAATGTTTCTCAGAGTTGTACAAAGTATAAAAAGCATTCTTGGGATGATATGCATGATTGATTTCCTTGAATGCCCGAAAATGTTCACTTGCTATTGCTGATTTAACCCCTTCGATGCTCATGACGGAGCGGTTCCGTCATGAGCATTGGTTGGGCTGTGCTCATGACGGAACCGCTCCGTCATGGCACCCACCCATGGGGGAAGCGCTGGCGCTCCCCCCATGGGCAGCCTATCTAGCCCCCACAAAGGGGGATGGCAGCGGAAGAGTTTCCGCTGCCACCCCAGACCCCCCCACGCAATCCCATGACATCAGCGCGCACAGCTCGCGCCGACGTCTTCAGGAAGCACTGGACGCTCTGGATTTGTTTCCAGCGCGTCCAGGAGGAGCACGTAAGTTTGTGTGCTCCGGTGGGGCGATTTTGTAATGTATTGAGGCATCGGGGGAGAGGAAAGAGTATTTCCTCTCCCCTAATGTCTCAATACAGGGCATTCCTGCAGCACAATCGCGCACAGCGTCGCGATCGTGCTGCAGGAATGCCCCCACTAGGCACCAGGGATGGTTTTTTTGGTAAAAGGAAGTGACCCCTTGGGCAAGGGTCGCTTCCTACAGGGGGCAATTTAATTAAAGACTTTTCTGCCCCCCCCCCCCTGGGGCCAGATCGCCTTGGTTTTTTGGCGTTTCTGGCCCCAGGGGGGGCAGAAAAGCCCACTAGAGCCATGGATCTTTTTTTTAAAAAAATGGAAGCGACCTTTTGGGGAAGGGTCGCTTCCAGGGGCCTCATTTTTTAAAATGTGCATTCTGCCCCCCCTGGGGGCAGATCGGGCCCGTGTATTTGGCCTTTCTGCCCCCAGGGGGGGGGCAGAATACCCCACTAGACACCAGGGAGTCCTTTAATTATGTAAAGGAAGCGACCCCTTGGGCAAGGGTCGCTTCCTTAGGGGGCACATTTTTTTAAAGACTTTTCTGCCCCCCTGGGGACTGTTTGCCTTGGTTTTTTGGCGTTTCTGGCCCCAGGGGGGGGCAGAAAAGCCCACTAGAGCCAGGGATCTTAAAAAAAAAAAAATGGAAGCGACCCCTTGGGGAAGGGTCGCTTCCAGGGGCCACATTTTTTTTAAATGTGTATTCTGCCCCCCCTGGGGGCAGATCAGCCCGTGTATTTGGCCTTTCTGCCCCTTGGGGGGGGCAGAATACCCCACTAGACACCAGGGAGTTCTTTAAAATTTAAATGGAAGCAACCCTTGGGCAAGGGTCACTTCCGGGGGTGGCATTTATTTTTAATGTGTATTCTGCCCCCCCTGGGGGCAGAAAGGCCAAATACATGGGCCCGATCTGCCCCCAGGGGGGGCAGAATGCACATTTTAAAAAATCAGGCCCCTGGGGGCAGATCAGCCCTTGTTTTGGCAGAAAACCCCACTAGACACCAGGGACTTATTTGAAATTAAAATGGAAGCGACCCCTTGGGCAAGGGTCGCTTCCAGGGGGCAGATTTGTTTTATAAATTTGGTTAATGTTTTTTCTGCCCCTCCTGGGGACAGATCTGCCCCTTTTTTTTGGCCTTTTTGCCCTAGGCGGAAAGGGGGAGTCAGAAAACCCTACTAGGCACCAGGGATTTATTTCTTTTGCAAGGGGGGCATATTTCTGTCTGCTGTTTTCTGCCCCACCCTCAGACAAGCTCACCCGATCCCTTGGGCAAGTTCACCCCCCATTTTTCCACAGCCCTATTTGAAGGCACATCTGGCAGATTGACCATTTGGGTAGTGACATAGTGTGTTATAATGTTAATTGTTTTATTTCTTGTGAATTGCAATTGTAATGCTTTATTTCTCCCTTTTTGTTCTAGTTGAAAGCTTTTGCTCTTTAGACTGTTCCAGGTTGCGGTTTCGTTACTTTTGGTTCTGCTGTTTGTGTAGTTGCTTGTGTTTGGTAAGAGACTTTTTTTTGTACAATGTAAATGTTTTTCATTTCTCTGCATGAATGTGTTTTTTGCAGATGGTGTAATAATAGCAGTATGTTGGGCTTCTGTTTTTTTAGTGTCAAAAACTTTTTGCATCTGTGCTCGATGTGTATTTTGTTGTCTTGTGAGTAATTGTTTTTTTTTTTTTTCTTTCTAGTTGGATATTGTTTTTGCTGTCTCTCTGCAGAGTAGGTGCTGGTGAGTGTAGCGGTCTCTTGCAAGTGAATCGTATAGTTTTTGAGTATATAGATCTTTGTGATAAAGGCACACATTTTTTTTACTTACTTATTTTGCACAGTGTTGGTTGTTGTTGACGTGTTTGTGCAGTCTCCTTTCTTAGTAAGGATAATGACTAGCCGCAGGATTACTGCTCAGCAGGTTGTTGGTATGCTTTTTGAGTCTTCCTCTGACCATGGTTCAGAGACTGACTCTGCATCTGTGGCAGAGGAGGCAGGGGAAGATTCAGGCAGTGAGTTTTCTCTCCACATGGCATCATCGGATGATGAAGCTACTCTCAGTGCGGATGAAGCTACTCTTAGTGCAGATGAAGTGCCTGTGTTAGAGGAGGACATTGATGTGCCGATAGTGCGCCAAGAGGCATCTGGGCTGCAGCCTGGGGCTGCAAGGCTTCCCGTTGGTATAGTGCGGCAAGAGGCATCTGGGCTGCAGCCTGGGGCTGCAAGGCTTCCAGTTGGAAGTGATGACCTCTGGGTTGCCCCAGGCATGGTGCAGCCGGCATTGCCAGACTTTACTGGTGTTCCAGGGTGTAGAGTGAATACAGAAAAGAATGCCGATACATTTTTTTCTGTTGTTTATGGACGATGTGTTTTTGGCAGAGATTGTTGAGCAGACTACTTTGTATGCTGAACAGTTTTTGAGGGACAACAGTGCCAGCCTTAAGCCCCATTCTAGAGCTACCCGGTGGACTCCCACAAATCTGGAAGAGATGAAGAAGTTCTTGGGTTTAACTTTTTTGATGGGCTTGCTAAGGAAGCCATCAATGTCTTCATATTGGTCTACTAGTCCCTTGATGGCAACAGCTATATTTCTGGCAGTCATGAGTCGTGATAGGTATTTGCTTCTGCTTCAGATGCTGCATTTTGTCGATAATGGTTTAGCGTTACCACGAGATCACCCTGAGTGTGACCGTCTTTTTAAGATTCGGCCTGTCATTGATCACTTTGTAGATCGATTTTCTGAGATCTATGCTCCAGGGAAAGAAATAGCAGTGGATGAGTCTTTGGTCTTGTTCAAGGGCCGCTTGGTTTTTAGGCAATACATTCCTAGTAAGAGGGCACGCTATGGAATTAAGCTGTATATGCTGTGTGACAGTAGGACTGGATATGTCTCTAATTTCAGGGTGTACACCGGTAAGGAATCCAGGATTAACCCCCTGGTTGTCCGTCCACTTTTGGAGTGACTGAGAAAATTGTGTGGGAACTTGGTAGAGGACTTTTTAACAAAGGCCACCATTTATATGTAGATAACTTCTACACTGGTGTGCGGTTGTTAAGAGAATTGGCCAAAGTGGACACTGTTGCTTGGGCACAATCCGCTCTAACCGTAAAGGTTTCCCAAAAGAACTTGTTTGTCAAAAGCTTGTGTGGGGACAGTGCAGTGCGTTGCGTTGCGAGGAGCTTCTAGCTGCGAAGTTTTCAGACAGGAGAGATGTCTACATGCTGACTACCATCCATGATGAAAGCACTTCACCTGTGACTGTTTGGGGTCAGGTTGCTGAAGCGCGCAAACCTGTGTGCATTTTAGACTATAATAGGCACATGGGTAGAGTTGATAGAGTAGATCGAGGTTGGAACCTCACGCTACTCTTCGTAAGGCTTACATTTGGTATAAGAAGTTGGCTATCCATCTTTTCCACTTGGCAACCTTTAATGCTTTTGTTGTATTCAAGGATTCTTGTCCTGAGTCAAAGATGACTTTTGCTAAGTTTCAGGAGTCTGTAATAGGCAGCCTTGTTTTAGTGGAACAGGCAAGTGTTCCTAGAGATGGAGTGGTGGAGGATGTGGCTAGATTGAAAGATCGCCACTTTCCTTAATCACATTCCTCCCACACCCTCAAAAGACTTTCCCAGTAGGAGATGTAGAGTCTGTTGGCGGAGGTACGCGGAAGGAGACTCGTATGTACTGCCCGAGTGTCCTTCTAACCCTGGGCTGTGTGTGCCTGCTTGTTTTAGAATGTACCACACGCAAAATAATTTTTGGGAGCATCCATGAGTGGTAAAGTGAACTGCCTGGCCTCTATTGTTTAATATTTTTTGTTCAGTTTCAAGGTTGGCATTTGTGTAGTGTATTTAGTTTCCGATTTTGTGTTAGTAGATTTGTATTAATTTGCAATTTGTTTGTGTTTTCTTATTTGTATAAAAAAATCCTAAATGTGATGGCGGTGTGCGTGGAGTGGTGCTTGTCTGGCGGTGTGCGTGGACTGGTGCTTGGCCGGTGGTGTGCGTGGACTGGTGCTTGGCTGGCGGTGTGTTTGGATTGGCGCTTGGCTGGCAGTGTGTGTGGACTGGCGCTTGGCTGGCGGTGTGCGTGGACTGGCGCTTGACTGGCTGTGTGCGTGGACTGGCGCTTGGCTGGCGGTGTGCGTGGACTGGCGCTTGGCTGGCGGTGTGTGTGGACTGGCGCTTGGCTGGCGGTGTGTGTGGACTGGCGCTTGGCTGGCGGTGTGCGTGGACTGGTGCTCGGCTGGCGGTGTACGTGGACTGGCGCTTGGCTGGCGGTGTGTGAGTAGTGACTAGCTGCTGATCACTACACACACTGCTATCCAAACACCACTCCACGCAATCCGTGAGCTGGTGTGGTTGCTGTGTCAGGAATGTGGGCGTGTTAAAGTGATGGGCCCTTGAATGGCGCTGTCTGCTGGTGTGAGTGTTGTAATGTGCTGGGCCAGCGGCTGGCGGTGTGAATGGTTTTGTATGTGTCACACGTATGAAAGGTGTATGAATGGCCTGTAAAGAGGTTGGTGCCTTGTCGTGGCTTTACAGCTCACTAGGTGTGAGTCAATGGTTCAGTTTCTCGATCTTTCAATTATTAACAGGGCATTTCATTTTTGTGAAATCTCTGGTTAATACAACTGTATAGAACCAGATGACCTCGTGTGTCCAGATCTTATTGTTTGTTTCATCTTGGTGGAAATAATTTACATCTTATGTGTCCCTTTGAATCCAGATGTGTATAAGTGTTTTGTATGTATGTGAACGAGTGTGAGGAATGTATGAGTTTTAAGAAGAATTGTTATTGTGGGGATTAATTAAATTGTTTTTTATTTATGTTGCATGGTTGTTTATATGTATATACATTTTATATAAAAAACACTAAAACAAAGTTTTTTGTACCGATTGAAAAAAATGACATTTAATGCATTGGAAAAAAGGAAAAAAGAAGTCAATGACAATAATAAATATGATCTCAAAAAACAATGATGTTGTTGCTATGTTATAAATACCTGATGTGTGGCATATTTTTATACCCTTACTAGATTTATTCTTTTGTAAAAGAAATATAGGTCGAAGGGGAGTGTTATCTGGTTCTATTGGTCTATTCAGTTCCCCTCTTACTCCCAGACCTCATTCGTCCTTTAGAGGGGGTCCCTTGTTCTCTTATTATAATACAACTGTATATACTGAACCATCACTCACCCTTGTGCCAAATCGAACCAGTAGGTATGTGTGTTTGAGGAATAGGTGGTTGTGCAGAAATATTTGTCTTTTCTGTTTTTGTCAAGCAGGGTATACCTTGTCTCTTTTTGTGAATGTTGTAATGTGTTGGTTTTGTGCCTGGTGGTGTGAATGGTCTTGTGTGTGTCATGTATGAAAGGTGTGTGAATGGCCTGTAAAGCGGTTGGTGCCTTGACGTGGCTTTACAGCTCACGAGCTGCGAGTCACTGGTTCAGTTTTTTGTCCTTTCAATTATTGACAGTGCATTTCATTTTTGTTAAATCTCTTGTTAATAAAATTTTATATACTGAACCATCACTCGCCCTCGTGCCAAATCCAACCAGTATGTGTGTGTGCTTGAGGAATAGATGGCTGTGCAGTAATCTTTGTCTTTTTTGTCTCTCTGCTAAGGTGTACATTTCATCTAAGAATAATCTACCAACTGTAGATTTTGTCGTAAACTAAACACCCATGGGAGTACATGGTGATGTCTCTCTTGTGGATCCCAACAAGTTCTCTTACCCACAATGTCCTGCAAAATTCAAAATGTCTGTCACATTTTCCTTGCAATATTGTGCCAAAATGTTCACGCTGCAGAAAGAAACAACAAATTTCCTACCCCTTCGCCTTTCTCCAAGTATCCCAATAGAAATGGTACCTCACTCGCGTGGGTGGGTCAAGGACCCGTGACAGGCAAGGGCCAAAAACCTTCTGAGGCGACATCAAAATTGCCTATCACAAAACAACCTGGTTTTACAAGGGGGGTCACCTGGGTTTTTGCCCTGTGCTCCGCGGCCAGCTAGGGAAACCTACCAAACCCACACATTTCTGAAAACTAGACACCCGGGGGATTCCAGGGAGGTATGGCTTCCGTGGATCCCCCAACGTTTTCTTACAAAAAATCCCCTGCAAACCTCAATTTTAGCTGAAAAAAATCACTTTTTCCACACATTTGTGTGTGGGAAAGTAGTGGCATCACCGGGCTGAAACAAATTTCCTACCACCCAGCGTTCCCCAGGGTCTCCCGATAAAAACGTTGCCTCACTCGTGTGGGAGTCCCAAGTACCCGCGACAGGCAGGGGCCCAAAACGTATTGAGGCGACATCGAAATTGCCTATCACCAAACAACCTGGTTTTGCAAGGGGGGTCACCTGGGCTTTTGGCCCTGTGCTTGGCGGCCATCAAGGGAAACCTACCAAACCCACACATTTCTGAAAACTAGACACCCGGGGGATTCCAGGGAGGTATGGCTTGCGTGGATCCCCCAACGTTTCCTTACCCAGAATCCCCTGCAAACCTCAATTTTAGCTGAAGAAATCACTTTTTTCACACATTTTTGTGTGGGAAAGTTGTGGCATCACCGGGCTGACACAAATTTCCTACCACCCAGCGTTCCCCCAGGTCTCTCGATAAAAATGGTGCCTCACTCGTGAGGGAGGCCCAAGGACCCGTGACAGGCAAGGGCCAAAAACCTTCTGAGGCGACATCAAAATTGCCTATCACAAAACAACCTGGTTTTACAAGGGGGGTCACCTGGGTTTTTGGCCCTGTGCTCGGCGGCCAGCTAGGGAAACCTACCAAACCCACACATTTCTGAAAACTAGACACCCGGGGGATTCCAGGGAGGTATGGCTTCCGTGGATCCCCCAACGTTTTCTTACCCAAAATCCCCTGCAAACCTCAATTTTAGCTGAAAAAATCACTTTTTCCACACATTTGTGTGTGGGAAAGTAGTGGCATCACCGGGCTGAAACAAATTTCCTACCACCCAGCGTTCCCCAGGGTCTCCCGATAAAAACGGTGCCTCACTTGTGTGGGAGTCCCAAGTACCCGCGACAGGCAGGGGCCCAAAACGTTTTGAGGCGACATCGAAATTGCCTATCACCAAACAACCTGGTTTTGCAAGGGGGGTCACCTGGGTTTTTGGCCCTGTGCTTGGCGGCCATCAAGGGAAACCTACCAAACCCACACATTTCTGAAAACTAGACACCCGGGGGATTCCAGGGAGGTATGGCTTGCGTGGATCCCCCAACGTTTCCTTACCCAGAATCCCCTGCAAACCTCAATTTTAGCTGAAAAAATTACTTTTTTCACACATTTTTGTGTGGGAAAGTTGTGGCATCACCGGGCTGACACAAATTTCCTACCACCCAGCGTTCCCCCAGGTCTCTCGATAAAAATGGTGCCTCACTCGTGAGGGAGGCCCAAGTACCCACGACAGGCAAGGGCCCAAAACGTATTGAGGCGACATCAAAATTGCCTATCACAAAACAACCTGGTTTTGCAAGGGGGGGTCACCTGGGTTTTTGGCACCGTGCTCGGTGGCCAGCTAGGGATGCCTACCAAACCCACACATTTCTGAAAACTAGACACCCGGGGGATTCCAGGGAGGTATGGCTTGCGTGGATCCCCCAATGTTTTCTTACCCAAAATCCCCTGCAAACCTCAATTTTATCTGAAAAAATCACTTTTTCCACACATTTTCGTGTGGGAAAGTAGTGGCATCACCGGGCTGAAACAAATTTCCTACCACCCAGCGTTCCCCAGGGTCTCCCAATAAAAATGGTGCCTCACTCGTGTGGGAGGCCCAAGTACCCGCGACAGGCAAGGCCCAAATCATTTTGAGGCGACATCAAAATTGGCTATCTCAAAATGACCTGATTTTGCAAGGGGGGTCACCTGGGTTTTTGGCCCCGTGCTCGGCAGCCATCTAGGGAAACCTACCAAACCCACACATTTATGAAAACTAGACACCCGGGGGATTCCAGGGAAGTATGGCTTGTGTGGATCTACCAACGTTTCCTTACCCAGAATCCCCTGCAAACCTCAATGTTTGCTGAAAAAATTCACTTTCTCACACATTTTTGTGTGGGAAAGTTGTGGCATCATCGGGCTGACACAAATTTCCTACCACCCAGCGTTCCCCAGGGTCTCCCGATAAAAATGGTGCCTCACTCGTGTGGGAGGCCCAAGTACACGCGACAGGCAAGGGCCCAAAACGTATTGAGGCGACATCAAAATTGCCTATCACAAAATGTTTTGGGCCCTTGCCTGTCGCGGGTACTTGGGCCTCCCACACGAGTGAGGCACCATTTTTATCGGGAGACCTGGGGGAATGCTGGGTGGTAGGAAATTTGTGTCAGCCCGGTGATGCCACAACTTTCCCACACAAAAATGTGTGAAAAAAGTGATTTTTTCAGCTAAAATTGAGGTTTGCAGGGGATTCTGGGTAAGGAAACGTTGGGGGATCCACGCAAGCCATACCTCCCTGGAATCCCCTGGGTGTCTACTTTTCAGAAATGTGTGGGTTTGGTAGGTTTCCCTAGATGGCCGATGAGCACGGGGCCAAAATCCCAGGTGACCACCCTTGCAAAACCAGGTTGTTTTGTGATAGGCAATTTTGATGTCGCCTCAATACGTTTTGGGCCCTTGCCTGTCGCGGGTACTTGGGCCTCCCTCACGAGTGAGGCACCATTTCTATCGAGAGACCTGGGGGAACGCTGGGTGGTAGGAAATTTGTGTCAGCCCGGTGATGCCTCAACTTTCCCACACAAAAATGTGTGAAAAAAAGTGATTTTTTCAGCTAAAATTGAGGTTTGCAGGGGATTCTGGGTAAAGAAACGTTGGGGGATCCATGCAAGCCATACCTCCCTGGTTTTTGGCCCTGTGCTCGGCGGCCAGCTAGGGAAACCTACCAAACCCACACATTTCTGAAAACTAGACACCCGGGGGATTCCAGGGAGGTATGGCTTCCGTGGAGCCCCCAACGTTTTCTTACCCAAAATCCCCTGCAAACCTCAATTTTAGCTGAAAAAATCACTTTTTCCACACATTTGTGTGTGGGAAAGTAGTGGCATCACCGGGCTGAAACAAATTTCCTACCACCCAGCGTTCCCCAGGGTCTCCCGATAAAAACGGTGCCTCACTTTTTGATGTCGCCTCAATACGGGAATCCCCCGGGTGTCTAGTTTTCAAAAATGTATTGGTTTGCTAGGTTTACCTAGGTGCCGGCAGAGCTAGGGTTCAAAAACTACAGCTAGGCACTTTGCCTAAAAAGGGTAAATTTTCACTGTGAAATTGTGGTGTGTCCACGTTGCGTTTTGTGCCGTTTCCTGTCGCGGGCACTAAGCCTACCCACGCAAGTGAGGTACCATTTTTCTCGAAGACTTTGGGGAATGGGGGCTGGGTGGAAATTTGTGGATCCACGCAGATTCCAGAACTTTCCACCACGGAAATGTGAGGAAAATTTGTTTTTTTTTACATTTATTTAGGTTTGCAAGGGATTCTGGGTAACAGAACCTGGTGAGAGGCCATCAAGTCACCCCATCCTGGATTCCCCTGGGTGTCTAGTTTTAAAAAATGTATAGGTTTCCTAGGTTTCCCTAGGTGCCGGCAGAGCTAGGGTTCAAAAAGTACAGCTAGGCACTTTGCCAAAAAAGGTTCATTTTTCACTGTGAAATTGAGTTGTGTCCACATTGCGTTTTGCTCCGTTTCCTGTCGCAGGCACTAGGCCTACCCACACAAGTGAGGTACCATTTTTCTCTGAAGACTTTGGGGAAAGCGGGGTGGGTGCAAATTTGTGGATCCACGCAGATTCCAGAACTTTCCACCACAGAAATGTGAGCAAAATATGTTTTTTTGGACATTTTCTTAGGTTTGCAAGGGATTCTGGGTAACAGAACCTGGTGAGAGCCAGACAAGTCACCCCATCCTGGATTCCCCTGGGTGTCTAGTTGTAAAAGATTTATAGGTTTGCTAGGTTTCCCTAGATGCTGGCAGAGCTAGGGTTCAAAAACTACAGCTAGGCACTTTGCCAAAAAAGGGTAATTTTTCACTGTGAAATTGTGGTGTGTCCACGTTGCGTTTTGCGCCGTTTCCTGTCGCGGGCACTAGACCTACCCACACAAGTGAAGTACCATTTTTCTCGGAGGACTTTGGGGAACACGGGGTGGGTGGAAATTTGTGGATCCACGCAGATTCCAGAACTTTCCACCACAGAAATGTGAGGAAAATGTGTTTTTTTTGACAATTGTTTAGGTTTGCAAGGGATTCTGGGTAACAGAACCTGGAGAGAAGCAGTCAAGTCACCCCAGACTGCATTCCCCTGGGTGTCTAGTTTTCAAAAATGTATAGGTTTGCTAGGTTTCCCTAGGTGCCGGCAGATCTAGGGTTAAAAAACTACAGCTAGGCAGTTTGCCAAAAAAAGGTCATTTTTCACTGTGAAATTGTGGTGTGTCCACGTTGCGTTTTGCCCCGTTTCATGTCACGGGCACTAGGCCTACCCACGCAAGTGAGGTACCATTTTTCTCGGAAGACTTTGGGGAATGCGGGGTGGGTGTAAATTTGCGGGTCCACGCAGATTCCAGAACTTTCCACCACAGAAATGTGAGGAAAATGTGTTTTTTTGGACAATTTTTTAGGTTTGCAAGGGATTCTGGGTAACAGAGCCTGGTGGGAGCCAGTCAAGTCACCCCATCCTGGATTCCCCTGGGTGTCTAGTTTTCAAAAATGTATAGGTTTGCTTGGTTTCCCTAGGTGCCGGCAGAGCTAGGGTTCAAAAACTACAGCTAGGCACTTTGCCAAAAAAGGGTCATTTTTCACTGTGAAATTGTGGTGTGTCCACGTTGCGTTTTGTGCTGTTTCATGTTGTGGGCACTAGGCCTACCCACGCAAGTGAGGTACCTGTGGAACGCAGGGTGGGTGGAAATTTGTGGATCCACGCAGATTCCAGAACTTTCCACCACAGAAATGTGAGGAAAATGTGTTTTTTTTGACAATTTTTTAGGTTTGCAAGGGATTCTGGGTAACAGAACCTGGTGGGAGCCAGTCAAGTCACCCCATCCTGGATTTCCCTGGGTGTCTAGTTTTCAAAAATGTATAGGTTTGCTAGGTTTCCCTTGGTGCTAGCAGAGCTAGGGTTCAAAAACTACAGCTAGGCACTTTGCCAAAAAAGGGTCATTTTTCACTGTGAAATTGTGGTGTGTCCACGTTGCGTTTTGCGCCGTTTCCTGTCGTGGGCACTTGGCCTACCCATGCAAGTGAGGTACCATTTTTCTCGGAAGACTTTGGGGAACGCGGGGTGGGTGGAAATTTGTGGATCCACGCAGATTACAGAACTTTCCACCACAGAAATGTGAGGAAAATGTGTTTTTTTTGACAATTGTTTAGGTTTGCAAGGGATTCTGGGTAACAGAACCTGGAGAGAAGCAGTCAAGTCACCCCAGACTGCATTCCCTGGGTGTCTAGTTTTCAAAAATGTATAGGTTTGCTAGGTTTCCCTAGGTGCCGGCAGATCTAGGGTTAAAAAACTACAGCTAGGCAGTTTGCCAAAAAAGGTCATTTTTCACTGTGAAATTGTGGTGTGTCCACGTTGCGTTTTGCCCCGTTTCATGTCACGGGCACTAGGCCTACCCACGCAAGTGAGGTACCATTTTTCTCGGAAGACTTTGGGGAATGCGGGGTGGGTGTAAATTTGCGGGTCCACGCAGATTCCAGAACTTTCCACCACAGAAATGTGAGGAAAATGTGTTTTTTTTGACAATTTTTAGGTTTGCAAGGGATTCTGGGTAACAGAGCCTGGTGGGAGCCAGTCAAGTCACCCCATCCTGGATTCCCCTGGGTGTCTAGTTTTCAAAAATGTATAGGTTTGCTTGGTTTCCTAGGTGCCGTGCAGAGCTAGGGTTCAAAAACTACAGCTAGGCACTTTGCCAAAAAAGGGTCATTTTTCACTGTGAAATTGTGGTGTGTCCACGTTGCGTTTTGTGCTGTTTCATGTTGTGGGCACTAGGCCTACCCACGCAAGTGAGGTACCTGTGGAACGCAGGGTGGGTGGAAATTTGTGGATCCACGCAGATTCCAGAACTTTCCACCACAGAAATGTGAGGAAAATGTGTTTTTTTGACAATTTTTTAGGTTTGCAAGGGATTCTGGGTAACAGAACCTGGTGGGAGCCAGTCAAGTCACCCCATCCTGGATTTCCCTGGGTGTCTAGTTTTCAAAAATGTATAGGTTTGCTAGGTTTCCCTTGGTGCTAGCAGAGCTAGGGTTCAAAAACTACAGCTAGGCACTTTGCCAAAAAAGGGTCATTTTTCACTGTGAAATTGTGGTGTGTCCACGTTGCGTTTTGCGCCGTTTCCTGTCGTGGGCACTTGGCCTACCCATGCAAGTGAGGTACCATTTTTCTCGGAAGACTTTGGGGAACGCGGGTGGGTGGAAATTTGTGGATCCACGCAGATTACAGAACTTTCCACCACAGAAATGTGAGGAAAATGTGTTTTTTTTGACAATTATTTAGGTTTGCAAGGGATTCTGGGTAACAGAACCTGGAGAGAGGCAGTCAAGTCACCCCAGACTGGATTCCCCTGGGTGTCTAGTTTTCAAAAATGTATAGGTTTGCTAGGTTTCCCTAGGTGCCGGCAGAGCTAGGGTTCAAAAACTACAGCTAGGCAGTTTGCCAAAAAAGGGTCATTTTTCACTGTGAAATTGTGGTGTGTCCACGTTGCGTTTTGCCCCGTTTCATGTCGCGGGCACTAGGCCTACACATGCAAGTGAGGTACCATTTTTCTCGGAAGACTTTGGGGAATGCGGGGTGGGTGTAAATTTGCGGGTCCACGCAGATTCCAGAACTTTCCACCACAGAAATGTGAGGAAAATGTGTTTTTTTGACAATATTTTAGGTTTGCAAGAGATTCTGGGTAACAGAACCTGGTGGGAGCCAGTCAAGTCACCCCATCCTGGATTCCCCTGGGTGTCTAGTTTTCAAAAATGTATAGGTTTGCTTGGTTTCCCTAGGTGCCGGCAGTGCTAGGGTTCAAAAACTACAGCTAGGCACTTTGCCAAAAAAGGGTCATTTTTCACTGTGAAATTGTGGTGTGTCCACGTTGCTTTTTGTGCCGTTTCATGTTGCGGGCACTTGGCCTACCCATGCAAGTGAGGTACCATTTTTCTCGGAAGACTTTGGGGAACGTGGGGTGGGTGGAAATTTGTGGATCCACGCAGATTACAGAACTTTCCACCACAGAAATGTGAGGAAAATTTGGTTTTTTTGACAATTTTTTAGGTTTGCAAGGGATTCTGGGTAACAGAACCTGGTGAAAGCCAGTCAAGTCACCCCATCCTGGATTCCCCTGGTTGTCTAGTTTTCAAAAATGTATAGGTTTGCTAGGTTTCCCTAGGTGCCGGCAGAGCTAGGGTTCAAAAACTACAGCTATGCACTTTGCAAAAAAAGGGTAATTTTTCATTGTGAAAATGTGGTGTGTTCACGTTGCGTTTTGAGCCGTTTCCTGTCGTGGGCACTGTGCCTACCCACACAAGTGAGGTACCATTTTTATCGGGAGACTTAGGGTAATTCAGATTTGTAAAGCAACTGTTATTACCTATTGACTTTCAATACATTTCTGCCTCCCAAATGAAAGACAATGTGTAAAAAAGAAGTCATTTTGAAAAATGACCGATAATTCTCATGCTAGTATGAGTATTCCCAATTTCGGAAATGTGCAAATATCTACTGTTTCTAAACTCTATATTGTGTTCCCATTTCAGAAATACATAGGTGTCTTTCATACCGATTTTTCCCTGTATACATTGTCCCAGAATAATTGCTATATACCCGGTACATAATAGAAAACCATTGCAAGTCACTGCTCAGTTTTTGGCTCTGGGTTCGTCGGGTTCTTGGTGAACATACAAGTCCTATATATCCCCACAACCAGTATCGTCCCACGGATGTAACGTTATATTGCTTTCAAAGAGCTGTCATAATTAGAAGAAGTTACAGGTGAAAACGTTGACACAAAATGCTGTTTTTTTCAACTAATTTTCAATTTTTCCTATATTTAACAGTTAGTTTCTATAAAGAAACCTTGAAGGATCTACACAAATGACCCCTTGCTGAATTTCGAATTTTGTCTACTTTACTAAAATGTATAGCTTTCCAGGATCCATTATTGCTTTCATACCCATTTCTACCATTAACTGGAAGGAGGTTGAAAGCACAAAAAATAGCAAAAATAGGCTATGTCCCAGAAAAATGCCAAAATTGTGTAAAAAATGTTGGTTTTCTAACAAAAGTCTGTCATTCCCTAAAATCTGGGAAAATGGTGATTTCAGCCCCACAAACCCTTTTTTGATACCATTTGCAGGGAAAAATCCAGACACTTTCAGTTGCAGCACTTTTTTCCCATTTTTCCCCAAAAACAACATTTAGCTGTATTTTGTCTAATTTCTGGGTCCCTCCAGGGGAATCCACAAACCCTGGGTACCTTTAGAATCCCCATGATGTTGGAAGAAAAGGACGCAAATTTGGCATGGATACCTTATGTGGTCAAAAAGTTACAGGGGCCTAAGCACGAACTACTCCAAATAGCCAAAAAAGGCTTAGCACAGGGGGGAAAAGGCCTAGCAGCGAAGGGGTTAAGGGCCTGCTATGTATATTGACGATTCAGGTGAAACAGTTATTAATGTTTTGAAATGCTCATGATGTGTGCTATTCCCATGAGAGGGAAAGCAAGAATTTGATGAGGAAAGCACTATGGGCCATATGAACAAAGTTAGGTTTTGCGATTCTCAAATAGCGAATTTTAGAGAATCGCTATTTGAGAATCGCAAAACGAGATGTATGTAGGATTTGCAAAAAAATGTGCGAATCCTACATATTCTTAATTGCGAATCGCAAAGTGCGATTCGCATTAAGGAAACCCTCCCCATTCATTCCTATGGGCCTAGAGGCCCATAGGAATGAATGGGAAGACATTCTCAATTTGCGATTAGCAATTAGAGAATCGCAAATTGAGAATGCAATTTCAAGGTTGCAAGGGTGTCAAAAGGACACCCTGTTGCACCCTGAAATAAGCATGGGTACACATGTGGCGCACATACATGCCCTAAGGGCATGTATGTGCGCCACATTGCACTTGAAAAATGCAAAAAGTGCATTTTTCAAAGAAATCATAAATTACCACCAACTTGAAGTTGGTGGTAATTTGCGAATCTTAAGGCCAAATTGCACTTTTTGGTGCTTCTTACATTGCATTTAAGGAATCGCAATTTGCGATTCCTTAAATGCAATCGCAAAATAGGGAATCGCACATTTTGCGATTCCTTATTTTGCAAGGCAGTTTTTCATTAATACATACCACTAAGCCCAATTGCAATCGCAAACGCCGAAATTCTGCGAATTTTGGCGTTTGCGATCGCAATTTGGAATGATACATATGGCCCTAAGTTCTCAAAAACAAAGACGTGCAAAATGCTGCTGGATTTAAAACTCTAAAGGCAAGGATTAATCAAAATGTCTCAAAATGTCACTTTGAATTTATGAGCCTTTTGTGTTGTAAAGGTAATGTCAACGGTTTTATGTCTGCTGCACAGTATAGATGTATTTGGAAATTCTCTGACGATACCAACAAAGTCAAATTAAACAAAGCATATTTGATATTATAATCTAATAATTATATCCCAGTGAAATCCCAATATGCACAAGGTGCAGAGTTTAGAGGAATGAGGTAGGCAGAATCAGATAGACCATTGACAAATTTCGAACTACAGGGTCCTCTCACCTCTAAGAGTCTATGGGCCATAGAAGAAACAGTAATACAAATACAATAATATGAGGAAGTTCCTCATTAGAGTTTGCATGTAATGCATGCTTGAATGAAAGCAACTGCAATTATATTGTTGCCAGCACAGTGTCCTAATGTTACTCCTACAACATCACCCTGTTTTGAACCTTGCTACAGGATACCATAATGAACTAAAGGACTTTCAGTGGTCTGCCTGTATACCTGTAAGGAATTGTGTTAATTGTTTCTTCACCCTGAAAAATCAAAATAGCTACCTTGAGGTTTAAGGTAGAGCCCACCAAGATACAGCTGGTATCTGGGTGAAGACATCACAAGGAAGTATGCCACTAGGAATCCTAGTGAGTGAGAGTCCTTTTGAACAAAAGGGGATACTCCCATCCCCTGTGTGGCAGGATAGAGACACATTTTTGCATCACTCAATGAGTTCTCTCTTGTGTATTTGGTTACCCAGAAATGTAGGCCAGATACCCGTAAAGAAAACCTGTGAAATTTAACAGGCTGGATGCTGTACTGACTGTGATTATTGACTCCATGGAGGAGCTATTATTATTATTATTATTATTATTAAATTAAATTTATAAGGCGCACAGCTACCCGGAGGTTTCCCGGCGCACAGGACAGATTGCAGACAAATCGGACAAGCTTTTTACTGGTTGAAAAGCCAGGTCTTCAGGCTTTTGCGGAAGCTTTTATGGCTAATTTCATGGCAAAGTGGGGAAGGTAGTGAGTTCCACAACATTGGGGCCAGGTATGAGAAAGAGCGTCCGCCCATACGTGAAAGTTTAAATCTAGGAACTATGAAGTTAGCTTGGGATGCGGAGCGAAGTAGACGGGGCGGAAGATATGTCTGGGCTAGGGAGCTTAGGTAATGGGGTGCTGTACCTAGCTTAATCTTATGCATATAGCATAAGGCCTTATTTCGTCCGTTGCTCAACCCTGAGCCAATGGAGATCACGCAAAGAGCCTGCGATGGAGGATGTTTTCGGTACCTGACGAAGTAGCCTGGCCGCAGAATTCTGCACCACCTGCAGCTTGCGTACTAATTCCCTATTTGCTCCTAGATAAAGGACGTTGCCATAATCAAGCCTCGACATGATTAGGGCTTGGATGACTGTTCTTTGAGTAGATTCAGGCATCATCCATATTATCTTACGGAGCCATTTGAGAATAGTGAAGCAAATAGAAGTGGTCTTCGCTACTTGCTGTTTCATAGTCAGCTGATCGTCAATCACTATGCCCAAATTACGTACAGTTTGTACCGGTTTAGGAAGTTCACCCATTTCAGGCGGCCAGTGATGTGGGCCCCAAAGATCTTTATCCTTCCCCATGATCAAAATCTCCGTTTTTCCTCCATTTAGCTTTAACCAGTTAGTCTGCATCCAGTTGGCGATTTTATACAGCCCTAACTGTAGGGATGAAACACTGGATTTGTCATTGGCGGATAGTGAAAAGAGAAGCTGGGTGTCATCCGCATAAGAGAAGATTGACAACCCAGCCTCTTCCGCGATGGTAGCTAAAGGGCTGACGTAACGATTGAATAGCATAGGACTAAGTATCGATCCCTGAGGCACTCCATGAGGAGATGCATAGGTCTTGGAGCAAGCCGATGGAGAGAAGACCTGAAAAGTCCTGTTGGTGAGGAAGTTTTTAATCAACTCCAAAGCTGATCCAACAATTCCCAGGGACTGGAGAGCTTTTAGAAGGGTAGGATGAGATATTGTGTCAAAGGCGGCACTCAGATCTAATAGAATGAGTGCCACCTTTCCCCTTTATCCAGAAGCAGGCGTATTGTTTCGGTAACTCCTAGGAGAGTAGACTCTGTGGAGTAACTGGCTCTAAAGCCTGATTGGGACCCGTGTAAGAGCTAGAGCTAAAAATGGACAAATTGGCTGTGTACTTGTGGCTCCCTATATCTGATCAGATCAAATCAAATTGTGGGAGAGGATCAAGGACCTCCAGAAAAAAGTGGTCCACTTTCAGGAGAGTATCAGAATCTTAGACTACAGGAACGAGGATTCAAAGAGGCACTCCTGGAGAAACAATATCTGAATGATGGGCATTCCAAAAAGAATAGAAAGCCATTAGCACAGAACTCTACTTGAAGAACTGGAAAATGATACAAGTAGCACCAAGGGGACTATCCAGATTCTTCTTTTGGAATTCTCATATAGAGTACTATCAGGACCTATGAGGGCAGGGCCCAGGCCCTACCTGATGACTGCACATCTCTTTAATCACAGGGACCATGACAACCTTCTTCTGTTGGTGAGGAGAAATGGTATGTGTAAGTAGGAAAACACAAATGTCTCTAGACTATACAACTGCTTTCCAACAGCAAAGGATACAGCTATTGGCTATTAAACAAAATTTGTTGGCTTGAAATATATTTTGCTCTTTCTTGTGAAAAAAAGTCATTGATGGAGATGAATGACATTTCTTCACTGACCTCGAAGAGGCACAGGTCTGGGCACAGCAATGGACAATGGGAAACAAAGTTCCATTTACTGATGCTTCAAAACAACAGGCATTGATATGAAGGTTGCACATGTGCAATTCAATAAAATTCCACAGACCGACAATAGATCAAACTTGGAAGGAACAGCCAAAAATAGTTGCCAATTTGATGAATGGAGGGGAGGTGGATCTATGGAACCAGACACATCATCGAACGTTCGAAGCATGAAATCAGGCTCCACTGAGGAGCTGGATGAAGTGCATTCAGACACTAAATTGGGGTCGATGGTCACTCAATATTGGTGGACAACTTACTCTAGGGTACAACAACTGTTTAACCTCTGCAGAACAGAATGGTGCCTGATTGAAGTGTCAGCTTTTGCATGTATATAACAGGGTGAAGTGTCTGGGTTGGAACTCAACTGAATCCATGAGTCTGGGTGTGAATCCTTGTCCTGTATCTAGGTGCATTCAAGGACTACTATGACTGCCCCCCTCCTGAGAGATGGGCAAGTGTAAGGCAGAGGGTAAGGGCCTATAAGGCAAGAACCCAAAAACTCCAAATGCAATTAGGCCTCTAAAGCAGTCTGCAGGTACTTGACATGAACAGTTCTATTGCATTGGCATTCAATGAGCTAGGGAGTTTCAATACTTCACCCACAGGTGTGGTTTTTGATAATGGAATTGCTTACTCTTTTATGACATGTTGATGTTTAATGGCTTAATTTGTAAGCACAGATAATGGTAAAAAATAATATTTATCTTTCGGAGCACTCAATATCTGTTCCTGGGCATGCATATTAGACATTTAAAAGTAGTGAGAATCTGCAAATTTCACTTGCTTCCTTAACCTGGAATGTGGATTGGATGGTTACCTGGTTAAGCAGTATAAAGTTGATGCTTTTATATAGGCAAGTTGTTGTTATAGCATGTCTGCAAGAAACGCATTTATGCCATTTGGAGGCCTCAAAGAGTTCAAATGAAGTGAGGAGACAAATTATTTGGATGTCATACTCTTTATATGCTTGGGAAATATTGAAAAGGATATGGGCCAGTGTTCTGTTTGCGGCATACCAAGTTATAACTGACCAAGTAGGGGGTTTGTAATAGTGGAAAGGGTGTTAGATGGCAGACCAATAGTGTTATTCAGAAAATACAATCCTAATACATCATAAGTGTATTTTATGGACTCCTTGCAGGCTCATGTACCTCCCATTTCTCAGACAATGGCCATGTGTGGGAGGCTTTATTTTCAGACTAGACGTAGGTATTGATAGGTCATTTCGTCCCCTAGCACACACAAATACAGTCGCGACATCAGCTGCTTTCACAAACAGGCTGAGAAATTGGCAATTAACCAATGTGTGGCATTCATTGCTCACTGATGCAGCGGAATAGTCATTTTACTCAGCTTTGCATTATCTGCAGCCCAGACCAAACTTGGTTCTGCATTTAGAACACATACAAGGCAGGATAACTACAGCACCTAGCTCTGAAATTGTCCGATCATTTTCCTTTAGTAGTACATTTAACTTTCGAGGGCCAACTCACAAGTATTTCCCCATGGAAATTGAAGACTACCTCATTAATCAACCTGTACATTCTAGACATTCATGTTAAGACACATTCAGGATACACAGACAACAAAATTGTGAGACAATATCTGCTTCACAGTGACACCTTCAAGGTGTAAGTAAATGAAATATGCCTCATAGTTATGAAATAATAGAAAAAACTGGTCGCACTCCTCGGAGTGTTAGAAAAATTCACTTTTGTCTTCAAGGTGAAAAACACCTTTGTAGGGTGGAGGTGGGTATCGCCCATCGATGAGAGGCGTAGACTGTGACTACATACAAAAAAGCGTTGTTCTGGAACTGAACAACGTCCCCACTTTGCACTCTAATGATATCTGTTAGCTTTCATTGTACTCTCTCCTCTACTACTTAAATATTCATCACTTTCGCAATATGGCACTGACATTCACAAAAAAATTTCTGTAACGTACCCTCTTTCACAGCCTTCTTTCTATCTCTATGATTTTTTTGCACTTCGTTTCGACATGATCATTTAAATGGTTCGGGAGCGTTTAGTTTTCAGTTTATACGGGGAGTTCACCGACTGTTAAGAGTGTACTTGGACGCTATGGCAGGCAATTACATGAGCAGAAATAATTGCAGCCGCAATGCGAGCGTGTTAATAATTTTGTTACGCCAATTAGAGACTCACTCGGCCGACACATTTTCGCAGATTCCCACACGAATTAAGCTTGGGTCACGAATGGCAATTTCACGACTCTACTTGTTTCTCTACGGTCTATTGAGCATTCATAATTTCACATTCAAGTGAGTTCGGCATGCATTCACTTGGATAGCACATCTACTGGCAGACAAAAGCTCGAGAAGTTAATATAACTCTACTTGTTTGGCTATAAACCTTGGCACTTTAGAACCATGGGGCACTCGGTTGATACTTTTCCGTTTCACTTTATTGGAATGCTTAAACTTTGTTTGTCTATTATTGTCTTCTCGATAAAGTTGCGCATTTAAACTTTATTCTCACTGAACATAGCTCACGTTTTTATTACCCTTCATGTCTTTGCATATATTTATGAGCACAAGGAGTTCTTTCCCTCTTTTTTCTTTACCAGAAGATTGAACAAACTGACGAATAGTTGTCTAATGTTGACCTTTTATTACTGTATGACTGCAAAAATTCTTGAATATTAGAATAGTTGATTTGAACTTTTTATGTTTTGGGACAGTTTACTCAGATGAAGGGCTAGTCCTGAAATGGATTGGGATTCCTGACATATGCAGTGGAAATTTTTCAATCATTGTGTGATGATCCAACATAATGAATATGAATTATTTCTAAGTTAATTAAAAGATTTACAACTGAAGAATTGATGACCAATTTTCTACCTTTAATAAGAAAAGAAGAAAATTATTTTGACAGATATCATTGGAGTGCAAAGTGGGGATGTTGTTCAGTGCGAGAACAATGTTATTTGTAAGTAGTCATAGTTATGGAAGACATCCTCAGGTTGTTTGGCATGATTTGAGAATGAAACCTGTATGTGATGCTCAGTCACAAGCGGATATTATACGTACCATGAAGGAGCATGGATAATGTGCAACCAACCTAGGGTTGTTAAACTATTGGGAGTACACTGCTTAACAGTGTGATGGAGGCAACAAGTCTGGTTTTCTCTTGGTCTCGCTTATCTGCAATAATAAATCCCTGAATTTCATAGCTGGTTGAGCTCTCCAGATGACCACGTTGTTCATGCGCAAATGGGGATCAATGCTGAAATTTGATTGGACTACACAAAACTCTGTGGCACCCCACTGTCCTCCTTGAGAGAAGCCCACACTGAAAATGTTCACTGAATATCCTTAAATGTACTCCGACCACTGCAATCAGAAGAAATGGAGGTAAGAATCATGCTCCAGGAGGCCTGCAAGGTAATCAAACAACTGGTGACAGGTAAGTCTCTGGGGAGTAATGGATTCCCATTCAAATTTTCCATGTCATTTAGTAACACTCTGGTTCTAGACTACTGTCTATGTAATTTGAAATGCATGACATTTGCACACTGCCCCCCTCAATGAGGGAAACCATTAGATTGGCACTGTCTAAGCAGTCTGAGACCATTCAGATTTAGGGGCTTATTTAGAGTTTTGTGGTCAGGATACTCGATCATAACAGTGACAGAGTACCCTCTCTTCCAAAATCCACCCACCCAATTTAGATGTGTGCACATTGGCAGTATGTCAACAACAGAGTCTACTCGGGCCCTGTCGGCATACTCCTCCAAGGGACCGAAGGAGTATTGGCCATCGGTTGTTAGTCATCTGACAGTCTACCCAATTTAGGATGTTTTTTATTGTCCATCACCCAGTGACAGTAAAAAAGACTATGAGAGAAAACTCCCATAGTGTGGGGTTCATTAGTTTTACTTTCTTCAAAAACAAAATCTTGCTTTGGTAGTTTCTTTTCGAAAAAAGTCATCTTTGAAAAATTTGTAAAGTCGTCCATCAAGTTTGATGAAGTCACCCATCAGACTTTTACAACATTGACAGAAACCACTATGACAGCAGGTCCGGCCAGTGTTAAGATATGTTTGCGGAACTGAAGTACATGTCTAAATTTGGGGATGGCATGTCTATCAAGATGACGGAGTAATTTAGGTGAAGGTGTAATTTGCTCCATCACCTGGCAGACATTAATCTGTCCTTCAAACTCTAAATCAGGCCATTAGTGTCATGCCTTCCTTTGTCAATGCTCATCCTAGACTGTAAGATTTTATGCAAGATTTTGGCCAATAGTAATTACCCTCTCTTATTGTCATTAATCAATGCATACCAAACTGGCTTTTTACCAGCAAGGACCACAGCAATGAATATTATAGGGATAGTGCACATCCTTAAAGATTGTTTGCTGGCCACATGGAGGCCAGTGAGGGTCTCTATAGATCTATAGAAAGCATTTTATATCCTAGATTGGAAATATTTGTTCACCATACTACAAGAAATGAGCTTTGGCAGAGAAAGGTTAGGATGGGATACACTATTTTACATGCTGCTCATAGTCAGAATCACAACTGAGAAAAACTCATAGGGAAGCTGCACTATACACAAGGACACACTAAAGGGCTGAGCTCTCTTGCCCCTTTTGTTCACCTTGTCCATGTAATTGTTAGCTGTCGTGTTTAAAGAAGAGAAGCAGGCAATGGGGAATCTAGGTAGAGGGCCATGTGTACCTTAATGATGTTGGGGGAATCTACAACATGGTTCTACTCTCTTTGAGATCTATGACAGGACATGTGGATGCAAATCTGCCCACCTATCCTCAGTCATTAAATATCCTCATGTTCAGCTACTTGGGTGTGCAGATTTATCATACGGAGGAGAATCTCCTATTGGGCAATACGCCCAAATCACAATGAAGATCTGTAAATGCTCCAATTTTTGGAAACATTTACATCTATCAGCAATGGGTAGGATAAACTTAACTAAAATGATCATCCTGCCACATCTGCTTTACTTCTTTGTTGTTTATTGTACTTGTAGTAATGGTGGTGTTTTTAATAGTTGTGAAGGCACCTGTCCCCCCTCTGCTTTACCCATTCCCTTGGTATAAACCTTAGACCCTTCAGGTGAAGCTAAATTAAAATGTTAAGCTTCTGTCAGATTTGAGGAGTGAAGGAGCAGATGGCAAGACTGGAGACGTCTGTGAGTTTATATTTGAATAAAGACTCAACCTTATCCTGCTTCAAACTCATCTTCTCAAATGGCGACGAGGAAGGGATGCTGTTCAGGGGACAGCAAGATGTCTCTACCCCTGTGAAGTTCTTCTTGCTGAATGAGAGAGGTCACTCTTTATCCAGTGTAGTGACTGAGGACCCACCAGTGTCCTGCAGGGCTCACCGCAGCTAGTTGATAAGAAATGTAGAAGCTACAAATATAAACACCATTATTTCTTTGATATTGGCTACCCACTCCTAGCACCTCTATCTGCTGCTCATCTGGGCAAGTTTACATTCACTGGTCACTTGATTTGAAACCTGATTTGATGTTGCTCTTAACCTGCCCCATTATACTTATACAGTGTCAATAACAATACAAATCTGACGTTTGGCCAGGTGTTCATGAAATCAAATGTTGGTGTGATAGGATAGTAGTTCTGAACAGCATTAGAACTATCTAACCGTGATTAAGTAAGTTCTCTCCCATATATAGGGCTGCTGTTAGTCAAATGGGGTCACCCATCACGCTCAACCTCAATAACAAAATTGTTGACGGCTGCCCATGCAGTCTTAAGTCTCCCGGCGAGATCAAGTTTGCAGTGCACAAGTAGTTAACCAGTGCTACTGATGAAGTCTTCTGACCCACCCCTTACACTCATGGCACTGGGCTAGTTGTTGTTTGAAGGTCTCAGCGTTACCTAGCCTCCCTGCTCTGAGAGGGGGCTGTGCGAACAAGCTTCACTGGCGGTGAGGAAGGCATATTGGACTTGATTAGAGCTACTGTTCAGGTCTCCCGACCCGCTCCATAATACAGGATATGTGAAGCCGGACTTAGTGAATTCAGGCCTACTGGGAGTTGATTAGCTCTACTGTTCAGGTCTTCTCGTCCGCTCTATAAGATGGCATACTCAGGGGCAGACTCAACAATTTCAGGAGTACTTGCTCACAATTGAAAGGCTCCGGTGCTCACATTTCAGCTTACCATAAACGCGGCTGAGGTGAAAACAAGGCTGCCCCTTGTGCTATGTGCAGAGAATTTGGTTTCAGACAATTTTCACTTCTATAAGTTCCTGAAGAAATATTTCAGGAGACTCACCGGGAAGTGCAGGAGGGGCATAAGCACTATCTTTTCTTCACTCTCTTACAGCAACAGTCAGTTGCACTTGAAGACTCCACCCTTCTTTTACCTCGAGCATAGATACTGAAAGAGGACTATATCGTGGGAACAATATATTTCCTGCAAATGTTAGTGACAGACCTAAAGACTGGTCTGGCTGTAGTTAAGGTGTCATATGGTAATGTGTATAGAGCTGTAGTTATTGTGTCATAATGACTAGTGCATACCTATCACACTAATTTAGGAACTTATGCAGAAACCTGTTAGTTAACTTGCAGTTTTATTTACAAGAGTCTATTCTTTAGTGTCAAAGGATAGTTCAGTCTCATTCCTGCTTCAACATGGAGGCAGGCAGTATGAATCAACCTCAACCCTTCCAAAATGATGCAGGTGAACCAGATATAACGTGGGACAGATGGTTAAACATATTCAACTCATATTTAATAGCCATTGGGGTTGAGAAATGTTCTTCAATACGCAAACAGCATATTTTATTGCATAATTTAGGTTTGCAAAGTAGAAAAGGGTATTTGATTTGATTTGATTTCTACATTTATAAAGCACAACCATAACTCCAGAAGGAGCCTCTTGGCGCTATGTGGAAAGAAAAAAATGTGTCAGACCGTTATAGATTACAACAAAGAAAGACAGAGTGAGTCAGGAGGTGTGAAGATCCAAGTCTTAAGTGTCTTCCTAATGAGCGTTTCTGATTACAGCAGTCTGAGTTGTGTGGGCAGTAGGTTCCAAGCTCTTGCTCCTAGGTTTGCCACGGACTTCCCTCCTCTAGATTTGAGTCTAAATGGAGGGGGGTTTAAACGGATTGGCTGAGGAGGATCTGAGTGTTCTGAGAGTAACATAGGGTGTAAACCTAGCGGTTAAGTATGATGGCCCTGATTTCCTAAACACTTTAAAAGTAATTAAAAGTAGCTTGAATAAAATTATTTTATGGATCGGCAGCCGGTGAAGAGTTTTAAGGGCTGCCGTAGCCGAGGAGCAAGAGGGAAGTTTCAAAACTAGCCGAGGAGCTGCGTGTTGAACCATCTGTAGCTTTTTTAGCACCAGTTTATTTAAGCCAGCATGTAGGCTATTGCAGTAGTCCAGTCTGGATAAGATCAGAAATACTGCTACTGTTTTCCTTGCGGTAAAGGGGATGAGATCAAAGAATTTGTTTTGTGATTTGATTAAGTTAAAGCACATCCCTGCCACTGCTAAGGCCTGTGGCTGGAACAAATGAGTAGTGTCAAACTTAACCCCAAGGTTCTTGACTACTTCCACTGTATTGGGGGGGAAGTTATGTCTTCTGGCCACCATTTGACTAGATTAAAAGGATTGTTTTTACCTATTAACATTATCTCAGTCTTATCTGCATTACATTTCAGGTGGTTGGAAGACATCCACTGAATGACCGCTGATAAGCATTGCTTAAAGTTCTGTTGTGAGTCATTCGAGTCCTTATCTAAGACTAAGATAAGCTGAGTATCATCAGCATATGAGATAGTTTCGATTTGGAATGATGAAATCAATGATATTAGTGGGGCCATGTAGATGTTGAACAAGAGGGGGCTCAGAGAGGAGCCCTGTGGCACACCAGTTGAAATGATGCGTTCTTTTGAAAGGAACGGGCCTAAGGCCACCATTTACCTACCATTGTATAAAAAGGATTGCATCCAAGCTAGGACCGTCTGTGCTATACCACAATTTTTCATTCAAGATAGTAGAATATCATGCAAAATGGTATCAAAGGCAGCAGACAGATCTAATAGGATCAGTACTGCATTCTTTCCGATGTCCAGTGTGAGTTTCAATGCATCTACCACTACTAGTAGATCAGATTCTGTGTCTAGGTCTAAATCCTGATTGATGAGGATGAAGAATTTTGGCGTCTTCTAAGAAAACAGATCACTGCCTATTGACAAACCCTTCTGTGGTTTTGCCAAGGATGGCAAGTAGCGAAATGGGGCACAGTTTAGGGAGTGTGGATGGGTCCTTGATCTGTTTTTTCTGGGGTGGTTTAACCACTGCCAGTTGCCATTTCTGAGGAACCGTAGCTGTGACTAGCGAGGAATTGATTATGTTATTAATGACTGGGTTAGCGATCTCTGCAATTCTACGAAGCACTGCAGGACGACAATCATAAAAAGGAGAACCAGATTTACATGAAAGAATAGCTTGGTGCGACTGCTCCAGTGAAATGCTATCAAAGGCCTTGAGTGACGGCCCTGTGTAAGTAGGATCTAATTGTGGATCCTGTAAGGGTGTGAATGACACACTGAATTATTTTTGAATATCGTGATTTTTTTCCTCCAAGGAGGCTGAGATCTGGTTACATAAAGTCTGTGATGGCGGGATGTACTTAGCTAATGTTTTTAGATTGGTGAAGGACATTACCGTCGAGAGAATTTTTGGGGGATCGGTTTAGCATTTAATATTATTTTGAGAAATACTCTCTTTTTGCCGACTTAATTTGTTGATGGTATTTTTTTCTGGCTGATTTAAACCTGTTCCGTTCTTCTGTTACATAGCCTCTTCTCCAATTACGTTCCAGGCGTTTGCATTAGAGGTGAAGCTCAACTAATGCCGGCGTGTACCAAGGGGCTGAGATTTTGGGAATCTGTTTGGTAGCCGCATTGCCTATTGGTTCTAATTCATTGCTGATGGACGTAATCCAAGCGTAAAAATGGCAGAGTCATCTACCGTATTTCCTGAAGTGGAAGGTGTAGAGGTTTGTGCTATGTAGGGCAGCTCTGGGTTAGCTATCACCGTCGCCAATTTACGACGGGGTAGTGAGCTTAAAGTAGCATTCTGGGAATTTTTTTTCCCCAAACGGAAGTTGATGTTAAAAGGGATTAGCCGATAATCCAACCATACTTGAGGAACTGGGGAATTAACTATTAGTGAATGAAAGTTGGAGCAGACCCCATCAATGGTATGCCCCGCCTGATGAGTCTGGCCAGAGACCAGCTGGTAAAGCCCTAAGGTTTCTAATATGTCGAGAAAGTTTGCCACTCCCAGCTCTGTCCGACATTCCAAATGTAGATTAAAATCACCTAGAAGCGTAAAATTTGAGTAATGTGGGATGAGATGATCTAGTGCATCTCCTAACGTATCCAGGAATTCTTGATTGGAGCCCGGGGGATGATATATCAGACCTCCTGTAAAGGAGGTTGAGCCATTGAGCACAAAACAAAAACTCAGGCTTTCCGCTCCCCTCATGGAGGGAAGGTCAAAATGTGTGCAGTGGTAGGAATCACGATAAATGATGGCTATTCCTCCTCCCCTTGCCTCCTTTCTATCCTGCCTACAAATGGTGTAGTTTGGCATGAGGGCTAGTGCAATATCAGGATTGCACCATTCCTTAAGCCATGATTCTGTGATAAACAGAAAGTCCAACTGCATTTCAGGAATCATTTCATTGATGTCTAGCGCATGCTTACAGAGAGAGCGCGCGTTAATAATTCCTCCCTTTACAAAAGAGCCGAGGGTGGTATTCGCAGCAGGGGCTGGGCTGGTATGAAGATATTACAGAACAAGAATTGAATGAAGCCAGTGGATAGGAGGACATTGAGGAAGATGTTCTTCAGTTTGCACTAACAAAGTTAGAGGCTCACTTTAAAGAAAGGATTAACGTTGTTCTTGAAAGGCATACATTATTTAACAGAGTTCAGAGAAAAAGCATCCACGTATGTTGTAGTCCTTATAGGTTTATCTACCACATGCGATTTTGGGCCTCTCACAGATGCATTGATCAGAGATCAACATGTTCGATCCACCAATGACCACAAAATTCAAGAAAAAGTCTTACTCAAAACCCAGATCTATCAGAGGCCATAAATGCAGTAAAGGGTATTGAGCTTACTGCAGTATGTAGAAAAGAAATAAAATGATCCAACGAAACGCACAAGGAATATGAGAAAGTAAAAACGCTCAACAATGAGGAGACAGTATACACAATTAATGATGAAGCTAATATGAAACCCAAAGTAAAAGATGGAAGTCTGAAATTTTATACATGCGGCAATCACAATCATTTAGTCAATAATACCAAGTGTCCTGCAAGGGGTGTTATATGTAGGAAATGCAACATGAGGGGGCAATTTTCCAAAGAATGTAAATCTCTTGGTGGAAATATACCAGATAAATACTTCAGTAAAAGGAGAGAAAATTCCTTATTCCTCTTGTAATATACTGTTAGATGGTATAAGCATTAAAGCAGACGCAGAATCATGCTCTCCATATACTCCAATTGATAGAGATATGTTTCGCAATTTTTTTTCCAAAGGTGAATACAATTTAGAGGTTACAGATATTCATTTTGGGGTATAACAAAGAACCTATTCCACTCAAAGGAATGGTAAAAATGTGCGTTTCATGCAAAGATAGATACATAGTAGGAAAAATGAACATCACTCAACAGGGGTCTAATCTATTGGGATGGAAACACCAAAAGTATTTAGGAATAACTTTAGATCCTAACAACGAGGAACAAGTGCTCTTAGTTGACTACTCTTTAGTAGGAACACACATAAATGAAGCACTTCCAGAAGTTTTTACAGACAGGTTGGGGTTGCTAAATTGCTACATGCACAAAATAATATTAAAAACAGATACAGTTCCGGTAGTACACAAGACAAGGTCAGTGCCTTTGCTAACGAGAGAACCTTTAAACGAAGAGTTACAGAGGCTAATAAGGCAAGGAGTCATAGAGGAAATTGAGAGTTGCGAATGGTTGCCCCCCCCACTGTCATCACCACTAAGCATGGTGGGAACAAAATCCGCCTTTGTGTGGATTTAAGATATTTGAATGCCAACATATGGATAGATCTACATTCCCTGCCCAACATACATGAAATGTTAAGTACCATACAGGAAGTAAAAAACGTTAGCAATAGAGTAATAGAAGGGCGGCCCAAAAAATGTAATAAACTTACCAATGATTTACAACCATTTTGGAATGTTAGGGATGAATTTGAAGGAAATCTTACTTTAAGAACGAGTGAAATCAAACCCCTGGCAGGTTTGAGGGAACGCATTGCTAACATTGCACACAAAGGCCATTTAGGAAGAAATCTCACCAAAGCCAAAGTGAGAGCACATTGCTGGTTCCCCTACATGGATTCTATGATAGAATACATAGTAAAGGACTGTCATGCTTGTAGCCTGGATGACAAATTCAAGAACCGTCGCAAAACACCTTTGATCCCCATCAAGGTACCCTCCATTCCATGGGATAAATTGGGATTGGATATTTTTGGTCCCATTCATGTGCAGGGTTTACAAGTAAATATATTCTTGCACTCATCAATTATTTTTCTCATTGGATTTATTTGAAGTTTGTAAATACTATTAATAACAACACCCCCATCAATTTCTTAACAGAGTTATTCAGTTCAGAAGGTATCCCTAGCACTTTAATTACTGATAATGGTGTCCAATTTGTGTCTGAAGAGATGAGGGATTTCCTATATGAGCTGCCCATCAAACATATAATGACTCCTTTGTACTGTCCAAAAGCTAACAGAATGGTGGAAGAAGAATCTTCAAAGAAGCAATGCAATTAGGTGTAGCTTCATCTAAACCCATCATTCAAATTATTGAAGAAAGTATTTGGTCTTACCATACCAAACCTAATAGTGTCACTTGTTTATCCCCTTTTTAGATTCTTAGAAGCAGCAAACCAGGGACAAAGGTTTCTCCAAATTGGCTTCTTGGAAACAAAGATGTTTCCATAAAAAAGAGGACTGGATAGAGAAGGTGGTAAATGAAGTACAAAGAATGGTATGACAAAAAGTGGGGAGTGAGGAAACAGGAATGGAAACTTGGTCAGTTTGTTTTGGTTAAAAACAAAAAAATCACAAATCAGCAAAAATCAAAGAAGTAAAAAACAATGTTGTAATACTAGAAAAGGGTACGATATGGAGTATGAACAGATTTACACCATGTCCCAGAACCAGGGTGGCCCCGAGATTTTTATGTAAACTATTGTTTAGAGTTAAACTCTGCATTTGTTGTATATTTAATTCTCCACACAGGTTACAGAGACTTTTATGAAAACTAATGTTGAAAGTTAAATTCTGCATTTGTGGTATATTTATTTTTCCCCATAGGTAATGGACTTCTTTTGGACTCAATTATTGTAGAACCTTTCAAATTTACATCATTTCCTTTCAGATGGTCTCTTCCACTGCTCTTGTTTTCTATATTATCCATATTATATTTTCAGGTTTCTCCTTTCAGGCGGTTTTGCTGCTGTAAAACTCTTTGTTTTTGTTCAAATGAGTTTATATGTGAATAAAGACTAAACTTTATCTTGCTTCAGACTCATCTTTTCAACTTACATCTATCTGCAATGGGTAGGATAGACCTAACTAAAATGATCACCCTGCAATATCTGCTTTACTACTTTATTGCCACCCCCCGCTTGAGGTAATTAATGATACTGTTGTGGCCTTATTTGTGACAGACACATAGAAAGGTTTATCTTGCAATCACCCATGGGCTGGGCTCCTCTGTTTTCAAGCTGTATTAAATGGCTACCAAGCTTCACTAGCTGGCCAAATGACTGGGAGGACATGACACCCTAAGATTTTATATATAACAGACATGTTTTCTGCCACATCAGTGTTGATTAATTTATTTGCACCTTGTGACAAATATGACAGATGTTCTTTGCTATTGGCAGTTACTAGATATTGCTGGTGCAAAAAATGTAAGACAAATGCAAGTGTGTCCCGTTTGGACACTTTCTCACTTTGTAAAACTAGCTCAATGGATAGAGGTGGGGTGTTAGACAGACTCAGGTGCACTGACACAGATGGATTTGATCGATGAAGAGGGGCTGAACACATTTCACATGTCTTACACAGGAATATGATTTCCCAATTAGGCGATATGTACATTTAATGTACAGGTGAATGTCTTCAAACAGACTTGGAGCATAGTTGAGGTACTTCCACAGACATACATAAGTAGACCTAAAAAGCAGAATCAAAGTAGATATGATAACATTGAGGATGAGATGGCCCAAAAAATGTATAGCTGAACCATCAGATAGAGAATGATCCAGAATACCCAAATGCATCTCAAGAAACACTAGGTTCCGGCTAATACAATTCAACATACTGCACTGCACTTATCTGACACCAAGTTGACTACATAGGATATTCCCATCTGTTGCAGCAGAATGACAAAGGTGGCATTCTGTTGAACTCCAGCACATATTCTGGTCCTGTCCCACTGTGCATTTGTACTGGTGAGAAGTCCTGGTCTAGTTACGAGGGATAACAGATATAACCTTTGGCCAAACCCCAAAAATGTGTATTTTTAGATTATTGAATAGGCCCAAAAGACACACAATTGCACGCAAATTTGTAGACCTTGCCATACTACTTCCTAAAAGATAGTAGGTAACACATTTATATGGATCTGTCTGGGTGGGTCCATGCAGAAGGAAAGTTAATGGACATATAATAGGGAGATGGGGAGAGATGAGCAAATAATAGAAGAGGATGAATTCCTCCTGAAATTAACCCCCAAAAAATACAACACCAGACCACATGAAAGGGTAAAAACATAACCTTTGTCTGGGCCTTTGGATGTCCTTGCTGCGTTAACCTCACATCGCATTTCTGACTAGTGGCACAATATGGAGGGAGTGACTTGCAAATGCTGCAAGTGTACGTGAAGGAGTGAGATGTTGTATGAGATCATTTAGAATCCTCTGCTTATATACATGGGTCAGGATGCGTCGTTTTAGGTGAGGAGCTTGTTTTTGCCCTGTGTAGAACAGGATAAAGGGAAATAAGGAGGGTAAGTGGGTCCAAAAACTCCTATACAATTGATGGAGATACCCAGGATGTGAAATGATTGATAGCTTTCTGTCTAAGTTAAGATGCCTTAACCGAGTTGTGATGAGCATTGACTTACAAAATGCTGTACAATGAAAGCCACATGTTTCTATGTTCCTGAACATTTAAAAAAAATATTTAAAATAACAAAAAGCACTGCTTAAGATCTGAACCCAAGTATTCATGATTCATGAAACTCGTAAACATTGAACAATTTAGCAATAAAAAAATATTTTAAATGCCAAAAAACACTACTTGAGATCTGAGCTCAACCGCTTATGATTCAGGATTTTTTTTAAATACGAAGTTCTTCATCCCTCCCTAGTTCCCAACTAAAGTATTCACAGATCCAGAAACACAGATAAAACGGACTCCAGAACATCCCATCCAATTCACCACCAACCTGTTTCTTGTTTCCTAGCCTAACTGTAGTTTATCAGTTTGTAAAATACTCTGCAGTAATTGATAGGCAGCATGTAGCACTATACAAAACTCATAATAAATAAATAAAATATAAACAAATAAATATTCAAACAGACTTGTTACTGTGTCAACCCAACAGACATAGCTTCTTCAAGCATATGGAGAATATTTTTTTATTCGTCATTGCTTGTTTTTGTTGTCTATTGAAAATAATAGCCTGCTGAAAATAATAGCAAACTGAACTTTCAAAATGTTTTGCATCAAGCAGGTCAACAGCGTACTTAAGAGAAGAAAGACCACATTATGTCACAAGGTAAGAGTGCATTCTAACCTAATTCTAGCCTACAACATCACAGGATCCAAGAAGTACATAGGTCTGGCAATAATATATTGTTTTGTGGCAAACATTGCTGCGTCGTCTACTTTAGTTACTTCCAGTTAAGGATTGACTCGTATTCAAAGTGCTATATCAAGAAGACACCTGTAACATGTCAAAGAGCATTGAACGCTTAACCCATAATCTCTTTTCCAGAGTAGTCAGATCTGCCAGAAAATCAAACATGCTGCTGATACTGAAAATGGCGACATGCTGAAAAGCATATCAATAGGTAAACACACCAAATACAGCACATTAGTACCGAAAGCAGGAACAATTACATTACTGAAAGAGAGCAACTGGGCCACCTATAATGGAAATCTTTTTTAAGGGAAAACATTTTGTTTCACGTCAGAAGTAACAAGTTCGGGGGGGCGTGGCTTAGGAGCCGTCGGAGATGGCCGCTGCTTCAGAGAGCTCCGCGGCAGTGTAGGACGGCGGGAACATTCCAGGCTTATAATTCCACCGTTGGATCACAGGAACAAACGCCCATACGTCGGAACCTCTGCTCCATCTAATGTGACCTGCGCGGAGAACCGGGTGAGCGCAAAAGATGAACTTCTGACTCTTTTTGCCGGCCGTGGCGCGAATACAGTCGCGGCCGCCATTTTGTTTTATGTCATCTAGCACTCCTCGCGTTTTTCCCGCCTGAGGCGTCTCAAAGTTGTTTCTGTCAGGAAATAATGCCGAATTCTGACACCTTTACTCTCCGAATACCTCACATGGTTTCCACCTGAAACTTTGAATTTTGAGCAATTTCCTCTGTCATTGCAAGGTTATTATGCTCTTCAGTTCGTTATTGCTCTAAAAATGCGCATTAAGTGAAATGATCTGCTCAGTCTGCACACCGGACTCTTCAATACCTAACAGTTCAGTGTTTTATCGTTTGTAGAATCGGGCAATGTTCCCTTCATGACGCAGCGTTTGTTTCCAAGTGCATTGTTAATTCATTGAGGCTTAGTCTTTTCGTCTGTCAATCATCAGCTTCAATACTTTTAAAACTCGGCAATAATCATTCCCAAGGTTTACTCCTCATTATTGTTCAGAGAGACTGGATATCAAAATACTCCATGGCAATGCCTGGCAAGCCTTCTAAAAATACCAAAGGTGCATCCTTGGAGGACCACAACCCTTTTAGTGTCCTGCAAGATAGCAGGGAAGAGGATAACACGGAATCTGTCTCAAGGGACTTGGGTCCCTCAGCATCTCGTCTTTGCTCCAAACAGGGTTCCAAGATACCCTCAGCGTCAACCTCCACATCAGGCAAACGAGCGAAAGTGAATCCACCTTCACCTACTAACTCTTCGACCGTACTCTCCATGGAGCTCTTACTTGAAGAAATTCGGGCACTTAAACCTCATATGGAGGAAACCAATACCCGTTTACAGAGTCTTGAAGACAATTGGTCTCACACTGAAAAAAGAATTGATGGCCTAGAGAAACGAGTTGACTCTGTTCAGGAAATCACGGGTCAAATTCCCCTGATGCATAAGGAGATTACACAGCTTCAAAAGCAGATTGAAAATTTGGAAAATCGTAACAGGCGTAACAACTTACGCATTTATGGTCTGGTTGAGGGTCTCGAGGGGTCTAATCCAATATCCTTTTTTCAGTCCTTTTTACCAACTCTTCTTGGTCTTCCTGAATCTCCAAAATTGAACATACAACGAGCACACCGATTGGGACAGAACTCTCGTACTTCATCTCCCTCAGTGAAACCTAGGGGCATTATCATATATTTTCTGGAGTATACCGACTTACTTACGGTCCTTCAAGCAGCTAGACAACGAGGAAGAATTTCTTGGAATGGTTCTAACCTCTTTTTGCCCAGGACTACGCTAAACTAACAGCTGAGCGTCGGAAAAAATTCTTGGACATGAGACCTGCACTTCGTAATTTGAATGCTCGCTATGGCCTGTTCCATCCTTGCCTCTTCAAGGTGACCTACAACAACAAAACAACAAATTATGAGGATCCAGCGCTTCTCCAAGAGTTTTTGAACTCATGTACAGCTGACATGGACATAACTCGGCCATAGATGGCTAACTAAGTTAAATATTGACTGGTGTCCTATGTTGTGTTCTTCTTTGGGATGTACCCCATTCTTGTTGTATTGTGTTAGTATGCTGTGCTGTCATATGTTTCATTAATATGTTATTTTTCTTTCCTATCAGGTTCCAATCCTGTGATCCCTCATCTTGATGTTCTCTTCATTTTTCCTGGATGATGTTCCCCTTGCCGTTTTCATCCTGTGGACCTCTGTTCGAGCGTCCTACCTCCCTCATGTGGCTTCACCTTCCCCGCGTCTATTGTTTTCTGTGGTATGTTCTTTTGTTATCGTACTTTGCTATCAATTGTGTGATCTGTTTTATTAGTTGTGTTTCTTTTGGTAACTTTCCCTTTTTTTCTTCTCCTTTTTGTCACTTACTTTTCATTATTAATTGGTCTGTCTCTTATCTTGCATACTCACCTACGTTTCTACCTAGTTTTTGTCTCTTCTCCTATTTTATATATATCTATCTATTTTTTCTTCATGTCAGGTTTTCACACTTTTACTTTCACTTATATGATACAAACTTTCAATTATTGTTATAACTGTTCTTATCCAATTTTAGAATTTAATATAAATATTTAGATGTCGTTAAATATCATAACTTGGAATGTTAAAGGTTTGGGCTCTCCCATTAAACGTCAGCGAGTGTTATCACATATTGCAAGTTTAAAAGCTGATATAGCTTTACTACAAGAAGTTCATGTGAAAGATACTGAGATAACCAAATTAAAACGTCACTGGGTAAGTCAGTCTTTGCATCACCAGGTACAGGGAAACGGAATGGAGTGGCTATTCTCTGTCATAAGCGTTTAGATGTTCAATTGTTACATCAAGATAATGATTCTGATGGTAGATGGGTAGCAGTGTCTCTAAAGATTAATAAGATTCCTTTAACTATTGTTAACATATATGCTCCCACTAATCAGGATAAACAGTTTTGGCCCCATCTCCTGTCCTCTCTGATGCAATATACTGATGAATATTTAATCCTAGGTGGCGATTGTAATATGGTTATGGATCCCTTTATCGACAGAAGGTCTAACTCGAGGTTCTCCCACTCCCTATGCATGCTCAGTTTACCTCCTCTATTTCACAAAGGTCTCTTGTGGACTCCTGGAGACTCTGTCATCCCACTTTACAAGAATACACCTATTTTTCACCTGCACACTCATCTCAATCTCGGATAGATTATCTTTTTGTTTCCAAAGCTTTAGTTCAACATATTTCCCATTCTGACATAGGCGCTATACTAATCTCCGACCATGCCCCGGTATCTTTGAGTTTAGATTTACTCCCCCGGTTAAGGGTACTAGGCGTTGGAGGTTTAATAATTCACTTTTATTAGATTCTAAATTCACGTCTGCCTTTCAGGAATTTGCGGATACATTCTTTACAGATAATGAATCTCCTCAAACATCTCCTCAACTTATTTGGGATACCTTCAAAGCTGCCTCTAGAGACTTCATTATTTCGTTCATTGCACAGAAACAACGTATATCCTCTCACTCCATACTGGCACTTAACTCACAAATTAAAAAATTGGAGCATTCCTATTACACAACCAAAAATAAATTCACTTTGAATGCACTTATCAAAGCCAAACTTTCGTTTAACAAACTTTCAACGGATTCCGCAAATTTGTATCTACTCAAATCCAGTGCCAAATATTATACTGCGCAGAATAAATCTGGCAACCTTCTTGCTAAATATCTTAAGGTTAAAAAGGAACGTGCTAAAATTGAATCTATTGTAACGTCTTCTAATAATTAAGCCTGGGCAAAGCACTACGCTACGCTCGCGTAGTTTGCGAAGTTTGCGCTACTTCGCACTACGCGAATTGCACGTAGCACAGTGCAAACACGCGTAGCGTAGCGGTCATTTTTTGCTTTCTCGCGGTCCTCAACGTCAAGTTGGCGACCGCGAGCAAGCAAAATGACATCCCGGCGAGACTTTTTCCTCATTCGCGATCAGCAACATCAAGTTGCCGATCGCGAGCGTGGAAAAAAAAACTCCAGGCGAGATTCTCAACGCGGGGAGGTCAGGTTTCTCATTGCGAGTGGTTGCGCATGCTCGCGACCGCTCGCAATGAGAAACTACCAGTCCGCGTTGAGAAAGCTGCTGCACGAGTAAAAATCTACTCGAGCGGCAGTAAAAGACAGCTCGCACTGTGCAAGATGCCGTTTTCAATGATTGCACAGTGCGGACAAGCATCCGGCACTGTGCAATCAGTGCGAACAGCATTTTGCACAGTGCACTACGCAGTTCGCGTAGCTATGCGTAGCTCGCGTAGTGCGAGGTGCACTTCACGTAGCTTAGCGTAGCGCTACTTCGCGAACTACGCCCAGGGTTACTAATAATATAGTTCATAAAAATGAAGATATCTTAGCAGAATTCACTAAATTTTATCAAAATTTATACACGCCAGAAACAACCCCCCATTTCAATGACATTTCGAAATACCTATCCTCCATTCCCTCACCATCCTTCCCGGATGTTGACTTTTCCTCTTTAGAAGATGATATACAACCTAAAGACATTCTTACAGCCATTCAATCGCTTAAAAAGGGAAAAACTCCAGGGCCTGATGGATTTACAACAGAATTTTACTTACATTTCTCTAACCTCCTTATTCCCAAATTGCATCAATTATTTGTATTTTTTATAACATCCCAGAAATCTAGTGGTTCCTTTCAGGAGGCTTTGATTTGTCTTCTTCCCAAAGAACAGAAAGACCATACATTGTGTAAGAACTATAGACCCATTTCTTTAATCAATTTAGACTATAAGATTTTTGCGAAAATTCTTGCTTTACGTTTAGATAACGTACTGCCAAGTTTAATTGCCAAAGAACAATGTGGTTTCATTAAAGGTCGTCATCTATCTGACAATACCCGTCTCTTTTTTAATGTCCTTAGTAAATCTCAATCTTATAACCATTCATTAGCGGCGGTGGCACTAGATGCTGAAAAAGCATTCGATAGGGTGAATTGGCAGTTTATATTCTCAACATTGGCTTGGTTTGGTTTTGGCCCTAAATTTCTTTCTTATATTTCGCTATTATACTCGTTTCCTAGATCTTTTATTCTAGCCAATGGTCTTGTCTCTCCCTCTTTTCCCCTTTACAGAGGTGTCCGGCAAGGTTGCCCACTTTCTCCACTTTTATTTATTTTGGCATTAGAACCCTTTCTCATAAGAATTCGTTTAAATAAGAGTATCACAGGTTTTCCATATGCCGACAAACAGCTTAAACTTTCAGCATACGCTGACGACTTTCTCTTATTTATTTCCAACCCCCAAACTTCCATACCGTCGTTTTTATCAGAAGTCTCAGACTTCGCTTCAGTTTCAGGTTATAAACTTAATATTGATAAATGTGAAATTCTCCCTTTGAACAAACATTGTTTTCATGCTGATTTTTAGTCTCCTCTTTTCATTGGAGCCCATCTCAGATTAAATACCTAGGCCTTAATTTCACGCCCTCTATTAAAGATACTGTGGCTCTAAATTTGAAAAATTTACAATTAACACTAAATAATTCTACGACAAGATGGCATCCCTTGTTTTTATCTTGGTGGGGTAGATTGGACTCTATAAAAATGATGCTAGTTCCAATAATCTTATTTTTCTTATCTAACCTCCCAATTAATATTCCTAAATCCTGTTATAAGACTATCTACAGTATCTTATCAAAATTCTTGTGGCAAAATAAGAACCCTAGGATGTCTCTATCCAAACTCAAGCAACCTAAACACCTAGGTGGAGTCAACTTTCCTGACTTCTCTTTGTATCATGAATCGTTTGTTCTTAAACACTCATCTTCTTTCCTATCTGAAAATATAGGAGATTCCCTTTCCCAGCCCTTATGGGTGGAAATTGAAGCTTCTTTCATCCATCCATTCACTTTTGAAGAATTTGTGTCCAAATCTCACACTCCGGCAAAGTTTTCCCTTCCTATTCTTAAAAACACATGTAGAATCTTTCATCCTCTTATATTAAGTGGCCTAGATGATCGTACTAGATTTTTACAGTCCGTAATCTGGTACAATAAGTATATTAAGATTAAGAATAGAACCCTTTTTTGGAAGGAGTGGTTGGACTCTGGTCTTAAATGGACTTATCAACTTTTCCAGGGTGATACTTGTATTCCTTTCTCTGTAAACCAAGCACGTTTATCCCTACCTCTTTCCTATCATTCTAAATATAAGTTGATAATTAAGGCTGCCCAGACCTCCTATGATACACTCACAACCTCATCTGCACATATTGATCCATCTCCCTCGCACTCTCGTTTTTATGCTCTTCTCCTGCAGCTTCCCAGATTTATACGAAATTAAGAGATACCCCTGTGGTTCGTAATAAGTCTAAAACGGAAAACGACTGGGAATCTGATCTACATACATCCTTTTCTACCTCAACATGGGAAAAAATTTGGATCAAAATAAGGAAGTCCTCTAGAGCAGCAAACACCACACAAACTTTATTTTTCATATATAATAGACTTTTGATCACTCCAATTAAGTTGCATCATATAGATCCTGATATTTCCTCTACTTGCTGGTCTTGCCAGGCCCCTGAGGCTGACCTTAAACATATGCTATTTACATGCCCTCCTATTCATGATTTTTGGCTCAAGGTGTGGCACCAAATTAACAAAATCTATCACACCCAATTTCCTTTTTCTTTTTTCTACATTTTTCTAGGTAGCATCTCAGAGATATGGACATCTTCTACCATTAATGTCTCCATTGTTGACTTACTTATAGCGGTGGCATTTCAACAAATCACTAAGTCATGGAAAAATGCATCTAATGTTTCATTTCAGGCCTGGTGGTACGGAATCTGTTATAATCATAGGTTAGATAGAGCTTATGTTCACCCAATTACTCTTGCTATTAAACGAGATTTGCTGTGGCTACCCATTACTACTTTCCTAGATGTATCTGCCCAATCTTTACCCCTACATCGTCCTCTTCTTGAGGAAGTGTCCAAACCTCCTTGAACTTTATAATATCTACTGGTTATATCACTTGAGCTGTATTTTAGGTATAAAGTAACTTGTTAGGATAAGCGCTAAGTTAATTTGAATTTGTATTTTATTGCATGACCAATTATACTATGGGATATGTTTTTCCTTACCCCTGTTTCCTCTCCTTCCCCTCCCCCTTTTCCTTGCTCTTGCTTTTTATTGTGTATTGCATTTATTCACTGTACTCTTTGTAAATTCATTTATTCATATTCAATAAACTTCCCTTTAAAACTTAAAAAAGAAGTAACAAGTTCGGCTACGTGAGAATGCAAAGAGGAAGCTGTTGTGAAAATTAAATAGATTGATTGAGGGGAGTTTCAAAGAACAAATACATTGTGTGTCAAATAAAAAAACAGAGGTAAACGAATTGGAAATGTCAGTCTCTCATACCACTACTGTAAAAATTGTGCTCACTTTATGCCTCAATGGTAACATTTTCTGCCACTAAATTTCAATATTGACCAAAGACTACTGTATGGTGTTAGGAAACATTCTAGAATTCCTCACCTTTCCAAACCGGGATGACTTTATTTTTTCATGGTAATGTTGAAAAAACAAAAAAACTCCACAACCGAAGTAAATAATGGGTCTAGGACTAGATTTCTACATTTCAAGGATATTAATGTGTGGCAAAAAGATGACTGTTGACTTTGGAAAATGCAGTAACTATTTAGCAATCCAAAATGCTGAGAGGGGTGTTGAGACATAGCGGGTTATTATTTTAGGCACGCATTTTGAAGGTTAAGGGTTTGACTCCTGGTGTCAACATGGATATGTGCCTTTTCTAAAATCTGGTCTATAACACTGAGTTCAAAAGTTATTTGGATAAAGCGAAAGTCGTCCATTACTGGCAAATAATATTATTGTCAATCTGTCTAAAAAAATCTGGGGCATATTAACAACGGCCAGCGATAATTATCGCTGGCCGTGCTTAGCGATAATTATATTATCGCAGGCTATCTCAGGTATTTAACGCCCTGGTAGCGCGTTATTAACAACGCGTTACTCCAGGGCGATAAAGATTCCAGAGATAGCGAGGTTATCGCCCTTTTGCAGGGAACATCGCTGGTTTTCCAGCGATGTTCCCCTCAAAACGGCGAAAACCTTGCTGATACGACCCTGTGGTCGTATCAGCAGAATCCATCTCCTATGTCTAACATAGGTAAGTCAGGATTATAGCAGACGTTAGATTTTGGCGAAAACGGCCATTTTCGCCAAAATTTAACGTCTGCTATAATCCTGTGGGCTACCTTGTAAATATCGCGATGTGCACATCGGCGATATTTGCAACGTAGCCCATCCGAGGTACGCCCAGTAACGCCCACTTTGCATCTCATTAGAGATGCAAAGATGGGCGTTGGAGAAAGGAGCGATAGTGCAAGGATTCACGCGATAGCGTGACCTTGCTGATTAGGCGATAAGATTATCGCCGCTTTTCGTCCGAAAACAGACGCTAAAGCGGCGATAATTGTTTATCGCCTCGTTGTTAATATGCCCCTCTGTTTTTAAGGATATCTTGGCCTAAAGAATGATAACACATTACCCACTCCCTCTCTCTCTCTCTCTCTTGCTCTCTTTCTCCTTTCCTCCGTCCCTTCCTCCCTCAATCAATAGTATTCTGTAAATGATGTAGCTGACAGAATACACAAACCTATGGCACCATATTGACTTGTATTTTGGTCAAAACGTCATAGATATAGTTGGAATCAACAAGCTAAATTAAAGAGTCACTTGCACCCTAGAGGATAATTCTGGAAGTTAAGGGTTCAACTTTTTGTGTCTACGTATGTCTTTTCTAATGTCTGGTCCATTACATACAGTTATGCTTTGATAAAACAAAGTAAAAGGTTACTTTTGGCCTAGTGGTTAATGTCTTAGACTCTCATTCTTAAAGATATGGGTTCAACTTCTGGAATCTACCTGGTTAAGTGGCTAGTCTAATGTCTGCTCCATTACAGAGTGTTTCAAAGTTCAATGAAAAATGTTATACGGGATTGCCATTTTTATCAATGGGCAAATATTATTCTTGCCTCTCTGCCAAACAATATCACATTTTTAAGTACCCCATGGCCAAGAGATTTAAACAAAAACACTTGTCCCTCTCTTCCTCTCTAGCTCCCTCCATCCATATTATTCTGGAAATGATGTAGCTATCGGAGTACAATCACCTATGGTGCCATATTGACTTGTATCTTTTTGTCCCAATGGAATACTGATATTTCAAATCAACAAATTAGAGAGTCACTTGTGGCCTAGTGGTTAAGATCTCAAACTCTCATTCTAAAATGTAAAGGTTAATCTTCTGGAGTCTACATGGTTATGTTTCTTTTCTTTGGTCTGGTCCATTACACAGAATTCCAAAGTTCAATGAATGAAATGAAAGGTGATTGTCATTTTTATCAATGGGCAAACTTTTTATTGTTGCCATTCGGTCCAAAATTATCTATTTGTAAGTGTACTATGGCCCAAAGATTGAAAAACACTTCTCGCTCTCTTGCTCTCTCTCTCCTTTCCTCTGAATTTCCCTCCAAATTATTATATAAAAGATATAGCTCTTAGAGTACACTCATCCATGGAAGTATTGACTTGTACTTTTGGTCTGAATGTCAGCTATGCTTTGATTCATCAAACTGATGAGCCACTTGTGGCGTAGTCGTTAACCCCTTTGCTGCTAGGCCTTTTCCCCTCCTGTGCTAAGCCTTTTTTGGCTATTTGGGGTAGTTCGCGCTTAGGCCCCTGTAACTTTTTGACCACATAAGGTATCCATGCCAAATTTGCGTCCTTTTTTTCCAACATCATGGGGATTCTAAAGGTACCCAGGGTTTGTGTATTCCCCTGGAGGGGACCCAGAAATTAGCCAAAATACAGCTAAATTGTTTTTTTGGGGGGAACAATGCGAAAAAAGGGCTACAGATGAAAGCATCTGTTTTTTTCCCTGCAAATGGCATCAAAAAAGGGGTTGTGGTGCTGAAATCACCATCTTCCCAGCTTTCAGGGACAAGCAGACTTTTGTCAGAAAACCAAAATTTTGTACACAGTTTTGGCATTTTTCTGGGACATAGCCTATTTTTGCTATTTTTTTTGCTTTCAACCTCCTTTCAGTTAATGGTAGAAATGGGTATGAAAGCAATAATGGATCCTGGAAAGCCATACATTTATGAACAGTAGACAAAATTCTGAATTCAGCAAGGGGTCATTTGTGTAGATCCTTTAAGTTTTCTTTATAGAAACAAACAGTTAAATATAGGAAAAATTGAAAATTAGTTGAAAAAAACAGCCATTTGTGTCAACGTTTTCACCTCTAACTTCTTCTAATTATGACAGCTATTTAAAAGCAATATACCACTACATCCGCTGGACCTTTCTGGTTGTGGTGATGTATAGGACTTGTAGTTTCACCAAGAACCCGACGAACCCAGAGCCAATAATTGAGCAGCGTCTTGCAATGGTTTTTTATTATGTCCCGGGTATATAGCAATTATTCTGGGAAAATTTATACATGGAAAAATCGGTATGAAAGACAGCTATGTATTTCTGAAATGGGAACAAAATATATAGTTTAGAAACAGTAGATATTTGCACATTTCCAAAATTGGGAGTACCCATACTAGCATGAGAATTATAGGTCATTTTTCAAAATGACTTCTTTTTTACACATTGTCTTTCATTTGGAAGGCAGAAATGCATCGAAAGTCAATAGATAATAACAGTTGCTCTACAATTTTGTGTTACCCTAAGTCTCCCGATAAAAATGGTACCTCACTTGTGTGGGTAGGCCTAGTACCCGCGACAGGAAACGGTGGAAAGTTCTGGAATCTGCGTGGATCCACAAAATTCCATGCACCCCGTGTTCCCCAAAGTCTTTCGAGAAAAACGGTACCCCACTTGTGTGGGTAGGCCTAGTGCCCGCGACAGGAAACGGCCCAAAACGCAACGTGGACACACCACATTTTCACAGTGAAAAATTACCCTTTTTTTGCAAAGTGCCTAGCTATAGTTTTTGAACCCTAGCTCTGCCGGCACCTAGAGAAACCTAGCAAACCTATACATATTTGAAAACTAGACACCCAGGGGAATCCAGGATGGAGTGACTTGTCTGGCTCTCACCAGGTTCTGGTACCCAGAATCCCTTGCAAACCTAAACAATTGTAAAAAAAAACACATTTTCCTCACTTTTCTGTGGTGGAAAGTTCTGGAATCTGCGTGGATCCACAAAATTCCACTCACCCCGCGTTCCCCAAAGTGTTCCGAGAAAAATGGTACCTCACTTGTGTGGGTAGGCCTAGTGCCCGTGACAGGAAACAGCGCAAAACGCAACGTGGACACACCACATTTTCACAGTGAAAAATGACCCTTTTTTTGCAAAGTGCCTAGCTGTAGTTTTTGAACCCTAGCTCTGCCGGCACCTAGGGAAACCTAGCAAACCTATACATTTTTTAAAACTAGACACCCAGGGGAATCCAGGATAGGGTGACTTGACTGGCTCTCACCAAGTTCTGGTACCCAGAATCCCTTGCAAACCTAAAACATTGTCCAAAAAACACATTTTCCTCACTTCTCTGTGGTGGAAAGTTCTGGAATCTGCGTGGATCCACAAAACTCCACACACCCGGTGTTCCCCAAAGTCTTCTGATAAAAATGGTACCTCACTTGTGTGGGTAGGCCTAGTGCCCGTGACAGGAAACAGCGCAAAACGCAACGTGGACACACCACATTTTTACAGTGAAAAATTACCCTTTTTTTTTAAAGGTGCCTAGCTGTAGTTTTTGAACCCTAGCTCTGCCGGCACCTAGGGAAACCTATCAAACCTATACATGTTTGAAAACTAGACACCCAGGGGAATCTAGGATGGGGTGACTTGACTTGCTCTCACCAGGTTCTGAAAGTCCACTAGACGCCAGGGAGTTTTTTGGTCAAAACGGGCATGCCAATGCCCCCACCCTAATTAAAATTTGACCAAAAAATCCCTGGCATCTACTGGGCTTTTTGCCCCCCTGGGGGGCAGATGGGGGGGCAGAAAGGCTGTAATTTTTGTGGGGGAGGGGGTGGGGGCATGGGCACGCCCGTTTTGGGCAGCCCCCAACCTAATTCAATTTTGCCCCTAAAAAATCCCTGGTGACTAGTGGGCTTTTTGCCCCCCCCGGGGGTGCAGATTGGGGGCTATTGCCCCCATCTTCCCCCCAGGGGGGGCAGAAAGCCTACTAGACGCCAGGGATTTTTTTGAGCAAATTTTAATTAGGTTGGGGTTGCCAAAACGGGCATGCCAATGCCCCCACCCTAATAAAAATTTGCCCCAAAAATCCCTGGCGTCTAGTGGGCTTTTGCCCCGGGGGCAGATTGGGGGCTACTGCCCCATCTGCCCCCAGGGGGCAGGAAGGCTGTAATTTTTGCAGGGGAGGGGGTGGGGCATGGGCATGCCCGTTTGGGCAGCCCCACCCTAATTCAAATTTGCCCCCAAAAATCCCTGGCATCTAGTGGGCTTTTTGTCCCCCGGCGGGGCAGATTGGGGCCTAATGCCCCCATCTGCCCCCCAGGGGGGGATGAATGTCCACTAGATGCCAGGGAGTTTTTTGGGCAAATTTTAATTAGGGTGGGGGCTGCCCAAATCGTGCATGCCAATTCCCCTACCCTAATTAAAATGTGCCCAAAAAATCCCTGGCGCCTACTGGGCTTTTTGCCCCCCCGGGGGGAAGATTGGGGGCTAATGCCCCCATCTTCCCCCCAGGGGGGGCAGAAAGGCTGTAATTTTTGCGGGGAGGGGGTGGGGGCATGGGCATGCCCGTTTTGGGCAGCCCCCACCCTAATTAAAATGTGCCCAAAAAAAATCCCAGGCGACTAGTGGGCTTTTTGCCCCCCCGGGGGTGCAGATTGGGGGCTAATGCCCCCATCTGCCGCCAAGGGGGGGCAGAAAGCCTACTTGACGCCAGGGATTTTTGAGCAAATTTCAATTAGGGTGGGGTTGCCAAAACGGGCATGCCAATGCCCCCACCCTAATAAAAATTTGCCCCAAAAATCCCTGGCATCTAGTGGGCTTTTTGCTCCCCTGGGGGCAGATTGGGGGCTACTGCCCCATCTGCCCCCAGGGGGCAGGAAGGCTGTAATTTTTGTGGGGGAGGGGTGGGGGCATGGGCATGCCCGTTTTGGGCAGCCCCACCCTAATTCAAATTTGCCCCAAAAATCCCTGGCGTCTAGTGGGCTTTTTGCCCCCTGGCGGGGCAGATTGGGGGCTAATGCCCCCATCTGCCCCCCAGGGGGACTGAAAGTCCACTAGACACCAGGAGTTTTTGGGCAAATTTAATTAGGTGGGGCTGCCCAAAACAGGCATGCCAATGCCCCCACCCTAATTAAAATTTGCCCAAGAAATCCCTGGCGTCTACTGTGCTTTTTGCCTCCCCCGGGGGGAAGATTGGGGGCTAATGCCCCCATCTGCCCCAAAGGCTGTAATTTTTGTGGGGGAGGCAGCCCCCACCCTAATTCAGATTTGCTCCAAAATATCCCTGGCGTCTAGTGGGCTTTTTACCCCCCGGGGGGGGAAAGGCTGTAACGGGGTGGGGGGTGGGGGCATTGGCGTGCCCGTTTCGGGCAGCCCCTACACTAAAAACAATTGCGCGAAAAAAAATCCCTGGCGTCAAGTGGGCTTTCTGCCCCCCTGGGGGGCAGATGGGGGCCCCCAATCTGCCCCCCAGGGGGGGCAGAAAGGCTGTAATGGTGGCAGGGGGTGGGGGCATGGGCGTGCCCGTTTCGGGCAGCTCCCACTCTAAACAAAATGTTGCAAAAAAAAATCCCTGCCGTTTAGTGGGCTTTCTGCCCCCCAGGGGGTCAGAAAGGTTGTAATGGTGGCGGGGGGTGGGGGCATTGGCGTGCCCATTTCGGGCAGCCCCCACCCTAAAAAAATGCACCAAAAAAAATCCCTGGCGTTTAGTGGGCTTTCTGCCCCCCCCTGGGGGGGCAGATTGGGGGCTACTGCCCCATCTGCCCCCCAGGGGGGGCAGAAAGACTGAATTGCACCCATTTCTTTATGGGGGGAGCGAAGGCCCTTGCCCAAGGGGCCGCTCCCCCCTCCCTAGTGTCTAGTGGGTAGATCCCTGCTTGGGGATTGTCCTCCTGGGGCGATCCCCAAGCAGGGATCCACTGGGGAGGGGTACCATTGGAAAGGGGAGATTCTCCCCTTTCCATTGATACATCTCCCGTCTTTCTACGTGCCCGGGGGGCTGAGATAGCCCCCTGAACACTTAGAAAGTGAAACTGAAATGAGCCTAAAGGCTCATTTCAGTTTCGGTTTCTGTGCAATGACAACAGCGCGACGTGCGCGCTGATTGTCATGGCACAGAAACCAGGGAGGGGGCCTCGGGAGCTGGGGAAGTTCTTCCCCAGCTCCCAAGGTCACAGGGGAGAAATAGAAATCCCTCAGCTGTCTGCAGGGATTTCGTGCCCCTGGCCTCATGACGGAATGGTTCCGTCATGAGCACAGGGGCACCGATGCTCATGACGGAACCATTCTGTCATGAGCATCGAAGGGGTTAAGGCTTTGGACCCCATTCTGAAGAATAAGTGTTTGACATCTGTTGACTATTTGTTTATATGTCTGCTTTAAGGTCTGGGCCATTACAAATAGTTTCAGAGTTGACTGAATAATGTAAAAGGTGATTGTCAATTTTATCAATGGGCAAATATCATTCTTGCCACTCTGTCAAGAAACATATGTAATTAAGTATAGCAAGGCCCATATATTGTAAAAGCACTACTCCCTATCTCTCTCCTTCTCGCTCTCTCTCGCTATCTCCATCTCTAACACCCCAAATATTATGGGTAAACAATATAGTTGTCAGAGTACACTCCCCTATGTCTCCATATTGACATGTATTGTTGGTCTGAATGACATGAGTATGTTTTGATCTCAACAGTGAAGAGACACTTGTGACCTAGTGGTGAAAGTTTTCATCTCTCATTCACGATTTGACTCCTGGTTTTTAGATGGGCCTGTGTCAGTTCTAAGGTCGCGTCCATTACTAAGAGCCACTATGATGCACCATTTACTTGTTTCGACCAGCTATATATCTGCTGGTCGAAACAAGTAAATGGCGCATCATAGTGGAAAATGATTCCAAGTACCATTTACTGAGGCAGGTTCAATTCGGATGGTATAGCAGGGAGCCCTTCAGTGGCCACTGTTCATCTGTTCAGAGTGATCCAGGCCACACCAGCATCAGATAAGGTCCTTGCATTTAATTGGATGTTAATCAACCATTAAAAATCATAACATGAAGAAACTCTACCCCTTCCCTTACCCCTGCCCTGGAGTGTCCACAACTTGAAGTTTTGGAAATGAAAGGATGTTATTGTTCGATTGGGATGAAAGTGTTTTACCTAAGCTCCTGGGGTTGTTCCAAAATGAGCTGGAATTCTTTGAAAAACTAATAATAGGGGTCAACATCTGTAGTCAATGGGCAGTAGCCAAGCTTCATGACTTGGTTCAGTGTGGGGCATATGTGGGAGCTGAAATTGTCCCCAGGAGGTCCCAGCAGAAATCCTTTGTATAATCTTAGACCTCTTGCATTAAGGCATCCCCGTATGACGCAATGGTGTTTTTTGCGCAATGCCTATTTTTCTTCCCTATGAAGTGCTTTACTTTTATACTCCATCCAAATATCTACTGTCTGCCACCATGCGAGGAATGTCAGGGAAGAGTGGGCTTTCCAATGCATTTTTATGGCACATTTGGTTAGTAAAAGCACTACATCCAGAAATGTGGTTGCTACCTTGGCATTCTTTGGTCAGGGACATATTTCCAGGAGGCAGGCTTTCATCTGGTCTATTTAAAGTTAACCCTGAGCACCCAATGTTCCAATCACAGATCTCCAAAAAGAGTAGATGTAGATATGTTCTTCTTTATTTCCAATCTTCATATGCCACCAAAGCATCCAATGTGGTTTGTAGGATAACCAGCCAACACGTTTCGTCTATGGTATGTATACCACTGACTTCATCAGGGCTACAAAAGAGAATCATAACCAACCCTAGTTCTAAACAATATGAGCCTTATCCTAACTTATCACCACAGTGATAATCACCTTGTGTATAAGTGTATATAGATCCCAAGCCAAAAGGTTACACTCAGATATTACCATAGAAACCAATTGTGACTGTGTTTAAGCTGCAAAGATTGCACGCCAAAAGAGCCTCATAATCCGTGTAACTCACCATGAGTCACAGTATTAAAGCGTAGTAGTTAAAACTTCAAGAGAACAGAAAAAAAATAAAAAAATAAGAACAAATAATAATAAAGGAGAAACTCAGGTCACTGTTATCAAAAACGCATGTCATGCTTTTCTTTTTATATACCATGAACAAATCCCCTTCTATGAAATTATCCCTCAGTGAGGTAAAAATGACTCACCTAATAGTTCTGTTGTCACCACACTGTTGTTACATGCACACAATAATATGTAATGTTCCCAATATCCTGCATACATGATGACAGAAATATATTATGACGCTATTGGTACATATCTTTTGTTCAATCAAATTCAAAATATCTGAAGGCCCAATAGGGACCAACTCCTTACCGAATTTATTAGTGAGGCCACCAAACCCATATCACCATCAGTATTCCTCAGTCTTAATATCCTCAGATTATGGCATCTGTAAATGAATATATGTAAACACTGTAATGCTCGCATTGTAAAGATAGCAGAACTGATATCACATCAACAAATACATGATGATAAATATATTCTATCTTATACTCATATATGTCAATGCTTCAAGCAAAGAAACATTAATGCCAACTCTCAGGACCGCAAGTGGTTAGTTCAATATGACCGTATCCATGACCTGTTATTCGAAATACCGGTGTTCCTATAACGTGTGCACGCCTATCAAGGTTTACTCCTGGTAAGCAACTGGACCATCACTTATATCTAACACTGTGATATTACCCAGTAGTGTGCCGCCATCATCTATACATGCTTATCACAGGTGCAGATAAACTAGCAAGCTGGACTACTCAGATACATACACCGAAAACGGGTATGCATTATTCATCGTTCCCGTCCAAGTAACAACGCGGACCATCTTTTCATATTTATATGTTAACTTAAACAAAGGCCGATATAGTGAATAACAGGTCCAAAGACCCATAAGGGCCCCATTCAAGTAGTCTAAGAAAAGATATCCAAGTAAGTATTATAATGAACCATGCTTACCTCCACATGTATAACATAAAATCATAGCAATCATCACACCATGTTACCCATGTCGTAATATTATTCCAAGCAATAGTATACAGCATGTATACACATCATCACATCCAAGTACAATATTGTCCAGTGTTACCTTACCCGTAATTTTGAACCATTCCAAGGAGAGCAGTCCAGCAGAAATTTTGGCATGCCACATCCACGCCATCTTGAAACTCCTATTTATACTCTCCTTACTACCCGGTCATGAACATAAACAAGGATCAACCCTGAGCTGGCATCCAAATCCAGCGCCATTTTAGAGTGGTGAAATAACACTCATAATTTGTAATGAAAATCATTATTTATTTTATGTCCTATTATCATGTGTCATCAGTAAATATAATTAATAAAAAATGAATCGGGGAAAAATTACTAAGCAACAAAAGTATAAAAAATTGTAAAGAAAGTCCGAAGTATTAATCCTGTGACATATTTAAGCCTGGACGTTTATGCTTATGTTGTTGGCTCTGAGCCCATTCCTAGATACAGCAGCCTGCTATTTAATGAGACCGTATCAACCAATCTGGTACGTAGTTTTTACTCTTCACCTAAAAACAAATTTAATAGAGGGCCAATCTTATACAAAACCGATTACTTCATCTGTATCCATAATAATACTATGTCTCGCCAATCCTATAACATCATTAATAGATAGAGTCCTCCTAATCCATCAAGGATACACAATAGTTAAAATACGCTTTCCAAAACATTTTAGTATCATAAATCCTATATTGTATATAAATCTGTGCTCGTAGATGGTGAGGAAAAGGAAAGAGAAGTTAAAGTAAATGGAAATGTGTACCCATAGTTTCATTATGAATACATTCCTATTATACTTCTGGAAGGAAGGTAAATGTGAATATGTACCCATAGATTCATAATGAATACATTCCCTATATACTTCTGGAATAGTATTCATAAGTAACATCACCATATACTATTACTACAAAAAGTATCTGTGTCCATATGGTCTAGCCTTGGACAAGCCTGGGATCACAGACAGCATCTACAAGACACCTTCCCAGAAGGGTCAAAGAGAAGCACATTACCATACCATGTGAAGAAAGTCTGCTGAGGTATTTTGGCATCTCTGAGACAGATATCTGTGACCGAGACATAGATCTGGTGATGTTTGGTGGGTGTGTGGTAGGCTTTATGTAAAACGTTAAATTGGAGAAATTTAAAACGTGCATTGCGGGAGACTTTCTGTGGATATTCTAGTGCTCTCTGTCATTGTTTCTCATTATATGACTGCCCCAATCTCTCCTCCCACCAGTCTGTAAGTGGTTGTAGGGATATTCCAGTGAAGTCCGCTACTGCTTTATAAATCCATGTAATCAGCCTCGGCCCATGTCCATGGTATGTAGAGTAAGAACTGCTGCCTGTGTGGGGGGGGCTCCCTGTGTTTGACTCTCCGCCTTCGGCATAGTGCTTGTAGCAGCCTACAGGTGATTTTCATTTTTTATCAATTAACAAATATTATTCTTGCCACTTTGTCTAAAAATATGTGTTTTTAAGTATAACAATGCCCAGAGATTGAACAACAACTCTTCTCATTCTTTCTCATACACTCTTGCTCTCTTTCTCTATGCCTCCATACTATTTTTTTATTGATGTAGCTGTCAGAGTATGCTCACTCACCTATGGCACCTACTAGTTTTCCTCAATTCTGCTGAAAGCTGTAACATAGTTCTGGGGAACAAACAAATAGTCTATAGGAGCAAAAGGCTTTCTGGAAGATCTAGAGCAGGAAGTTTCTGGCTCTGTGGACCCTGTCCATAGTGCCATTTAAGCCCCACAGTATTACCACTGCTGATCCCAGAAATCCTGTCTATAGTGTTACTGTAACCTCAGAGACAAACCATTGCTGATTCACACAGTATACATCATTTTTCTTGCTTGCCATTCAGCACAAGATCTTGTCAAGAGTTCCTGTTCCTCTTTGCCTAAGCTGTTGTCCCCTCAATATTTGTTCTAATGCAGTTAGGTACACAGAAGGCCCACATCACTCAAAGCACTCAATACACTGTGCAACATTGGCTGAGTTGCAACCATGGTTTGGTTATTGTTTCCATAAAGTTGCTATAAGCAAAATATTGGATGAGATCACAAAGTCGGAGATTTTGCAAAAACTCCAAAATCTCAGTGCCCATTTTGGGTGTGGCTCCATATGAAAGACCACACCCAAATGAGAGAGCTGCTTTGTGTGGGCGTCTTTGAAGGAAGTGACAGCAAGAGAAGATGTCATTGTGAATTCGTACAGCCATTCAGATGTTGCTGGCAGGAGGAATCTGAAGTAGGAGCAGCAAGACCAAGTATTCAGTCCTACAGTGAGTTGACTAAGGAATCTTTGGTAAAACAAACTTTTAATAGAAAAACCTGATAGCTGACATCTTTTGAAAGACAACTAGAACTTGAAAAATTGAAACTATTGCTTCATTTATTTATATCTAGATTGTAAACATTTTTAGGCATTGTGTGAGAACTTTGAATTCAAGAACAGTGCAGGAGTGGAGGAGTGCTAAACCTGACAGTCTTATGGTGGTCTTCCCCCAAACTATTTGCCTGCTTGCCTCAAAATTTGCTGAATTCATTTTTGTTGGCCTTAGAACTGCTAAACAGTGCTGAAGTGCTTGTGCTTACTCCCCTAAAAATGGTCTGATTGGCATATACCTAATTGGCACATTTATTTTACCTATAAGTCCCTTGTAGAGTGGTATACCAAATACCCAGGGCCTGTAAATGTAATGCTACTAGTGGGCCTACAACACTTTTTGTGCCACCCACCTTATTAACCCTGTAAAACTTGTTCCAGGCCAGCCATTGCAGCCTAAAGGCAGTGCCACACTGCTCTGTTGATTTGGCATTTAAAATTCCTTGCTAAGTCTTAAACTGCCCTTTTATTACAGATACGTTACCCTTAAGGTAGGCCTCAGGTAACACATAGGGCAGATTGCTGCGTAAGTAAAGGTAGGGCATGGACTTTTGGGTTTTACATAACCTGGCTGTGAGGCCTACCCGTATCCTAGGATAATATTGGGAGTTCCTTATTACATTGACAAAACTGTAATTCCTAATTGAGAAGAATTAGATCTGCCTTTGTTGGTACCTATGGAATTGTAATGTAAAGATTCTCTTTATTGGCAAAGTCGAATTTATTGATACAATTGTGTAAATGTCACTTTTATAAAGTTAGCATTTTCCTGATTTTAGTACTATGTACCAGCAACCTGTCTCTGATTGCATATCTGGTGTAGGTGACAGCTGAACTATGTGTTTTCCCTCTAGACAGCCACACACAATGGGAACTTGGGTGTGACTTGATGAGCCATCCTGGGAGAATTGGAGGTAGGAGCTGGGCACAGCCCTACACTTATATCTGAAAAGGCTGTGTCCTGTCTACACACAAAGGACTGCATACTCGCCCTTTAGTAAGTCTTGAGCCAGGGCAGGAAGGGAGAATGTCTGTGCACTTCAAAGACCCTTCTTTGAATAGTCCCCCACTTCAAAGGCACCACTGAGCATAAGAACTAGACCTCAGACCACATCACTTCAGTACACTTCTGGACCTGTGGATACTCTGTCAGGAAGGAGGAACGTTGGGCTGCTGAAGGACTGCCACTCTGCCTGACTGCTGCCCTGGAATAACTACTTTCTTACTGTGCTAACCTGCTGCCCTCCGGTTCTGGGTGAGAAGGACTGAACCTGCATCACCTGACTCCCAGAACCCAGAGTGACTCCAAGGACTAATTGGCTGGCCTCCTGATCTGAAGTCTCATTGAACTAATAGACTTCCAACTTTCGTCCTTCTGCTACATCCATGAGTCTGTCCTGAAAAGTGGTGCCACCCTAAAACTGCCCCCTTGGAAGTGGGTCCGAGGTGCTTGCATCAGCAAAACCCACGCATCCTGTCTCGAACTTATGCATCTGTGCCATTGCATGGATTAGAACAGGGGCATCACCCCTGTTGTGTGACCAGAACCGGCGCATCGCCTCTGCTGTGTGACTCAGCCCTACATATCTGCTTCAGAACCACCACTGTGCGACGCTCTCCCCAGTTCTCACCAGCTCGAGGTATTTGCATCTCCGTTGATGGCAGCCATTGCGACGACAAGAACCAAGAACTCTGCATCGTTGCCCCTGCGCTCATCAGAGCTGATGCATTGCTACAGCTGCATGGATCAGGACCAGCGCATAACCACCACTGCGAGGATCAACACGATGCATCGCTTTGACATCGACACTTCACTTCAGCCTCGTCCCACATCCTGCTTGTCAACAGGATCTTCGACGTTGACATAACTCAGACTAAGGTACTTTGCTCAGCAGAACAAGACCGGTCCCTGTAACCGGGCCATGCTCCTCGTGGCTGGCCTGAACTTTTGACTTTGTCCCAGTCCAGTGCAACCAGATATTCTTTTTTAGTGCTTTGTGCTTTTTGGCACAATTTTCACTTAATTCTTTAAAAATCAATATCTCTGGTTTTACTCGTATGTTTGCCACTGTGGTGTTAAACGATTTGTTAAAATATAATCTATTTTTCTAAATTGGTTTGGGATTTTCCATGTGTTATATTTTCACTTTATTACTGTTTGTGTGCTGCATAAATACTTTACACATTGCCTCAAAGTTAAACCAGACTGCTTGTAAGCCATGCTACCCAGGGTTAAGCACAGGTTACTTTGGTGAATTTTTGAGGTTCACTCTGCAAGGGATTGTGCCTGTTGATTGGCCAGGGCTCATACCACAGTCAGCCAACAACCCAATATCTCACAAGGACAAATGAACGTAGCTAATCGTAGTAGTGTAATTAAATCCTATGAAGTAAATCCAAGCTTTCAAGGATCCTTCATTCCAAAGAGATGTATTAATATTGTGAAAAAACTATTATACTATGTGTGGAAATATTAGGCACACTGTTTGTAATTGAACTTAGATATTCCTGATCTCAGATATTGTAAATATGTGCTAAAGAGAAACCTACATCCAGAGATCTAGGAATTCCAGAAACTCTGAACAGGCACACACAAAGATGATCCTTGGCTGGGACTGGAAAGGGTTTTAAAAGAATGAATTAAACAAGAGCCACAACTAATATCTCCCATGCTCATTATTTCTGCAGAATTATATCAAGAGCTTTCTGAACTGATCCTCCTTTTTAGGAATTCTTCAACTACATCATTCATTCAGGACTTCCAAACCAACAACTCATCTATTTACTTCATCTTCAGAAATCCATGAGGTGAGAATAGGGTAGAGAGAATACATGTTGCTCTTGTGGGGTAAAGTCCAACCATAAATTCCAGGTCAATGGTTCTGCCATTCTGCACCTTGACAGGAACGCAGGAGGTATTTACTTACATGAAGTTCCATCTTTAGTTATCTAGGTTTGTGAATTGAGAGTACAGATGAGCTACAAAGAACACACAAGAGCTAGAATAATTTATAATAAATAAGGTACTGATGACTGTTTTCCACAGAACTGGGTTGTCTGTGATTGGATCACTGACAGAATATCAGAAGCAAAAATACTGTATGGACAGAATATAATGTCAAAAATATAGATAGCAAAATACAGATTTGCTATTCTTAACTCCACATCTAGGTACATTGAAGATATATGTATATATTATCAAGGTGCATATCTGTGGAGCTATATATAGTAAAACTTTGCTTACGTATAGAAACTTACCATCACAATAGTTATGTCCTCAATATTATTGACACAATATTTTGTCTCACTATATTTTGTTTCTGAAACTCTGTCCAAACATCCTGTGAATGTTTGCAATAAAGTTAGAGGAAGTGCAGCAAAAAGGGGATGAATGAAAGTGTGGGTACTGTCTTAGGATATGTTTACAGACTATCACTAATCACATGTCAGTGCCAATCATATGAAAGATATCCACTCTGCAGAACTCAGAACACATCTGTACTTGCGGAAGAACAGATGAGGAAGAACCGATTACTGTATCTGACTGAAAGGGGACTAAAGGAAGCCTCAGCCTTTTCTTCCCTGTACCCAAGCGTTGAAATTGCTTCTACAGGGTCAGAGGTATTCGCATTTCTGTAGGCCGAGGGAGATGAAGTGTAATGAAAGGAATCTTTGGAAAAGAATTAACAGAGAATTTGAATCTGGGACCTACACAGTAGTATATAAAAAATATCTCATATACTGTATATAACACATAGACCACAGTCACATAAATCATACATCACTTTACCAATTAGGCAATTGTCATAACATCACAGTTAGTGCAAGAAAGTAAAGACTTATAAGTTTGCACACATTATAAAGGCATCCTCACTGTACATAATCTGTAGGTCCTGAAAATGACACTTGTTATCCTATCATTGCAAGGTATAAAGCGACATATATCATAACATCAGGCAGGGATACAAAGCAGTTAGGTCAGACATACATCACCAGATATCATCATGAACACATAGAGTACAGTATCCCTGCACTTCTACTACACTTTGTATGGTAATTCCCACTGAACACATAGGGCACCGGAACACCTGCGTGCCATTTATGGGGATTACGGTAATCCCTTGTGCTGAGACAGCACTCGCGCAGGTTTTAAGTATGGTCCCTCAGGATCTGGCAGGCAGTGACAAATGCAGCCCCTCGGCGTCCCCCCTAGGGTATGTACCAACACAGCAGGGGCACACATACACTAAAAACCAAGTGGGGAGAGCACACTTGGTCCCATGCTTGTGAGAGCTGAGCAAAGTGCAGATGCCTGCAATCATGCGCAGCAGCTGCTGAACAAGGCTGCCTTCTGAAACTGCTGCGGGCAATGTTGCAGCGGGTCCAAAGCCCTCGGGGCCTTGCCGACCGCTGTGAAGAGAGGACTAATCCCCCCAGAGCTGCAGAGAACTGATGGCATTGCAGCATGCCCAGCACACTCCGAGGCTGCATTCTTCTCTCTGGCCTTCCCCGGAGGCAGGGCCCTGCCCACTGGTGGCGTCGGCGTTGCTTGGCTACACAGGAACCCGGGCCTGGGTTTCCTTCATTGTCATCACCTTGAGAGTGGACACATGCAGCAGCTGCCAGGGAGAGCATTTCCTCAACAACAAGCTCTGCCCTCCCGCTGCTCCGCATACGAGGGGCAGTGCAACGCTCGACATGCACTGTGGTAAACAAACACCGGGACCCTTTAACAGAGCTCAACACGTGCTAGGCAGGGAGCCTCTGAAGCAGAAAGCGCTCAGTTTTCAACAATGAGAAATTAAGTGATCACCACTCGCTTCCTTTCAAAGGTATAACAAACAGTCCAGTCCTTGAGCTGCACAAGACAGAAGCAGCAACTGCAGGCCAACCCACCCCCCACACATCAAGGGGCAGCGCTCCTCAAACAGTTCTTCCAGCTCTTCCTCCCGGCAGGTTCCTTTGGGTCCTGAAGCGATCTTGTGAAGTCTTTGATTTCCCTGAGACTTTCAACAGGAAGCAAGCACACAAGCCCTTGGAGAACTTTCTTAAGCAGGATACCACAGCAGGGCAAACAGAGTCAGTCCTTTTCCTCTGCCCACAGATAGAAGCAGCAACTGCAGGCCAACCCAGCCCTCACACATAAAAGGCAGCGCTCCTCACACAGCTCTTCTTTTTGGCAGGGTCTTCTTGTTTCCAGAAGTAATTCAACATCCTGGGGCTTTAGGCCCATTGTATTATTTGTTTCAGAGTCCCTGAGCTCAGCACAAACCTGTTCTGTCCTCCCAGGTCCAGCTTGACCACAGAGGGTGGAGGCAGCATTGTGCAGAGGAGACACAGCCTATTCAGGTGCTAGTGAAAACTCCTCCTACCACTCTAAATGCAGAAACGTCTATTCAGCCTTGCTAAGAGTCACCCAGGAAAGGAAAGGAAGGGCACACCTCAACTCCCTTTATGACTGTCTAGAGTAAATGCACATCCCCAGCTCTTGTCACTCTAAAACTAGACGGTGAGTACACAAACAGGCAGAGGCGCACAGAATGGTACAGCAAGAAAATGCCCACTTTCTAAAAGTGGAATTTTTAAACACACAATTCAAAAACCACCTTTACTGAAAGGTGTCCTAATAAATTCTGAGTTCAGAGAGCCTAAACTTCATTTATCTTTCTTTTCCCAATGGAAAGTTATACTTGTAAGATGTTACAAAGCAGCTCCCATGTTAACCCATAGGACAGACAGGCTTTCACTAGTGAAAAATGAAATGCACAGTATTTCACTATCAGGACTTGCAAAACACACAAGCACATGTCCTACCTTTTACATACAATGCACTCTGCCCATGGGGGCACCTTGGGCCTACCTTACGGGTGGCTTATATGTAAGAAAAGGGAAGGTTAAGCCTTGGAAAGTGAGTTCACTTAGCAGGTCGACATGGCAGTTAAAAACTGCTTGCACAGACACTGCAGTGGCAGGTCTGAGACTCACTTGAAAGGCTACTTGTGTGGGTGGCACAGTCAGTGCTGCAGGCATTCTAGTCGCATTTGATTTACAGACCCTGGCACTCTCAGTGCACTTTACTATGGACTTACCAGTAAATCAAATATGCCAATCATGGATAACCATTCAGAATTACAATTTACACAGAGAGCATGCGCACTTTAGCACTGATCAGCAGAGGTAAAGTGCCCAGAGTCCTATAGCCAACAAAAATAGGTTCAGAAAAATAGGAGGCAAAAGACATAGGGGCATATTATCAAGGATCTGTGATAATTATTGCAAAGCGCGTTAGCGCTGTTTTTTATCGCCGGCCATCGCTGGATTTCCTCGCCGTGATAGCGCTGTATTATCAACGCGTATCGCAAAGGCGATAGGAAATCCAGCGATAGCGAGTAAAACCAGCAATAGCGTGAGAATTCCAGCGCTAAATTCACTGCGCTAATGAAAAGCTTGCTAATAGGCAAGTGTGTACTTAACCTAACAATCCACCCCCCATTGACAAGTTGGGTAAGTCAAGTTTTTATCAGGCGTTAAATTCCAGCGATAAGCGCAACTTTTTTATCGCTTCGCGGGCATTGATAATAGAGGGAAGTTGTGTTTGCGACTGTTTCAATGGAGTTTAAGTCAGGAACGCCTACTTTGCATGTCATTAGCGATATATATCGCTGAAATGCTTAGAGATAAAAAAACGCCCGCTATCGCCAAAACTCACGCTAAGGCCCGTTAGCTGCAGCTTGTTAATAGTGTGATAAAAATATCGCCGCATTAGCGGCAGAAAAGTGCCGCTAACGCGGCGATAAAGGGCTTGATAATATGCCCCAAAACGTTTTGGGATAAATCTGCAAAAAGGCCCAGGTCTAACAATCTTAGATATATTTGACAATCTAAGTAGAGAGACACAAGAATTTAACTTGACCCTGTAAGCAAAGCAGTTTATTATATGGTGTGGTTCTGAGACCTTACTTTGTAATAAATTTACTACCTGTATGGGGTCCAGTCAGATTTGATTGAAATATCATAGCACAACCCTGGATAGCTGTGGCTCTGAGCAGTCAAGCTTTATCAAAGTAACAAGTGTAAAGAAGTACTAAAACAGTTGAATAAGAAAGAAACACAACTCAATAAAATGTTACACTAATTTGTAAGAATCGGTTGCATTTTTTCTTCAAATAGACACCTTTAAAGATAAAATCCATCAGAATGTTCTGGAGATATGATTTATTGAAGGAAAAAATAAATTACTGCTGTTTCATTCAACGCAATAATCATTATAATGGACCTCATTCTAACTTTGGAAAATAGGTAAAACTTTTAAGTTGTAAACTACTACTCTGGCCGGCTTTGGGACGACCAACAGAGACCAAAGAGGCGTGTTTGAACATTTATCTCACAATCAAAGCAGTCTACAGTTCAGCTCCAGGTTCTATGGTTGAACCGCTATAGACTTCAAGGGCGTAGTTCTGGTGCAAAGGATACAGGATGCTAAAGACTCTGCAGGGCACTGAGGATGCTGATCCAGTGACAGAGCCCTGGGGCTATTCCTCAGTCCTCGAACATGGTAGGGCTACTTTGACTACAGGGGTGGATGTCCCTCGAAGTCCGGTGGAAGTCCAGCCTACTGGTGTCTGGTTAGAGCAAAACCAGAGGTTTCCTTTAACTGGTGGTAACTTTCATCTTGGGTAACCAAACTGCACTCTAGTGACTCTCCTGGAGTCAGCAGATTTAAGTGCAACTTTTTAGTTTTAGGGCGCGGTCTCCCAGGTTGCAATTCAGCAGTCAGTGTGAGGCAAGCGTTCTTGGCCACTAACTCACCAAGGCAGACTTCTACTTTTGTGGCCCTGTAGCAGTGATAGGAAAACAGACAACTGACTATTTGAGTCATTCTTCAGAGATGACTTTTCCTCAAGCGGAGCACCACAGGCACAGTCCTCTCTTTGCTAGCCCAAGGAGCCACAGGTGTAGTCCAGTACTAAAGCAGTCTCTCTTTGCTGGATCCAGGGAACAGCAAGCCATTCCCTTTTTGGTCCCCTCTTCACTGTAGGTTTGATCTGAGGTCTGGGTGCCACTTTTAAACCCAGTTTGTGCCCTCTGGGATGTGGCGGCTAACTAGCCAATTGAGCTACCAGCTCTCTACCCTCTGATGATAACTTCCTGTGAAGTGTGGCATCTAGCTAACCATAGGATACACTAGTCTACCTACTCCCATCATGGCAGAACCCTTCTCTTGGAGTTTGGAGCTCCCTAGCCAAACCCAGAGGTGTGGCTACCTGAGGGTACACTCCTCTTGATAAACCAATTTGACAACGGCTTTGTTATGTTCCATATAGGTACCCTAATATAGGCCCGGGTAACATCATACCCCTTCACCTACATTACCTCCCCTACACTACACTGTAACGAGCCGTTTAGGATTGAACCTTTACCTAGTTCTAGTCCTGGGTGCAGAAGGAGGGTTTCTCCTAAACAATAGAGTCCTATAGCTCCATCAATAGACTCACACAGTATGAATGAATATTCATAAGGGTTCTTAGAAACCAGGATGGGGCTACACCACCTTCCTCCCCATATCTACGTACACGGTTCATCCCATACGTCATCCTCAAATCCAACAATGGGTGATACAAGCAACAAGGGACAAAGGAGCCCTAGATACTTTCTGTATAAATACAGCACCTCTTGCTAGTGTTAGGCAGAGGGAACCGAGACTTCCAGGCCGACACACTGACCAGAGACGCTGAGGTTCCTGCATGCAGACGCTCCAGCTGACAGTGGTCTGAACATCCCTCGTGGGGTGTCCAACTCGGGACCAAGAAGGGCTCCTACATTCTCACACTTCAGGTAATGGGGTTCGACTAAACCTTAGAGGGATTCTTGGCTTCACACCTACTCACATTGCTAGGTACACTTAGGTACATCTAGATAGGCATCGTAGGAGTACACGATTTCTTTTATCATGCATTTTATATTCATGTATTTATTCATGCGTATTGCAAGATGGTAGAACTGTACTATCCATTTATATTCATTGTACTGCTCATCATATATCTCTGCTACTGTCTAATGGTTGTTGCAGCTCATATATTCTATACAAGAATAACAACTGTTCAATAAACCCTTATTGAAACGCCCAGGCTGTTTATTCTGTGTATCTCTGAGACAAGATAAGTAAGCACGAGTGACTGAGCGAAAAGTAGTACATTGTTTCCATGATCCTGAGGGATCAGGGTTGTCATGTTCTGAGGTTGCCAGAAACAATTCTCTCCCCAATAAGAGGAGACACTAGTGGCACTGTGAGCTAGCTTATGCAAACAGGCTAACATTCTTGGTGGGGGTGCTCAGAATCAGTCTGCCACCAAACCCACAGTTTATGTTAACCCGAACGCGCAGGTCCTGTATGGGTAACATAGGAACTACACGACATGGCACCGCCAACGTTGGTTAGGTACTTATTTAACAGTAGAATCTGAGTAGTTCAGTCGTGCTAATTCTCAGAGACCCCTACTCACAAACACCAGAGACGTCTGGAGTGGGTGGGCACAAAACTCCGCCACAGCTGAGTACGCGAAATATCCTATTTATTGGCTGCTGGTTAATCAAGCTTGAAGGGCATTTTTGTTCCTAAAATTGTGCATAAAACCTCATCATAGTTTCCTTGGAAAGTTAGTTTGTGTTCTGTACACAATGACTAACCAGGTCTTAGACCCACTGCAAATGCCACTGCCCCTCTCAGACGAAGAGGTGGATGGAATTCTCATTGCACCTAAATTCAGATGTACTATCACCCTGAAACTACTAGAATATGGTTTATCAGCTAGGGGTGGCTTAGTAGCTTTCGTGATTGAGGCACACAAATCAAACAAAACAGAGGTATTCTATTCATGGGTTACATTCCCAGAAGCAGACGCAAGAACACACACATTTCACTTCTATACAGAAGGAGATGCACCAACAGAATATGGTCCTTGCGAGGACATAGAAGTTCTACTCACGTACCAGGAACACCTATACTGGTTTAAAGGCGCCCTACCCCATATAAGACACAGAGTAAGATTAGGCCCGCTCGGAGGAGACGGGGCAATATGGCCGATATTAGCGGCCTACACACCACATTCTGACATTGATACAATGCCATAACCAGACTTACTTTTACAACACAAAGATTTAATTTGAATCTACAGAAACTTGACGCAATTCGTCATGCAGACTTTCACAGTCCAACCAACAACAGTTGCAACAAATGGAACTCAGTCTCAGGGTACAGCAACTAAAATAACTCCACAAACATTACATGCAGTAATGGGCAAAATGCCCATGAAACGTGAACAAATACCATTCTGGGTAGCTCAGAAAATAACTCAGCTCGAGGCAGTATTCCCAAATACTACCACGTTTGAAAAACACAGAATGTTAACAATCTGCTTGCCCATGGGGATAACACCACAGATAGAGGGTTGTACCACTTGGGGTACAGTCTTTGCTGATATATGTACCAGAACTCATGGTATTCCTTCATTAGCGGTGATACCAGATGTATTAAGAGAAATACAGAACGAGTACGGAGCAGAGCTTGCTCTGAACTTAGGGATGAAGTTATTAAACAACTACAAGCAGGTATCGGCCATAATACTAGCTAATATTAAAGGGGAAGCAGCGTCAGTGGCAATCCACCAACGCCTAAGGGAGTTCAGTCCGTTAGACCAACCACACAAACTACCCAAAATAATCGAAACTGCATATGCAGAATTAGGTAGAGACAGTTTGGGTGGGACAGCTTAAAACCACAACTGATGGGCAGTCCTGAAAAGGAAACTTCTAAGCAGACACCAGCTTCTTCTAAAAAGAAGTGGGATAATAAAAAACAACAAAACTTTACAGAAAAGAGATCTCAATCCCGAGATAGATCTCCTCCACAGGAGCCCTCTGAAAAGAGGTATAATCTCAGGAATAGGGATAACATTAGGAAACCTGACAGGTATAGGATACTGATACACGTTCCTCTCGTTCCTTTCAAGGCTCGATAAAAAACTCCGAGAGAGAAGGACGGTCAGAACACAAAGAAGAGCGTACAAAGTCTAGAGACAAGCAGCACGCTCAAGACTATACTTCCAAAAAAGAAGAAAAGCCAAAATCAAAACCTTAGTGTAAGAAAAAGAAAGTTGCAGGTCTGAAGATCAGACATGCCCAGAATTCTGAGGATGCTTCTGAATGGGGACTGGGCTCAGACGATGCTAGACAGTGCGGCAGAAGTAACAATAGCTCGCTAGAACCTGAAGGAATTTCTGGTGACAGCGGACTTGAATGACTACATCACGGTGGAAACACCAGACACCAGGGTGAGCGACGAGCGTCCCACATAAGTTACACGAGATAACACTCCAAATGGAGGGGGACAAGCCCAGGAAAGTTAAGGGTCTCTTTTGGGAAAATCTGTCATCTGGGTATGACATCCTGTTAGCAGGACAAGATTGTCCGACAGCATTCGTTATGGAGTGCCCTAGGGGGGAAAATGTAATTTTTCCATTCATCTCCGACCTCGTTCCCATACACCTTAAACATGCATATGCACAGGAGTGGGCGGTTGCCTTAGCTCCAGCATTGTACAAAAATCATGCCGGATGGGATGAGGATTCAACCCACCACGTGATCCCGTTAAAAGTTTCACCAAGTGCTCAGAGGCAATACCCAATAAAGCAAGAATGTAAAAAACAGGTCAGGGAGATCTTAGATAAACTTGAATACCAAGTGATGATCAAAAATTGTACCTCACCTATGAACAATCCTTTGTTTCCCGTATCAAAACCGGATAATTCATATCGTCTAGTTTTAAATTACAGACATTTAAACACATGCACAAAGACATTCGCTGTCCAAAATGCACACAATGCCACATTAATGAATAACATTGTGCGGAAAAAATACAAAACACTAGATATCTCAAATGGATTTTTCTACCAAAATATAGCGCCTGAAAGCAGGTATTTGACCGCATTCTCAGCATTGGGGTCACAACGACAATTTTGTCGCCTCCCCCAGGGGTATAAGAACAGCCCGGGGGTATTTTCAGCAAGAGTAACTGAGTTACTCCAAAATTTTGATGAAGAAGCATTGTCCTATGTGGATGATATTTATCTGATGGACGATGACTTAAAAAGGCACTTGACGAGGGTGAGCACCATTATAATGGGATTTGCCTCTGAGGGCTACACATTTAATTTCAAGAAATCTAAAATATCCCACCTCAATGTCCTGTTTTTAGGATATGAGCTTTCAAGTGAAGGGAAAAGCCTGGCAGCTAACTTTTTAGAAAAGTGTGTGCTGCTTCAACAACCAAAATCATTGAAAAATCTACAATCAATACTGGGATTCCTAAATTTCAGCAGAACATACATTTTAGATTACGCAGAAAGAGTAAAACCTTTCTACAACTTGATCAAACCTGACTTTTCAGTCAAACATTGGACACAGGAACATTCAAATATCCTACATTCATTACAAGAAGACATGATAGCTTCCAAACACTTACAGACACGCGTAAACGTACGCAACTTAGTGATCCATGTAATAGCGGGTCAATGCGGGTACACTTACTTAAACTTCAATGAAGGCGAAACAGTACCAATCGCATACAAATCACACATGTACACGAACGCAGAAATGCGTTTCACTTCAACAGAAAAAATCCTGACAGCAGTTCAGACCGCTGTAGCAAGAGAATGAACCCTGGCTCAGGGGAAACGCATAATAGTCGTAACCCCAGTACCAACTTTAGAAGCTGTTACAAAGGCTAGCATTCCAAATGCAAAAGCCTTACATCCAAGATGGATACAATGGGCTAATTCTCTTACTGCAATGGACGTCGAATACAGATTTGACCCAAGTTTAAAAACACAAGCATTTCAGCAATACGAACAAGAATATCCTCTACCAAATGAGATTTTGCCTCTCGATCAGTATGAATACATTATTTACACTGACGGATCTGCTCAACCGGTCATAGGGAGTAAGCAACAATACAGCGCAACGGGTGCTATCGTTAAAGGTCGCATGTGAGATGGAAAGTTCCATCCGAGCTGCACAAAAACGCAATCTCTAGGAGACTGCACGGCTCAGTTGGCAGAGTTAAAAGCACTGATACTGGCACTTGTAAATACGGATCACGAATTCCCCACACTAATTGTGTGTGATTCCTTTTACTGTGTGCAGTCACACAATGAATATCTACATCATTGGGAACTAAACGGGTTTAAAGACGCAAAAGGTGGCACAATTAAGCATAAAATGCTATGGGAACAGGTAGTTGAGTTGAAGAACGAACTACCGAGGGCTCACGTGATACACCACTGAGTCATCAATGTGATGGCGTTCACGTTGAAGGGAATTCATTGGCTGATGAAGCCGCAAAGGGGGCTGTGCGAACAGCTTCCGTAGCTGCAATCACTCTCTCTAAATCGAGAATAGACGGCGAGATAATGGTGGCTGTCATTGCTTCACGCAAGGGCAGCTCAGCAGTACTGAAACAATTTCCACTCAAGTACTCCTACAAATTAGATGCACACAACATTCCATATGCTAAGATTCCTGGAGTGGGGGATAGAGTAATACCAAATATGGATCGTAGACATGGTTTGATTGTTGCCGCACACGAGGGTTTGAGTTCTGCGCACACAGGCATTACGGCGACTATTTCCTTGTTGAAACACTGCTATTGGTGGCCAGGTCTAGCGAAACAAACTAAAGAATATGTCTTGAAATGTGACATCTGTCAACAAATGAAAGGCTCCACAGTAACACGCCCGGCACAGACACCATTATTAAAATCAGACAAACCTCTCGCTTGTGTTTATCTGGATCACTGCAGTCCTTTACAATCTGATGGGGCTTACAAGTATATCTTGGTGGGAGTGGATTCTTGTTCCAGATTCCTATCGGTTTGGCCTCAGCGCTCGGCTGACGCCCGAACTGTTATAAAAGATTTGCGAGACTTTATAGGGACATGCGCAGTTGGCACGTTACATTCTGACCGTGGCCCGGCGTTTAGCTCTCGGGCTTACAAAGAGGCCATGGAAAGTATGGGCGTAGCATTGCGGTACTCCTCTCCATACCATCCTGAGGGAAATTCGGTCGTGGAAAGGAAAAACCGGGACTTAAAGCAATCTTTAACAGCTAGGGTATTAGGCAAGGGCGGTAGTTGGGTCAATCACTTATGTGGGGTTCAGAGAGCACTCAACAATCAGCCAAGAAGTTCTCTAGGGGGTGTCACTCCATATGAGGTCCTATTTGGGACGAGAATGTTGGTACCTGATCTTGATTGTGAAGGCACAGTGGCGGATGGGAAAGCATTTGACATCCATGATCGTTTGGCTGTTTTACAGGATCTAAATGAATCCAGGACAAGACAAAGTAACGTCAACACCAAACAGACTGCCACTGGGGAAGTCAAGGCAGTCACGGCAAGACCTGTCTGGATCCCAAAAGTCGGGGATCTGGTCAGAGAGAAAATAGCAGACAAGAAAGAATTTGGGCCATCCTACAGAAAGCCTGTACCGGTCCTAGCAGCACAAGGAACAAGAACTGTACTTCTGCCGCCTCTTGCCGGGAAGAAGGAGAAAAGATTTGTCTCAATTGACTTAATCAAACCACACTATGTGGGTGATACTGAACAGTAGGCCTCGTGGACTCCACAGTAGCAGACGCCCTCCTCTAGCTACTATCCAAGAAGTTAAAACAGAAAGACTCATCATGTTTGAAGAGCCTCCTGTGCGGAATGAAGGACTAAGCAACAATGCTATGGAACTCGTTCCCCTTGAACCCGAAGTTTATCTACAAAATGAAACTCAAAACAACACTCAAGTTGCAATCAGACCAAATACAGACGTCTATGTCAACATGCCTCGACGAGAGCAAAATGCGATTTCAACAAATCCCGATGCAATTCCTACAATTGATCGAACTGCTTCTGGCTATTTCATGAACTTTGATACGTTTTCTTTGTATCCAAGTGAACCAGAAACGACACCAGCCCAAAAATCACGCAAGCAGCAAGTTAAAGACTTTCTACACTTTCTCAAAAAGACTTACCTGGTATCGCCTTGGTTAGAACTCTGGGTAATTACTGGGATTCTATTTTTTCTTTTCTGGCTAGGCTTAGTTATACCTTTTATCATGCTTATTAATGGACGATACCTTCAGCAAAGCGCCACAGCCTAAAAAGTGAATTTGATTTTAAAACATCAATTTTCACATCGTGAACAAAGAGACTTGTCATCGGTGAACATTACAGCAGTTCCTATACCGGACGGTATAGTTTGGGATAAGGTTGATTTCTAAATATTCGGACCGACTGAACTTTTAAAAATTTCTCATTTATTTAAAATTTCATTAAGTGATATCATTACCTCCAGTACATTTTCTGATCATTGGGACTCTGAAACTGTTAATAACATGTTATCTGATTTAGAAAAACTGCTGCATTTCCGAACACTGAAATGTTAGAAAGTAATTCAGACTATGACACTTTGTACTGTTACCAACATTATGGTCATCATTTTCTGCACAAATCTATTTCACCTAGAAATGTTTTTGAGTACCAACAGTGGGAACATTGCCCTACACCACCAAAAAGTAGTTCGCAAACATTTGCACAGAAATTTTCATATTTTTCAGGGTTTAACACCTCTGATCCGACCTCATATTTTTATAAGCTTGCACCAACATCAGCACTGAAAATTATGTTGACGAACACCAAACAGATTAACTCTGCTTCCTTTATTGCCCAACTGTCTGAACAGGGTTTTGACCTATGGAAGGACACAATAGACTTAAAATCAGTCTGGGGTTCTAGGGACTGGCAAGTCCAGGGAACAGAAGCGCTATTTAGAGCATGCCTCATTCCACAGCAGCTGATATTTCTTAACGAAACTGTGCAACAGACATCCTGTCTTGGATTAGCCAAGATAAAGGACCTTAACACACCTCGGTTTCCAACACCATCACAGATGGGAGGGTGGCAAAATTCGACTTCACAGGAAGGGGCAACAATAGATGACATTTTACAGTACAATAGATCAGACCCTAATTGGGAAAAAAGGGTGGTTTGGCCCTTAGACATGAACATATGTCATAAACGATTCTTGGGTATCACCAAAGGGTTCAATATCCATAGGCCAAACCCACGCTATGTACAAAGAGAACACCCAGGGGTAGTGACATCCTATAGTGTTGGGAAGTTGTGCCTTGATTGGCTAGAAACCTCAATACTCACAGACGTGAAACAACACTTAGCCTTACTGTCACAAGACATGGATCTTAGGGATTTTTTATTAGGTCCCAGGAAATCCCATCAAAAACGCTTCATATATGCTGGCATTTATGCTGCCTATAATGAAAATTGGAAAATATCCCAACAAGAGGCCGCAGAGAGAATACGGGAAATAGACCGCATTAACTTAGAAAAATCGTTGGCTGTGGTAGACAATGGGTTAACAACTTTGTCCTCCAGAATATATTCTTTGGGCAACATTGTGTCTTCTGCGATAGACATCCTAGAACAAGATTTGGCCATATTACAACACGGGCAATCTCAATTACGTTCTATCATGTTATTGAGCTGGACGCTGCAATCTTTGCGTGCAGGCTTTGTGCCTTGGCGTTTTATAAACAGTACGTCTCTGTTTTCTGAATATAATCTAACAGATAAACAGGTTGAAATGGCACAAAGGGGAGCTAAATATACAATGCTGCGTATTGAAAAACTGGACTGACTGCCATTTACAGTAGCGGAATCTTCGTCTACTTAATGGCTTATCCATGGCCACATAACTCTACCGGTCACTACTTTTCAGTTTCAATATTTTCTTGAACAGAGGCAGGCGGGCAAATATGAAAAAATGGGTAAGGAATACATTAAGGAATCCTGGGATTTACCATATAGATTAAGATGGGGATCGAGAAGTGTTTCTAAGTGGTACAAACTGCAAGAACGCTTTGAGCGGTTCTCTCATGTGCCGGGACATTTCATTGCACAGAGCGTGTAATGGGTTGATAGCAAACTTGTCCTGCCACATGAAAGGGACTCCAGCTGCCATGATTAAACCGGTATTCAAGCTGCTCTCAAATGGGAGTTACTTGATGCTGAACGATCAAGGTTGCTGTGGGATGCTTCCAGGTATTTCCTATCTGGTCACTGTGAACTCCAGGGTTACTTGCTGTATGCAAGTATTGTTTCCCCCAACAAGTACAGTCAGGGAGTCGCCGTTATGGCCTTCCTTGAATGTTTCCTTTATACAATTTGATACTTTGAGCAGACTGAAAGCCATGCTTTTACAGCAAACCGTACCCTTAACCTCCACTCGAGAGGCCTTTGATCTTCAAATCGCAAGGACCTCGACTGAGATACAGGCACTTATACGTACAAACTACCCCATTCATTTCGCAGAAATGGTGGGTCGTATCTTTAATATGTCCGATATGAGTGGTATTATACACCTATTTAAGACCATAGGGTCAGGACTTCTTAGCACCTTTCAGACAATCCTCGGAGTTATCCCGAACTTTATACACTCCGTATTTGGAAGCATTTTTGGAGGTCTACCTCTGATCCTGCTATCAATAGCGGGAATCCTGATTGTCATTTACCTGCTACGCAATGGATGGCCCAATTACTAACTAGATGGCAAAAGCGCTCCTGGAGCAGAAATACCGTGAACGCATGGTACAGCATCTGGGCACACCTCGCCTACGGGAACTGAGCGCCTCTTGGTTCCTATTGTTTAGACCTGTCTGGATGGACTTCATCTTACCTGTTCTTCGATGCCTGTTTTGCGGGGACAAATGCGTGTTGGACCTCTGTCTGACACTCGCAACGGACACGCCTGTGGACTTGAATACCCGGTTGGAACTCCTGAGTGCCCATGCTCGGCAATGTCCCCAGCGTATTTCCATCTTGATGGCTGCATTCCTCGAGAATCCGCAGGTGCCTTTTACAAATGGGTTGAGCATCAGCTCCACCACTAGCACCAGTAGCACCCAGGTATCGACAACAGCACCGGCTGCCTCTACACCAGCTATTGGCAGCTCTGAATATCATTTGTGCTCCATTGACGTACTCTGCGAGGTGTTACAAGGACCGTCCCCTGCAGTGGCAAGCAACGACGATGTTGCGTCTCCCAGCCAGGACACTTAATCTATAATTGGCTCATCGTGTGCTGGGAAAGAATTCGGATTTCTCCTTTTATTTTCAAAAACTTAACTAAATTTGGAACAGTTCCTTTCAGTTGACACTTTCGCTGAAAAGCATGGCCTCCTGACACTTATAGTGGTTCGACTTATATAAACAAACTCAATTAGGACTTTGGCTTAAGTAGCAATTCCAAGAAATGCTTTTCCAATTCCAAGACTGTTTTTAAAAACTAATTTTTAACACAATGTTTTTATAACACTCTGTGATGGTTTTAATGATTTTAATGCACTACTACCTAATAGTGGAAATGATTTGCCAGCATTTTTTATCATTGTTGACTGTTCGGAAGAGGAGTGGGTGTTATGTTCCGTATAGGTACCCTAATATAGGCCCGGGTAACATCATACCCCTTCACCTACATTACCTCCCCTACACTACACTGTAACGAGCTTTTTAAGATTGAACCTTTACCTAGTTCTAGTCCTGGGTGCAGAAGGAGGGTTTCTCCTAAACAATAGAGACCTATAACTCCATCAATAGACTCACACAGTATGAATGAATATTCATAAGGGTTCTTAGAAACCAGGCTGGGGCTACACCACCTTCCTCCCCATATCTACGTACACGGTTCATCCCATACGTCATCCTCAAATCCAACAATGGCTAATACAAGCAACAAGGGACAAAGGAGCCCTAGATACTTACTGTATAAATACAGCACCTCTTGCTAGTGTTAGGCAGAGGGAACCGAGACTTCCAGGCCGACACACTGAACCAGAGACGCTGAGGCTCCTGCATGCAGACGCTCCAGCTCACAGTGGTCTGAACATCCCTCGTGGGGTGTCCATCTCGGGACCAAGAAGGGCTCATATATTCTCACACTTCAGGTAATAGGTGCGACTAAACCTTAGAGGGATTCTTGGCTTCACACCTGCTCACATGCTAAGCCCACTTAGGTACATCAAGATAGGCATCGTAGGAGTACGCGCTTTCTTTTACCATGCATTTTATATTCATGTATGTATTCATGCGTATTGCAAGATGGTAGAACTGTATTATCCATTTATATTCATTGTACTGCTAATCATATATCTCTGCTACTGTCTAATGGTTGTTGCAGCTCATATATTCTACACAAGAATAACAACTGTTCAATAAACCCTTATTGAAATGCCCAGGCTGTTTATTCTGTGTATCTCTGAGACAAGATAAGTAAGCACGAGTGACTGAGCGAAAAGTAGTACATTGTTTCCACGATCCTGAGGGATTAGGGTTGTCATGTTCTGAGGTTGCCAGAAACTATTCTCTCCCCGATAAGAGGAGACACTAGTGGCACTGTGAGCTAGCTTATGCAAACAGGCTAACATTCTCAGTGGGGGTGCTCAGAATCAGTCTGCCACCAAACCCACAGTTTATGTTATCCGAACGCGCAGGTCCTGTGCGGGTAATATAGGAACTACACGACAGCTTCTCCTTCAATGTCCGTGATGCCAACCTGCCTGCAAGAAAAAAAAGAGCAGCCCCTTTTGTGTGTGACTACCATTGGCCCTTCAAAGTCATCTTCATCTTCCCCTTTGAACTCACCCTTTTGGGCTCACACCCTGTTTGGCCTTCCCGCGAGAAAGAGGTCACTCCTTCTACCTTGGCAGATCCTCTCTGTTCCTTTCGGAGAGTCATTCATACCTCTCCCCAGGAGGGCAGGAGATCACTGAAAAACTTTAGGCAACAAAGGGGCAATTTGATAAAGTTGCCATATGTGCAAAGTTACATTAAATTCAACTTGAGCATCAAGTGGGGTTTAAGGCAACTATGTTTTGATAACTCAAACTATCATATTTACTAGTCCCATTCAGAAGTTATCACAGCTGAGTTGTCAGCATGTAACTCTGTACTTGCCAAAAGGGCTAATAGTCCTTCTACAGTAAAAATGACAATGTGGCCAATGTGGAGTTTTTAGTGTCAAGGCATGTAAAAACACATATCCTGATTTTTAGTATAGCACCTTGCTTTAGGGCTCATTAGGCTTACCCTAGGGCTGACATATGTATTAAAACTGAAGGTTTGGGTGTTGCCATTACTTTGAAGACAAAGTTGAGTTAGAAGTTTAAAACTGCTCTTTGCAGTCTGCAGCGGTAGATTTGGAGGAATGCTTCACTTTGACATACTCGTGGGGTGTAATCAGTGCTGCAGTACACGCGGGACACTTAACTTGCAGGCCCTGGGTACCCCTGGTACCATATAATAGGGACTTATAAGTAAGCTAAGATATGTTTATTGGGTATAAGTCAATTCAACATGCATTTTTAAGGGTCAGAGCTCATGTGCTGAGGTCTGGTCAGCAGGGCCCAATACATCATAAAGTCATTACACCAATACCTAATAGTCAAAAAGTAAAGGCAAAAAGGCGGGGTTGAACCTACAAAAAGCCATTTACTCTCATACCCTATATGAAGAGATATGCAGAGGCTGATTACACTTTTGTTAGTGCCCTGAAATCCTGGAGGCTGTCCCTTCCATCTCGGAAAATTTAGAATTGACTTGGAGCTGAATTCTAAAAAAACAGTAAAGATGGGACTGGTCATGTCTGCTTTTCTTTGTATCAGTGAACTGTGTCACTCCCCATAGAAGCTCCTTGGAGTTGGGGTCAGCTGAGGCCCATGCAGGTGAGAGCGGTGGGGCAGTGGGGCCGGGTGAGGGGGGATTTCAACGGACGTTGACGAGGGAAAATTAAATAATTAATCAATTTTCCCTCATCATCGTTCGTCGAAATCCCCCACCCCACCCGGCCCCACCGTTCTTACCTGCATGGGTCACGGCTGGTTGGGACCAGTTGAACATAACAGCCTGAAAGGTAATTGACAATGCACCTGCCTCCCAAATGTGTGAGCCGGCGCAGGCTGCTGGTAACCTTTTTTTCATTTTTAGTGGAAAGATTGCGGCGTTCGGTAATGAACACGAACTATTGAACATTGACTAACATTGACTTTTGTACTCCCATTGTTCATATGAATGTTATTTTTCTTAATAAAAAATGTATCTCCTGAAACATTTTTACCACTTTTTGTTGTTTTGCTCTTGCTTTGGTCATTAAAATGTTCCCTTTTATACTGATTTGGTATGGGAATTGTACAGATTGTTTTCTTGACTTTAATGCTGTTTTTGTGTTGTTTAAATATTTTAGTCAATTTTCTCTGAGTAAAAGCCTATTGCTTTGTGTTCTGACCACCAGGGTGTAAGTCACGGAATTCTCACTGAAATTGCATTTATATAAAAACGCGCTGGATTACGGACTTTGTGGGAGAAAATATACTGTGTCCTCAGTCAATATTCCTGGATTTCACACGCGGATTTGTCTCTTGTGAGAACTCATATATCTTCTTGAATCTGTTTCATCCCAAATAAAGTCAGATGTGGACTGTGTGACATAAGGCAACCGGTTAACAAAATGGACTACTCCTCACTTAGAATAATATTCTGTACTGGAGAAATGACAGCGCCGTAAATTACTGAAAGCAAGTGTCAATATATGAAAAGGAAATCTTCCCCAGAACCCTATAAAACAGTGAAATTTCTGAAACTGGGAGCAGTGATGCATACTGTCAGTGGTACAGGCTCACAGTGTTGCAGAATTACTGCTGTCATTTTGTCTTTCAAAGTAACTATGAATAAACAGTTGGCACCTCCTATAGTGATAGTACTGGTTCAGCAAAATGTGGAACAATCTTGTCAGCGCTATGTCCGTTGCAGTCAATGTTTGTCAAATCACCAAGTTCCAGGCTAATTTTCTGCTTTTACAGATAGACTGAATAATTTTTCAGACAATGTCTAATTTTCGAGTAACATCCAGGAAGTTTTTAAAACTAATGTTGAAGGTCATTAAGAGGGAGCATGATGTTCAGGCCCCCTCTTAGGGGAATGTGAAAAGTAGTGATTGGCCTAATATCTCCAAGATGGCAGCAAGTGGAAATGTGTGTATTTAAAAATTCTGCATTGTAAATAAGCACAGTTTGAATACGTTGTGGAAGGCAAATAAAATAATGTTTCTATGAACTGTAAATCAGGTATGCTTTCAAGATTGCATGTTGCTAATGCTGAATGTTATGTCATTGTGATGTTTTGGTACAACAACAATGGTACAAAGAAACATGCTAAAATGTCTTATGTGCTCTAAGTTAATTGCCCATCAAAAGAAAAAGACACAATAAATTGCATTATTTTTCTAGAAAGGATTATGACATTAAGGGGCATATTTACAAGGGCATTGTGCCACAGGAACATCACTTTTAATGATGTTACTGTGGCACAATGCCCTCCTCTATACTTACAAGGTGGCGTTAAGCCACTTAACGTGGCTTAACGCCACCTTGTAAATATGCTCCTTACCGCAGCAGTCCGCTGCTTCAAGGGGAGGGCAATGGATGTTGCTTTTGGCATTCCACTGCAACACCCATTGCTTTCTGATGCTGCCCCCTATTTACAAGGGTGACGTAAATATGGGGCAGCACCAAAAATAAGACCCGGGAAAACATGGTCTTAAACAGGCGCAACGAGGAGAAATGAATAATTTCTCCTCGTTTTTGCTGTGTATGCAGCACACATAGAAACAGCAAATCGCCATTAGTGATTGTTAATGTGCAGGAAAGTGCCCCTTCCTGCACACAAAATATTATTAAAAAATTACGTTCTGCAACTTCTCTATGTGCTGCATTCTGCAGCACACATAGAATTTACAAATTGCCATTATTGATTGTTCTTGTGCACATGAACAATCATTCCCACTATAGTGCAAGGGTGCGTGCGTTGGCGCTAGGCAGCTAAAGTTAACGCCATGGCTAGGGGACACACAGGGGTGCGCCGCATTGTTGTAAATATGGCACATCCCTGCGTTTTGAAACTGTTGGAGCGCATCATTAGCAATTTTGGCACAACACGTGAACCGACAGTTTCCTTGTAAATATACCCCTAAATTTGGCCACTACAACGTAAAGCTGAAGTAATGAGTAATCAATAACCAACAACCTAATCTATATATCCCCACAATATTATCACGTAAAGACGTATTTCTAAGAATTTGCACACATATCTACACTCGCTGTCAAAGTGCAGTCCCAAATCTGAAAGGACTTTCATAAGCAAGCATACACAATACGGTGCACCAAATGGCATTCACAAGTCATAATTAATAGTCAAAGAGCAAGTAATCTTTCAGTTTTTGTTAGAATCTTCTTTTATTTTGAACTTTTCTAATGGAACGGTCCTTTAAGCATGCAGCATTGCATACAGCCAGCGTGTTTCATCCAAATAATGAACTTCTTCTGGGCAACATATGACGAGAAACAATTTCACAACCAATATTGTGACTTCGTCAATCACTCTTTTAAAGGAAAGCCTCCAGATTATTAACATCCACTAACTATAGCTTGCGCCCCTGCAATGCACTGCTTATGACCTCACATATTACATCACTCATGGCAACCAGACCCTACCTTGACACGTTTTTGGGAAAATTTCATGAAGATTAGTCAAACGACGCCAAAGTTATATGCAAGTCAAAAAATGCTTTTCCTATGGAAACTAGGTCCTAACTATAACTACCTACTGGCGACCTCCAGTAAGTGATATATATATATATATATATATATATATAGGCTGGCTGGCTGTTGTTTTCTTGTGATCCTTCATCTTCAAGTATATATATATATATATATTCACTGAAAAAACCATAGATTTCAGACACGTTATAGTTAGAAATTAGCATTTAAAAAACCTTGGAAATTCACTGAAAAACCATAGGTTTCAGGCACGTTATAGTTAGAAATTAGCATTTAAAAACCTTAGAAATTCACTGAAAAACCATAAGGTTTTAGGGACAGTTATAGTTAGTTGGACATTGCACTCGTACAAAACCCGTGAAATTCCCCGTTATAGTTAGTTCAGGTAACTATAACTCACGCCCCCGTAATGCACTGCTGATGACGTCACATATTACATCACTGATGACATGGTCAGTGACATCACTGATGACATCACTGATGACATCTCAAATGACATCACTGATGACATCACTGATGACATCATCCAGTGACTGTGTGTTTCTGTAAAGTTTAAATATGTTTAATATATATAGGGAAAGGCGTATTGAAGAATGAGTGGGTGTAGAAGCGCCTGAATGGATGATTTAGTAGGTGCGTGACTGAGTCTATAAGTGAGTGATTAAACGTATCTTACTGGATGCATGGGAGAGTGACTAAACTGTGTGAATGTCTGTATCCGTCTGTCTGTTGTTGTGTAAGCAACTGCATGGGTTTCTGACTAGCTAAATGAGTGTCTATATGGGTTATGGATTGGTTCTCTGAGTATCTGTATGGGTGCCTCAGTGTTTGTGTGGGTGGGGTGTGTGTGACTCTGTGCATAGATGTGTGAGTGGGTGATTCACTGGGTGCATGGTTTCAAGAGTGCGTCTGTGATGGACTGTATGGGTGGGTGAGTGTGTGTATGGGTGTGTTAGTGATTGAATGTATATCTCAGTGGTACATGTGTGAGTAACTACATATGTGAAAGGCAGTATATATGTGTGTTGGAGTATATAAATGGCTATAAGTGAGAGTGTGTGATTGTGAGAGTGGCTATATGGATGAGTGTGTGCTTGCATCAGTGATTGCATAGGAGCGTAAGAATGTGCTAGTATTTTTATGAGTGAGTGAGCTGGTGTGTATAACTGTATAGGTGAGTAAATTGGAGTGTGATTAATTATTTGCATGACTGACTAGGTGTGTGAGTACCTCTATGGATGAGTTGCGTTGTGTGAGTGTTTATATAGGTGTATGAGTGTATATGATAGTCCTGTACTGAGTGACTGTAAGTATGAGTGACTGTACGGGTGAGTGAGTAGATGTGTGTGTGTAGACCTAAGAATCAGTGAGTGGGTATGTACTTATTGGTATTGGAGTGTGTATGGTTTTGAGAATGGCAGTCTGTAATGTAGAGTGGGTGTATCAAAACTTATATTAGGTGTGAGAAGATGCATTAAATTCTCACATGGATGATGTCATCAGTGATGTCATCAGTGATGTCATTGAGATGTCATCAGTGATGTCATCAGTGATGTCATCAGTGATGTCACTGACCATGTCATGAGTGATGTAATATGTGACGCCATCAGCAGTGCATTGCGAGGCGCGAGTTATAGTTACCTGAACTAACTATAACGGGTGAATTTCACGGGTTTTGTACGAGTGCAATGTCCAACTAACTATAACTGTCCCTAAAACCTTATGGTTTTTTCAGTGAATTTCTAAGGTTTTTTAAATGCTAATTTCTAACTATAACGTGCCTGAAACCTATGGTTTTTTCAGTGAATTTCAAGGTTTTTAAATGCTAATTTCTAACTATAACGTGTCTGAAACCTATGGTTTTTTCAGTGAATTTCAAAGGTTTTTTAAATGCTAATTCCTAACTATAACATGTCTGAAACCTACGGTTTTTTCAGTGAATTTCAAAGGTTTTGTAAATGACAATTTTTAAATGTATTAATTGTTATATTTATTTTTTTCATACTGATTTACTACATTTTTAGAAACAATTTTTTTTACATATTTTATTTTTTAAATTACATTGTAATTACATTATACATTACAAAAAATACTTTCTCAGAATGAATTACTTTAGTTTAAATACTTTGCACATAGGCAATAGACTTTTAAGTACAGTAGTTACAGTTGTTGCAATGGGCAACACATTTTCAAACACAATGCAACATTCAGCTCAATGTGAATTTCTAGTTAAATGCAATTAGTTACTTTATGGATTACTTTTCTAACCACAGGACTGGATCCTAGATTCAGTCCTGGGACATCTTCTGTAAACAGTTGAGTAAAAGCGTTTTGGTTACAGTAGTGATTTTTAAGGAATATTATTGTATTTTAAAAGTTGACACTTAGAAACTTTTTCTCATAGAATCACCAATGTTATCCTATGGAAGGAAATTCACTTAGCAGGTAAAAACTGTTATCGTTACTTTTTCTTACTCAGTGTTGGATCCTGGATCCAGCACTGGTGCATCTCCTGTAAACAGTTGAAATAATGCATTTAAGTCATACAGGCGATTTTTAAGGAATATTTGTAGTTTGTGAAAATCGACACTTTGAAACTTTTCTGCTGAAAACCAGACAATGGATTCCTATGGAAGAAAATATAAGTTACTGGTAAGTACGGTTAAAATTACTTTTCAGGGTCAGTGCTGGGCTAAAAGATGCAGCACTGAGGTCTCTCCTGATAACAGGTGAGTAAATCGGAATTCGTATTTCGGCTGATTTTAGAGGAATATTTTAAAGTTCCAAAACTCCACACTTAGAAGAATTTCCAAGTGAAACCAGTCAATGTTAGCCTATGGAAGGAAATTCAAGTTACTGGTAAGTACGGTTAAAATTACTTTTCAGGACCAGTACTGGGCTGAAAGATACAGCACTGAGGTCTCTCCTGATAACAGGTGAGTAAATCGGAATTCGTATTTCGGCTGATTTTAGAGGAATATTTGTATGTTTCAAAAATCAACACTTAGAAACTTTTTCAGCAAAAGCAGGCAATGATTTCCTATGGAAGGAAATTCAAGTTACTGGTAAGTACGGTTAAAATTACTTTTCAGGATCAGTACTGGGCTGAAAGATGCAGCACTGAGGTCTCTCCTGATAACAGGTGAGTAAATCGGAATTCGTATTTCGGCTGATTTTAGAGGAATATTTTAAAGTTCCAAAACTGCACACTTAGAAGAATTTCCAAGTGAAACCAGTCAATGTTAGCCTATGGAAGGAAATTCAAGTTATTGGTAAGTACGGTTAAAATTACTTTTCAGGACCAGTACTGGGCTGAAAGATACAGCACTGAGGTCTCTCCTGATAACAGGTGAGTAAATCGGAATTCGTATTTCGGCTGATTTTAGAGGAATATTTGTATGTTTCAAAAATCAACACTTAGAAACTTTTTCAGCAAAAAGCAGGCAATGATATCCTATGGAAGGAAATTCAAGTTACTGGTAAGTACGGTTAAAATTACTTTTCAGGATTAGTACTGGGCTGAAAGATGCAGCACTGAGGTCTCTCCTGATAACAGGTGAGTAAATCAGAATTCGTAGTTCGGCAGATTTTAGAGGAATATTTGCACAATGGTGAAGGGAGGGGCGGGGCCTGAGGTGACATCTGTGCAAACGCGCCCCGTGGCGCGTTTTAGGTTGGGGGATTAAGTCCCTTGAATCATGAGGGTCCCTAGGGGCCAACTAGCCCACCAGGAACCTCCAGTATGCGCCAGGGGCTGCGTTGCAGAGACGTGTAGAGAGGCCACACCCCTTTACACCTCTCTGCAACGCAGCTCTGTGGCGCTTTCTGGATGTACCTGTTGGGCTAGTTGGCCCCCAGGGACCCTCAGGATTGAAGGGGATTTAATTCCCCATCTTAAAACGCGCCATGGGGCCTGTTTGTACACATGTCACCTCAGGCCCCGCCCCTCCCTTCACCACTAGCAAACGCGCCCGTGGCGCGTTTTAAGTCGGGGGATTAACTCCCTTGAATCCTGAGGGTCCCTGGGGTGCAACTAGCCCACCAGCTACCTCCATTAAGCGCCACAGAGCTGCGTTGCAGAGAGGTGTAAAAGGGGCGTGGCCTCTGTACACCTCTCTGCAAGGCAGCCCCTGGCGCATACTGGAGGTTCCTGGTGGGCTAGTTGGCCTCAGGGACCCCCAGTATTCAAGGGGAATTACTTCCCTTCTTAAAACGCGCCAGGGAGCGCGTTTGCAGAGTACTGCAGGGAGGGGGCGGGGCCTCCGGCACGATGCCGTTTTTTTTTTTTTTTATGGGAGGGGGGCTGCATGGCCCCCTTCCCTCGGCCACTTTTGGCCCCGGGGACCCCATCCCCCGGGGCCTGGGCATTTTTTTTTGTTTTATTTATATAAAAAAAAAAAACGGGAAGGGAGCCGCGTGGCACCCCTTCCCTGGGCCTCTATTGGCCCCGGGGACCCCATCCCCCGGGGCATGCCCTCTTTTTTAAATAAAAAATATGGAGGGGGGCTGCGTGGCCCCCCTCCTCAGGCCATTTAAGGCCCCGGGGACCCCATCCCCCGGGGCCGGCCTTGCCCTTATTATTTTTTTATTTTTTTATTTTTTTTATTTGGGGAGGGGGGCTGCATGGCCCCCTCCCGGGCCACTTATGGCCCCGGGGACCCCATCCCCGGGGCCTGGCCTCTGGTTGGGGACTGTGGGGGTCCCCAAACCCCCACAGTCCCGCCTCGGCTCCCCGTGTCCTACGGGAGCCGGCATTCCTTTTCCACATGGGGAGCAGCTAACATGCTGCTCTCCGTGTGGAAAGCAGTTGGTTTGCATTTTGAAAGAGAGAGCAGGTTTCCTGCTCTCTCTTCAAAATGCAAATCAAGCTTGCTATGACAGGCGGGAGCCGCGAGGCTCCCGTCCTGTCATAGCTAACTACAGTGTCCCGGGGTAGGCACCCGGGACACTGCAGGAGCCGGCCCTGGGGGTGGCGGTCCCCAGGGCCATCAAGGGCTCCAGGAGGGGGCCGCGCGGCCCTCCTCCCTACATTTTGAAAGCCCTGGGGAGGTGGTGGTCCCCGGGGCTTGGGGTCCAAAACGGACCCCCATTTCCAACTTTCTTAGTGCCCCGGGAGGTGGTGGTCCCCAGGGCGTGTGGGGGCTGGAGCCCCCACACAGGTTTAAAAAATAAATAAAAAAAAGCCCCGGGAGGTGGCGGTCCCTGGGGCTGCGTGAGGGCTCAGAGCCCTCCCGCACCATTAATGATAAAGCCCCGGGGGTGGCGGTCCCCGGGGCTTGGGGGCCCTTAGAGGCCCCCATACATAAAATAAACCCCCCAGCATGCCCCCGGGACTTGGCCCGCCCGGGGGCAAATTAACATCAAAGCGCGGGAGACCGCGCTCGATTTTTTTTCGGCAGGATCCGCGCTCCCTGAGCGCATCCTGCTGATTTTCTTTTTTTTAAATGCTTTTTTGCCCAGGGGTCCTTGTGGGACCCCCTGAGCAGGCCTAGGGGTTAGGGTGTTTCTACCCTGCCCCTTTGTGCGTTTGCGCACTTGTTTCTTTTTTTTCTCGTCGGATCCGCGCACCCTAAGCGTATCCCGCCGATTTTTAAAAAAATGCTTTTTCTGCCCAGGGGGTCCTTGTGGGACCCCCTGAGCAGACCTAGGGGTCAGGGTGTTTCTACCCTGCTCCCTTTTGCGCTTGCGCACTTGTTTCTGTCCCTCGGTTCTACCGAGGGACAAAATGGCTGCCAACACTTCGTGATTTGGAGTGTTGACAGCCAATTAGCATGCAGCTCGTGATCGGGAGGGTACACGGATCCGACGCGCCTATAGATATATATGTGATTTTAATTGTGAATTTCTCAGGAACTACTGAACGGATTTACACCATTTTAGCAAAAGGCACCAGTCTGAACCAAGGGCTACCTCTTTGCCAAATTTGGGGTAATTCCGTTCAGCAGTTCGGGCTGTAGCTGCGACTAAAGGTTCCTATGGAAAAATGAATGGGGAAAACGCGTTTTGTGACCCCCCTTTTTTCTCAGCCCCCGCTTTACGTATCACCCCGAGACTTTCAGGGTAGGAGCGGACCGGAGCGCCCCAACAAGTTGGAAGCTTTCGCGAAAATTCATCAACCGGCTCCAACGTTATTGCAAATAGAATGTCGCGGATTTCCTATGGATAATAGGTCCTAACTATAACTATCTACTGGCGACCGCCAGTAGATAATATATATATATATATATATATATATATATATATATATATATATATATATATATATATATATATATATATATATATATATTTATATATATATATATATTCAAACAATGACCTTCCTCCACGAACGAGGCGCACACTGGGGAGATTATTCAGGACAATTTATTGTTTCACCACACGACCACAACACCAGACAGATGCGTTTCGGCTTGCGCCTTCCTCAATGTCTGTGTGGTTTAAAAAAACAAACATATTTAAAGAAAATATACCTTCAACATAAAAGAAGGAAGCAGTCAAAATAATTCAATGACATAGAAGAAGTCCTCTTCTAGTCCATGTATACAGCGATTACATTTCGGCCATCTTAGAGTGGTGTAGTTAAAGTTCATGTTATAAGGCAGTGAATATATGTAACATGATCCATAACGTGAACAAGAAAATCAATGAATTTAAATAGCACATTTGTTCACACAATTCATTAGATAAGATTATTCAGCCCTGAATGGGCATACAATCCATATACGGCATTTCAATTCATAATTCCACTCTAAAGTTGTCTCCTGTAATCAATCCCTGGATGGGCACATGGTTTATTTAAGACATCCTAGTTTAGTGGAAAGTTAAAATCAGCCATAATAGTTTCAAACATTATCCCTGCAAAGTAAGTATCCTAAACTATTCCACCACTCATGCTTGCTCACTTACTATTGGCTCCTGACCGTCTTTTATGGAATGTGAACCCATAATTCCTCTTCATTATTCAAGCCTTGTGGGGCTTTAGTTTGTAGTTCAACAATATACTTGGACTCTAGTTTCCGTAACTTTTTAGTTCTATTTCCCCCTCTTTCTTCTTTGGGGATCTGAACTAGACAGAAAACTTTTAGCAGATTCTTATTGCTTTTGTGCTTTTTGGAGAAGTGGCACGCCACAGGATATGTTTCGTCATGGTTTTTTATCGCCCTCATATGTTCCAAGATTCTTTTCTTGGTGGGGTGAATTGTGCTGCCTACGTATTTCTTGTCGCAAGGACAGATTAGGCAGTAGACAGTGTAATCTGAGTTGCAGTTCATTAATTTATTTATTTTTCTTTTTGTTTCTCTGCCTGGAACTTCAAACTCTTTTATCTTTTTGCTGTTTTTACATGCCTTACATCCCATGCAAGGGAAAAAACCCTTAACTAGATCTTTTCTTTTAGGGGCCTTCGAAAAGTGGCTTCTCACCAGGTGATCTTTAAGGGCAGGACCCCTCCTATATGTGATCAGAGGATTTTGCGAAATATGCGGTCCCAAGACAGTGTCTGTTCTTAAAATCTTCCAATGTTTTCAGAAGATTTGAAACACCTCGGATGAGCTAGTGGTGTATTCAGTAATCATTCTTATTTCACTATTATTTTCTAGGAGCCCATCTGTGTGTTCTGATTTATTTATTAACAGATCCTCCCTCTGTAACTTTAAGGATTTTTTCAATGCCTCATTCAATACCCCTTTGGGATATCCTCGCTCTCTGAATCTTCCAAAAGCTTTGTCTCTAGATCTCTCAAACTCACTCGTAGTGGAGCAATTGCGCTTAATCCTAACTATCTCCCCATAGGGGACACTGCTAATGACACTATGGGGATGGAAACTCTTGGCATGTACTGTGCGATTTCCGGCCGTTGGTTTTCTATAAAGAGTATTATCTTCAATATAGACTAGTAAGTCTAGATATGGTACCTGAGTGTGGCTGATGCATTCTGTGAACCTCAAATTAAGATTGTTGTCGTTGAGAGCCGCTACATAAAAGATGGCTTCCTCATACGACCCCTTCCAAATAATGAAGAGGTCGTCTATGTAGCGAGCCCACAATGCAACTTTGTCCAGCCATTTCTTGTTTTGTCCCGCCCAGGCCACGTGCTTCTCCCACCAGCCCACGAAAAAAAAAATATATATATATATATATATCTAACACAACAAGTTATGGAAGGGCCGCCAGGTAGTTTTCATCTTGCACAATTTTAATGAAATGCTGCAGATGCTTTCAGACACAGAACAGGCTTTGCAATCCTTCATAACCTTCGCCAGACGCGTTTCGAGATATCTCTTATTCATTGGCGTTCAGTTCAGCAATACAACGAGGCAAAAAGGGGTGCTCCTAATTATACCTCTGAACCTCCCCTAGTGGGCGTGGTCGCTCCTGCGGCCTTCTGGTTCATGTAGTTGCACCATAATATTTCTCAAGTGAGTTTTGCCCAGAGTTTGCTTAAAACATTCATAAAAAATCCCCAGTGGGTGAAAGCAACAGTTCTGTTATGGAAGCACTGCACTTCACGCATCCCATTCAGCACTACCTCCCGTCATATCAGTGACCTCATCCGAAGTCACCGCAGGCCAGCCGCTACTATCCAACACAACAAGTTTACCCCAATGGAAGGGCCGCCAGGTAGTTTTCATCTTGCACAATTTTAAAGAAATGCTGCAGATGCTTTCAGACACAGAACAGGCTTTGCAATCCTTCATAACCTTCGCCAGACGCGTTTTGAGTTCTCTCTTATACATTGGCGTTCAGTTCAGCAATACAACGAGGCAAAAAGGGTGCTCCTAATTATACCTTTGAACCTCCCCCAGTGGGCGTGGTTGCTCCTGCGGCCTTCTGGTTCGTGTAGTTGCACCATAATATTTCTCAAGTGAGTTTTTCCCAGAGTTTGCTTAAAACATATGTGATATGCGAGAGGGCACGCAGCCCTCCCGCAGTCCCGGGGACTGCCACCCCCCGGGGCTTGTGTTTTAATGTGTGGGGGGCCTTCAAGGCCCCCCCAAGCCCCGGGGACCAGCACCTCCCTGGGGCTTTAAACACGTTGGGAAGGGGGCCGCGCGTCCCCCCTCCTGGAGCCCTTGATGGCCCTGAGGACCGCCACCCCCCAGGGCTGTCTCCTGCAGTGTTCCGGGGTGCCTACTGTTTGCTGCTGTTTGCTATGACAGGGCGGGAGCATGGCTCTCACCCTGTCATAGCAAACTCTGCTTTGGATTTTGGAAGCGAGAGCAGGTATCCTGATCTCGCTTCCAAAATCCAAAGCAGATTGCTTTTCCACACGGGGAGCTGCATGTCAGCAGCTCCCTGTGTGGAATAGCAATGCCGGCTCCCGCAGGAGACGGGGAGCCAGTGGGACCGTGGGGGCATTGGGGCTCCCCCGACGGTCCCTAACCATGAGGCCAGGTCCCGGGGGATGGGGTCCCCAGGGCCAAAAATGGCCGGGGAGGGGGGTGGCAGTCCCCCCTCCTTATTTAAAAAAAAATAAAAATAAAAAATAAAAATTTAAATTTGGACATGCCCCGGGGGATGGAGTCCCCGGGGTGAATGTAAATTAATGGAAGTGGACAATTTTTTGGGGAAAAAAATGTGGAGTCCTGACCATAGCGCGGTGCTCAGCGTGGCCCCTAGTGTGAACGCGATGGGTGCGCGGTGCTCAGCGCAGCCCCCTAGTGTGAATGCGATGGGTGCGCGGTGCTCAGCACGGCCCCCTAGTGTTAACGCGATGGGTGCGCGGCGCTCAGCGCGGCCCCCTAGTGTGAAACCGATGGGTGCGCGGCGCTCAGCGCGCGCCCCTAGTGTGAACGCGATGGGTGCGCGGCACTCAGCGCGGCCCCCTAGTATGAAAGCGATGGGTGCACGCCACTCAGCGTGGCCCTCTAGTGTGAACGCGATGGGTGCACGGCCCTAATTCGCGCTGGGTGCTCGACTCCAAGCAAAAAAATTAAGATTTTTTTTAATATAAATCTAGGTTATATGTTGGCTAATTGGGTGGCTCTAAAAAGAGCCCTTGTGTTTATTATGAGTTTCTTGCAGCTACATGTAAGTGCGGATGCAGAGCTTTAGGTTGTTGAGAAACACTCTGTTCCCTTCATCAGTGAAGTGTACCCCATCACTTCTGTAGATGCCCTCCATATGGAAACGTAGATTGTTGTTAAATATGGAGCCCATTCTATGGTCTCTGAGGTAAGCAGAAACAGCTTTATTGACATTCTTTCTAGCTTTCTCAATCTGAGGACAAAATTGATTGGACCACTTCCATTTCTGTCTTTGGCATATGTTAGAGTATACAAAGGCAGTTTGGGGGAAAAGCAACATCAATTCTGCAAACGTGTCCTTCATTAGCATTTCCAGACCTATCCCACTCAATGTGCTTAGGTCATTGCCACCACAGTGCACAATCATGAGGTCAGGGAGTTGGAGATGTAAAAAGGTTTTAACCAAAGGCATCAATTGGTGCCACTTTAATCCTCTCTGTCCAATCCATTTAATGTCTACATTTTGCAAAGTTAGGCCTTGGTCAATACCTCTGTGTTCAGCATATGTTTTGCACCAGAATACATAGCTGTGCCCAACAATCCACACTGAAAGCATCTTGAAGGGATGTCTGTAGGTAATCAAAAGATGTCTGTAGCTGAGGTAGTCAGTTGGTAGAATGAGAGATATCTAAAATGGTGGAGAAGATGCTGTTTTTAAGAAAGTAGAGATTTGATTGGCTGTTTAAGAAGATTATACATTCAAAAATAGGGTGCAGTTTAGCTTGTTTAAAAAGCAAGTTTCTTATTGGTTAGTAAAATTTTTTTGAAAGGTACAGCAGAAAGGATATGGTCATGTTTTGCAAAGGCAACCACACCTGCTGTTCTTATTTGCAACATTCTGTGGTGAACTTGTGACCTGTCAGTTAAGTTGAATGTTGCATGACCTGTTGCTATGGAAACTGACATTAAGCAGAAGGGGTGAAGAAGTCAGTTGATAAGGGATATTATTTGTGACCAATGGAAATGTGTTTTACAATTTGAAAATCTCTGGGAAGCAATGTCATTTGTTGCTTATGTGTATTTGTATGGAAAAAGAGAGGGAAACCTTGCCATTACTGGTTTCACCTTGCAGAGTCTGGTGATTTATATTGACTGTGTGTAAAAGAAAATCCTGTCTGAGTGTGTGAGATTTTTCATTCAACAGATTTATTTGCAAGGTGAGTTATATATTTTTGAGGTTTATTTAAAAAGATTTGACATTATTCTAAAACTGTGTTGTTTGAAATATATTATTAAATGTAGAGATGTATATTGGAATTGGTTTTATTGTACTTGAAGTTTGTTTAAAAAACAGTCTGTACAGTAATATATATATTTTTAAGTCTGTTCAAAGGTATAGCTGAATGATGCCTCATATTTTTAGATAGTTGGTTGAACATGCACTACAAATGTGTATTTTGAAAGATGTTCATATAAGGTGTAGTTTATTAGGCATCATTTTTTCTTCTCTCTACAAAGGTATAGTTTAATGATACTGCATAATTATAGATAGTTTGGTAAAAATGCAGCACAACTGTGCTGTTTGAAAGATGCTTATATAAGGTGTTAATAATTAAGTTTCTGTTATTAGTTTGTACAGAAGGTAAAGTTAAATGATGCCGTATGTTTTAAGATAGAATGGTGAAATAAGGTGTTGTTAATTATGCTTCTTTTTGTAGTCTCAGCAAAGGTATAGTTGAATGATGCCACATAATTTTAGATGCAAAGGTGAAGATGTATAATAAAAGTGTGGTTTTAGAAATGATCATAAAAGGTGTTGTTAATTAGTCTTTTTTCTTAAGTCTGTTGAGAGGTATAGTTTGATGATGTCGCATAATTCTAGATTTAATGGTCAAGATGTAGCTCAAAAGTAAACCACCACATATTACTCTTTCTGGAATGTTGTACTTATCTATTTAACTAGATAGTATGTAATGACTCATGTATGTGTTCAGATTGTATTTATATAGTTGTATGTATATTTACTGAATTATTGAGAGGTGCCTGACTGATTACAGGAGTGCAAAGATAGTGAATATGTGATTTTATAAGTACACGAGAAATGATTTACTGATTCTATATTGTGCAATCACTCAGTTAGTATCCAAGCACTACCCATGCATTCATGCAATGACTCATGCACTAACTCATGCAGTGGTAAAATCTCCAGAGCACTACACATGCAGTCCAACAATCCCCCTGTCACTCCCTGTGGACTCTTTTAATCACTCTGCCATGTCCTTATCTAATCACTGTGCCAAAACACAAACACTTATAAATTCACCATGCACTCTCCTTGCAGCACTCAAAGTATCCTGTCGCTAGCCATGTACTCATGTAATAACCCAGGCACTAACACATACAGTGCTACAATCACAAGTGCACTATCCATGCAGTCCTGTAATCACCTACACACTACTGATTCACTCCTCCAATTACCCAGGTAGTACCCATGCAGACCAGCAATCGCACTGTCACTCCCCTTGCACTCCTCCAATCACCCAGCCAGTACCATGTACTAATCCAATCACTCCGCCAAAACACAAGCACTTATAAATTCACCATGCACTCTCCTTGCAGTATTCTAATCATCCAGTCAGTACCCATGTACTCATGCAATTACCCAGGCACTAACTCATGCACTTTTACAATCCTTTGAGTGCTACCTATACAGTTTAGTAATCTCCCTGTTACTACCTATGCACTCCTCCAATTACCCAGCCAGTCCCATGTCCTTATACAATCACTCTGCCACAACCCAAGCACTTATAAATTCACCATGCACTCTCCTTGCAGCACTCTAAGTATCCTGTCACTATCCATGTACTTATGCAATGACTCAGGCACTAACACATGCAGTGCTACAATCACATGTGCACTATCCATGCAGTCCTGTTACCACCTACACACTACTGATTCACTCCTCCAATTACCCAGGTAGTACCCATGCAGTCCAGCAATCACACTGTCACTCCCAATGCACTCCTCCAATCACCGAGCCAGTACCATGTACTAATCCAATAACTCAGTCAAAACACAAGCACTTATAAATTCACCATGCACTCTCCTTGCAGTACTCTAATCATCCAGTCAGTACCCATGTACTCATGCAATTACCCAGGCACTAACTCATGCACTTCTACAATCCTTTGAGTGCTGCCTATACAGTTTAGTAAACTCCCTGTTACTACCTATGCACTCCTCCAATTGCTCAGCCAGTCCCATGTCCTTATCCAGTCACTCTGCCAAAACCCAAGCACTTATAAATTCACCATGCACTCTCCTTGCAGCACTCTAAGTATCCTGTCACTATCCATGTACTCATGCAATGACCCAGGCACTAACACATGCAGTGCCACAATCACATGTGCACTATCCATGCAGTCCTGTAACCATCTACACACTACTGATTCACTCTTCCAATTACCCAGGTAGTACCCATGCAGTCCAGCAATCACACTGTCACTCCCAATGCACTCCTCCAATCACCGAGCCAGTACCATGCACTAATCCAATCACTCTGCCAAAACACAGGCACTTATAAATTCACCATGCACTCTCCTTGCAGTACTCTAATCATCCAGTCAGTACCCATGTACTCATGCAATTACCCAGGCACTAACTCATGCACTTCTACAATCCTTTGAGTGCTAACTATACAGTTTAGTAATCACCCTGTTACTGCCTATGCACTCCACCAATTACCCAGCCAGTCCCATGTCCTTACCCAATCACTCTGCCAAAACCCAAGCACTTATAAATTCACCATGCACTCTCCTTGCAACACTCTAAGTATCCTGTCGCTATCCATGTACTCATGGAATGACCCAGGCACTTACACATGCAGTGCTACAATCACATGTGCACTATCCATGCAGTCCTCTAACCACCTACACACTACTGATTCACTCCTCCAATTATCCAGGTAGTACCCATGCAGTCCAGCAATCACACTGTCCCTCCCAATGCACTCCTCCAATCACCGAGCCAGTACCATGTACTAATCCAATCAATCCGCCAAAACACAAGCACTTATAAATTCACCATGCACTCTCCTTGCAGTACTCTAATCATCCAGTCAGTACCCATGTACTCATGCAATTACCCAGGCACTAACTCATGCACTTCTACAATCCTTTGAGTGCTACCTATACAGTTTAGTAATCTCCATGTTACTACCTATGCACTCCTCCAATTACCCAGCCAGTGCCATGCCCTTATCCAATCACTTTGCCAAGACCCAAGCACTTATAAATTCACCATGCACTCTCCTTGCAGCACTCTAAGTATCCTGTCGCTATCCATGTACTCATGCAATGACCCAGGCACTAACACATGCAGTGCTAAAATCACATGTGCACTATCCATGCAGTCCTGTAACCACCTACACACTACTGATTCACTCCTCCAATTATCCAGGTAGTACTCATGCAGTCCAGCAATCACACTGTCACTCCCCGTGCACTTCTCCAATCCCCAGCCACTACCATGTACTAATCCAATCACTCCGCCAAAACACAAGCAGTTAGAAATTCACCATGCACTCTCCTTGCAGTACTCTAATCATGCAGTCACTACCCATGTACTCATGCAATTACCCAGGCACTAACTCATGCACTTCTACAATCCTTTAAGTGCTACCTATACAGTTTAGTAATCTCCCTGTTACTACCTATGCACTCCTCCAATTACCCAGCCAGTCCCATGTCCTTATACAATCACTCTGCCACAACCCAAGCACTTATAAATTCACCATGCACTCTCCTTGCAGCACTCTAAGTATCCTGTCACTATCCATGTACTTATGCAATGACTCAGGCACTAACACATGCAGTGCTACAATCACATGTGCACTATCCATGCAGTCCTGTTACCACCTACACACTACTGATTCACTCCTCCAATTATCCAGGTAGTACTCATGCAGTCCAGCAATCACACTGTCACTCCCCGTGCACTTCTCCAATCCCCAGCCAATACCATGTACTAATCCAATCACTCCGCCAAAACACAAGCACTTATATATTCACCATGCACTCTCCTTGCAGTTGTTTAATCATCCACTCACTACCCATGTACTTATGCAATGACCCAGGTACTAATACATGCACTATTAAAATCCTCTATCCACTGCCCATTCAGTCCTCTAAACACCTAAACACTACTCATTCACTCCTATAATTATTCAGTTAGTAGCTGTTTACTGCAGTAAATGCATTGTGATTTCAAAACAAAGGGGTCGATTCCGATTCGGGCCGGAAAAAGCACCGACCGACTCGGATCCGGAAAAAATACCGACCGACACGTACCAGTGGCGCCCGACACGCCAAGTACGATGCAAGCCGCGATAAATCCGACCGACACGTCAGGAAACCAAGCCGACCGACCGAGCCGCTCGGAAAATAGCAATCCGGCCGGAAAAACACGCGAATTCAACCGACCGACACGCACCCGGAACAAATCCGACCGAATCGTACCCGCCAACTCCAACCCGCAAAGTACGATGCAAGGCGCGAAAAACACGACCGAGTCGGACGGAGGACAAGCCGTACGACCGACACGCATACAAAACCGAGCCGAAGCAACACAATACACCGCGACCGACGCGTACGCAGCATACAAAACTGCACAAACACAGCGTGAACGAAACGGAAAACACCGTACGAGACCAATGCAGGGTCCGACTCGGTCACAAGAACGTTTCCAACATACACAAACAGCACAAAGGAAAAATCAACCAAAAAAGGCCAAACAAGCAATTACCAAGCCAATAAATACTGGGGGGTGGGGACAGAGAACAAAGACACACCCACAACTCCACCTATATAAAGGACACAAATCACTACCATGAGCCTTTGCAAATGCCATTCCACTACCAGCACCCAAGAGAAAGCAACCACACACCCACAGCTCATCCCTCACACAAGCCACACACCAGCAGCACACCAACAAATACCTACCTCACATACACCCAGCACAACACACACCCACACACCCTCACCTGCACACCAACACACACATCACCCACCATCACCACCCATCACCATGCCCCCCAAGAAGAATCACAAGTTCCTAGATTGTGAATTGGAAGTCCTGGTAGACGAGATCCTCAGGGTAGAGCCACAGCTGTTTGGCACATTGGTCCAACAGACCCCCATGTCGCAGAAAACCAAGATGTGGGAGAGGATCATCAACAGGGTGAACGCCCAATCACCATGTCGGCGCACAAAGACCGACATCCAGAACAGGTGGTATGACGTGCGCAGGAGGGTACGGAAACTGCTGAAGCAAGATTACATCAACAGCCAACACACCGGCAGTGGCCCTCCTGCCAAGCCAATATACCTCAGGCCCTGGGAGGAGAAGGTGCGGGCCATCCTACCGCCAGTGAGCATATATGGACTAGAGGACATCCCAGAGCCTGGTGAGTACACAACAAATGTACACAATATACTGCCACAAAACACACACACATCACTGTCAAGGGAGAGTCAAACCATGCACTCATAGCAATTACACAGCAACTAGAACAGAATCATCCCAAAATGTGTATGTCAGTCAGATAAACACAACACATGCCATCAAAAAAGTCACATCCAACTGTGCCAACACATGTACAAACACAACCACAACTACAGCTAGGCAGTGGCACAAATAGAACTAACACACACATCCACACATGTAGCCACCACAACAACACCAACACACAGTGAAGACCACTCAAAGGAAGGAATTCTGTGTATGCTGGCCAAGTCAGTGTAGCCAATAGCATCATGGGAGTCGCAGTCACACATATTGCCCCCCCACAACTGTCCCATCAACACCACCATGAACCATGCGCACATCACAGGGAGTGGAGAAGGACTCACAAGATGGCTGACACTGGCTACTGCTGTGAGGAGCACAAGGCCCTGCTGGCAACTGTGCACCAACAAACAGCAGGACACCACTGACTGACATCCTGAGAGACAACTTACACTCCCTGCAATGCAAGCACGTTCCATGGTGGGATATCTGGCTGGCTGGGTGGGAAGGGGGACTTGCAGCACTGACCATAGTCACCAGCACCTCCCCTCACACCCCCCCCCCAACACAAACTCCACAGTACCCACCTGGTAGAATGCAATGCCCTCCATCCTAACACAAGATCCCACAAAGCACCACCACCCTGGGTTATGTTGTGTGAAGCACAGGGACACTCTTGGGACTCTTAGCCAAACAACTGCCAGGACAACACTCCCAGCCATCCTGTCAGCACAGCCAGCCCACCCCACAGGGAAGCAGAGTCAAAAGGAAGGAAGCATGGGCATGCTGGGAAGGGGGTGGAGGCAATAGCATGATGGGAGTCGTAGTCACAGACATTGCTCAGCCTCACAACTGGCCCATCAACACCACCCTGAACCATGCTCACATCACAGGGAGTGGAGAAGGACTCACAAGATGGCTGACACTGGCTACTGCTGTGGGGAGCACAAGGCCCTGCTGCCAACTGTGCACCAACAAACAGCAGGACACCACTGACTGACATCCTGAGAGACAACTTACACTCCCTGCAATGCAAGCACGTTCCATGGTGGGATATCTGGCTGGCTGGGTGGGAAGGGGGACTTGCAGCACTGACTATAGTCACCAGCACCTCCCCTCACCCCCCCCAACACAAACTCCACAGTACCCACCTGGTAGAATGCAATGCCCTCCATCCTAACACAAGATCCCACAAAGCACCACCACCCTGGGTTATGTTGTGTGAAGCACAGGGACACTCTTGGGACTCTTAGCCAAACAACTGCCAGGACAACACTCCCAGCCATCCTGTCAGCACAGCCAGCCCACCCCACAGGGAAGCAGAGTCAAAAGGAAGGAAGCATGGGCATGCTGGGAAGGGGGTGGAGGCAATAGCATGATGGGAGTCGTAGTCACAGACATTGCTCAGCCTCACAACTGGCCCATCAACACCACCCTGAACCATGCGCACATCACAGGGAGTGGAGAAGGACTCACAAGATGGCTGACACTGGCTACTGCTGTGGGGAGCACAAGGCCCTGCTGCCAACTGTGCACCAACAAACAGCAGGACACCACTGACTGACATCCTGAGAGACAACTTACACTCCCTGCAATGCAAGCACGTTCCATGGTGGGATATCTGGCTGGCTGGGTGGGAAGGGGGACTTGCAGCACTGACTATAGTCACCAGCACCTCCCCTCACCCCCCCAACACAAACTCCACAGTACCCACCTGGTAGAATGCAATGCCCTCCATCCTAACACAAGATCCCACAAAGCACCACCACCCTGGGTTATGTTGTGTGAAGCACAGGGACACTCTTGGGACTCTTAGCCAAACAACTGCCAGGACAACACTCCCAGCCATCCTGTCAGCACAGCCAGCCCACCCCACAGGGAAGCAGAGTCAAAGGAAGGAAGCATGGGCATGCTGGGAAGGGGGTGGAGGCAATAGCATGATGGGAGTCATAGTCACAGACATTGCTCAGCCTCACAACTGGCCCATCAACACCACCCTGAACCATGCTCACATCACAGGGAGTGGAGAAGGACTCACAAGATGGCTGACACTGGCTACTGCTGTGGGGAGCACAAGGCCCTGCTGCCAACTGTGCACCAACAAACAGCAGGACACCACTGACTGACATCCTGAGAGACAACTTACACTCCCTGCAATGCAAGCACGTTCCATGGTGGGATAACTGGCTGGGTGGGTGGGTGGGTGGGAAGGAGGTCTGGCTGTCAACCAAACACAATCAATGCAGACCATGTTCACACCCCAGAGAATACATAGAAATGCCCAAATAATGCAGGACAATGTGCCACACCAATATCAACCCCTGACTGTGACGACTTAGGACAATACAATGTACAGGCCCGCACCCCGAGGCACAGTCACAACTGTCAGGTGTGTCAACCACTGATGCCTGCAGAAACATGACATACATTGTTTGTGTCTCCCAAAAACAGGTGATGATAGGGACACAGCAGCAGACGCTGAGGAGTCCCAGTCCCAGGCTCAAGAGGATGCCGAGCTCACTGGCGTCGTACAGCCTCTGTCCTCCTCGGACGATGAACAACCTGGCACATCCGGTGCAAGTCAACATGCTACACCAGCAGGACCACCAGCTGCAGCACCAGCAGGTCCACCAGCTGCACCCCCTGCACCCACCCCTCCAACGACTGTCACCACGAATACCATCCCTGCCGACATGGACAGAATAAGGAACAACACCAGCGCAGTGACCCTGGACCAACCTGGGGCCATGGACACCACCACCACCACCAACCCCCAAGGTGGACCAGGGTTATCTGTGCGTGCAACTGCACACACTGCACATGTCAGCAGGGGTGGTGGGAGGGGTGGGAGACAGAGGTCGCTGCTTGCAGACGTTGCTGGTGTGCATGAAGACCCACAACTGGTACGCATAGCTGATGCGTACCAGTCCAGCACCGGAGAGCTCAGCCAGGTAGTGGGGCTCCTCAGAGACATCAAACAGCAGCAGGCTGCCCATCATGCCCGCTTGGACTCCCACATGTCCCACGTGGAGTCACACATGTCACGTGTGGACTCCCACATGTCACGTGTGGACTCCCACATGACCCGCGTGGAGTCCAAGTGGGATGTACTACATGAGATGACGGCGGTGCACAGGGACATTTTACAATGCCTCCGCCAGATGAACAGCAACCAGTCCACACCTCCCTGTGTGCCAATAACATCTGGTACCGAACAAACTGCAACTGCCACAGGGAGGGAGGAGGACTCTGGCGGAGAGTCCCCTGCACCGCAGCAGCCTGCACTTGAGGGCCCCCCCCAAGAAGAGGGGTCGTCCGAGGAGGGGAAAGTGAGAGGCTGATGGCCAAGCGCAACTCCCAGGAAGCCTGAACCTGTTCTGGATTTTCGCCTTTGTGCACAGACTGTTCACCCTGTTGATGGCAACACTACTCCCACACATTGCATGGGGAGTACAAGTTGGAACAATGTGTCAGACAACTGTGGCCCCGATACTGGGGATCCTGTCTACCTGGACTTTCTATTCATCTAGGAACTTGGGATTGCAAGATTCATGTACAGCACAATCCATCCTATGCACTATTATCACAATAAACACACTAATACACCATACTTGCCTCTGTCGTGATTCCAACGTGGGTGCTGTTATGGGGATGATGAACTGCAAAATTACACAGTGTATGCGAACTGCAACAGCAAGGACAACACAGGCATGTGAGTACAGGCAACGTGACACATATGAGGGAGACACACCACCAGGGCTACACAACACATACACACCTAGGCCATCTGACTCATTGCCTACACTGATGTTGCCAGGGAAGACGGTGCAATGCACAGACACCACACCCATTCCCAGTAGTAGTCAAGTAGCCCACAGGTGCAGTAAGCAAATGGCAGTCAAATGTGTGACCACAGACAACGCACATCACTAAGTGAAGCACAGGTTTATTACACAGTAGCAACATGCCGTAACCACTACAGATGCAAGGTAACCCCACCTGGTAGCGGGCACACAGTCAACAACTGTAGACAGAAGGAAGTCCATGGGTGTGGCGCACATCACCTGTAGGGACACAACAGCTACCAGCCTGGATGTGCAATCACGTCGTCGGTGGACACAGTTGACCAAACGAATCTGAAAGTACCCTGTGAAGGACAGAAATGACACACAGTCAAAAGCAATGCAGTACAGGACAGAACAGCAAAACTCATGCACAATACATGTTACAAGATACCCACCCAGAACCAAGTTAGCATGTCAACACTGTTGGGGAGTACAGCCCACCTGTCACCACACATCGCAACACACATCCTGTCAAGTAGCCCATGGACACACTCCAACAGCACCAGAGCACCACCCACACATCATGCCAACTCACATCATTCACATGACACCTCAGGATACTCACATTCAGCTAAAGAAGTTGGTGATGAGCTGTGTGCGGACATCACCATCATCATCATCATCATCATCGTCACTGGCATCGTGGTCCAGGCCAGGATCCTCCACAGGTGGCGGATGTTGGTCATCGTCATCCTGGATGAGAGGCAACTCCTTCCGCACTGCCAGGTTGTGGAGCATGCAGCAGACGATGATAATCTTGCACACTTTCGCAGGGGCATATGGGAGGGACCCTCCGGTCTTGTCCAGGCAGCGGAAGCGGCTCTTCAGGAGACCAAAGGTCCGCTCAATCACTCTCCTGGTCCGACCATGTGCCTCATTGTAGCGCATCTGGGCAGGTGTCACAGGGTTCCTGAGGGGTGTCAGCAACCACGGCATGTTGGGGTATCCCGAGTCACCTACGGACAGACAAGTGCACATCAGCTGACTTGGAAAAGTGGGCGGAATACTACAGATCAGATCACACACAATGGCACAAAGTCAGTACACACCGACAAGCCAGGCACGCTGGTTCTGCATCTGTGCCATCAACCTGGGGATGCGACTACTCCTCATCACAAAGGCATCGTGTGCTGAACCAGGGAAACGGGCACACACGTGTGTGATGGTCATGTCTGCAAGACACACCACCAGTGCATTGACCGAGTGGTAGTGCTTGCGGTTCCTGTAGGCCTGCTCCTGGGCCTGTGGTGGTACCAAAGCCACATGTGTCCCATCAATGGAGCCAATGACATGCGGCATCCTCCCCAGGGCATAAAAGTCACTCTTCACGTCAGTGAGTCGTCGCAGTCTAGGGAAATAGATGTACCGGTTCAGGAAGAGCAACATTGCCGCCAAAACATCGCGGAGCACACGGCTGAACATGGTCTGTGACATCCCACCAGCAGACGCCACAGTATGTTGGAAGGTACCGGTGGCAAAGAAGTGTAGGGCTGCCATCACCTTCACCTTGGGGGTCAGCGCTGTAGGATACGGCCGGCCAGGCTGCAAATGTGGGGACAACTGCACTGCCAAATCCTCAATCAGCTGCCTGGTGAAGCGGTACCGTCGGATGCTGTCCCGTTCCACCATCGTTGCCAGGTCTGGGAATGGCCGATGGACAGCAGGAGCCCTGCAGTGCAGAGGAGAAGTAAGCAAGATCGTCAGTCACCCCACATATGCGGCATTGAACACACTCAAGATCCCAACATACATCATCATGAGGCACAACTACATGAAGTGTGCAGTACCGGAACGACATTTATGGTACATACATGGCCAACATCTGTCAACACGGTCCTACAGGTGGCATCAATTTGTCCCAGGTTGGCCCATTGGATATCATGATGCTGTGTCACAGTCACCCCCCAGTGACATGTGAGGACAGATGTGCCCCAGGCACCACAGCTCAACGACAGGCACATTCCCAGGGACCCTGTAATGCCACATGGACACTGGCATCACCTGGAGTATCATGTGTACACCACAACAAAACAAACATGACCCCCACAGGTAGTGGCCACACTTGCCATGGCAGGAGAGCCATGGACGTCTGTGACACACACGCACAACATCAGAGTCCATGCACACACAACGTGGATGTGGAGACTGTCTCCCATTGTGCACATGAAATCAGAGACATTGTAAACACTACATGCACAAAGACTGTGGAGGGCCATCACTATTGTGCCACTGGGACACCCTGGCTCAAACATACCGTCCCACATGGGACTCACGGGGTATGTGACATGACATACACAAACACCACTGTGAAATGTGACCATGGCACATGCACAGATATGAACAGTTGCACATCACAGTGGTCACGTACACGTAACACCCAGGATCCTGTCCCCATTAACACGTGCACAGCCTGGGGGTGGCTGCCCACAGGTGACACCCACAGGACAACATGTACACCAACATACACACAATAGGAAATGCAGCCTTACATGCCTTATGATAAGGTTTGGACAGGCTGTCGTGATGTAGGTGTGCCCCTCACTCCCTGGGAGCTATCTGTGGCTGGCATATGTCCATCTGAGACAGGCATGCTGACATATGCCAGTCACATGTACAGTGATGCGTTGTACTGCAATGGACCGATCGGTGCCTCCGGCCGGCCCATTGCATTCAATGTGTGCGGGTACGCGTTGTACCCCTGTGCGCGTTGTACTGCAATGGACCGATCGGTGCCTCCGGCCGGCCCATTGCTTTCAATGTGTGCGGGTACGCGTTGTACCCCTGTGCGCGTTGTACTGCAATGGACCGATCGGTGCCTCCGGCCGGCCCATTGCATTCAATGTGTGCGGTGCACGCGTTGTACCCCTGTGCGCGTTGAACAGCAATGGACCGATCGGTGCCTCCGGCCGGCCCATTGCATTCAATGTGTGCGGGCACGCGTTGTACCCCTGTGCGCGTTGAACAGCAATGGACCGATCGGTGCCTCCGGCCGGCCCATTGCTTTCAATGTGTGCGGGTACGCGTTGTACCCCTGTGCGCGTTGTACTGCAATGGACCGATCGGTGCCTCCGGCCGGCCCATTGCATTCAATGTGTGCGGGTACGCGTTGTACCCCTGTGCGCGTTGTACTGCAATGGACCGATCGGTGCCTCCGGCCGGCCCATTGCATTCAATGTGTGCGAGTACGCGTTGTACCCCTGTGCGCGTTGTACTGCAATGGACCGATCGGTGCCTCCGGCCGGCCCATTGCTTTCAATGTGTGCGGGTACGCGTTGTACCCCTGTGCGCGTTGTACTGCAATGGACCGATCGGTGCCTCCGGCCGGCCCATTGCTTTCAATGTGTGCGGGTACGCGTTGTACCCCTGTGCGCGTTGTACCTCAATGGACCGATCGGTGCGCACCCATTGACAATGGGCTTGCCTGGCAACGGACGCGTTTTCGAATATTCGAACGAGTCGGTTGCTGGAAAATCAGTTGGTCACCCACAACAATGTTGCAAAATCATGTATGTCATGAAGTTGAAATTTTGAAGGATGCTGTGGGCGTGTTTTGGTGCTGCTATTCCATGGATTGGCCAGATTCAGAAGATGCAAACGACTTGGACCTATCACTTTGGACACAAGGGACAGTATCTGCCTCTCCAGCACATATATATTGCTGCATGTTCCCCTGAGAGCCCACTTGCCTGCACTACATGCTCCAGGACGACATCTGCCACTGCACTGCTGCTGTCTCTGCCCCTCTGGACCCTGCAATGGCACGTACTGTGGAGAGAGCCCCAGCCTTCAGCCTTGAAGAGAACCAGGCCCTGCTGGACAGCCTACTTCCACAGTACAGCAAGCTGTATGGGACACCAGGGGAGCAGGTGAGTGTTCTGTGCACTGCCTTTCTGAATGTGCATTTTGTCTGACTAGCAAGGCTGAGAGTCAGCACACCACTGGCTAGCAGGCTCACTGAATAGTTGTCACCCCCCATAGTGTGTAGTGACTTGCACTGGACAGGTATGGTGCAGTGACAGTGCTTCTGAACAGGGTTTTACTCCCCATGCTATGATACCATGTAGTGACTTCTGGAAAACTGTCCATGGGCAGCCGTGCACTGCCTGGGTACACCATGTGCCCCTGTGATTGCGACATGTATATGCAACTGTGTCATGCACGGATATGTTGCATGTGTAGTAATGTCCTTATCACTTTGTCATCCTGACAGGCTTCTGCCCATCGGAAGCATGAGATCTGGAAGGACATCGTCCGGGCTGTCCGGTCCGTGGGGGTCTACAAGCGCCGGATCCGCAACTGCCAAAAGAGGTGGCAGGACCTTCGGGGCTGGACCCGGAGGATTGCACGGGTCCAGCTGAAGCTGTCGCCTCCTCGCAGGAGGGGCGGAACACGGACCCTGACCCCCACATGCTCAGGATCCTGGCGGTTGTCTTTCCAGACCTGGATGGGCAGCTGAAGGCCAGAGAGCAGCAAGGAGGGGTGAGTCAAAGACTGCACTGTGTACTCTGTCTAACATGTTATGTGCCCTCCTCGGGCCAGGTTGAACTGCCACAGTACAGCAGTCATGTTGTCCAGGAGCCATGTCCCTCTATTGTGCACTGCCCACTCCTCATCTGATACCCAGGTGTGGCCCTTACATGCAGGGAATTCTGTCACTTAGGACTGTGTCCTTGCAGTTTGCTTGACTCAAGGTGGGAGACAGCATCTGTTTCCCTGACTCTGTGGTGGGCATCATCGGTGGGTCCATTGCTTACACAATGCCTGTATTCTGACATGTATTCAGCGTGTTACTTTGATCTGTGGTCCAATTGCTGAGCTGATCCACCACATGTGGCTGGGGTACCTGGCACACACCCATGCTGCGGGTGGGAACAATGTTTGGGCCCCAGGAGTATGTATATGACGTGTGTCACACATACTTAGCCAGCTGCCTACAGTCCAGGGCTCATCCCTCATTCATGTGGGGCTGGACAGTCATGCCTACTCCAGGCCATACAATACACTCTGTACTCCCACTCCCGTGTATCAGAGGACACATTGTGCACAGTGATTTGCCCCTCAGGTGTCTGCCTCTGTGTCAGTGTGCTGTGGATTAGTCGCCAGGACTGCTGTGGAGTTTCTTGGTAGGGGCTCAGCATGCCACTGGAGATGTGACCATAGGAGACGATACTTGTGTGACACATAGGTGTCTGATCAGCTGCCCATGCAGACTGGGGCATGTAAATGTGAAGTTCAGGCAGCTGTTCCCCATGCACAGCAGAGTGTGAGGGGCTCAGGTTCAGAGGGTAGTGTCACAGGTCTCCCATATGTCCAATAGGTATGACCTGGACAGATGAGGGTTAAGAGGATGTGTTGTGGGGGATGTACATGTGCACTTGTGCAGCTCCAGGACTTGCATTCCCCATGACCTACTATTGTGACACAGTGCAGAGTGTTGTTGTCTGGCTGCAAAGTCATACATCACTGAGACAGTGATGTATGACTTTGCAGTCATGCCTCCGCCATGGCATGTGTCTACTGATTGGTGATCCTGCAGGGGAGTGACATGTGCTACATGCACACCATAGTGGCGCTGGCTATCAGGACATGGGTGCATCATGGTGTCTGTCGCTGGTATGCATCACATGCATTTCCTATTTGACTCTGGGCATCCCTTACATCCGTAAACCTGTACTGACTCAGTGGCAAGAGCTGTGATGTGTCCACACCGTGTCCTCTGCACTGTCCAACTACTGTGTACTTGGTGCATGTGTCAACACTGGGGTGTTGCAATCCAACAGACACCAGACAGATGGGTGCAAGGCCATGTGGGATGTGAGTGACATGCTTGGCATCAGACTGACAATTGACTTCTCCTGTTCAATTAGTGCACTTTTAGCAATGTACAACTAATGATGCCAGGGCTTGCTCTGTGATGTGCTGTGCTCACAGTGGTGTGTGCGTTATGTGCAGGTGACTGATGTCTGTCTGTTTCCCCATTGTTTGCAGATACATCCACGGCCACGGAAGGGGACAGCTCCACGGACCAGGAGGAGCCGGAGAGCCAGACTGGGTCAGCAGCCGAGGAGTGGTCGGAGGGACCCAGTGGCACGGAGGGCGAGGGGAGCCACACCGAGGAGTCCTCAGCAGCATCCACCTTAGCTGAGGACCAGAGCAACTCGGAGGATGACTCCCTTGTGGAGGCGGGTGTCAGCAGCCACCACACCCCAGCTAGTGTTGCTGTCCCCGCCACCACCAGCACCACCACCGCCCTCCCATCGGCTCCCATTCCCCAGGTCCGTGGAGGCTCCCATGTCCGGGAGCGTGTCTCCTTTGGGCCAGGCACCGCACCCCCTGCCCCTGTGTCCCCTGCTGCCCTGAGTGAGGAGTCTGTGTACCTCCTTCGCCAGCTCCATGTAGGGCAGACAGCCATGCTGAGTGTCCTCCATGCGCACACCGCGCTGTTGACTCAGCTGGTGTCGTTCATGGAGGGCATCTCATCGGGCATGTCTGACCTACAGAGGGGCAATAGGTCCATGGACTCCTCCCTGACGGCAGCAGTGTCCCTCCTCAAACGGTCCCTCACCCCTCCTGCCTCTGCTCCATCCACACTCCCCAGCACCTTACCCATCCCAGGCACACACACACTGGCACACACCAGCACACACACATCCAGCACACTGACACACACGCCAATGACAAAACGCACACGCACGCACATTCAGGGGACTGAAGCCAGACTCACAGGGGATGGGGCCCTGGAACACACACACGCATCCACATGCACTGCGCAGTCCTCAGTTCCCTCTCCCTCCAAAGCACCCTCCCTTGCCTCACCTGCAACCCCAAAGTCACAGCAGCTCTTCCTCTGTGACCTCGGCCTCTTCCCCACCGATGAAGCTGCTCCAGCATCCCGGGGAAGAGGAAGCCCACCCACACGGAGCAGAGTGCCCCTCGCCCCCGGACACCCTCCCCCAGGCGCAGACGGACTGAGGCCCCCACCCGCAAGTCCCCCGGAGTGCTAAGAGCAAGACCCCGCCACCGCCCTGCAGCTCAGGCACAAGGTCTCCGTCCTCCATCCCTCAGGCCCCCACTGCACAGGTGCCCCCACCACACCCTGCCCCAGGTTCCCCCACCCACAGATATACCATCCCCAAGATGCTCCGGCCTTCTCCCCTGCCACTTGCTCTCCCAGCACCACACCCCCGCTGCGCTTGTCTGTGCCACTGATGTGGTGAGGGTGTCCCCCCCTCTGTCCAACCCACCTTGCCTGTTCCCCATTCTCCTCCCCTGGAGGTAGGCACTGCAGTGGAGTCCACTACCGCCCTGTCTGACTTGGGCACTGCAGTGGCGGACCTGTCCACCCCATCTGCAGGGTCCACTGCAGTTGTGCCGGCACCCACGACATCTGTGTCATGCCCCCCAGTTGTGCCGGCACACACCATGTCAGACACCTCCACTGCAGTTGTCAGTGGCTCTCCAGCACCCACCACCCCTTCCCTGACTCCCCCTGGTGAGCCCTGATCCTGTCCCTGCGGTGCCTGGCCTGCCCCCCGGTTGCCCCTCCTAGTGGATTGTCCCTGGTATTGTGCAGGCATGCGTAGGGTGACATCTGCCAGTGTCACCCTGTTTGAACTTTGACAATGGACTGGCCATTGGCCTTTGCTCTTTTTCAGGACTTCGTTTGGCCTCAACACATATGCTGAATAAAGCAACTTTCTTTTCTCTAGTGCTCATGCTTCAGATGTACATGTTGTTGGTGCAGCTAACCATGCCCTTGCTGCAGTGATGGTGATATCTGGTCTCATGATTATGAAGTGTTACTGTGCAGGAACCCATGTGGTCCAGGGGGAATGTGTCCTATCATGTGGTGTATCCATGTCATCAATAGCAGCATCTGAGGGTGTCATGTGTTCAGTATTTGGCAATGGGTTTCCTACTTACATTGGCAATTTCATATCTGTGGCTTCCACCCCTGCACATCTGTTGTGCCTGCCATCATTGCATTTGTCTACTTCCCTGACCGTGTTGCCATCTCCAGTGGACATGCAGGTTTGGGCATCAATGGGGAGGGACTCATCCGTGTAGTCAGTGCAACATTGCTATACAAGTGTGTTGGATCTGTGCTGATGATTCCGTTGGCACATCCATGACCAGGCTGATGTGATGGGAGCCCTCATTTGGTGCTAATTGTTGATTGTGTGACCAAGTGCTCAGCTGACATGATGGGGCCCTACTGAGGCAACATATGGCACAGCTTTCCTCACACAGGAGTGGAGTCCCCTCATGGCAGTGTGTACACGTGTGACATTGCCTGCGCCCAAGGTGTGTGTTGTATGTGCATGTCTGTGTGTTCACTTCCATTCATCTGCGCATGCTGTGATCCCTAGTGTTGTACCTGTTTGTGATGCTTGCTGACTTGAGCTATGTTCCCCCAAAGTCTTCTCCCTGTGTTCTCTGTGATGTGGGTGCATGGCACATTACTGGTCATCAGGGTGTCACCCATAGGTGTGTTTGCTGTCAGGGCAGAGTTTGTGTGCTGACGCAGATGGGTCACAGTCAGGTTTCCCTTTGGCACTTGTTGTTTGCCCCTGTCATGTGATTTCCAGTTTGTGTTATCTTTCAGTGATTGTGACACGTTGTGTGTGTGACTGCTGGCACTCCTTAGGGTCCGGGCTGCAATGTTGGTTGTTGTCTATGTGTGTTCTTTGTGGGTGACCTTGGCTTCTTCATTGGTGTGTGACTGTGGCTGGGATCCCATTGGTCGGTGTGGTATTGCCGTCATGTCCATGTACAGCGTAGTGTGCAGTGTGTCAGACATTCAGGAGTCTTGTTGAGTGTCCATGTGTGATGTGTTTCTACACCTTGGTTCCCACCCACCACCCTGGAATAGTAATGGGTGCATGTGCAATGTCACCAGTGCATGTGTACTTCACTGCTGCACATTGTTGGAGGTCGAGGGGTGTGGTCTTGAGTGTGTGCAGATGAGATTTGTTGCCCGGCTAGTCCCCTGCCTCCATGTTGGCCTTGGCTTACTGGCCATGCTGATTGATTTGTGCTTGTGTAGGTGTGATGGTAGTTAGTTGCTCAGGACACCTGACTGTGGTTCACAGTGTGAACGACATTTAGCTTTGTCATCACAGTGGTATTTTTCTTCAGCCCAGGGTCACCACATTGTGGGGACCCTGGGGGTGGTGCTGTGGTGTGTCTGTGACTTGCTGTGTCAGTTGTTGTTCCTACGTGCCTGTGTGACATGTGTGTTTTGTGCTCCCTCTCACCTGACAATGCCTGCTTGCCCACATAGGGGATTTGGATCCATGAGTTACCTTAGTGTGGCAGTGTATGCACATCTGTATGATTGGTATTCAGCTCTCCTCATGTGTTGTGTTGTTGCCTGGGGACACTGGCACCCCCACCCCTCACCTGCTGTGTATGATGACAGTGTTGGTCTGCCTGTTTGTGTTTGTGCATCTGCACCACTGCATTGGCATATCTTGGGTGTGCCATTGGCTGTATGTTGTTTGGTGTGTTTCCCCTGCTGTCCCTGGGACTCCTAGGTCATCGGTCAGCACAGTGATCATGGTTTGTGTGTCCCATTGCTGCCATGGTATGGTATCTGTTCACCTCACATCTGCTGTCTCCACAGGGTATCTGCATTTGTGTGCCCATTGGTGCAAATATGTGGGTCTGCATTCTGATGGTCACTTCTGTCATTGTGTAATTGATGACTGTTGACGGTCTCAGCCCCCATGGGTGTTGTTTGTCTGCACATGGCCAAAGGAATGTTTCATTTGCACTGCAGTATTTGGCTCCCCCAATTTATGTTGCAATGGGACACATACACTACTTTGCCACAGATGAGTTTTTGGTTCTGTGACCAGGAATGATCCATGCAGTTTGGCAGTTGCAGCTCTTTCTTTGTCAACAATTACCTTTTGGTCACTGTGATGATGAGGGTGTAGACCCCATTGCCACAATGGTCAAAATGTGCTTCAGCTATGGACCCCACACTTACCTTTTGGTCACTGTGATGATGGGGGTTTAGACCCCATTGCCACAATGGTCAAAATGTGCTTCAGCTATGGACCCCACACTTGCCTTTTGGTCACTGTGATGATGGGGGTTTAGACCCCATTGCCACAATGGTCAAAATGTGCTTCAGCTATGGACCCCACACTTGCCTTTTGGTCACTGTGATGATGGGGGTTTAGACCCCATTGCCACAATGGTCAAAATGTGCTTCAGCTATGGACCCCACACTTGCCTTTTGGTCACTGTGATGATGGGGGTTTAGGCCCCATTGCCACAATGGTCATGGGCTGCTTGCATTGTGGGTGCCACACACATATATGTGTGGCACATGTGCTAGGGGGTCACATTGTATGTTCAATGTCATGTTCGGTGTTGTAGGCATTTGACACAGCCTGCTCACACGCTTGTCATGGTGGTGGGGGGATGTCTTAATCTTGCATTCCCTAGGTTGTGGTGTGCTTGTTGTGTCATGCATTGTCCATCCTATGAGTGGGGGTGGTAGTAGTGGTAGGCATCCAGCCCCCTGGCTAAGGGTGGTAGTAGTGGTAGGCATCCAGCCCCCTGGCTAAGGGTGGTAGTAGTGGTGGGCATCCTGCCCCCTGGGTGAGGGTGGTAGTAGTGGTAGGCATCCTGCCCCCTGGCTAAGGGTGGTAGTAGTGGTAGGCATCCAGCCCCCTGGCTAAGGGTGGTAGTAGTGGTGGGCATCCTGCCCCCTGGCTAAGGGTGGTAGTAGTGGTGGGCATCCTGCCCCCCTGGGTGAGGGTGGTAGTAGTGGTGGGCATCCTGCCCCCCTGGCTAAGGGTGGTAGTAGTGGTAGGCATCCAGCCCCCGGCTAAGGGTGGTAGTAGTGGTGGGCATCCTGCCCCCTGGGTGAGGGTGGTAGTAGTGGTGGGCATCCTGCCCCCTGGCTAAGGGTGGTAGTAGTGGTGGGCATCCTGCCCCCCTGGGTGAGGGTGGTAGTAGTGGTGGGCATCCTGCCCCCCTGGGTGAGGGTGGTAGTAGTGGTGGGCATCCTGCCCCCTGGCTAAGGGTGGTAGTAGTGGTGGGCATCCTGCCCCCCTGGGTGAGGGTGGTAGTAGTGGTGGGCATCCTGCCCCCCTGGGTGAGGGTGGTAGTAGTGGTGGGCATCCTGCCCCCTGGCTAAGGGTGGTAGTAGTGGTAGGCATCCTGCCCCCTGGCTAAGGGTGGTAGTAGTGGTAGGCATCCAGCCCCCTGGCTAAGGGTGGTAGTAGTGGTGGGCATCCTGCCCCCTGGCTAAGGGTGGTAGTAGTGGTGGGCATCCTGCCCCCCTGGGTGAGGGTGGTAGTAGTGGTGGGCATCCTGCCCCCTGGCTAAGGGTGGTAGTAGTGGTAGGCATCCAGCCCCCTGGCTAAGGGTGGTAGTAGTGGTGGGCATCCTGCCCCCTGGGTGAGGGTGGTAGTAGTGGTGGGCATCCTGCCCCCCTGGGTGAGGGTGGTAGTAGTGGTGGGCATCCTGCCCCCTGGCTAAGGGTGGTAGTAGTGGTGGGCATCCTGCCCCCCTGGGTGAGGGTGGTAGTAGTGGTGGGCATCCTGCCCCCCTGGGTGAGGGTGGTAGTAGTGGTGGGCATCCTGCCCCCTGGCTAAGGGTGGTAGTAGTGGTAGGCATCCTGCCCCCTGGCTAAGGGTGGTAGTAGTGGTAGGCATCCTGCCCCCTGGCTAAGGGTGGTAGTAGTGGTAGGCATCCTGCCCCCTGGCTAAGGGTGGTAGTAGTGGTAGGCATCCTGCCACCCTGGCTAAGGGTGGTAGTAGTGGTAGGCATCCTGCCACCCAGGCTAAGGGTGGTAGTAGTGGTAGGCATCCTGCCACCCTGGCTAAGGGTGGTAGTAGTGGTAGGCATCCAGCCCCCTGGCTAAGGGTGGTAGTAGTGGTGGGCATCCAGCCCCCCTGGGTAAGGGTGGTAGTAGTGGTAGGCATCCAGCCCCCTGGCTAAGGGTGGTAGTAGTGGTAGGCATCCAGCCCCCCTGGTTGAGGGTGGTAGTAGTGGTAGGCATCCAGCCCCCCTGGCTAAGGGTGGTAGTAGTGGTAGGCATCCTGCCCCCCTGGGTGAGGGTGGTAGTAGTGGTAGGCATCCTGCCCCCCTGGGTGAGGGTGGTAGTAGTGGTAGGCATCCTGCCCCCTGGGTGAGGGTGGTAGTAGTGGTAGGCATCCAGCCCCCCTGGCTAAGGGTGGTGGTAGGCATCCAGCCCGCCCTGGGTGAGGGTGGTAGTAGTGGTAGGCATCCAGCCCCCTGGCTAAGGGTGGTAGTGGTGGTGGGCATCTGGCACCCCCCTGGCTAAGGGTGGTAGTAGTGGTAGGCATCCTGCCACCCTGGCTAAGGGTGGTAGTAGTGGTAGGCATCCTGCCACCCTGGCTAAGGGTGGTAGTAGTGGTAGGCATCCAGCCCCCTGGCTAAGGGTGGTAGTAGTGGTGGGCATCCAGCCCCCCTGGGTAAGGGTGGTAGTAGTGGTAGGCATCCAGCCCCCTGGCTAAGGGTGGTAGTAGTGGTAGGCATCCAGCCCCCTGGTTGAGGGTGGTAGTAGTGGTAGGCATCCAGCCCCCTGGCTAAGGGTGGTAGTAGTGGTAGGCATCCTGCCCCCCTGGGTGAGGGTGGTAGTAGTGGTAGGCATCCTGCCCCCCTGGGTGAGGGTGGTAGTAGTGGTAGGCATCCTGCCCCCCTGGGTGAGGGTGGTAGTAGTGGTAGGCATCCAGCCCCCCTGGCTAAGGGTGGTGGTAGGCATCCAGCCCGCCCTGGGTGAGGGTGGTAGTAGTGGTAGGCATCCAGCCCCCTGGCTAAGGGTGGTAGTGGTGGTGGGCATCTGGCACCCCCTGGCTAAGGGTGGTTGTGGTGGTTGGCATCCAGCCCCCTGGGTTGGGGTGGTGGCGCGCATTCAGGCCCCTGTGTGCATATGTGGCATTGGTGATGGGCATCCCGCCCCTATGGTGCTGCTGTTGCAAGTATATTCAGATTCCCAGTGTATGTGTGTGATGTGTCGTGTACGTGTTGTATGTGTTTTGTGGTTGGTGTCTGACTTACCTTCTGCGCCGTACGCGTCCGTGCCTGTTCCGGTAGTAGATGTAGAATATTGGTATGATCGGGACGAAGGGATTCATGGTTGGTTCGTGTCATTCGTCCTTCTCGTTGCTTCGCGTCGTCCTCGCCGCTTGGCTTCGTCCTCGTCGCTTCGCTTCGTCCTCGTCGCTTCGCGTCGTCCTCGTCTGTGCTGTGTTCTGTCTCGTAGCCGTGGATCGTGTTGTGGCGCGATTCGGAGCTTATGTGCGCCTCTCCCGGATGCTTTGACGTGCCGTGCGTAGCGACGGGTTCGGCGCGTACGGAAAGCGCATCGTACTTGTCCGGCCGGACGGGGCTGCATTTTCCCTTCCGTGCGACTCGATTCGGCGTTTCCGGATTCGCCTCGGTCGGAGAACAGGACCTGGTTTGGGTGAGTACGGCTCGGCCGGGATTTTTGCTGTTGTGCGCATCGTACTTGCTCGTTCGGTGTGCTGTACGGATCGGTCGGGAAACTGGCTTTCGCATGGCTTTTTTCCCGACCGAATAGTATTGGGTGCGCCTCCGACCGAGATCGGAATCGGCCCCAAAGTGTTTAAATGGTTTTTATGTAGAACGTGTTTGTTTAGTAATAGAATGGTATATTTTATAGATTTCGATTAATAATATTACTTTTTTTTTTTACAGATATTCTTCATCATCATTAAAAAGACTTACCATGACTAAAAAACAGTAAAGAGGAAACAACAAAAGAAAGAGTATTATATAAAGAAAAGACAACAGCAGGAATTAGATGAACTACAACATGTGGGAAAAAAGAAAAAGTCTTGCGGTAAGAGAACAAAAGAATTTATTAAAAGACTTTCAAAGGCTAGAAACAGTTTGCACAATGTGGAAAGTAGAAAGAATACCTCAACAACAAAGAAGAATAAAAAGAAAAAAGGAGAAATGAATGGGAAATTACGTTTTCGAAAAACAATCTATGGTAAAAGGAGAAAGAATCAATTTGATGAAATAAGGAAAAGAATGTTTCACAATAGAGTAGTACTTCATTTATTAAAAGATGCCAAGAAATATAAAAAAGATCAGCATTTTATAAAAAGAAGAAACAGATTGAAACTATTGTTGAAAAGGCTTTTGAATTAAAAAGGAAATTATTCATTTTAGTTTTAAACAGAATTCAATCATTAGATAAACCAATACATTTTATGAAGGCCAAAAGTAAAAAGAAGAGAGTAATTAACAGAACTAACTTTTGTGATATTTTTTGGGGTGAATGGAAACACAGTTCAAGTTCAGAGCCTTTTTTTAATGAAGAGAGCTATTTTCAAACCAATACATTAGTGTACGCAGTTGAAACCAGTGGTCGTGCTTATGAAGTGAAGAACGGTTGTCCAATTGAAAAAGAAAAGATGGTTCCTAGAAATGTCGAAGAAGTGATAGTTGATGAAGTTCTAGGGAGACGTAGTAAAGCCCCAGTGTATACTTGGGATTGTAGTAGTATTTGTAGTATACGACAGGAGTCTATTGATATTTAACGAACTTTCTCACGAGCATACAATAACAAAAGTGTTAAACAAAAGATTAAGATGCTGCAAGGACTAGATCCTTGCAAAGTGAGAAAAAATACTGGTTTGCAAGGTCATTCTCTGGCTTGTCTTTCTAGCAAAGTGTGTCAAAGTGTTTTTCATCATTTCAGAATGTTAGCAGTACATCACTCTCAAATGCAGAAGTTAGTCAGAAGATTGTATTACTCAAAAAGTCCAGCAATAATTTTAAGTGAGTTAAACAGTGCTCTTTTGCATGGGTCAGTATCAGATGTAAAAAAGTTTGTGATGAAATAGAGTTTCGTTACTTTGGTCCTGAAGAAGAGTGTAGACAAAGTGAGACATTGTTAGAAGTAGGTATTGAAGAATACGTGGAACATAGTAGTACTGAGAAGTTTGAAGAAGAAATTACGCAGTTTAAGGTAATTTGTTGTGAAAGACCAAATAATGTTTGTATTTGTTTTCGACGAACTCACTATAAAAATCAGACTAGGAATGTTGATCTGTATTTAAAAAGTGAAAAAGAAAACAATGATAAGTGGAAGGAATTTGCAACTTATATATTGGTAGAAGATTGCTTTGATTTGGGTACTGATCAACGTATTTGTAAATATTGTTATAACAAATTTGAGGACAACAAAATGCCAGCTAGAGCTGTACATAATAACCTTGCGTTGGTAGCTATTCCTCCAGAACTGGTAGATTTAAACACGTATGAGTCTATTCTGATTCAATCTGTGCACCCGTTTCAGGCTATTGTTCGTATGGAGCCTAAAACAGGTAAGTTGCCTCCCACAGATTTACAGAGAGGATTAAAAGGAAGAGTTGTATATTTACCTTTAGATTTAAAGAAAAATATTGAAACTATTGGTGTAAAGAAAGAGGAAACTGAACTAGTAGTTATTCTAGTTAATGGTGTTCCTACGAAGAGTCGGAAAATATGGCAAGAATTAGTAGATGTCAGCAAAGTGCAAAAGGCAACATTATATCTCATAAAAAACAATGATTACTACAAAAATGTGTATGTGGAAGAAGAAGAAATAGTTTTAGGAGATGATAGCGAAATGTCAAGTGGTCAAATTGAAAAAGTGGACATGTCCAAAAGTGAAGAAATTTATGAACATTATAGTGTACATCCTTTACATTCCAAAGAAGTGATGGGAAATACTATTGAATTATTCCAAATGAAGAAAGCGAAGGGGACTCCCATGAGTGTTTGGGAAAAAAGTTTGGAAGCTCGTTGTTTTCCACATCTCTTCCCCACTGGAAAAGGTGGACGATATGATGAACGACCAGTACAGATTCCCGCATCAGAATATTGGACAACAAGATTGTACTCAGAAGATCCAAGATTTCGACAATGTATCCCATATATATTTCATCTTTTGTGTGTGAAACTGACTTGTCTGGACTTTCATATGCAGTCAACCACATATTAAAAACAGGAGTTCATCTTCAAAATGTTTCTGCAAAGGAACTCATGGACAAAGTACATGAGAGAGATGATCATTTAGAATCTCAATTGATTAATTTGATGGCATGTCAGCGTGGTACTAATGAGTATTGGTATCTTCGTCATGGAGAACTTAAATGCCTGTTAAGGAACTTAGGAACTCCTACGTGGTTTGTTACGCGAAGCTGTGCTGAATACGCATGGGACGATTTACTTGAATTTCTTCGAGAAGCAAATTCAAATATTAAAAACAATGAATTCAAGACACCTGGAGAACTGTGTTCCTTGGATCCTGTAAATGTGGGCAGATATTTTAATCATAGGTTTCAAGCTATGATGTCTTTTATCTGCAATAAAAACAATCCTCCTCTTGGAGAAGTTATTGATTTCTTTTGGAGAAAGGAGTATCTAGCTAGAGGTGCTCCTCATATACATATGCTTTTATGGATCATGCATGCACCCAAATTTGGAACTGATTCAGATGAGACTGTTTTATCTTTTATTGAAAACTATGTTACATGTGCTATACCAAAAACAAGAGAAGAAAACACCTTAAGGCAACAAGTGTTACGGTTTCAAACTCATCGATGTGGGAAATACTGTTGTCAGAAATACAAGTCGAAGGAAAAGTTTTATACCAAATGTTGTTTTGGATTTCCACGTCCAGTAATATCCAAAGGAAGAGTGAACAGTTTCATGTCAGCAGTGAGACATACCATCACTAGAAAATCTCCCAAAAATACTTACAATTTAAAAAGAAATGAACAATCAAAGTGTATTAATGATTATAATCCGGTTATTTTGTCGATGTGGAATGCTAATATGGATATCCAGTATGTTGCGGATAATTCCATTGCTGTTGCTCGGTATGTAACGTCATACATAACAAAATCAGAAAAGACGGAGTTGAAAGAAATGTGGAAAGAAATTTCCCAAGAGAAGAGTCTTAGTAAGAAATTGTACAGCTTTAGTTTGAAGATGCTGTCCCATCGAGAGATTGGATCCTACGAATGTTCGGATCGGTTGTCCTCTGCAAGTTTATATTCAAAGTCAAGAGGAATAATTTGGGTAGTTTAGGGCTTGCTGCAACACGAAATCGAGTACTTAAATCTATACAAGAAATCGAATATTTCGCATTAAATGAACCGGAAAACACAGATATTGTTAAAACAAACATGTTGGATACGTACTATCCAAAGAGAAGTCCTCATCTTGAAAACATATGTCTCTATGAAGTGCTGCAATATTATAGTTTTAAGAGAAATATTACAGAGAACATAAATGAACAAAAATATGCAGTGATTGGTTCAGAAGGATGTTTGGTGAAACATAGTAAAGGAAATCTGATTAATCATAGGAAACTGAGTTGCGATACTCCTGATAAAAGGGAATTTTACTATTTAGCACTTCTGCAACTCTTCAAGCCTTGGCGTACAGAACTGGAATTACTTGGAGATTTTCAGTGCTATGAAGATTCTTTTAATGCATGTAAAGATAGCATTGAATGCACAGTTTTTCCAAATTATCTCAAAATATTGAATGAAGAAATTGATCAAGAAGCTACTATGGCAGCTGAGATTGCTAAAGACAGTTCTCAAGATAGTCAAAGTTCTGCTCCACTGAGTCAAGATCCACTAGGACAACCAATTCTTGAAAATGAAGCAGCAATCGCTATGAGTGAAGTGGAAACAGCAATGCATCAAGCTCAACATGATATTATGGACTTAGGAAACTTGGAAGAACAACTAAATATTGAACAGAAAGAAATATATCAGTAAGTGAGACAACAGATCGACCATGGTTTTCTTCATGAAAAAGAAGAATGCACATGCACATCTTTTAAACCTATTCAAATGTGTATCAGTGGTCAAGCTGGTACAGGAAAACGTTTCTTAATTAAAGTTTTGACCAGTTATCTACAGAAAACAACTGAATCACATTTATCTTGTGTTGTAACCGCTCCAACTGGGTTAGCAGCACACGACATTAAAGGAATTACATTACATCGCTTACTAATGCTACCTGTTGAACATGAAAACAAATTGGAATATCACAAGCTATCTGGAGAAGCTTGTTATGAAGTTTCAAGAGTACTAAAGAAAATGAAACTTCTGATTATTGATGAGGTGAGCATGGTCTCAAACTTAATGCTTGCCATTGTGCATTTTAGAATGCAGCAAATTTTTAAAACCGAATACGATGTCTTATTTGGAGGAAAACATGTGATAGTTTTTGGCGATCTACTGCAACTTACTCCTGTAAAAGGGCAACCAGTATTTTAAACACTTGTGCATGAAGACACCAGAAAGTCTTTGGGAAGTGTTGGAAACGTGAACATTTGGTCATATTTTGAATACAAAGAACTTATTAAAAATATGCGACAGGCAAGTGATGAAGATTATGGAAGCATTCTTCAAGATATAAGAATTGGTGTATTGACAGAACATGGTAAAGAAGCTTTGCAAAGTCGGCTACTTACAAACTTGTTTCCAAATGAAAATGTTGCTCCGGAAATAATATACAAAAAAATTGGAGAAAATAAATCTATAATCTGCCTAATGCCAACACTGCGAGAGTGTTATACATTCAATGAAGAACTTTTAAAGCTGGAAAAACAACAAATAATAAAAATGGAAGCCATTGATAAAATAGAGCATGAAGGAATTACTATTATTTTGTCAGAAAAATTAAAAACAAAATTGGATTCTTTGGAAAAATCTATATCTAAAACTGCTGGTTTAGAAAAGAATTTATATGTATGTGAAAACTGTCGGGTAATTTTACGACGGAATTTGGATGTGGAAAAAGGTTTAGTAAATGGAGCAATGGGAAAAGTTGTTGATTTTGTTAATTATCAAAATAGAGATGGAATTGAATTTTTGAAGATCAAATTTGATCAGATTGAAGAAGTAAAACAGATTGGTTGTTGTTCTGTTCGTTTTTTGCTTGTTAAAGATTTGTATGTTCGTAGAAAACAGTTTCCTCTTTCTTTAGCATATGCGGTGACCATTCATAAATCTCAAGGTTTAAGTTTAGACAGTGCTTTGGTAAACATTGGAAGTACAGTGTTTAAAAAGGGAATGGCATATGTTGCATTGTCCCGAGTCAGAACTTTATCTGGATTGTATTTGATTGATTTTGATGAGAGAAATATTAGTGCAGATGCAAATTGTGTAAGAGAGTATAATCGGTTAAGAAGACTGTATGCTCCCAATTTAGGTGAATATCCTGTATATGAAAAGCGTGTAGTAGGTCGAAAACGAACTTATGAGAAACTCTGTAGTGAGGTTGGAAAGAAGAAAAAAAATCAAGAGAATGTTGAGATTCCAAACAAAAAGAAAAAGGACACTGTTGAAGAGATTGTTGGATATCAGTTAGAAAACACAGGTATCAACTGCTATTCTAATGTAGTTGTGAACATCGTATTTTTTCTAGAAAATCTCCAACAACAAATTACGGAGAATTGTGAAAAAGGTTTTGTTCCTTGTTGCATTTAATTTTTGAAAAATTGAGAACTGATAAAACTAAAATCCAAAGTGAATCTGGTAATCGGAATCTTCTGGATATATGTTCTGGTTCTTCACAATTTACACAGAATGTGCAACAAGATGCTCAGGAATTTCTTATGTTTATGCTTGCAGTATTGGAAGATGAAGGAATACAAATTGAAAATCTGTTTGGACTTCGTTATAGATGGGAATATGAATGTGAAAATTGTACATTTACTTCTACCACTAACATAGACACTGAAAGATTCATATATTTGACAATACCAGATTGTAAAACAGTGTCTTTTAACAAATTAGTTAAATCAGCTAATCAAAATATGGAGTGTAGTCACTGCAAATCAGAAATGTTATCAACATTATTTATAGAAAGATTTGGACAATATATTATTTTAATGATACAACGTTGTAGAGCAGATGGAAGAAAATTGGAAACTTTAATTAAAATTTTTGTAGCAGGTCAACTATCAATATCAGGAAGAACTTTCATAGCAGTAGCAATTATTTTCCACGATGGACCTTCTACGACATCTGGACACTACACTGTCTATTTAAATATTTAAAGTCCAATAAAGGATGGACACATTGTAATGATGCCCATTTGGTTTTGAAATATCGGTTGCCTAATGAATTACCAAATTCATACCTAATATTTTTAATGCCAAAGTTCTGAGAACATCATTCGGGCTATTGGGAGTATGTCAATATGAATTAATGAGTTTATTTTGGATAATTTCAATACAAAGGATTTCAGCAATATCATTCGCCCTAGTGGGAAGATATCGATAAGAATTAACAAGTGTATTTTGGATATTCTCACTGCGAATGTTTTAAAGAACATTATTTAGACTATAGGGAAGATATGAAGAATTGCTGATTCAATTATCGTTTCTGTTCTTTGATATTGTATTTAGAAAATTGTCTTAAAAAGAAGCATTTCATATATTTGATATTTGTATTATATGAAATATTATTGAGGATATTTATTTTAGGAAATGTGAACACATAGTTGAGTTTGTTGTAAATATTTTGGACACAGATTTGTTTTTTTTTAACAATCTTATTGATTGTATTTTTTTGCCCGCTGTTACATGATGAACAACATTGAAATCACTGTCTATGGTGAAAGTCAATACATTCTGAGAACAGCAAAAAAGGCAAACTGAATATCTTATATAATGTTAAAATTATGTTGTGTAGTTTAAACTATAATATTATATGTTATAACTGTATTTCTTCTTCTCTTTTACAGACCAAATTCTAAAGTTTGAAAGTTTTTAAAATTTAAATGATAAAAAACAACTGCAAAAATTGTTTCAAAGACTTTCATATCTACTATTGTAAAGGTAAGATTAAGTAACATAAACACTATCCATGCACTACTACATTCACCTCTACGGTATCCATACAGTCCTCTAACCACCTACACTGCTCATTCACATCTTAAATTCCCCAGGTACTACCCATACAGTCCAGCAATCACCCTGTCACTCCCAATGCACTCCTCGAGTCACCCAGCCAGTCCCATGCCTTATCCAAGCACTTATAAATTCACCATGCACTCTCCTTGCAGCACTCTAAGTATCCAGTCGCTGTCCATGTACTCATGCAATGAACCAGGCACTAACAAATGCAGTGCTACAATCACATGTGCACTATCCATGCAGTCCTGTAACCAACTACTGATTCACTCCTCCAATTACCCAGGTAGTACCCATGCAGTCCAGCAATCACACTGTCACTCCCAGTGCACTTCTCCAATCACCCAGCCACTACCATGTACTAATCCAATCACTCCGCCAAAACACAAGCAGTTATAAATTCACCATGCACTCTCCTTGCAGTACTCTAATCCTCCAGTCAGTACCCATGTACTCATGCAATTACCCAGGCACTAACTCATGCACTTTTACAATCCTTTGAGTTTAGTAATCTCCCTGTTACTACCTATGCACTCCTCCAATTTCCCAGCCAGTCCCATGTCCTTACCCAATCACTCTGCCAAGACTCAAGCACTTATAAATTCACTATGCACTCTCGTTGCAGCACTCTGAGTATCCAGTCGCTATCCATGTACTCATGCAATGACCCAGGCACTAACATATGCAGTGCTACAATCACATGTGCACTATCTATGCAGTCCTGTAACCACCTACACACTACTGATTCACTCCTCCAATTACCCAGGTAGTACCCATGCTGTCCAGCAATCACACTGTCACTCCCAATGCACTCCTCCAATCACCGAGCCAGTACCATGTACTAATCCAATCACTCCGCCAAAACACAAGCACTTATAAATTCACCATGCACTCTCCTTGCAGTACTCTAATCATCCAGTCAGTGCCCATGTACTCATGCAATTACCCAGGCACTAACTCATGCACTTTTACAATCCTTTGAGTGCTACCTATACAGTTTAGTATTCATACTGTCACTCCCCGTGCACTCCTCCAATCACCCAGCCACTACCATGTACTAATCCAATCACTCCGCCAAAACACAAGCACTTATAAATTCACCATGCACTCTCCTTGCAGTACTCTAATCATCCAGTCAGTGCCCATGTACTCATGCAATTACCCAGGCACTAACTCATGCACTTTTACAATCCTTTGAGTGCTACCTATACAGTTTAGTATTCATACTGTCACTCCCCGTGCACTCCTCCAATCACCCAGCCAGTCCCATGTCCTTATCCAATCACTCTGCCAAGACCCAAGCACTTATAAGTTCACCATGCACTCTCCTTGCAGCACTGTAAGTATCCAGTCGCTATCCATGTACTCATGCAATGAGCCAGGCACTAACACATGTAGTGCTACAATCACATGTGCACTATCCATGCAGTCCTGTAACCACCTACACACTACTGATTCACTCCTCTAATTACCTAGGTAGTACCCATGCAGTCCAGCAATCACACTGTCACTCCCCGTGCACTCCTCCAATCCCCCAGCCACTACCATGTACTAATGCAATCACTCCGCCAAAACCCAAGCACTTATAAATTCACCATGCACTCTCCTTGCAGTACTCTAATCATCCAGTCAGTACCCATGTACTCATGCAATTACCCAGGCACTAACTCATGCACTTTTACAATCCTTTGAGTGCTATCTATACAGTTTAGTAATCACACTGTCACTCCCCGTTCACTCCTCCAATCACCCAGCCACTACCATGTACTAATTCAATCACTCCGCCAAAACACAAACACTTATAAATTCACCATGCACTCTCCTTGCAGTACTCTAATCATCCAGTCAATGCCCATGTACTCATGCAATTACCCAGGGACTAACTCATGCACTTATACATTCCTTTGAGTGCTACCTATACAGTTTAGTAATCTCCCTATTGCTACCTATGCACTCCTCCAATTACCCAGCCAGTCCCATGTCCTTATACAATCACTCTGCCAAAACCGAAGCACTTATAAATTCACCATGCACTCTCCTTGCAGCACTCTAAGTATCCAGTCGCTATCCATGTACTCATGTAATGCCCAGGCACTAACATATGCACTGCTGCAATCCCCTCTGCACCACTCATGCAGTTCTCTAACCACTTACACACTTCTCATTCGCTCCTTCAATTCCCCTGGTAGTACCCATGCAGTCCAGGAATCACCCTGTCACTCTCCGTGCAGTCCTCAAGTCACCCAGCCACTACCATGTACTAATCCAAACACTCCGCCAATACCCAAGCACTTATAAATTTACCACGCACTCTCTTTGCAGTACTCTAATCATCCAATCAACCCATGTACTCATGCAAAGACCCAGTCACAAACACATGCACTACTGCAATCCCCTATGCACTACTCATGCAGTCCACTAACCACTTACACACTTCTCATTCACTCCTTCAATTCCCCTGGTAGTACCCATACAGTCCAGCAATCACCCTCTCACGCACTCCTCCAGTCACCCAGCCACTACCATGTACTAATCCAAACACTCCGCCAATACCCAAACACTTATAAATTCGCCATACAGTCTCCTTGCAGTACTCTAATCATCTACTCAGTACCCATGTACTCATGCATAGACCCAGTCACAAACACATGCACTGCTGCAATCCTCTATGCACTACTCATGCAGTCCTCTAACCACTTACACACTTCTCATTCACTCCTTCAATTCCCCTGGTAGTACCCATACAGTCCAGCAATCACCCTCTCACTTCCCATGCACTCCTCCAGTCACCCAGCCACTACCATGTACTAATCCAAACACTCCGCCAATACCCAAACACTTATAAATTCACCACACAGTCTCCTTACAGTACTCATGCAAAGACCCAGTCACAAACACATGCACTGCTGCAATCCTCTATGCACTACTCATGCAGTCCTCTAACCACTTACACACTTCTCATTCGCTCCTAAACCTCTACACATATACTCATTCAACCACCCATGCACCAGCATGCAGTTATTTCTCTTTTTTTAACCAGGTAAGGTAGTTCTGAAAAGAACTCTTTTTTTTCTTCTTTTTTTGCTTTTATAACTTTTTTGTGTTTTTTAAACCATTTTGTATAATTTTTTGGTGTTTTTTAAAAAAACGGGAAAAACAACAGAATTAAGTTTTAACTTTTGCAATTAAACAGTCATTGCAACCATAAAAAAAAAATTAACAGTGGTGATTCCTTGCTGCACGAACCACAGCATCCACAGATTGCTCCCGGCAATAAATGACACTCTTGCACTTGATGCAGTGTTGCTGCAGATTTCCAAATTCAGGACGAATGTCTGGACCTCGAGATGAGGAGCTTGAGGCTCCTGAAGTACTTGGACCAGCTCACTGGTCATTCTGTTGCATCTCTTGTTGGGCACGTCGCAGTTGTTCACGTGCCAGAGGTCGAGGGTGAATTGTCTGCAGATGTTTCAGCATGCTAGAGGTTCCGCACAAATACTTTCTGTCACTTCCCCCTCGACAGTACTCTAGGACAAAGAGTGCAGCTGACCTTGCGTGCGTTCACCTTTTTTTCACCATCGGGAATGGTGAAAAATTTCCACACGATGGATTCCTTCTTTTTTTTTAAAGGCAGGCCCAATTCCTCTTCTTCAGTAGCAACATCCACATCAGGAGTCAAAGAAGCCATTTCTCTTCAAGTAGCAAAACACCAAAAAAATATATAAACCAGCTAAAAAAACACAGCAGGTGTGTCTCCTGGGATGGTGTAGAAAGAATGAGAAAAATGGGTGGGGTCCTTCAAGTTCTAGAATGGAAAACCTTATGAACCAATGAAATGCTTTCTTTTAAGGTCACATGGGAATCGCGCACCCAGCACGCACCTAGCGCGCACCCGACGCGACTTCGCGAAAGTATATTTAAGAGTAATATAACTTTATTGCAATTAGAAATATATGATTTTTATAATAAGTTTACATAATCTCTTGGTCTAAGATACATATTGAACTAGTATACATATATGTTTTAAACATAATTGTTTTGGGCGGGAGTCACGCACCAAGCGCGACCGAACACGTACATAAAGTTACGCGGGGCGGGGCACCGCGCATCCGAGGCATACCAAACGAGCACACGACGCGATCCCATACGTATATGACGTCATGTACGGCCAGGCACCACGTACCCGTCGCTTACGAAACACGCACACGACGCGATCCTATACGTGTATGACGTTACGCGGCAGCAGGCACTGTGCACCCGTCGCAAAACCAATGCGCATAGTTCATGACTTTGCCAATATGGCGGCTTGAATCCACGCGCCCACCGAGATAGGTACACGATGGGTACGCGACTCCACTTTTTTCTAAAAACAAAAAATATTTATTTAAATTTAACAAAACACAAGACATTATATAATTTAAATAACAAAAAAAAAAATTTAAAAGAATTTTTAGGATATTATAATTACAAAATATCTCTAAAAAAACGTTGAAAAAGATTAGAGAAACCATAGGTTTAATGAATATTATAGTTAGAAATTAGCATTTAAAAAACCATTGAAATTCACTGAAAAAACCATAGGTTTCAGGGACGTTATAGTTAGAAATTAGCATTTAAAAAACCTTAGAAATTCACTGAAAAAACCATAGGTTTCAGGGACGTTATAGTTAGTTGGACATTTCACTCGTACAAAACCAGAGAAATTCCACTGTTATAGTTAGTTCAGTTAACTATAACTCGTGCCCCCGCAATGCACTGCTGATGACGTCACATATTACATCATTCATGACATGGTCAGTGACATCACTGATGACATCACTGATGACATCTCAAATGACATCACTGATGACATCATCCACGTGATAATCTGATGCACCTCCTCACACCCAATATAACCTTTGATACACCCACTCTAAAATACAGACTACCATTTTCGAAACCATAGACACACCAATACCAGTTAGTACAAACCCACTCACTAATTCCTAGGTCTACACACACATCCACTCATTCACCCATACAGTCACTCATACATGCAGTCAACCAGTAATACAGCACTATCATATGCACTCACATATCTATACAGACACACACACCGCCACTCATCCATAGAGTTACTCACACACCTAGTCAGTCATGCAAAGAATCAATAACTAATACAAGAACACACTCATCCATACAGCCACTCTCACAATCACTCACTCTCACATATAGTCATTTATATACTCCAACACTCACATATACTGCCTTTCACAAATGCAGTTACTCACACATGTACCACTGAGGCATCCATTCATTCACCAAGACACCTATACACACACTCACCCACCCATACAGCCCTTCATAGATGTACTCTTGAACCCATACACCCAGTGAATCACCCACTCACACATCTATGCACAGAGTCACCCCCCCACCCACCCACATAGACACTCAGGCACCCATACAGATACTCATACAAACAATCAATAACCCATATAGAGCCTCATTTAGCTACTCACCAACCCATGCAACCGCTTACACACCAACTGACAAACTAAACTGTGTGAATGTCTGTATCAGTCACTAACCCATGCATTCAGTAAGACACATTTAATCACTCGCTTATACAGTCAGTCACGCACCTTCTAAATTATCCATTTAGACACTTATACACCCACTCATTCTTCAATACACCTTGGCCTATATATATATATAAAACATATTTAAACTTTACAGAAACACACAGTCACTGGATGATGTCATCAGTGATGTCATTTGAGATGTCATCAGTGATGTCATCAGTGATGTCACTGACCATGTCATGAATGATGTAATATGTGACGTCATCAGCAGTGCATTGCGGGGGCGCTAGTTATAGTTAGCTGAACTACTATAACGGCAGAATTTCACTGGTTTTGTACGAGTGAAATGTCCAACTAACTATAACGTCCCTGAAATCTGTGGTTTTTTCAGTGAATATATATATTCGAGCTGGTGTGGGGTCCGACAACCAAAAATTTGGGACATCACTTGGTGTTTGGAATGTCTGCATCACTGTATGAGGCACCCTTGGAGGACTTCAATAACCTGCATCCTTCTGCCTGGCTGGGAAAGCGCGAGATGTGTATATATCCTTAAGAAGGAGGAGGGGCAAGAAACCACCTGACTGGGAGGGGTCGCTATAACATCACCACCATTTTGACCCCTATGGTTAATGAGGAGCCCATGGGATTGGCACTGAAGAAAGCCAAATTGTGGCTGAAACGAGTCTGCCTAAGCGTTTCATGGCCTACTCACCTCATGCGCAAGAAAGATCATTAAAGCCACTTTGCATCCTGGAGCTGTGTCGTGCTCTTTTCTTGGGGAGAGAGCTTGGTTCTGATGTTTTGGCCGGCAAGCGGGCGCTGGCTCACGACACGCCCTCTCGTTCAGGAGCAGCGCGGTAAAGCCGGCATTTGTTGGATATGCATTGAACTGCAAAGCGCTGCCCCCCCAGCAGCCCCATTCGCCACTTGGAATGGATTTGCTGCATTGGGGAGAGAGGAGGCAATACGTATTGCCTGACAAAGGATGTAGAAGTGGCTCATTATCCCTCTGGGCACTCGAGCTGGTGTGGGGTCCGACAACCAAAAATTTGGGACATCACTTGCTGTTTGGAAAGTCTGCATCACTGTATGAGAAACCCTTGGAGGACTTCAATAACCAGCATCCTTCTGCCTGGCTGGGAAAGCGCAAGATGTGTATATATCCTTAAGAAGGAGGGGGGGCAAGAAACCACCTGACTGGGAAGGGTCGCTATAACATCACCACTATTTTGACCCCTATGGTTAATGAGGAGCCCGTGGGATCGGCACTGAAGAAAGCCAAACTGTGGCTGAAATGTGTCTGCCTAAGTGTTTCATGGACTACTCACCTCATGCGCAAGAAAGATCATTAAAGCCACTTTGCATCCTGGAGCTGTGTCGTGCTCTTTTCTTGGGGAGAGAGCTTGGTTCTGATGTTTTGGCCAGCAAGCGGGCGCTGGCTCACGACACGCCCTCTCGTTCAGGAGCAGCATGGTAAAGCTGGCATTCATTGGATATGCATTGAACTGCAACGAGCTGCCCCCCCAGCAGCCCCATTCGCCACTTGGAACAGATTTGCTGCATTGGGGAGAGTGTTATATCCCGCATAGATGCCCTAATGTAGATCCGTTCGTACATGCCCTAAAATGGACGTATTCATATTTACCCTAATATGGTCATATTCGTACTTGCCCAATTATGGTCATGGCCGCATATGCCCAATTATGGTCACAACTGTACATGTCCTATTATAGTATGATTCCTTATATAGGCATGATCTTTCACCTACATTGGTCCCAGCTAGTACACAACAAGCTCTGAGGGCTGAACGTTATCTATCCTGTGGTTTTGAATGCAACAGGGTTCTTCCAAACACAGGCCCACACTGTACTCATTATTTATGCATGGCTTTCTAAGAATACACCACCAGCATAATGTATGTACAAAGTTCACCCATGACGTCTTGCTCATGTCCAAAACAAACCATACTGAGGAAAGAGACTCTTTAGGGTATAAATACACCACAGCTTGCCCCGGTAAAACAGAGGGAACCGAGACTTCCATGCTGACACACTGACCAGAGACGCTGAGGCTCCTGCATGCAGTCGCTCAAGCTGACAGTGTTCTGACACAACCCGGACGGGGTGTCCAACTCGAGACCAGGACGGGGTCCCACACTCTCTCTATTCAGGTATGGGGGTTCGACTAAATCCTAGGAGGATTCTTGGCTCTTAGCTTCTAAGACCTACACACATATGCTAGGTACACACAGGTACATCTAGGTAGGCATCGTAGGAGTACGCGCACTTGCATAATGCTTTTATATTCATGTATGTACTCATGATTATCGCAATATGGTAGAACTGTTCTATCCCTTTGCTTTTATCGTACTGCTGATCATATATCTCTGCTATTGTCTGCTGGTCTCTGCAGCACATATATTTTACACTAGAATAGCAACTGTTCAATAAATACTTATTGAAACGCCCGACTGTTTATTCTGTGTAACTCTCTGAGACAAACCGAATAAGTGAGCATGAGTGACTGAGCGAAAGGTAGTACATTGTTTCCACGATTCTGAGGGAATCAGGGTTGTCATGTTCTAAGGTTGCCAGAAACTAATCTCTCCCCGATAAGAGGAGACACTAGTGGCACTGCGAGCTAGCTAATGCAAAACAATCTAACATAAGCGGTGGGGGTGCACAGAGTCAGTCTGCCACCACCCCCACAACTAATGTTACACAAACACGCAGGTCCTGCATGGGTACTATAGGAGCCACACGACATGGCGCCACCAACGTTGGTTTGGTACTTATTTAACAGTAGAATCTTAGTAGTTCAGTCATGCTATTCTCAGAGAACCTACTCACAAAACCCCAAAGACGTCTGGAGTGGGTGGGCACAAAATCCGCCGCAGCTGAGTAGTACGAGAATACTATTTATTGGCTGTTGGTTACTCAAGCTTGAAGGACATTTAGTTCCTACAATTGTGCACTTACACCTTATCTTAAATACTCTTTAATCTCCCTTCTTCCAATTAAAAATGGTGGAAGACACAGACGAAGCAATGAGAGTTGACACAGCCCTCTTGGGAACAGAAGACCCTGAAGATGCAATACAAATTTCACCAAATTTCAGAAGGGCAGTCACCATTAAACTTCCAAAACATGGCTTAAGAGCCAGGGGTGGTACAGTAATTTTCGTGATTGAGGCACACAAATCTAATAAAACAGAGGTGTTCTATTTGTGGGTTACATTCCAAGCAGTAAATGCAATTACAAATGTGTTTCACTACTACCTAGAAGGTGAAACACCAGCAGACTATACTCCCTTTGAGGAAGTAGAGGTCCCGCTCACTTACCAGGAGCATAATTACTGGTTTAAAGGTGCCCTACCCCACGTACGAGGAAGAGCAAGATTAGGCCCGCTCGGAGGAGCAGGAGCCACATGGCCCATATTAGCGGCATACACACCACATCCTGACATTAACACAATGCCACAGCCAGACTTACTCGTATAACACAGAGATTTAATTAAAATCTACAGAAACCTCACACAATTTGTGATGAGGACTTTAACAGTTCAGCCTGCACCAGCTGCAGCACAAGACACTTCAGTCCAGAGTACAGTTAATAAAATAACTCCACAAACATTACACGCGATAATGGGCAAAATGCCAGCAAAACACGAACAAATCCCATTCTGGATAGCTCAGAAAATAACTCAGCTTGAAGCAGTATTACCGAATACTACAACCAGTGATAAACACAGAATCCTAACAATCTGCTTGCCCATGGGTCCCACACCACAAGTAGAGGACTGCACCTCTTGGGGTTCAGTCTTTGCTGCCATATATACCAGAACACATGGTATCCCGTCCTTAGCAGTAGTACCTGACGTATTGAAACAGATACAAAATGAGTACGGAGCAGAGCCGGCCCATAACTTAGGGATGAAGTTGCTAAACAACTTTGAACAGGTCTCAGCCATAATACTAGCTAACATTAAGGGGGAAGCAGCTTCTGTGGCGATCCGCCAACGCCTAAGGGAGTTCAGTCCAGAGGATCAACAACACGAACTACCCAAAATAATTGAAACTTCGTATGCAGAACTAGGCAGAGACAGTCTAGGTGGGAAAGCATTAAAACCACAACTGGTGGGCAGTCCTGAAAAGAACACTACAAAGCAGACACCTACTTCTTCTAAAAAGAAGTGGGATAATAAAAAACAACAAAAGTCTAAAGACACAAGACCTCAGTCCAGAGGTAGGTCTCCTCAACAGGAGCCCTCTGAAAAGAGGTACAACCTCAGGAATAGGGATACTATTAAAAAACCTGACAGGTATCAAGATACTGATACTCGTTCCTCTCGTTCCTTTCAGGGTTCATCGCAAAACTCCGAGAGGGAAGGACGATCAAAGGAGCGTACAAAGTCCAGAGACACGCAACACGCTGCGGACTACGCACCTAAAAAAGAGGATAAACAAAAATCAAAACCTCAGTTCAAAAAGAAAAAGGTAGCAGGTCTCAAGATCAGACATGCCCAGAATTCTGAGGACACAGCTTCTGAATGGGGAATGGGCTCTGACGATGCTAGACAGCGCGGCAGAAGTAACAATAGCTCGCCAGAACCTGAAGGAATTTCTGGTGACAGCGGAGTTGAGTGAGTATATCACGGTGGAAACACCTGATACTCGAGTGAGTGTCCCACATAAGTTACATGAGATAACACTCCGGCTGGAGGGGGACAAGCCCAGGAAAGTTAAAGCTCTCTTTTGGAAAAATTTGTCATCCGGTTATGACATTCTATTAGCAGAACAAGACTGGCCACCAGCATTCATCAAGGAGTGCTCTAGGGGAGAAATGGTAATTTTTCCAGCCTTTTCCGACCTCGTTCCCATTCACCTAAAACATGCATATGCGCAGGAGTGGGCGGTTGCCCTAGCTCCGGCATTGTACAAAAATCATGCTGGTTGGGATGAGGATTCAACCCACCACGTGATCCCGTTAAAAGTTTCCCCAAATGCTCAAAGGCAATACCCTATAAAGCAGGAAGCTAAAAAACAAGTCAGGGAGATTCTAGATCAACTTGAATATCAGGGGGTGATAGAAAACTGCACTTCACCTATGAACAATCCTTTGTTCCCCGTAGCCAAACCTGACAACACATATCGTCTAGCTTTAGATTACAGACATTTAAACACTTGCACAAAGACATTTGCAGTTCAAAATGCACACAGTGCTGCATTAATGAATAACATTGTGCGGAAAAAATACAAAACAACACTTGATATCTCAAATGGATTTTTCTGCTAAAATATAGCGCCTGAAAGCAGGTATCTGACCGCATTCAGTGCGTTAGGATCTCAACGGCAATTTTGCCGACTCCCCCAAGGGTACAAGAATAGCCCGGGGTTGTTCTCAGCAAGGGTAACAGAGTTACTCCAAAATTTGGATGAAGAAGCATTGTCCTATGTGGATGATATTTATCTGACGGACGATGACTTAAAGAGGCACTTGACCAGGGTGAGCACCATTATTATGGGATTCGCCTCTGAGGGCTATAAATTTAATTTAAAAAAATCAAAAATTGCCCACCTCAATGTCCTATTTTTAGGATATGAGCTGTCAAGTGAAGGGAAAAGCCTAGCAGCTAACTTTTTAGAAAAGTGTGCGCTGCTCCAACCTCCAAAATCATTAAAGAATTTACAATCAATTCTGGGATGCCTAAATTTTGGTCGAACATACATTTTGGATTACGCAGAAAGAGAAAACCTTTCTACGACTTAATAAAACCTGATTTTTCAGTCAAACAATGGACACAGGAACACACAAATATCCTGCGTTCCCTACAGGAAGACATTATAGCTTCTAAACATTTACAGACACGTGTAAACGCACAGAACTTAGTGATCCGAGTATTAGCAGGTCAATGCGGGTACACTTATTTACCTTTTAATGAAGGCAAAACAGTACCAATCGCATGCAAATCACACCTGTATACAAACGCAGAAATGCGTTTCACTTCAACAGAAAAAATCCTGACAGCAGTGCAGACCGCTGTAGTAAGAGAAAGAGCTCTGGCTCAGGGAAAACGCATAATTGCCGTGACCCCAGTACCAGCTTTAGAAGCTGTTACAAAAGCAAGCATTCCAAATGCTAAAGCCTTACATCCAAGATGGATACAATGGGCTAATTCTCTTACTGCAAGGGATGTTGAATACAGATTTGATCCGAGTTTGAAAACTCAAGTATTCCTGCAATACGAACAAGAATACCCTCTACCATACTTAGCGTCCCCAGCGCGCTCCCTTAACCGCCTTTTAGATATATGTGCGGCCTATGGGCGAGTATCCGGTTATACCATTAACTGGGAAAAATCACTTCTCTATGTTTTGCACGGCCCCCTGCCTTAGCTCCCACGAGGATGCACTCTTCAGGTAGCAACCACTGGCCTTAAGTACCTAGGGGTATTCATAACGCATGATCACGCACACTTCACTGAACAAAACTTGACACAGCCCTTGATGAGATTCAAAAGAGACGTCGCACACTGGCGCTCGCTGCCGTTGACATTGCTGGGGCGAGCTGCCCTTTTCAAAATGGTGGCACTCCCCAGGTTTCTCTACGCACTACAAAACACACCATTCCCTGTCCCCTTGGAATACTTTGCAGCGATAAATGCGGGAATAACGACGCAGCTCTGGGACGGGAAAACTCCCCGTATAGCTATGCATAAACTTACTAGAAGCTGGTATGACGGTGGCATTGCCCTCCCCGACGTAAAAACCTACTATTGGGCTTCCCAGCTGGTGGCAATTAACTACTGGCTCCATACCCCCCAAGAGGACCCAGCGTACCGAATGGATAGGCACCTATTGGCCCCTTCTGGGATCATGGGGGCGCTTTACAATCAAAAGAGAAGACATAACCTCACGGGCCCAACAGCACACCTGATACGCATATGGTTTGAGGCACAAAGAGCCCTAGGTTGGGATGGAGTAGTCACACAAGCCATGCCTTTATGGGACACGAAGAGACTAGGTATGTTGCGCAATACCAAAGGCTTTAACAACTGGGACTTGATAGGGATATCGACAGTGGGAGATCTGTGGAAGAAGGGACAGGTAGTCACGTTTGCCCATTTACAGACCACCTACGGATTAGCACAGACAGAGGTATTTCGCTACACTCAGGTCCGTCACGCGCTTCAATCCCTGCTGCCACCGGGAACACGGCCTGAAGAAGCCTCCCCACTAGAAGACAGGCTTTTGACAACCCATCTACACAAAAAGGCAATCTCACAAACTTATCGGAAAATAGTAAATAACTGCCCAGACCCCACGGCAGCGTTAAAGGCCAAATGGGAACTAGAATTGGGAGACATAGACGAGGCTGACTGGCGGGGGGCACTGGCATCCCCTGGAGAGGCTGCCATACCATCAAGACTTAGACTAGTGCAATTAAAAGTCCTACATCGCACGTACTATACCAGGACACTATTACACAGAATACACCGAGCAGATACGCTGCTTTGTCTTAGGAACTGTGGGGAAACAGGTACATTTTACCACACTATATGGCTCTGTCCAGAGATAACGCGCTATTGGAGGGCGGTGATGTGTACACTCTCCCAGGTCACGAATGTCACAGTTCTACCAGACCCGAGATGCTGTCTCCTCAACATCTGGGACCCTACGGATTTGGGCACTACCGCTCAGGACTGGGTCACCCTAGGAATGACAGTGGCAAAACGAAACATCGCACAATGTTGGGGGTCCAGCCTCAGTCCTACCCTTAGTCAATGGTGCAGGGACATGGATCTGGCAATGATGGCGGAAAAGTCTGTTTATATTCATAGAGGGTGCCCCAAAAAATGGACAAAGATTTGGGGTGGATGGAACGCTTATCGGGGTGATATTTGTGAGCCCCCCCATTGGATGAGTCTGAGTCCGATAGTAGTGACTAAACACATTGTAGCATATGATATGTCTTAGACGTACCTGGGCGGATCGCTTGAGGTCGCCAGCGTGGGCTGATGAGTCTGCGATTGCCATACGTTGGGACCAATTTATGTACAATACCATGTTTCTATCTGTGCACCAAGTAAAATATACTGTCATTGTAACATCAAACGAACTGTTCATAAAAAATAATTTAAAAAGAAAAAAAAAAAAAAAGAATACCCTCTACCAAATGAAATTTTGCCTCTCGATCAGTATGAATATATTATTTACACTGACGGATCTGCTCAACCAGCCACAGGAAGCAAGCAAGCTTACAGTGCAGCGTGTGCAATTGTTAAAGGTCTCATGCGTGATGGCAAGTTCCATCCAAGCTGTACTAAGACGCAATCTCTAGGAGACTGCACGGCTCAGTTGGCAGAACTCAAAGCACTTATACTGGCACTTATGAATACGGATCACGAATTCCCCACACTAATTGTGTGTGATTCCTTTTACTGTGTACAGTCGTACAATGAATATCTACATCATTGGGAACAAAATCGGGTTCAAAGATGCAAAAGGTGGCACAATTAAGCATAAAATGCTATGGGAACAGATAGTGGAGTGGAGAAACGAACTACCAAGGGCTCACGTGATACATACACTGAGTCATCAGCGTGATGGCGTTCACGTTGAAGGGAATTCATTGGCTGATGAAGCCGCAAAGGGGGCTGTTCGCACAGCCGCCGTAGGTGCAGTTACTTGTTCAAAGACGAGAATAGACGGCGAGATAATGGTAGCTGTCAATGCTTCACGCAAAGGCAGTACCTCAAAAATTTCCACTCAAGTACTCCTACAAGTTAGATGCACAAAACATTCCATATGCTCAGATTCCTGGAGTGGGGGATAGAGTAATACCAAATATGGATCGTAGGCTAGGCTTAATTGTGGCAGCACATGAAGGAACAGGTTCTGTACATAACGGACTTAAGGAGACTGTTGCTTTGTTAAAAGAACGCTACTGGTGGCCCGTGATGAGAAGGCTGATTAGAGACTACGTCTGGAACTGCGAAATCTGCAAGCAGATGAATGGGTTCACCGCAACACATCCAGTACAGATACCATTGTTAGACAGCATTAGGTTGTCCGTTCGTGCGCGTCCAGCTCAAGTTTCCCCAAGGTGTGGCCTCAGCGCTCGGCTGACGCTCGAACTGTTATAAAAGATTTGTGAGTCTTTATCGGCACATACGCAGTTGGCACGTTACATTCTGACCGTGGTCCAGCGTTTTGCTCTCGGGCTTACAAAGAGGCCCTGGAAGGAATGGGCGTAGCATTGCGGTACTCCTCTCCATATCATCCCGAGGGAAATTCTGTTGTGGAGAGGAAAAACCGAGACTTAAAGCAATCTTTAACAGCTAGGGTATTAGGCAAGGGTGGTAGATGGGTTGATCACCTTTATGGGGTACAGCGCGCGCTCAATAATCAGCCAAAAAGCTCTCTAGGAGGTGTCACTCCTTACGAGGTCCTATTTGGGACAAGAATGTGGGTACCTGATCTTGATTGTGAAGGCACAGTGGCGGATGAAAAACCATTTGATATCCATGATCGTTTGGCTGTTTTACAGAATCTAAATGAATCCAGGACACAACAAAGTAACGTGCTCCAGAAACAGGCCGCCACTGAGGAAGTCAAGGCAGTAACGGCAAGACCTATCTGGATCCCAAAACTCGGGGATCTAGTCAGAGAAAAGATTGTGACAAGAAAGAATTTGGGCCATCCTACAGAAAGCCTGTACCGGTCCTTGCAATCCACGGCACAAGAACTGTACTTCTGCCGCCTCTTGCCGGAAAAAAGGAGAAAAGATTTGTCTCAATTGACTTAATCAAACCACACTATGTGGCCGATACTAAACAGTAGGTCTTGTGGACTCCACAGTAGCAGACGCCCTCCTCTCGCTACAATCCAAGAAGTTCAAACAGAAAGACTCATCATGTTTGAAGAGCCACCTGTACGGAATGAAGGACTAAGCAACAATGCTATGGAACTTGTTCCACTTCAACAAGAAATTCATCTTCAAAATGAAAACCAACTTAACAACCAAGTTGCAATCAGACCTAATACAGACATCTATGTCAATGTGCCTCGACAAGAGAACACAGCGATTTCAACAAATCCCGATGCAATTCCAACAATTGATCGAACTGCTTCCGGCTATTTCATGACCTTTGATACGTTTTCACTGGACCCAAGTGAGCCGGAAATGACGCCAGCCAAAAATCACTCCAACAGAAACTCATTGACTTTTTGAACTTTTTTAGAAAGACTTACCTGGTGTCACCTTGGATAGAACTATGGTATATCACTGGGATTTTATTTTTCATTTTCTGGCTAGGTTTAATAATAACTTTTAGTATGCTTATTAATGGACGATACCTCCAACCAAGCTCTACAGCCCAAAGAGTCAATTTGATTTTAAAACCACACCAGTCTTCACATCGTGAACCAAGAGACTTGTCTTCAGTGAACATAACAGCAGTTCCTATACCGGACGGTATAGTATGGGACAATATTGATTATGATATATTAGGTCCGACTGAAGTTTTAAAACTAAAACATGTATTTAAAATTTCTTTAAGTGATTTCATTACCTCCAGTACATTTTCTGATGATTGGGACACTGAAACTGTAAATGCTATGATGTCTGATTTAGAAAAAACTGCAGCATTTCGGAACAATGAAATGTTAGAAGGTACTTCAGACTATGATACATTGTACTGTTACCAACATTTTGGTGATCATTTCTTACACAAGTCTATAACACCTAGAAATGTATTTGAATACCACCAGTGGGAACACTGCCCAACACCTCCAAAAGGTAGTTCACAAGCATTTGCACAGAAATTCACATACTTCTCAGGGTTTAACACTTCTGACCCGATGTCATTTTATTATAAAATGGAGAAAACTTCAGCTCAGAAAATTATGTTAACAAACACCAAACATATTTACTCTGCATCCTTTCTGAACCAGTTGTCTAAACAGGGTTTCGATCTATGGAAAGACACAATAGAATCAAAATCAATCTGGGTTCTAGGGACTGGCAAGTCCAGGGAATAGAAGCACTTTTTAGAGCAAGCATCATTCCGCAGCAGATTTTATTTCTGAATGAAACTGTGCAACAGAAATCCTGTCTTGGGTTAGCCAAAGGCAAGAAAATGAACACACCGGGGTTTCCAACACCATCACAGATGGGTGGGGGGCAGAATTCAACTACACAAGGGGTAGGATTAGATGCCATTTTCCAGTACAACAGATCAGATCCTGATTGGACAGAATGGCTGGTTTGGCCCATTGACACAAACAAATGTCAACAGAGATTTATGAATACAACCAGAGGGTTTAGTATCCATAGACCAGATCCACGCTATGTACAAAGACAACACCCAGGGGTAGTGACATCGTATAGTGTTGGGAAGTTGTGCCTTGATTGGCTAGAGACCTCAACACTGACAGAAGTAAAGCACCACTTGACCTTACTGACACCTGACTTGATCTTAGAGATTTTCTACTGGGACCAAAGAAACAGCGTCAGAAACGTTTCATATATGCAGGCCTTTATGCCTACTATAATGAAAACTGGAAAATATCCCAACAAGAGGCCGCAGAAAGAATACGAGAAATAGACCGTATTAACTTAGAAAAAGCATTAGCAGTGGTGGATAATGGGTTAACTACTTTGACCTCCAGGATTTACTCCTTAGGCAACATTATGTCCTCGGCAATCGACATATTAGAACAAGATCTGGCCTTGTTACAACACGGGCAATCTCAGCTACGTTCTATTATGATGTAAGCTGGACGCTGCAATCTTTGCGTGAAGGCTATGTGCCATGGCGTTTTATAAACACCACGTCTCTGTTCTCAGAGTATAATCTAACTGATAAACAGACAGAAATGGCACAAAGGGGAGCCAAATATACAATGCTGCGTATTGAGAAACTGGAAAGGTTACCATTAACCGTAGCCGAATCACCATCAACAGAATGGCTCATTCATGGCCAAATCACTCTGCCGGTCACTACGTTTCAGTTTCAATATTGCCTTGAGCAAAGGCAGGCAGGCAAATATGTAAAAATGGGTAAGGGATACATCAAGGAAACTTGGGAGTTACCATATAGATACCGATGCCGGAATGGGGATCGAGAAGTGTACCTGTGTGGTACAAACTGCAAGAACGCTTTGAGCGGTTCTCTCATGTGTCAGGATATTTCTCTACACGGAGCCTGCAGTGGTTCAGTGGCGAACTTATCTTGTCACATGTCAGGGACCCCAGCGGCCATGATCACGCCGGTTTTCCAGCTGCTCTCGAATGGGAGTTACTTAATGTTAAATGATCAAGGTTGTTGTAGGATGCTTCCGGGCGTCGCATATCTAGTAACTGTTAACTCCAGGGTTACTTGCTGTATGCAAGTATTGTTTCCGCCACTGAACACAGTCAGGGATGCGCCGTTCTGGCCTTCGCTGAATGTTTCTTATACAGTTTGATACTCTGAGCAGATTGAAAGCCATGCTTTTACAGCAACCCGTGCCCTTAACCTCCGCTCGAGAAACCTATGAACTTCAAGTTGCAAGGAACTCGACCGAGATACAGGCACTCATACGTACAAACTGCCCCATTCATTTTGCAGAAATGGTGGGACGTATCTTTAACATGTCAGATACGAGCGGAATTGTACACCTATTTAAGACCATAGGGTCAGGACTGTTAAGCACCTTTCAGACAGTCCTCGGAGTAATCCCAAATTTTATACACTCCATATTGGGAAGCGTATTTGGAGGATTCCCGCTCATCTTGTTTCTAATCGCAGGAATCCTGATTGTAATATTGCTGCTACGCAATGGACGACCCACTTCCCGAGGGAATGGTGAACACGCTCTTGGAGCGGAAATACCGTGAACGCATGGTACAACTTGTGGGCATTTCTTGCCTGCGAGAACTCAGTGCCTCCTGGTTTCTATCATTTAGACCAGTATGGATAGACTGCATCTTACGTGTGCTTCGATGTCTGTTCTGCGGAGAAGAATGCACGTTAGATCTTTGTCTAACTTTTCCATCAGATGCGCCTCCGGACATGGATGCAATGCTGGACCCCATAAAGGCCCATGCTCTGCGTTGTCCTCAGCGTCTTTCAATTCTGATGAATGCATTCCTGGAGAATCCACAGGTGCCGTTCGCTCCTGCTGGATTAGGTGACTCCTCCACAGGCACCCAGGTAACACCTGCCGCACAAGCTGCCGCAGCACCGACTGTTGGCAGTACTACATTCCATCTATGTGCGATTGACGTTCTCTGTGAAGCATTGGCTTTGTCATCTACACCAGCTGACACCGATAATATTGAGCTTCCCAGCCAGGACGCGTAATCTTGAATTGGCTCATCGTGTCCTGGGAAAGAATTCGGCTTCTTCACTCGTTTCAAAATAAAACGATCTAAATTTAGAAAATGTTCTTACATTGAAACTTTCGCTTGAGAAAATGATGGCCTTCTCCTGCTTATGGTAATACAACTTCTATAGAGAGACGATATTGACTTTTAAGGGAAAGCTGAATTTCAACATTTTTTTTTAAATTAGGCACCATAATTTTTTTAATGGTTTTTTAGAACCATGTTTTTACTTGCTTTTAAAAATGTTTTTAAATTGCCCAGATTTTAAGTATGGTCATTTATTATCCAGTTCGGAAGTGGAGTGGGTGTTATATCCCGCATAGATGCCCTAATGTAGATCCGTTCGTACATGCCCTAAAATGGACGTATTCATATTTACCCTAATATGGTCATATTCGTACTTGCCCAATTATGGTCATGGCCGCATATGACCAATTAAAGTCACAACTGTACATGTCCTATTATAGTATGTTTCCTTATATAGGCATGATCTTTCACCTACATTGGTCCCAGCTAGTACACAACGAGCTCTGAGGGCTGAACGTTATCTATCCTGTGGTTTTGAATGCAGCAGGGTTCTTCCAAACACAGGCCCACACTGTACTCATTAAATATGCATGGCTTTCTAAGAATACACCACCAGCATAATGTATGTACAAAGTTCACCCCTGACGTCTTCCTCATGTCCAATACAAACCATACTGAGGACCGAGACTCTTTAGGGTATAAATACACCACAGCTTGCCCCGGTAAAACAGAGGGAACCGAGACTTCCATGCTGACATACTGACCAGAGACGCTGAGGCTCCTGCATGCAGTCGCTCAAGCTGACAGTGGTCTGACACAACCCGGACGGGGTGTCCAACTCGAGACCAGGACGGGGTCCCACACTCTCTCTATTCAAGTATGGGGGTTCGACTAAATCCTAGGAGGATTCTTGGCTCTTAGCTTCTAAGACCTACACACATATGCTAGGTACACACAGGTACATCTAGGTAGGCATCGTAGGAGTACGCGCACTTGCATAATGCTTTTATATTCATGTATGTACTCATGATTATCGCAATATGGTAGAACTGTTCTATCCCTTTGCTTTTATCGTACTGCTGATCATATATCTCTGCTATTGTCTGCTGGTCTCTGCAGCACATATATTTTACACTAGAATAACAACTGTTCAATAAATACTTATTGAAACGCCCGACTGTTTATTCTGTGTAACTCTCTGAGACAAACCAAATAAGTGAGCACGAGTGACTGAGCGAAAGGTAGTACATTGTTTCCACGATTCTGAGGGAATCAGGGTTGTCATGTTCTAAGGTTGCCAGAAACTAATCTCTCCCCGATAAGAGGAGACACTAGTGGCACTGCGAGCTAGCTAATGCAAAACAATCTAACATAAGCGGTGGGGGTGCACAGAGTCAGTCTGCCACCAAGCCCACAGCTTATGTTACACAAACGTGCAGGTCCTGCATGGGTACTATAGGAGCTACACGACAAGAGAGGAGGCAATGCGTATTGCCTGACAAAGGATGTAGAAGTGGCTCATTATCCCTCTGGGCACTCGAGCTGGTGTGGGGTCCGACAACCAAAAATTTGGGACATCGCTTGGTGTTTGGAATGTCTGCATCACTGTATGAGGCACCCTTGGAGGACTTCAATAACCAGCATCCTTCTGCCTGGCTGGGAAAGCGCGAGATGTGTATATATCCTTAAGAAGGAGAAGGGGCAAGAAACCACCTGATTGGGAGGGGTCGCTATAACATCCCCACCATTTTGACCCCTATGGTTAATGAGGAGCCCGTGGGATCGGCACTGAAGAAAGCCAAATTGTGGCTGAAACGCGTCTGCCTAAGCGTTTCATGGACTACTCACCTCCTGCGCAAGAAAGATCATTAAAGCCACTTTGCATCCTAGAGCTGTGTCGTGCTCTTTTCTTGGGGAGAGAGCTTGGTTCTGATATATATATATATATATATATATATATATATATATATATATATATATATATATATATCTACTGGCGGTCGCCAGTAGATAGTTATAGTTAAAACCTATTATCCATAGGAAATCCGCGACATTCTATTTGAAATAACGTTGGCGCCGGTTGACGAATCTTCGCGAAAGTTTCCAACTTGTTGGGGCGCTCCGGTCCGCTCCTATCCTGAAAGTCTCGGGGTGATACATGAAGCGGAGGCCGAGAAAAAAGGAGGGTCCCAAAACGCGTTTTCCCCATTCATTTTTCCATAGGAACCTTTAGTCGCAGCTACAACCCGAACTGCTGAACGGAATTACACCAAATTTGGCAAAGAGGTAGCCCTTGGTTCAGTGTCGTGCCTTTTGCTTAAATGGTGTAAATCCGTTCAGTAGTTCCTGAGAAAATCAAAAGTAAAGTCACATATATATCTGGGCGGAGCCTAACCACACATGTCATCGTGAGATCTGATTGGCTGTCAGCACTTCATCCTGGAATTGCTGGCAGCCATCTTGGGACCAATATAAATGATAGTACCTCATTGAAATGCATTGTAGTGAATAGAAGATTTTGAAGGTCACCAAAAGGAGAACTATAAAGGGTGATAACAGGCTTTAGTTACATTAGAATTTATTTGTTGATGGTACCATACTAATTTTAGGAATTGTGGTGTATTCTAAGGTGATTTTACCATGTGAAAAACCTTCTGCTGGGATATCATGAATCATGTTTGAGAGAACACTATTTTCTCATGCTTGTCCCATGGAGGTTTGGAAGGTGCTCCAGAAGCTAAAATGAGAGCATATTTTCTGTAAATTCACATTATCTTTCTCACTCATGTGAGAATGAAGTCTGACATTCTCAGTAAAACATGGACATCCAACAAGGGCAGAGACTGTCAGTTGATTCCTTTGTGTTCTACTGCAGCTTCCCAGAGTGTTCTAAAGAACAACTAGAGTGCTAACAGCGTTACTTATGACAAAAGTATGGCACACCTGAAGCCATCTTGATTGGAATAAACTGGTAACACTTAAACAATTTAATTTAAAAAGGAACAAAATGATGGGGTTCATTTTGTCATAGAAATTATGGTTAGTGCTGTAGAAAGAAAAATTAGGACATGTTTCAAGTGTGATCTCAAATATCTTCCTGTTATATTTCAACAGGAGCAGCCTGCCAGTTGATGCCTTTGTGTTCTACTGCAGCTTCCCAGAGTGTTCTAAAGAACAACTAGAGTGCTAACAGCCTTACTTATGACAAAAGTATGGCACACCTGAAGCCATCTTGATTGGAATAAACTGGTAACACTTAAAACATTTAATTTAAAAAGGAACAAAATGAGGGGGTTCATTTTGTCATAGAAATTATGGTTAGTGCTGTAGAAAGAAAAATTAGGACATATTTCAAGTGTGATCTCAAATATCTTCCTGTTATATTTCAACAGGAGCAGCCTGCCAGTTGATGCCTTTGTGTTCTACTGCAGCTTCCCAGAGTGTTCTAAAGAACAACTAGAGCGCTAACAGCCTTACTTATGACAAAAGTATGGCACACCTGAAGCCATCTTGATTGGAATAAACCGGTAACACTTAAAACATTTAATTTAAAAAGGAACAAAATGAGGGGTTCTTTTTTAAATAGAAATTATGGTTAGTGCTGCAGAAAGAAAAATTAGGGCATGTTTTAAGTGAGATCTCATATCCTCTTCTATTTCATTAGAAAATTCTGACATGCAGACTGAAACAATCACTTTCAATACCAGCAGCAGACTACCAGTTAATTCCCTGGTGAGCAGTAGCTTTACTCCAGTGATCTAATGAGCAACTAGAGTGCTAACATTCAGAATTTATGGCAGATGTGAGACACATCTGAATGCCTTCTTGATGGAATCAAAGTAAAAAACTGAAAGCATTTCCTACTGAGAAGACTGCAGTAAATGAAGAAATTAGGAAACTTCATAACAAAGAAGTCTTCCAAGATGGCCACCAGTGAAAAAAGAGCCCAAATGTAGCACAAATATTACCCAGATGTAGCCCACATATTGCCCAATGACAAAAGTGTGCAAAACACTTTTTATTTTTAGTTTTTTTGCAGTTTTATGTAGTGCAGACTGGTCAGGTATTGGAGCATTGCATCTTAAAAAATGACCCCCTACACTACAAAAACACCACTGCACTATCCTAAACCCTAAAACACTACCCCCAGCACGACCCCCTACACTACACAAGCACCACTGCACTATCCTAAACCCTAAAACACTACCCCCAGCACGACCCCCTACACTACCCAAACACCACTGCACTAACCTAAATCCTAAAACACTACCACCAGCACGACCCCTACACTACCCAAACACCACTGCACTACCCTAAAACATGACCCCCTACACTACACAAATACCACTGCACTACCCTAAACCCTAAAACACCAGCCCCAGCACGACCCCCTACACTACACAAGCACCACTGCACTACCCTAAACCCTAAAACACTACCCCCAGCACGACCCCCTACACTGCCCGAACACCACTGCACTGCCCTAAACCCTGAAACACCAGCCCCTGCATGACCCCCTACACTGCCCGAACACCACTGCACTGCCCTAAACCCTGAAACACCACCCCCTTCACGACCCCCTACACTGCCCTAACACCACTGCACTGCCCTAAACCCTAAAACACCACCCCCAGCATGACCCCCTACACTGCCCGAACACCACTGCACTGCCCTAAACCCTGAAACACTACCCCCAGCAAGACCCCCTACACTGCCCGAACACCACTGACCTAAACCCTGAAACACCACCCCCAGCACGACCCCCTACACTGCCCGAACACCACTGCACTGCCCTAAACCCTGAAACACTACCCCCAGCATGACCCCCTACACTGCCCGAACACCACTGCACTGCCCTAAACCCTGAAACACTACCCCCAGCATGACCCCCTTCACTGCCCGAACACCACTGCTCTGCCCAAAACCCTGAAACACCAGCCCCAGCACGACCCCCTACACTGCCCGAACACCACTGCACTGCCCTAAACCTTGAAACACCAGCCCCTGCACGACCCCCTACACTGCCCGAACACCACTGCACTACCCTAAACCCTGAAACATCACCCCAGCACGACCCCCTACACTGCCCGAGCACCACTGCACTGCCCTAAACACTGAAACACCAGCCCCAGCACGACCCCTACACTGCCCGAACACCACTGCACTGCCCTAAACCCTGAAACACCAGCCCCAGCACGACCGCCTACACTGCCCGAACACCACTGCACTGCCCTAAACCCTGAAACACCAGCCCCAGCACGACCCCCTACACTGCCTGAACACCACTGCACTGCCCTGAACCCTGAAACACCAGCCCCAGCACAACACCCTACACTGCCCAAACACCACTGCACTGCCCTAAACCCTGAAACACCACCCCGTGCATGACACCCTACACTGCCCGAACACCACTGCACTGCCCTAAACCCTGAAACACCACCCCCAGTGCGACCCCCTACACTGCCCGAACACCACTGCACTACCCTAAACCCTAAAACACTACCCCCAGCACGACCCCCTACACTGCCCGAACACCACTGCACTGCCCTAAACCCTGAAACACCAGCCCCTGCATGACCCCCTACACTGCCCGAATACCACTGCACTGCCCTAAACCCTGAAACACCACCCCTAGCACGACCCCCTACACTGCCCGAACACCACTGCACTGCCCTAAACCCTGAAACACCACCCCTTCACGACCCCCTACACTGCCCTAACACCACTGCACTGCCCTAAACCCTAAAACACCACCCCCAGCATGACCCCCTACACTGCCCGAACACCACTGCACTGCCCTAAACCCTGAAACACTACCCCCAGCAAGACCCCCTACACTGCCCGAACACCACTGACCTAAACCCTGAAACACCACCCCCAGCACGACCCCCTACACTGCCCGAACACCACTGCACTGCCCTAAACCCTGAAACACTACCCCCAGCATGACCCCCTACACTGCCCGAACACCACTGCTCTGCCCAAAACCCTGAAAAACCAGCCCCAGCACGACCCCCTACACTGCCCGAACACCACTGCACTGCCCTAAACCTTGAAACACCAGCCCCTGCACGACCCCCTACACTGCCCGAACACCACTGCACTACCCTAAACCCTGAAACATCACCCCCAGCACGACCCCCTACACTGCCCGAGCACCACTGCACTGCCCTAAACACTGAAACACCAGCCCCAGCACGACCCCCTACACTGCCCGAACACCACTGCTCTGCCCTAAACCCTGAAACACCAGCCCCAGCACGACCGCCTACACTGCCCGAACACCACTGCACTGCCCTAAACCCTGAAACACCAGCCCCAGCACGACCCCTACACTGCCCGAACACCACTGCACTGCCCTAAACCGTGAAACACCAGCCTCAGCACGACCCCCTACACTGCCTGAACACCACTGCACTGCCCTGAACCCTGAAACACCAGCCCCAGCACAACACCCTACACTGCCCAAACACCACTGCACTGCCCTAAACCCTGAAACACCACCCCGTGCATGACACCCTACACTGCCCGAACACCACTGCACTGCCCTAAACCCTGAAACACCACCCCCAGTGCGACCCCCTACACTGCCCGAACACCACTGCACTGCCCGAAACCCTGAAACACCACCCCTGCACAACCCCCTACACTGCTCGAACACTACTGCACTGCCCTAAACCCAGAAACACCATCCCCAGCACGACCCCTATACTGCACGAACACCACTGCACTGCCCTAAACCCTGAAACACTACCCCCAGCAAGAACCCTACACTGCCCGAACACCACTGCACTGCCCTAAACCCTGAAATATCACCCCCAGCAAGACCCCCTACACTGCCCGAACACCACTGCCCTAAACCCTGAAACATCACCCCCAGCAAGACCCCCTACACTGCCCGAACACCACTGCACTGCCCTAAACCCTGAAACACCAGCCCCAGCACGACCCCCTACACTGCCCGAACACCACTGCACTACCCTGAAACACCACACCCCTGCACGACCCCTACACTGCCCGAACACCACTGTACTGCCCTAAACCCTGAAACCCCACCCCCAGCATGACCCCCTACACTGCCAGAACACCACTGCACTGCCCTAAACCCTGAAACACCACCCCCTGCACGACATCCTACACTGCCCGAACACTACTGCACTGCCCTAAACCCTGAAACACCACCCCCAGCACGACCCCCTACACTGCACGAACACCACTGCACCACCCTAAACCCTGAAACACTACCCCCAGCAAGACCCCTACACTGCCCGAACACCACTGCACTGCCCTAAACCCTGAAACATCACCCCCAGCAAGACCCCCTACACTGCCCGAACACCACTGCCCTAAACCCTGAAACACCACCCCCAGCAAGACCCCCTACACTGCCCGAACACCACTGCACTGCCCTAAACCCTGAAACACCACCCCCAGCAAGACCCTCTACACTGCCCGAACACCACTGCACTGCTCTAAACCCTGAAACACCACCCCCAGCACGACCCCCTACACTGCCCGAACACCACTGCTCTGCCCAAAACCCTGAAACACCAGCCCCAGCACGACCCCCTACACTGCCCGAACACCACTGCACTGCCCTAAACCCTGAAACACCAGCCCCAGCACGATCCCCTACACTGCCCGAACACCACTGCACTGCCCTAAACCCTGAAACACCACCCCCAGCACGACCCCCTACACTGCCCGAACACCACTGCACTGCCCTAAACCCTGAAACACCAGCCCCAGCACCACCCCGTACACTGCCCGCACACCACTGCACTGCCCTAAACCCTGAAACACCAGCCCCAGCACAACCCCGTACACTGCCCGAACACCACTGCACTGCCCTAAACCCTGAAACACCAGCCCCAGCACGAACGCCTACACTGCCCGAAAACTACTGCACTGCCCTAAACCCTGAAACACCACCCCCAGCAAGACTACCTACACTGGCCGAACACCACTGCACTGCCCTAAACCTTGAAACACCACCCCTGCACGACCCCCTACACTGCCCAAACACTACTGCACTGCCCTAAACCCTGAAACACCACCCTCAGCACGACACCCTACACTGCCCGAACACCACTGCACTGCCCTAAACCCTGAAACACCACCCCAGCACGACCCCCCTACACTGCACGAATACCACTGCACTAAACCCTGAAACACCACCCCCTGCACGACCCCCTACACTGCCGGAACACCACTGCACTGCCCTAAACCCTGAAACACCACCCCCAGCACGACCGCCTACACTGCCCTAACACCACTGCACTGCCATAAACCCTGAAACATCACCCCCAGCACAACCCCCTACACTGCCTGAGCACCATTGCTCTGCCCTAAACCCTGAAACACTAGCCCCAGCATGACCCCCTACACTGCCCGAACACCACTGCACTGCCCTAAACCCTGAAACACCACCCCCAGCACAACCCCCTACACTGCCCGAACACCACTGCACTGCCTAAAACCCTGAAACACCAGCCCCAGCAAGACCCCCTACACTGCCCGAACACCACTGCATTGCCCTAGACTCTGAAACACCAGCCCCAGCAAGACCCCCTACACTGCCCGAACACCACTGCACTGCCCTAAACCCTGAAACACCAGCCCCAACACGACCCCCTACACTGCCCGAACACCACTGCACTGCCCTAAACCCTGAAACACCAGCCCCAGCATGACCCCCTACACTGCCCGAACACCACTGCACTGCCCTAAACCCTGAAACACCAGCCCCAGCACGACCCCCTACACTGCCCGAACACCACTGCACTGCCCTAAACCCTGAAGCACCAGCCCCAGCACCACCCCCTACAATGCCCGAACACCACTGTACTGCCCTAAACCCTGAAACACCACCCCTGCACCGCCCCCTACACTGCCCGAACACCACTGCACTGCCCTAAACCCTGAAACACCACCCCCTGCACGACCCCCTACACTGCCCGAACACCACTGCACTGCCCTAAACCCTGAAACACCACCCCTGCACCACCCCCTACACTGCCCGAACACCACTGCACTGCCCTAAACCCTGAAACACCACCCCTGCACCGCCCCCTACACTGCCTGAACACCACTGCACTGCCCTAAACCCTGAAACACCACCCCCAAGACGACCCCCTACACTGCCCGAACACCACTGCACTGCCCTAAACCCTAAAACATCACCCCCAGCACGACCCCCTACACTGCCCGAACATCACTGCACTGCCCTAAACCCTAGAACACTACCCCCAGCATGACCCCCTACACTACCCGAACACCACTGCACTACCCTAAACCCTAAAATACTCCCCCAGCATGACCCCCTACACTACCCGAACACGACTGCACTGCCCTAAACCCTAAAACACTCCCCCAGCACGACCCCTACACTGCCCAAACACTACTGCACTGCCCTAAACCCTGAAACACCACCCCTCAGCACGACACCCTACACTGCCCGAACACCACTGCACTGCCCTAAACCCTGAAACACCACCCCAGCACGACCCCCTACACTGCCCGAACACCACTGCACTAAACCCTGAAACACCACCCCCTGCACGACCCCCTACACTGCCGGAACACCACTGCACTGCCCTAAACCCTGAAACACCACCCCCAGCACAACCCCCTTTACTGCTCGAACACCACTGCACTGCCCCAAACCCTGAAACACCACCCCCAGCATGACCCCTACACTGCCCGAACACCACTGCCCTAAACCCTGAAACACCACCCCTGCACGACCCCCTACACTGCCCGAACACCACTGCACTGCCCTAAACCCTGAAACACCACCCCCTGCACGACCCCCTACACTGCCCGAACACCACTGCACTGCCCTAAACCCTGAAACACCACCCCCAGCACGACCCCCTACACTGTCCGAACACCACTGCATTGCCCTAGACTCTGAAACACCAGCCCCAGCAAGACCCCCTACACTGCCCGAACACCACTGCACTGCCCTAAACCCTGAAACACCAGCCCCAACACGACCCCCTACACTGCCCGAACACCACTGCACTGCCCTAAACCCTGAAACACCAGCCCCAGCAGGACCCCTACACTGCCCGAACACCACTGCACTGCCCTAAACCCTGAAACACCAGCCCCAGCACGACCCCCTACACTGCCCGAACACCACTGCACTGCCCTAAACCCTGAAGCACCAGCCCCAGCACCACCCCTACAATGCCCGAACACCACTGTACTGCCCTAAACCCTGAAACACCACCCCCTGCACCGCCCCCTACACTGCCCGAACACCACTGCACTGCCCTAAACCCTGAAACACCACCCCTGCACGACCCCCTACACTGCCCGAACACCACTGCACTGCCCTAAACCCTGAAACACCACCCCTGCACCACCCCCTACACTGCCCGAACACCACTGCACTGCCCTAAACCCTGAAACACCACCCCCTGCACCGCCCCCTACACTGCCTGAACACCACTGCACTGCCCTAAACCCTGAAACACCACCCCCAAGACGACCCCCTACACTGCCCGAACACCACTGCACTGCCCTAAACCCTAAAACATCACCCCCAGCACGACCCCCTACACTGCCCGAACATCACTGCACTGCCCTAAACCCTAGAATAACCCTGGGGGAAGTGCTACGCTACGCTCGCGTAGTTTGCGAAGTTTGCGCTACTTCGCACAACGCGAATTGCACGTAGCACAGTGCGAACACGCGTAGCGTAGCGTAGCGTAGTGCCGCGGTCATTTTTGCTTGCTCGCGGTCCTCAACGTCAAGTTGGCGACCGCGAGCAAGCAAAATGACATCCCGGCGAGACTTTTTCTCGTTCGCGATCAGCAACATCAAGTTGCCGATCGCGAGCGTGGAAAATAAACCTCCCGGCGAGATTCTCAACGCGGGAGGTCAGGTTTCTCATTGCGAGTGGTCGCGTATGCTTGCGACCGCTCGCGATGAGAAACTACCAGTCCGCGTTGAGAAAGCTGCCGCTCGAGTAAAAATCTACTCGAGCGGCAGTAAAAGACAGCTCGCACTGTGCAAGTTGCCGTTTTCAATGATTGCACAGTGCGGACAAGCATCCGGCACTGTGCAATCATTGCGAACAGTGCGCTACGCAGTTCGCGTAGTGCTACGCGAAGCTTGCGTAGCGCGAACTGCACTTTGCGTAGCTTCGCGAAGCATTACTTCGCGAACTACGCCCACCCTTACCCTAGAACACTACCCCCAGCATGACCCCTACACTACCCGAACACCACTGCACTACCCTAAACCCTAAAATACTCCCCCAGCATGACCCCCTACACTACCCGAACACGACTGCACTGCCCTAAACCCTAAAACACTCCCCCAGCACGACCCCCTACACTGCCCAAACACTACTGCACTGCCCTAAACCCTGAAACACCACCCTCAGCACGACACCCTACACTGCCCGAACACCACTGCACTGCCATAAACCCTGAAACACCACCCCAGCACGACCCCCTACACTGCCCGAACACCACTGCACTAAACCCTGAAACACCACCCCCTGCACGACCCCCTACACTGCCGGAACACCACTGCACTGCCCTAAACCCTGAAACACCACCCCCAGCACAACCCCCTTTACTGCTCGAACACCACTGCACTGCCCCAAACCCTGAAACACCACCCCCAGCATGACCCCTACACTGCCCGAACACCACTGCCCTAAACCCTGAAACACCACCCCTGCACGACCCCCTACACTGCCCGAACACCACTGCACTGCCCTAAACCCTGAAACACCACCCCCTGCACGACCCCCTACACTGCCCGAACACCACTGCACTGCCCTAAACCCTGAAACACCACCCCCAGCACGACCCCCTACACTGTCCGAACACCACTGCACTGCCCTAAACCCTAAAACACCACCCCCAGCACGACCCCCTACACTGCCCGAACACCACTTCACTGCCCTAAACCCTAGAACACTACCCCCAGCATGACCCCCTACACTACCCGAACACCACTGCACTACCCTAAACCCTAAAATACTCCCCCAGCACGACCCCCTACACTACCCGAACACCACTGCACTGCCCTAAACCCTAAAACACTCCCCCAGCACGACCCCCTACACTACCTAAACACCACTGCACTGCCCTAAACCCTAAAACACTACCCCCGCATGACCCCTACACTATCCAAATACCAATGCACTACCCTAATCCCTAAAACACTACCCCCGCACAACCCCCTACACTACCCAAAGACCACTGCACTACCCTAAACTCTAAAACAATACCCCCTGCACGACTCCCTACACTACCCAAAGACCACTGCACTACCCTAAACCCTAAAACACAACCTCCTACACTACACAAACACCACTGCACTACCCTAAACCCTAAAAAACTACCCCAGCACGAACCCCTACACTACCCAAACACCACTGCACTACCCTAAACCATAAAACACTACCCCCAGCAGTACCCCTACGCTACCCAAACACCACTGCACTACCCTAAACCCTAAAACACTACCCCCAGCAGTACCCCCTACACTACCCAAACACCATTGCACTACCCTAAACCCTAAAACACTACCCCCATCAGTATCCCCTACACTACCCAAACACCACTGCACTACCCTAAACCCTAAAACCCTAAAACACTAACCCCCAGCACGACCCCTACACTACCCAAACACCACTGTACTACCCTAAACCCTAAAACACTCCCCCAGCACGACTCCCTACACTACCCAAACACCACTGCACTACCCTAAACCCTAAATCTACCCCCAGCATGACCCCCTACACTACACAAACACCACTGCACTACCCTAAACCCTAAAACACTACCCCCAGCACGACCCTCTTCACTACCTAAACACAACTGCACAATTTGTTACAGGCGTTGCAACGCAGGCCTGTGGTGCTTACTGGAAGTACCTGGTGGGCTAGTTGGGCCCCAGGGACTCTCAGGATTCAAGGTGATCTAATCCCCCAACTTAAAACATGCCACGGGGCGCGTTTGCACAGTGGTGAAGGGAGGGGGCGGGGCCTCAGGTGACATGTGCGCAAACACGCCCTGTGGTGCGTTTTAAGTTGGGGAGTTAATTCCTTTGAATCCTGGGGGCCAACTAGCCCACCAGGTACCTTCAGTAAGCACAACAGAGTTGCGTTGCAGAGAGGTCAAAAAGGTGCTTGGCCTCGGAACGCCTCTCTGCAACTCAGCTCTGTGGTCCTAACTGTAGGTACCTGGGGGGCTAGTTGGGCCCCAGGGACCCTCAGGATTCAAGGGGACTTAATTCCGCAACTTAAAACGCGCCACGGGGCGCGTTTGCACACATGTCACCTCAGGCCCCCTCCCTTCACCACTGTGCAAACGCGCACTGGCTCTGGTTAGTCAGAGTCAGTTACCACCAGTACCCGTCTGAAAAAGTTGTGGGCACAGGATGATTTTGCAACAAGGCCTCTTTCTGCTCCTCTGTTGGTTCTTTCTGCACATCTTTTGCTTCTTTCTGTGCGTTTTTTCTTCTTTCTTCACATGTCCTACCTCTGTTGGCATAGTTAGAAACTAGCATTTAAAAAACCTTTGAAATTCACTTAAAAATCATAGGTTTCAGGCACGTTATAGTTAGAAATTAGCATTTAAAAAACCTTTGAAATTCACTGAAAAAACCATAGGTTTCAGGCACGTTATAGTTAGAAATTAGCATTTAAAAAACCTTTGAAATTCACTGAAAAAAACCATAGGTTTCAGGCACGTTATAGTTAGAAATTAGCATTTAAAAACCTTTGAAATTCACTGAAAAAACCATAGGTTTCAGACACATTATAGTTAGAAATTAGCATTTAAAAAACCTTTGAAATTCACTGAAAAACCATAGGTTTTAGGGACAGTTATAGTTAGTTGGACATTGCACTCGTACAAAACCCGTGAAATTCCCCTGTTATAGTTAGTTCAGCTAACTATAACTCGCGCCCCCGCAATGCACTGCTGATGACGTCACATATTACATCACTCATGACATGGTCAGTGACATCACTGATGACATCACTGATGACATCTCAAATGACATCACTGATGACATCATCCATGTGATAATTTCATGCATCTTCTCACACCCTAATATAACTTTTGATACACCCACTCTAAATTACAGACTGCCATTCTCAAAACCATAGACACTCCAACACCAAAAACTACATACCCACTCACTGATTCTTAGGTCTACACACACATCCACTCACTCACCTGTACAGTCACTCATACTTACAGTCACTCAGTACAGGACTATCATATGCACTCATACACCTATATAAACACTCACACACCGCCACTCATCCATAGAGGTACTCACACACCTAGTCAGTCATGCAAAAATTAATCACACACCCATTTACTCACCTATACAGTTATACACACACCAGCTCACTTACTCATACAAATACTAGCACATTCTTACGCTCTTATACAATAACTGATACAAGCACACACGCATCCATACAGCCACTCTCAGAATAACACACTCTCACTTATAGCCATTTAAATACTCTAACACACATATATACTGCCTTTTACATATGTAGTTACTCGCACATGTACCACTGAGATATACATTCACTCACTAACACACCCATACACACACTCACCCACCCAAGCAGTCCATCACAGATGCACTCTTGAAATCATGCACCCAGTGAATTACCCACTCACACATCTATGTATAGAGTCACACACACCCCACCCACACAAACACTCAGGCAGACATACAGATACTCAGAGAACCAATCAATAACCCATATAGACACTCATGTAGCTATTCGCAAATCCATGCATCCACTTACACACCAACAAACAGACGGATACAGACATTCACACAGTTTAGTCACTAACCCATGCATTCAGTAAGATACGTTTAATCACTCACTTGTAGAGTCAGTCACTCACGTACTAAATCATCCATTCAGACACTTATACACCCACTCATTCTTCAATACGCCTTTCCCTATATATATTAAACATATTTAAACTTTACAGAAACACAGTCACTGGATGATGTCATCAGTGATGTCATTTGAGATGTCATCAGTGATGTCATCAGTGATGTCACTGACCATGTCATGAGTGATGTAATATGTGACGTCATCAGCAGTGCATTGCGGGCGCGAGTTATAGTTAGCTGAACTAACTATAACAGGGGAATTTCACGGGTTTTGTACGAGTGCAATGTCCAACTAACTATAACTGTCCCTAAAACCTATGGTTTTTTCAGTGAATATATATATATATATATATATTATCAAACGCTGCTGTACACCGTTCATCCTTCCAGGTACAAAAAGCAGGCACGGACCACGTTTCAGTGCTCAATCAGTAGTGTATTCTTTAGTCGGCCATGACGCGTTTCAGTCCTTCCTGGACCTTGATCATATATATATATGTAAAATATATATAAAAAAGTGTCAAGTTAGGTTCTTTGTGTCATGGTTAGTTTGGGGGAGATCCGTGCACTGGGGACTGAGAAATTGGGGTGCAAAATAAGGATGAGTTTGTAATGTTAATTCCCATAGGAACCTTTAGCCACAGCTACAGCCCGAACCGCTGAACGGACTCAACAAATTTGGCAGGAAGGTAGATGTTGGTTCAAGGAAGTGCCTTTTGCTTATTTGGTGTAAATCCATTCAGTAGTTTTTGAGAAATGTAAGTTTAAAATTATAGTGATATCTCTGGTCATGAAGCCTTCGCAAAAAAAAATGAGCTCATGCAGGGAGATGCACTGCTCTGATTGGCTGCCAATACTTCAACCAGGAAGTGTTGGCAGCCATCTTGGGTCTCGGCTTCACTGAGTTCCCCCCCAAAAAGTGAAAATAATGAAAAGGGGGCAGGGTAGGAATTACCCTGACTCCCAAGCCATGGTCTTGGGGTCCCCTGAGACACCGCCATGGCACAAAGGCATTTGTTTTTTAAAATGTTTGCGGTGAAATTGTGATATTCGCAAATTTGTGGCAACATTTTCTTAAAAAGTGAGTGTTTGCTTTAAAATAACTCCCTGGGTGGGCCAGGCCCTTGGGGCATAAGGTAAATATAGGAGGGGGCACACGGAGCCCCCCCTAGTGCTATCAAAGCCCCTGGGACCGCCACCTCCGCAGGCACTTTTCATTATTAATGTGGGCCTGCCCGGAGCCCTTCGGACCATGGGGCCACACAGCCCCCTCCAGGAGCCCTACATGGCCCTGGGGACTGTCACACCCCAGGGTTGGCTCCAGCAATGTCCCAGGGTGCCCAACCTGGGACATTAAAGTTTGCTATGGCAAGGCGGGCCACCCTCCCATTTTTATTTTTTTGTAAAAGGGACAGTTCCCAGGGGATGGGGTCCTTGGGGCCCACAATGGTCCAGGGAAGGGGGGCACACGGCCCCCTTCCTAAAAAAGGGAAAAAAAGCCAGCAACTCGCCGGAGGCCCACCCCTTTTCTCCACTACTCTGAAAATGAACCTCCTAGCGCACTTCAGGTTGGGGGATGAAGTCCCCTTGACTGCTGAGGGTCCTTAGAGGCCAAGAATAGCTCCTGTTACCTCCAGTAAGCCCCACACAGTGGGATTTATGAGAGGTGGTCGGAGGGTCTCAGGACTAAAATGGACCTCATCCCAGAAGCAGTAGTGCGCCGGGAGCTGCATTTGCAGAGTAGTGGAGAAAAAGGATGTGGCCTCTGGCAACCTCTCAGCAATGCAGCTGTGTGGGTCTTACTGGAGGAAACAGGAGGGCTAGTTGGCCGCCAAGGACCCTCTGGAGCCAAGGGGACTTCATCCCCCAACTAGTAGTGCACTAGGGGGTCCGTTTGCAGAGTGGTGGGGAAAGGGGGCGTGGTCACTAAAAACCTCTCAGCAAACCCACTGTGTGGGACTTGCTGAAGGTAACAGGAGAACTTGTTGGCCCCCAAGGACCCTCTGGAGCCAAAGGGACTTCATCCCCAAACTAGTAGTATGCCTGGAGGCGCATTTGCAGAGTGGTGGAGAAAGGAAGTGTGGCCTCTGACAACTGTGGGACTTACTGGAGGTAACAGGAGGGGTAGTTGGCCCCCAAGGATGTCCTCACAGATGCACTCACTAACTCACACAGCCACTGATTCACCCACTCACTAATCCATGCAGGCAGTCACACACCCCCTCACCCCCTCACCCACCCAGACACTCATACAGGTACTCAGACAACCAATTAAATCACCCATACAGCCACTCACATACCCACTCACCAACCCATACAGCCACTTAGACACCAACTGACAGACCAATACAGACATTCGCACAACCTAGTCACTCACCCATACATTCACTGAGACACTTAATCACTCACTTCTACAGTCAATCACGCACCCACTGAATCATCCATACAGGCATTTATACACCCACTGATTCATCAATACACCTTGGTATATCTATTTAACACTCATAAACTTTTTAAAAACAGTCATAGTCACTGAATGATGTCATCAGTGATGTCATTTGAGATGTCATCAGTTATGTCATCAGTGATGTCAATCACCATGTCATGAGTGATATAATATGTGTGGTCATAAGCAGTGCATTGCGGGGGCGTGAGTTATAGTTAGTTCAGCTAACCATAACTGCTGAATTTCTCTGGTTTGGTACAAGTGAAATGTCAGCCTAACTATAAAGTACCTGTAACCTTTGTTTTTTTCAGTAACTTTTGGTTTTTTCAGTGAATATATATATATTCACTGAAAAAACCATAGGTTTTAGGGACAGTTATAGTTAGTTGGACATTGCACTCAGTACAAAACCCATGAAATTCCCCCGTTATAGTTAGTTCAGCTAACTATAACTCGCGCCCCGCAATGCACTGCTGATGACGTCACATATTACATCACTCATGACATGGTCAGTGACATCACTGATGACATCACTAATGACATCACTGATGACATCATCCAGTGACTGTGTGTTTCTGTAAAGTTTAAATATTTTTAATATATATAGGGAAAGGCGTATTGAAGAATGAGTGGGTGTATAAGTGTCTGTATGGATGATTTAGTAGGTGCATGACTAACTCTATAAGTGAGTGATTAAACGTATCTTACTGAATGCATGGGTTAGTGACTAAACTGGGTGAATGTCTGTATCCGTCTGTCTGTTGCTGTGTAAGTGGCTGCATGGGTTTGTGAATAGCTACATGAGTGTCTATATGAGTTATTGATTGGTTGTCTGAGTATCTGTATGGGTGCCTGAGTGTTTGTGTGGGTGGGGTGTGTGCGACTCTGTGCATAGATGTGTGAGTGGGTGATTCACTGGGTGGATGGTTTCAAGAGTGCATCTGTGATAGACTGTATGGGTGGGTAAGTGTGTGTAAGAGTGTGTTAGTGAGTGAATGTATGTCTCAGTGGTACATGTGTGAGTAACTACATATGTGAAAGGCAGTATATATGTGTGTTGGAGTATATAAATAGCTATAAGCGAGAGTGTGTGATTGTGAGAGTGACTGTATGGATGAGTGTGTGCTTGTATCAGTGATTGAATAAGAGCGTAAGAATGTGCTAGTATTTGTATGAGTAAGTGAGCTGGTGTGTGTATAACTGTTTAGGTGAGTAAATGGCAGTGTGTTTAATTATTTGCATGACTGACTAGGTGTGTGAGTACCTCTATGGAGGAGTGGCGGTGTTTGAGTGTCTATATCGGAGTATGAGTGCATATGATAGTCCTGTACTGAGTGACCGTAAGTATGAGTGACTGTACGGGTGAGTGAGTGGATGTGTGTGTAGACCTAAGAATCAGTGAGTGGGTATGTAGTTATTGGTGTTGGAGTGTCTATGGTTTTGCGAATGGCAGTCTGTAATTTAGAGTGGGTGTATCAAAGGTTATATTATGGTGTGAGGAGGTGCATCAGATTATCACGTGGATGATGTCATCAGTGATGTCATTTGAGATGTCATCAGTGATGTCATCAGTGATGTCACTGACCATGTCATGAGTGATGTAATATGTGACGTCATCAGCAGTGCATTGCGGGGGCGCGAATTATAGTTAGCTGAACTAACTATAACGGGGGAATTTCACGGGTTTTGTACGAGTGCAATGTCCAACTAACTATAACTGTCCCTAAAACCTATGGTTTTTTCAGTGAATTTGTAAGGTTTTTTAAATGCTAATTTCTAACTATAACGTGCCTGAAACCTATGGTTTTTTCAGTGAATTTCAAAGGTTTTTTAAATGCTAATTCCTAACTATAACATGTCTGAAACCTATGGTTTTTTTCAGTGAATTTCAAAGGTTTTGTAAATGACAAATTTTAAATGTATTAATTGTTATATTTATTATTTTGATACTGATTTACTACATTTTTTTAAACTATTTATTTTTAGATATTTTATTTTTAAAATTACATTGTAATTACATTATACATTACATTACAAAATATACTTTCTCAGAATGAATTACTTTAGTTTAAATACTTTGCAAATAGGCAATAGACTTTTAAGTACAGTAGTTACAGTTGTTGCAATGGGCAACACAATTTCAAACACAATGCAACATTGAGCTCAATGTGAATTTCTAGTTAAATGCAATTAGTTACTTTATGGATTACTTTTCTAACCACAGGACTGGATCCTAGATTCAGTCCTGGGACATCTCCTGTAAACAGTTGAGTAAAAGCGTTTTGGTTACAGTAGTGATTTTTAAGGAATATTATTGTATTTTAAAAGTTGACACTTCAAAACTTTTTCACATAGAATCACCAATGTTATCCTATGGGCGGAAATTCACTTAGCAGGTAAGTAGTGTTATCGTTACTTTTTCTTACTCAGTGGTGGATCCTGGATCCAGCACTGGTGCATCTCCTGTAAACAGTTGAAAGAATGCGTTTAAGTCATACAGGCGATTTTTAAGGAATATTTGTAGTTTGTGAAAATCGACACAAACTTTTCTGCTGAAAACCAGACAATGGATTCCTATGGAAGGAAATACAAGTTACTGGTAAGTATGGTTAGAATTACTTTTCAGGGTCAGTGCTGGGCTAAAAGATGCAGCACTGGGTTCTCTCCTGATAACAGGTGAGTAAATCGGAATTCGTAGTTTGGCTGATTTTAGAGGAATATTATAAAGTTCCAAAACTCCACACTTAGAAGATTTTCTAAGTGAAACCAGTCAATGTTAGCCTATGGAAGGAAATTCAAGTTACTGGTAAGTACGGTTAGAATTACTTTTCAGGATCTGCACTGGGCTCAAAGATGCAGCACTGAGGTCTCTCCTGATAACAGGTGAGTATATCGGAATTCGTAGTTCTGCTGATTTTAGAGGAATATTTGTATGTTTCAAAAATTGACACTTGGAAACTTTTTCAGCAAAAAGCAGGCAATGATATCCTATGGAAGGAAATTCAAGTTACTGGTAAGTACGGTTAAAATTACTTTTCAGGATCAGTACTGGGCTCAAAGATGCAGCACTGAGGTCTCTCCTGATAACAGGTGAGTAAATCGGAATTCGTAGTTCGGCTGATTTTAGAGGAATATTTGCACAATGGTGAAGGAAGGGGGTGGAGCCTGAGGTGACATGTCTGCAAACACGCCCTGTGGAGCGTTTTAAGTTGGAGAATTAATTCCTCCTCAATCCCGAGGGTCCCTAGGGGCCAACTAGCCCACCAGATACCTCCAGTATGCGCCAGAGAGCTGCGTTGCAGAGAGGTGTTCAGAGGCCATGCCCCTTTTTACAACACTCTGCAACACAGCTCTGTGGCGCTTACTGGAGGTACCTGGTGGGCTAGTTGGCCCCCAGGGACCCTCAGGATTGAAGGGGATTTAATTCCCCATCTTAAAACACGCCACGGGGCTTGTTTGCACACATGTCACCTGAAGCCCCGCCCCTCCCTTCACCACTGTGCAAACACGCCCCGTGGCGCGTTTTGAGTTGGGGATTAAGTCCCCTTGAATACTGAGGGTCCCTGGAGTCCAACTAGCCCACCATGTACCTCCAGAAAGTGCCACAGAGCTGCGTTGCAGAGAGGTGTAAAAGGGGCGTGGCCTCTATACACCTCTCTGCAACGCAGCCCCCTGGCGCATACTGGAGATTCCTGGTGGGCTAGTTGGCCCCCAGGGACCCCCAGTATTCAAGGGGAATTACTTCCCGTTCTTAAAACGCGCCAGGGGGCGCATTTGCAGACTGCTGCAGGGAGGGGGCGGGGCCTCCGGCACGATGCCGGTCTTTTTTTTTTTTCCTTTATTATTTTTTTGTATGGGAGGGGGGCTGCGTGGCCCCCCTTCCCTCAGCCACTTTTGGCCCCGGGGACCCCATCCCCCGGGGCCTGAGGATTTTCTTTTTTTTAAATAAAAAAAAAACGGGAAGGGGGCCGCGTGGCCCCCCTTCCCTGGGCCTCTATTGGCCCCGGGTACCCCATCCCCCGGGCATGCCCTCTTTTTTTAAAATTAAAATCTTTGGAGGGGGCTGCGTGGCCCCCTCCTCAGGCCATTTAAGGCCCCGGGGACCCCATCCCCGGGGCCGGACTTGCCCCTTTTTTGGGGGGAGGGGGCTGCGTGGCCCCCTCCCGGGCCACTAATGGCCCTGGGGACCCCATCCCCCGGGGCCTGGCCACACGTTGGAAACCGTGGGGGGGGTCCCCAATCCCCGCACGTTCCCGCCGGCTCCCCGCATCCTGCGGGAGCCGGCATTGCTTTTCCATAAGGGGAGCTGCTGACATGCAGCTCCCCTTATGGAAAAGCAATCTGCTTTGCTTCATTGAAGCGAGAGCAGGTTTCCCAAAGCAAGTTTGCAATGACAGGACGGGAGCCGCGAGGCACCCCGGGACACTGCAGGAGCTGGCCCTGGGGGGTGGCGGTCCCCAGGGCCACCACAGGCTCCAGGAGGGGGGCCGCGTGGCCCCCCTCCTTTCAATTGCACAGCCCCGGGGAGGTGGTGGTCCCCGGGGTGTGTGGGGGGGCTGGAGCCCCCCCCACACAGGTTATTAAAATTTTAAAAAAGAAGCCCCGGTGGGTGGCGGTCCCCGGGGCTGCGGGAGGGCGGAGAGCCCTCCCGCACCATTTTTTATTTAAAGCCCCAGGAGGTGGTGGTCCCCGGGGCTTGGGGGGCCTTAGAGGCCCCCCATAAACTATAAACCACCCCCCGCATGCCCCCGGGACTTGGCCCACCCGGGGGCAAAATAGCATCAAAGCGCGGGAGACCGCTTCGATTTCTTTTTTTTTACGGCGGGATCCGTGCACCCTAAGCGCATCCCACCGATTTTTTTTTTTTAAATGCTTTTTTCTGCCCAGGGGGTCCTTGTGGGACCCCCTGAGCAGACCTACGGGATCAGGGTGTTTCTACCCTGCCCCCTTTGTGCGTTTTGTGCACTTGTTTCTGTGCCTCGGTTCTACCGAGGCATAAAATGGCTGCCAACACTTCCTGATTTGGAGTGTTGACAGCCACTTGACAGCCAATTAGCATGTAGCTCGTGATCGGGAGGGTATGCGGACCCTACTCAGCCATAGATATATATGTGATTTTACTTGTGATTTTCTCAGGAACTACTGAACGGATTTACACCATTTAAGCAAAAGGCACGAGTCTGAACCAAGGGCTACCTCTTTGCCAAATTTGGTGTAATTCCATTCAGTAGCCGCGATAAACGGTTCCTATGGAAAAATAAATGGGAAAACACGTTTTGGGACACCCCTTTTTTCTCGGCCCCTGCTTGACGAATCACCCCGAGACTTTCAGGATAGGAGCAGACCGGAGCGCCCCAACAAGTTGGAAAATTTCGTGAAGATTCGTCAACCGACGCCAACGTTATTTCAAATATAATGTTGCGGATTTCCTATGGAAAATAGGTCCTGACTATAACTATCTACTGGCGACCGCCAGTAGATAATATATATATATATATATATATATATATATGCAAACGCACACACATATGTATGTACATACCAAGCTAGTTCCCAGATAACCCGGGACTACTTGGGGGAGGAGCGTGCTAGCTGGAGGAGCAGACCAGCAAGATTCAAAGAACTAAGGCATTCACACAGAGGAAAGTGAAAATGGTGTTTAATCACCATACCAAACATGTTTCGGCCAGCTGGTCCTTGCACACGCAAAATGCTCCTGGTGTGATGATTAAACACTGTGATTCTTGTTGTGCATGGAAAGTTTTGGGGGGATCCATCAAGCGGGTGCCAAGAAAAAGGGCAGGTAAAAAAAGTGCATTCCCCATGTTAATTACCATAGTACTTTTAGACACAACTACAGCCCAAACCGCTGAACAGAATTACACCAAATTTGGCAGAAAGCTAGATATTGGTCATGAGAATTCGGTGTAAATCTGTTCAGTAGTTGTGGAGTTATTAAAGTAAACTAAAATTTGTATATAGGGACGTGACGAATCTGTGAACCCTCCCGATCTCGTGCTGAGATCTGATTGGCAGTCATCTTGAGAGTAGGCTTGAGCCGAGTGCCACAAAAAAAAAATATGGACAGGTAGGAATACCCTGACATCCTAGACCTCTGGGGGGGTCCCAGAAGGGACCCGCCAGGGAAAAATAAATGTCTTGGCGATGGGAGCCCCACTGGAACCAAGGCTCCCATCGAAAAATTTAAAAAAAGAAGCTGAGGTCCTGTGCTTCTCTATCATTTAGCCCCCAGGTGGTCCAGGTCCCGGGGGCTTATGGCCATAAATGAAATGTAAGAAGGGGGCGCATGGGGTCCCCCTTCTTGTGCCCAGGGGAAAACACCTCCCAGGAGCCAATTTAAAGGCAATAGGGGCCCTTGTGGACCCCCCTGGCCCCTGGGGACCACCACCTCCCTGAGGCCAATTTGTATGCATTGTAGGGGCCTCATGGACCTGCCAGGCCCCTGGAACCACCACTACCCGGAGGCTAAATGCTGGGCCATGTCCACCACCTCTCCTTGGCTTATAGTGTGTTGCGGGGGGTGCACAGACTTCCCAGGTCCCGAGGACCACCACCTCCCTGGGGCTAATTCAGATTAAATGAGGGGCCTTTCAGACACCGTAACTGGGGACCACCACCTCCCCAGGGCTAATTCAAAAGAAATGGCGTTCTCATGGACCCGGCATGCCCCAGGGACCATCACCTCCCTGGGGCCAAATAGTTTTTTGAAAATGGAAGAGGAGCTGCGTGGCACCCCTCCTGGGCTGTTCTCAGCCCAGAGGACCACCACCTCCCCAGGGCAGGCCATACTGAATCAAAGGAGGGAGCTACATGGCCCCAATCCTGGAGCCAATAATGGCCCTGGGGCCACCAACGCCAGGGCCGGCTTCTGCTATGTCCCAGGATGCCCAACCCCAGGACATAGCTGTTTCTGTGGTTTGGCGGGAGCTTTAACTGCTCTCGCCAAGCCACACCAAACACTCCACTTTCAGCAAGCGAGAGCAGAGAAATGCTCTTGCTTTCTGGAAGCGGATCATTTGTCTATTTCCCTGCCTGCTGTCAAGTGAGCAAGGAAACAGAGGAATTGCTTTCACACCCAGGGAGCTGCATGAGCCGGCTGGGACCACAGTAACCTTGAGGCTCCCCCCCGCGTTCCCGGGGAAGAGCATAGAGCAGAAAGAGGCAAAATAAAGGTCAGAAATGAGCGTGCTGAGAATTGCTGGGACCTCATCAGATGCCCACCCCCTTTCTCATCCACTCTGCACAGGGGCCTCCTGGCACACTACTGATGGTGGAATGAAGTCCCCTTGGCTGCTGAGGGTCGTTGGAGGCCAAGAACCCCTATTATTGCCACAAGTAAGTCCCCCACAGCCGGATTGCTGAGACATCATAGAAGGCCATGCCTGAATACACATATATATGTGTGTTTATATAAATATGTAGTATTTATATATAGTTTTAAATAAATAGCGGAATATATTTAAATTACATTATCCATTATATTGATATTATATTAACATTTGTAACAGTTAATACTTTAAACTGTATATATACAGTACAAAACAATATTTTTGTATGCTTTTTGACTGTATTTATGTCCACAATATTTTTTCTTATATTTTAAAATTTCCTTTATCAGTGTAGTGTCACAATATTGTGGTAAACTGTTTTTGACACACTATTTTTTTCAACGATATTGTTTACCACAAGATTGTCTTTGATCCATGCTTACACCATGTTACTGGTTCGGAGTGTTTTAATGTGCATAGTTTGTCACATATTTTAAAGGAAAAAATGATTCTTCGCATTCCAAAGAGTTCCAGAAGGGGAAAGGTGTCCTGCACAAAAAATGTGGACTCAGAGCTCTATAGATGGCTTTGCACTCACTCTGAAATGTTTCCTCATCCGCCAGAGTGTGGGTATAGTTATGCCCCGAGGATCAAAATGAGACACTATGACCATTGATTGGCTGTCTTTCTATGAATACATTTAGGCCCTGATTATGAGTTTTTGGTGGAGGGGTGGCGCGGCGGTGCAAACCACAGTGCCACCGCTCCGCCATAGCTCATGCCGCCCAACCACCAGATTAAGACTTTTTCGTAGTCTGGAAGGCGGGTGGCGTGGCAGGTCCATGGTGGTGCCTCATTTAAAGACAGTTGCGCCATTAAAAAAGGCAACGCAATGGGACCACACTACAAGGTTCCTGCATAGCATGGACTCGAAAGTCCATGCGGTGCAGCAACCTATGTTCATGCACACAAGGGGGCACATGTTATGCCCCCCTGTGTGCAGCAACATATGTTTGAGGCACAGGGGGCACCTCTGCCAGGCAGCCCACCAAGCATATTGCGGCCTCTGACTACTGCCGCTACGCCAACGAATGATGGTTCCCTTGCGGCGCCGGCATTCCCAGGGCAGTCTGACTGCCCGAGTCGTAATCGGGCGGCTGGACCACTGGTGCGACGGTGGCTGGATCCACCAACGCCTCGCCACTAGAGTCTTCGAACCGCCAGACTGTTAATAGGGCCCCTACTGATTTATCCTGCTGCTGACATGATTTCTTTGGCTGTCTGTCTTTACTTCTATTAACAAAAGTTTATTCATCTTTGTGTCTTGCTGTTTATTCTCATCCACATATATACACATTCGCTTATTCCTTTATGTGCCTTTCTCATCATCTTTGTTTATGATTTTTAATCATAGTTTCTATTTCTGTGCTTGCTTGTCTCTGTTTATGTGTTTGCTTTTGGATCATTATATTTTCATGTGTTGTTTTTATGTTTATTTTCTAATTTCTGATCCTTTATGCTATATGCGTCTGCATTTATATCTTTGTTGGTCTGCTTTTGTCTGACTTAATTTCTGTCTTGTTTCGCCGAGAGCAAGAATGCATGCACAATTTACAAATCAATGTGTTCTGAGACATAGAAAAAATGACTGAATCGCACTTAGATACATTATTTTGAAACAATAGCTCAAGGAAATGCTGCTCTGAAAATCCGAATTAGCAGAGCGTTTCGGTATTAAAAACAGTGAAACTCCTAACCATACTGTGAACTTTCTTATACCAATGACAAGTGGCCACAAGCCGAAAAACAGAAACATATAACACAATAAAAAAAGATCAATACAATAAAAATGACAGGGAATCAGCTGGTTTCTGTGTCGAGGAGTTACATCTCACCACTAAACATCTGGAGGTGAACAATACATTGGAAACTTTATTAAATCTTTCTAGTTCAATGTTGTAATGTAGAGGTTGGCCCTGTAATATCACTGTTGGTTACATAGGGAACGTCTGGAATGAAAACTCATATACGATAAAGTCATTTTATATTATCCTTACCAGCTATTGTCTGCTCCGGTAACGAGCAGATATACTCACCGTTTTGCAAAATGTTCTCTAGATATTGATCTCTACACCTAAGTCTGAAAAAAATCAAAGGCCTATTAAGGAATGGGCGCAGCTATTGGTCGCCTTGTTGTGTTATAAGTAATGTATTTTATAGTTTGAATCATAATTCTATGCCCCTTAGGATTGTCTCTTCGTTTGTTTGCATCAGCCGAGAAAGGGTGATTTTTTGTGAAGGTGAACTCGGCAAAAGAAAGTTCTTATAAAAAAGATGCCACAATGTTTACCCTATGATCCAGGTGATGGCTTCATATACATTAGATTTCATCTGCCTGGTAATCTGCAGAGTCGATTTATGTACATGTGTAAATTGAAATTTATACAGCGGAAACTTAGGGGCATATTATCAAGCCTCTATCGCCACCACAACGTCACTTTTGTGACGTTGTGGTGGCGACTAGAGTCAGCGCCCTATTATCAAGGCAGCGTTAAGCCACTTAACGTGGCTTAAAGCCACGTTAAGAGGCTTAACGCTGCCTTGATAATAGGGCCCCTTTCACGCTAAACTTAGCCTGAAAGGGGGCGTGCAGTGGGTGTTGCGGTGGGCGTTCCACCACAACACCCATTGAAGTCGACGCTGCCACCTATTATCAAGTTTGGCGATAATAGGTGGCAGCGCCGAACTGAAGACCAGAAAAATCCTGGTCTTAAGGTGGCGAAACGAGGAGAAATGCTTTATTTCTCCTCGTTTTTGCTTTTTCCATGTGTGCTGCCTTGTGCAGCACACATGGAAAAAGCAAAATGCCATGGTTTGTTCATGTACAGGAAGGTGTCCCTTCCTGTACATGAACAAACCGTTTTTCAAAATGCCATTTTGTAACTTCCATGTGTGCTGCACGAAGCAGCACACATGAAAGTTACAAAATTGCATTTTAGGTTTGTTTATGTGCAGGAAGGAACTCCTTCCTACACATAAACAAACCTCCCTGCTCGCAGACACCCTTGCACTCTGGTGCAAGGGTGCCTGCGCTGGCGCTAAGTTGTGTAACTTAGCGCCATCGCAGGGGGAAACGCCAGGCTGCACCATATCCTTGTTAATATGGTGCAGCCTGGCGTTTCCGAAGTGCCGGAGAGAGGCGTTAAGCCAAGATGGCTAACGCCTCTCTCCGCCACTTCCTTGGTAATATGCCCCTTAGTTGGGGAGCAAGCGAGCCCTATCCACTGACATCCTTTTGGGGGGATGATAAGGTCCTTCAATCAGTAGAGTTGCAGATATACTACCAGAATATCAAGTTTTAAATATTGGGCTATCAAAATAGTGTAGCCAAAATATGAACTACCAAAATAATTTGGCGCCAAGTATAATTCGGTAAGTATGGATTTGCTATACTTAACTTCACTATATAACATTGACAACATATACATTTTTAGCTGCTTAGATCTGGAGCAGTACATCTATAGTAATCTATTTACTCCTACCTTAATAATGTTTTGGTAGCCGATGTTCCAGGGGCAATATTTTTGTAGAACTATATTTTGCTTGTCGAAATACTACGCAACAGAGATGTTGTTATTAATCTTTGCAGTATGTTCTCATCTTTTTGAATGCTTCACTTGGATTCTGGTGAAGTCTGCTAGTTTGCGTGGTCGAGGGGAGGGGCTGTGATGATGACACAGTTTATCCCTATTTTGTATGTGATGCAACATGTTTCAGAGACAATGGAAACTTTGATGGCAAGTCAGTGAGTATCTATCACAGTGAAAGAAATATGATTAAAAGCCTTCAGTTCTTTGATTAGAAAAGGAGCAGCTTGAAGGATGCCATTAAGTGGGGTCAGGATGGAATCAGCACCAATGCACATGGTAGAAAGCCATGGCTTATGAAGTGGTTTGGAAGTGTGCTTTGCATAGGGGCAAAAAAGGGAAAGAAATCTGTGAATTATGGTGGAATGGGCAGAATTTATTGTAAAGCTGAGTGATTTTGTATATATGGTAAACTGTGCAGTGAAACTATTCGATTTTGAGTTAAAGTATTAGTTCTGGATATTTGTGTGTTTAATGCTTTCAGCAAAAATGATGAATTCCTCCTCGTCAGGGATAAATTAATTTAGACAATTAACCACACTGGGGCAGATTTACAAGCCCCTTGCGCCAACTTTACGTCGCTATTGCGTTACTTCTGTGATGCAGCGGCATCGTAAACAATGCGCCACGATGTGACATATTTACAACGTGACGCATCTAGGGAGATGTGTCACGTTGTAAAGCCCTGCGCTACATTATACCTGCGTCAGGTATAATGTATGCAGGGTGGGCGTTCCGTCACAAGGAAGCCTCGTAAAAGTGACTCAGTGAAATCTACAAGATTTCACTGAGTGACTTTTACGACGCCACTGAGTCAAAACCTTCCGCCTGCTTGAAGCAGGCGTAAGGAGTGACGCAGCATGGTCGCAATAGGCATTCCTGACCATTGCTGGAGTTGCGTTGTGCTCACGACACGACTCCAGCAATGCGTTGCCTTTCCGACAGAAGATGCGTCACGCATCTGTCTGTCCTAGTGCCACAAGCGCCGCATTGTAAATGCGGCGCATCCATGATGACGCAAGGCTATTTTTCCATCACGCAAATGAACTGGCGCATCTCTGCAAATATGCAGAGATGTGCCAGTTCTTGTTAATCTGCCCCTATGTTTTTATGGTGGACAGACAATCTTTACGGCCATTTATGCCTATAACTTTGGAGGCTTTCTCTTACGATTGGCTGACCTTGGTGTATTAGAGAATCTTGACACCATGGTTTTCCTGGAGGACTCTGTAGTAATCAAGTCCACGCAGGTTGATGTAGTTCAAGATGATTTATTGTAGTTAGTTACAGTATATGTAGATCAGCCCCACCAGGAGCAGCCAGCATGCTGCTCAGCCCACTCTCAACTGTGACTTCTCCTCACAGGCTCCCAACATTCCTAAGCGCATCATCACTGCAACATTCCACTGGCTGAGTAGATAGTTATAATGGTATGACAATAAAATAGACAGGATACCAGGATACTACATATTCCCCTTTCTTATATAACAAAAGCAATTAAGATAGTAAACTGAAAAGGGAGAACCATAAATGAGGAAAGAAAAAGAAGAATACAGAAACAGTTTAAACGATGCAAAGAAGTGAACAACAAGGAGAGAACAGAAAGGTAGGTGGAGGTAGAAAAAGAGGAAGCAACAGATGAAAAAACAGATAAATATAACCCATCCTCCCTTCTATAAATAACAACAGAAAAGAGTAGGAAGACTCAGCGAAAGAAAACAACAAAGAAAAGACAAAACATGAAAGAACCAATGACTACCTTTCAGACACACCTACTGGCCAGGCAGGCAAGCGAGAAAGAAAGGCATAGCACAACACAACAAAACACTGGACTACAACCAGACACACACACAGTGGAGAAGGAAGAGTAACCTCAAGCGGAAGGAAGAACAAAAAAAACGCACTACGATAAAAGAAAGGCAGAAGACAAAGAAAGACTGACAACAAGGATAAAGTCCAGAATCCACAGATGACAAGAAGAAAAGTCGTCATGAGGAAAACTGAACACGCGAAAGAAACAGGGAAGATGAGAGGAAAATACAATAAGATCCCTCATCCAAATCCCATTATCATATTGACAAAGTAATTTAATATGAACATAACATTACGTTGCAAAATTGACAATGTAATATATAACAAAAATATTACTTTGAGAAAATAACACAAATGGGACTGAAACCCATGAAACACACCCTATGAAAGGGTAAAGATGTACCCAACGTATGTGAGAATGGGAGGACTAAAACCCATGACCAACCCCAACTACGAGGAAAAGGGGTCAGAAGCTATTATGAACGGGACTAAAACCCATGAAAAGATAGCCCTTGTAAAAACAACAGCATGTAGAGGTCACATGCTGTGCAGTGAAGTATTGGGACAAAAACCCATACAACACAAGTAAGAGAACATGGGACCGAAACCCCTGACCTACCCTAAGACAAAAGGGATGATAGATATAGTTAACTAACGCCAATGGGTGTGAACCCATAACCTGTCCCTAAAGATAGGGATGGTTAACTAATGCAAAAAGGACTAACACCTATGCATAGATCCCTTGAAAAAGAATGGGAACCATAAGTAAGCCAAGAAGGCAAATGTATTGCAAATGGGACGTACAGTAAAGACATGGGACTAAAACCCATTCGTAGCGTGACACGTACAATGAGGACATGGGACTGAAACCCATTCGTAGCGTGACACGTACAGTGAGGACATGGGACTAGAACCCATTGTAACGTGAAAAAAACAGAGAGGACATGGGACTGAAACCCATTCCTACCGTGAAAGGGAACAAACCCCTTAAGCCAACCCTCATGTAAGGGATAACTGTGAATGCCACCCACAAAAACACATGGCCACCCAAATGTATGAAAGCGTAAACTGTGGCATTACGAAACATGAACATTACATCCATAAGTATGCAAAAAACCACAAGATTTCACTGAGTGACTTTTACGACGCCACTGCGTCAAAACCTTCCGCCTGCTTGAAGCAGGTGTAAGGAGTGACGCAGCATGGTCGCAATAGGCATTCCTGACCATTGCTGGAGTTGCGCTGTGCTTACAACACGACTCCAGCAATGCGTTTCCTTTCCGACAGAAGATGCGTCACGCATCTGTCTGTCCTTGTGCCACGGTGCGCCGCATTGTAAATGCGGCGCATCCATGATGACGCAAGGCTATTTTTCCATCACGCAAATGAACTGGCGCATCTCTGCAAATATGCAGAGATGTGCCAGCTCTTGTAAATCTGCCCCTATGTTTTTATGGTGGACAGACAATCTTTACGGCCATTTATGCCTATAACTTTGGAGGCTTTCTCTTACGATTGGCTGACCTTGGTGTATTAGAGAATCTTGACACCATGGTTTTCCAGGAGGACTCACACCTGCTTTATGTAAAGATTCCAATTACCAGGAGGGCGATGGATACTTCTGTGACTCTTCAGGTAGTATTGGAGTTAATGTCAAGTGGAGGTGCATGTCGAGATCAATTGGGAATGGTTGGAAAAGTAGGACAAGAATCTACAAAGTATAATCGCAATCACTCCAGAACTTAACAAGAGGATATTGGGGAATGCTGCTGAGATGTAATGTTGAATGAGGCAGTAGTGGCCTCCACTGTATTTGTAGCACATTGTCCACCACTTGGATTGTAGTCAACACACGCAATAGCCTGCTATGCATCCTGAGTATTAGGTGCACAGACAACTCCATTTTCTAGTTGGATGGCTACTGTGTTTCTATGATAGTTTCTTAATAGCAGAAATATATATAATGGGGTTCTAGTGGGATAACTGATCTGGGCCAGGGTTTATTTTTTAGGGAGGACCTCTCCTGTTTTTGAGCAGCACCAATAAAATTCCTTCTACTAAGGTGCTAGTGATTAATTTCTAAAGGTCTCCTGTGATGGATTTCCATATGGTAGAGATGAGAACTTTGTAGGCTATTATTGTAAGGGTGAAGAGGATGGCTATAAGGTTTGCTAATGTCATCGAAAGGTGAACCATTTTGACATGTTGCATGATTGACTGGGTCACCTTCCTCAATGATGTTAGGATCCCAATTGAGTGAACAAGCTGCCCAGCACAACGGGAGAAAAATGCTCCAATTCTGTTACATCAAAACATTGAGACAGAAGACACAAATCCAACCAAGGTGACATATTTCATCATAGGGTCCAGTCCTCACCATGGAAGGACTCCTGTGTCCCAGCTGGCTCCAAAAGAGAGCATAGGTGTTTAGATGTGTTTACAGGTATCACCACTGCCTTGACAGTGCTGTGTTTCTCTTTCACTTGGGTGAGGGACACCCTTCTACCCTCTGAGAAGAGAAATCGGACAAAAAAGGTTTTAATTTTGACAAGGTATGAAAAACAGCAATTTTACTGGTTCACAGCTGGTGCAAAATTAAAAAAAAAAGGTTAACTGGGTCTCTTCATGTCATCTATGGTCGACATGCATCTGCTTATTGTGAAGCTCCTCTGGGATAAGGGCAGTTATCAAGGGTCTTTGATCCTGGATCAATCTCTAATTGATCCTGATTGAGTTTAGTGGAGAGTATGTAATGCAAGGGACACATATTATATACACCTATGTTCATCTCTTACATGTTTTAGGGACAATGTCCTGCAGAATCTGATTGGTGACCTGTAAGACTGTTTTTTAGTGTACAAAAATAGATTGCTGTTCAAGATTAACGGCAAAATATACCCAGAAGGGATTGGGGACACTATCATGATTTCACAAACACTGTGAATGTCCTAAAAATACATTGCGTATCATAATAGTTTAGTAATTAATTTAGTATACTAGATGCTGAAAATACTTATGTGTGAAAGGGAAAAAAATATAGACCCAAATACACCCCAATCGAAGTAGCACAGCACACAATGCAGGGAACCAATGCCCTCTAAATGTACAATCATTATTTCACTGATTTATCATGAATAGTGCAGAAGGGGTAGTTCCTTTTTTATTTTATTGGTCAAAAATATGCTAACCCGATCCCTTATGTTAATTCTACATTGTGGGATTGGTTATTCATGTTTTACCACAAGAAGTTTGAGTTTTTCCTATCACAAAATGTTGGGGAAGTCAGTAAGAAATATGCTGTTCTCCCAATTTGATCATTATTCACAGTCAAGACAATCAGGGCATTAGAAAATAACTCAGTCACTAACAATCTTATCTTTACTTCAACCTTTAGTACTCAAATCTCTGCTCCATGTGGATGAGAGTGAAAGACAATGCTGTTTTGTAATACTTGAGGCCCACGTTATGCCAACAAAAGAATAGGATCAAGAACTGTGGGTCTCTAACTTTATTTCAGTAGGAAAGATCACATCAATTTTCTATTGTACTCCTTTCCTGGCAAAGAACATTAATGTACAGGGAAACTCAACTCAGAGAAACTCTCCTCTGAGTAGTGAGTGGGGATGGAGTAAATTCTCTCTGTACTCGTCATATTGAGATAGCTAGTATGCCTTCTTCATTCTAGATAGTTTTCTGTCCAAATGTCATGGGCCTCCCAAGCGGGAGTAAGAGCTGTAATAAAGACCAGTTTGCCATTTTCAATGTATTTGATGGATACTTGTTAATTTCTGCTCCTTTCGCCAAATGTGTTGTTCAAGTACAATCCTTATAGGTGTACTTAAGGATCTGCAAGTGTTTAATTTGATAGCTTCTCCAAATCAATTATTGACATAATAATTAATTATGTGGCATGCTCATCATATTGTGAAGCTGTATTTGTATTATAATTTATTAAGTGCACTTGCACCCAAAGGTCTCTTATTGGTGTCCTGAAGAGCCATGAGTGCACCAATTGGGGAAAAGCCAAGTTTTGAGAGCTTTCCTAAATGCCATATGGTTGAATACAAGTTGTTTCTGTTTTGGAAGAGTGTTCCAGGATATTGCTGCTAACAAAGGCAAGGGCCGACCACCCAGAAGATCTTTATGATAGCGTGGAATATGCAGAGAAGAACAGGATCAGGCTTTTCTAGATGAAGCATATTTTAAGAATCGTTTATTGGGGAGAATTTCCATATGACATACAATGTTTATTGGAGACTATAGATGAAATGTGTTGTAGAACAGAAAGCCAATGTAAGTTCCTTAACATGTGCTTAGCATGATAGTACAATAGAGGCACTGACTATCAGGCAAACTGCCTAATTATGAACAGTACGGAGCTTAGCAAGAAGTCAATTTTTAATACCAAAGTAAAGGGTATTACAGTAGTATAGCCTGTAGCTTATGAAAGAGGCCATGCAAATCAACGTACTTTCGGCTGGCTGCAAAGGACGCATGTGGTAAAGAACTTGCATATTGAAATGCAAGCTGAGATAATTGAGGAAACTTGATTTTCCATCTGAAAAGAGCAACCTATTACGTGCCTAGGCTCTTGACATATTTAGCATGTTGTTGACAGTTCGAAATGCCGGAAAGAGAAGTGCCAGAGTTTGGGCTTACTTCTGTTTAATAGCAGTTTCATCTGATTGGCATTGAGCTATGTCCTGAGAAGAAGCAGTCTCTCAGTAGAGAGACATCATTGGATGAATTCGACAGTCTATAAAATAATGCATATGTGCAGACTTTAAACCAAAAAGAATAGATGATGACCATCAGAGGCTTTATGCACAAATTAAACAAGTAAGTGGATTGGATGTACCCTTGTGGGACACCATGTGGTACAGCAGTAGTGGCAGAACAATTTTAGTCCAAGATCAATTGTAAAAAAGGAAGTGAAACAGTCCAAATCTTGTCTCTTATGCCAGTGATGGAAGCTGACTTAAGAGGAACACAGCATGAAATGCTGCCAACAGATCCAAAAGGAGCAGTAGATTGGGTCCACGCTTGTCAACATCCTGGTGAAGATCGTTTACTACTGCCAACATAGTAAATCAGTGTGGCTATGAGAACAAACATCAGATCAGGTATTGTCCTAAACGAGTGGTTCCCGCGCTGTACAAGATGGCGGTGGAAGATTGAGCTCTGTTCCAGCACAGAGCTACTTTCACTTTTATCAGCCATTTCTTGAGCGCAACATTATGTCGGCATTTCTTTGGAGGCTCCTCTTTGTCCCCGCAGAATTTTGAGGCATTTTAAAACTGTATTGGTGTATTATTTTAGTCCTAGTGCCGCAGTGGTGAATCACTTTCAGATGCAAGCATTAGCCATCTTTTCAGCGTGCCGCTTGCATTCTCTACACCGGACTGCCTCCTGTTGCTGAATTTCAACAGATGCTCATGCTGTCTAGTAAGAATTTGCAACTACTTCAGCTTTCTATTTCTTTAAATACTTCATGAGGGCTGCTTCCAAATATGACTTCTTTACTATTGTGACTTAATATTTTAAATTAGCAGCCACCATTCTGTTTGCACATCACTCAGTCATTACAGCTCTCTCCTCAATATGTCATCTCTGTTTTAAGCATGCCACCAGTAGTCCATTATTTCCAATGGTGCTCTACTCATTCAATATTATAATGGAGTGACTCTTTTTCTGCTGCAATCTTCCTCTTTCTTCTTCTTGTGGCTGCTTCACCCATTTTTCCCAGATTTTATACTTTTAATGTTGATTTGAATATCTCCAAGTGCCTTCTTAGTTCCTGTGGCAAATTGTCTCAACTGAACCTTGATTCATCAATACTTACTTATGTTTTGGAAGTCTTGCACTTCATTTTGCTATACCAACATACTTTGCCATTCTATCAGTATTGGGTATGGGCAGGCTCAGACCACTCCAAAATATTTCATATCATCCTATGCATTACGCTAAAATGGCCAATGAACTTCTAGTGTCTTCAAAACCCTCCTCCTCTGGCACAAACCCCAAAAGGGCAAAGAATTATCCTCCATCACCCAATCTGTCATCTTAGTACTCTGTTTTAGATAAATTGTACAAAGGACACGACAGCCGGACCCCAAATGGGGATTCCGGTGCCCACGTTGGGGTTGATGGACCCCACATCACATCTTTTTTTAATACTTTGGAACTTCTTGGAGTAAACAAGTTTATTACTTCCATTTCATCTTCTGTCCGCACATATGACATCACTGATCCAGCTGATTGGTTTCTATATGCTTTAGGATACGGCTCAGACAATGCACCAGGAATTTAGGTTGATCTGTATTTTGGATAAGTGAACCTATAGGACTGCAGCAATGGTATCTTTGGGATTTTTGCCCTGAAGATGTCCTTTGTTTAGGACAAAATGCGTTGGCTGTTTTGGCTGTTTTTATGCTGTACATACTGGTTACATACAAGCACCAACAGAATAAAAGAAGAATTATACGCACTTTTTGAAAAATCACTTTGGACTATTTGGTTATTTGTAAATTAAATGATTGAATCAACATATGGTGCACCTTTGTATTTAATTTCACCCTGTTTTAGATACTATACTTGATGAGGTGAGGGGTCTGAAACCTTTCATGAGTGCCACTAATGAAAAGCTGCAACAAATTAAAGATCGATGGATTGCTATGGAAAGTAAGATGTTTGCTATGGAACAGCATATAAGTGATCTCCAAGATGTTGCCGCTGGGATTCCTTTGCTGGATCAGGAAATCAAAAACGTAAGCTACCACCAAAGACCTAGAAAACAGAAGCAGGCATAATAAACTTTTTTTATATGGACTGCAAGTGAATTTGGAGTCCTTATCTTCTTGATGAAAATCTTGTCTGAGCTTCTGGATGTTCAGCATGCCCCACCTCTGAACCTATAGCGAGCAAATTGCCTTGGTCAGCTTTAACCCCATTCTACTATACCTAGAGGCATCATAATGTTATTTTGGGAATTCACTGATCTGATGCATGTTTTGAGGGCAGTTAAAGAAAAATGACACCTTGTCTGGTCCGGCCATACTATTTTCATATCTCAAGACTTTTTCAATGCCAAAAATGCCAGACGGAAAAGATTTCTTGCCCTTCGCCTTCAAATGAGACAGTTGAACATTCACTATGACATCTTACATCCTTGTTTGTGTGAAATTACTTATGAAAACACCACACAATCTTTTGATGACCCTGTCAAGCTAAAATTGATTATTCAAAACATCGTATCTCATTCTATGGATACTACTCTTCAGCACTCTTCAATAAGTTTATTTATTCCTATGTCTATTCTATTCTCTATCTTTCCATTTAATTAATCTCTTTGTCTGTCTTTTATATATTCAATTTTTTTTATCTCTCTGCTGCTATTCTTGTTCATAGTGCTGTCATGCACCATGCTCATTCTTCATGCTCTTCATTTCAGATCTGGATTTCTTTCCTTGATCTGTTTCTTCATCTTATTATTCCTTTCTTATCTCTCTTCCTTACTCTCTTGTTCCTTTTCTTGTTTTTAAGTGAGTGCTTTTTAATCTTATATTGATATTGTGTCTTTATTGATTACATGTTTTACTGTTGTTAATAAATTGTGTCATTTTTGTTTATGCAGCTTGTAACCCATGTTCCTGTCTCCCTCCTCACGATCCCCAATATGTTTGAACGTTGTCTCATGGAATGTTCGTAGTCTGGGACATCCTGTCAAAAGGCAAAAGGTACTTTCTCATTTGTCTAAATTTAATTCACATGTTAGTTTTTTACAGGACACTCTTTGTAATGATATTGAATCACTTAAGTTAAAACGTCAATGGGTTGGCCATCAACTCACCAGCCTTTAACTGTAAAGGTTGTGTTGCTATCCTTTTTCATAAAACATTACATCCACAACCTGCATCGACTCAATGTGACACTAATGCACGATGGGTACTGGTTACGGTTGTTATCCATAGTACACAGATCTCCCTATTTAATATTTATGGTCCGGTTAAACCTGATCCTGATTTTTGTAACAGCATTAAAATAAAATTGGCTTCTATTGATAATCCTAAAATTATTGTGGAAGGAGATTTTAATCAATAGTTAGCCCCCTATACTGATAGAAAATCTAAATGTAAATGTAATCCTGATAAATCCCATAAGTAATTTCAATCCTCCATTGGCACTCGTCCATTATGTGACGTTTGGAAAACTTATAATCCTGATATTTGCGAATCTCCATTTTTTCCAATGTGCATCATACCAGCTCTAGAATAAAATATATCTTGGTTACTAAGCCCTTACAGCCCTCCATTCCGTCCTCAGAAATGGGCTCCATTTTTATTTCAGACAATGCTTCTGTTTTATCTTTTTGTTTTTCTCTCACCAACTCTAAAGCTGGCCATTGGAAATGTAGTAATTTTCTTCTATCTGATAATACTTTTATTACAGAAGCCACTGCATTTGTCAATGATTTTTTAAAATTTAACCAATATCTTGAAACATCCATTTCTAACCATTGGATGCTTTCAAGGCCTCTTTTCGAGCCTTTACTATAGCTTATTCAGCTAAACAGAAAAAATCAAATGCCCAATACATTGCCTTATTACAGCAAATCAAAACATTGGAACACACTTCTTATACCTCTAAATCTTCTTCAGTCTTACGTGAATTGATTAAAGCCATGGAGGTCAAAATAAACCGAGCAAAATGTTGACTAATTATATAAAAATTAAATCTTACTGTAAAAATATTGGACCTATTTGAAATGAACTTAAAAACAAAATTGCATCTTCAGATGCTGATATTTCTAATATCTTCCAAAAATACTATAAATCATTATATTCAGACAGCACCAACTCTTTAGAATACGATATGCATGCTTTTTTTGATGGTATTCCTAAGCCCCTTTCCATTTCTGATAAATTTAAATTATTAGAAGATGACATAACTCTTCAGGAGATTATAGATGCCATTAAGGAGGTCATTACGATGTTGGGCGGAAGCATCAGTCATGGGACCGTCCGACACCCAGTCGGCTCTCCCGACCGCATCATTAGAATGCGACCGAACATTGTTCGGTCGCATTCCTACATTTTACTAAACCAACTGTAATGCATGCTCCCATAGTGAAATTGGAGGTGCGGTTCATCCCTGCACCCCGTGGCAGGCACCTCAGGGTGCCTGGCACAAGGTGCAGGGATCAGCAGAGGGGCACCATAGGTGTCTCCTCGGCCTACAGCGGAGGCCGTGCACCAAAGGGGGCCCTGCTGGTGGCCCCCAAAGACGCTTTCCAACATGGTTTCCATGTCGGGGAGACTGGCATGGAAACCATATCGGGAACTGTCATCGTAATCTCAAGGGCGGAAAGAGCCACCCTTGAGATTACAGGCCTCAATACGACCAGCGGACAGGCTCTCTGAGCCTGTCGGCAGCCAGCTGGAATAACCGTCCGGTTTCCTTTCCAACCACCTTCATCGTAATGAGGCCGTCTGAAAGGAAACCGAACAGCCTATTACGATGCAGCTGTAAAGGCTAAGGGGCTGATTACGATGGCGGGCGGAGGCACATCCGCGGTGCTGGCGGAAAATGCCCTTTTCCGCACTCCAGCAGCGGTCCTCCCGTCTGCCATATTACGATGGGCAAACATAGCCCATTTTCCGTCCGCTGCGGAGCCAGGTGAACCGCCAGAAGTTTGCGCCCCCCACCGCGGTGGAGGGAGCCAATAGAGACTTACCGCCGTACGGAATGATGTCCCATCCGCCGTACAAATTACGATGCCACAATCAGCCCATCACACCGCAGCGGAGAATCCACCCACCCAAAGACGGCGGAAGCACGACAGCGGAGAGCAAAACCAGACTCCCGGTCCCCTCCACCCGGTCCTGAGCGCAATGGATCCAGCTCTACAAGCCTTGCCGTTCCTGTACCTCCTCCACGACCAGCAAATGAGACACCGTCCCGGACAACGCCGCAGGTACGCAAATTCACAACTTCGCACACAACCACAACACACAACTCCTGTGCTGACACACAGTTCCTGTCCACATCAGACACTCTGGTGGGGACAGGAACATAACTCCCAGTGTACCCACACATGTCCCACCTGTCAGAAACTCACCCCTCCACATCCGGGTCACACAGCCACTGCAAAATCACTGCAATGTCCCCGTCATGTCACCGCAGCGGTGAAGACGCGGGAAAACATGCGTACAATGTAGTAGGCAGGGCCTGGGCCAGGCATGGGCAGTCCGCCCAGATTCACAGGGCTCCACCTTCACCCTTCCCAAACTACGCTTCCCACACCCATTTGGGCACATGCTGTGTGCTCCTCTTGTCCCCCCCTCCCCAATTAATCTGCCAGGTATAGCCAGACCTCGCACCGCACACATCAAAGGACAAGGGAAATTGACTTGGAAGGTGGGGGTGAATAGGAACACCCTGCACAGAAGCTCAGGGGCTGGACAACCCTCCTCCTCACACCTACCTTCCACACATGTGAAGCAAACTGAGTATATTTACCAAATGAAGACTCACACTGCATATGAACATCCACTCAACTGTACACACTGCCTGTCAAAAAAAAAATCAGAAACACCCAACACTGACACCCAGCCACATACCCATACCATAGGTCACCAGCAATGGAGGACAAGAAATGGGCCAGCCAAAAGTGAAGTGGACAGTGTTGGAAAATCATGCAGCAAGCCACATAGCATCTGTACATCACATGCAAGAGAAGGAACATATCACACCACCCTTAGGCCATGACATCAGACATGGGTGGCACAGTGAGTGAAATTAAACCAAAGTTACCTCTGTGCAACAACTCAGGGAGACATCAAGGCAAGCCATGCATAGGCACAGGAATGATAGGAAGTGTCTGAAGTCATACAGTGACTAGCCACACATCTGTGTCAACTTACTTGACATGTGTATGTCATCAGCACAACACACATGGCTCATTGTCACACTCCCTGACTGTAAAACACAAGTAGGAACTTCACAGATACCCCTCTTCTACCCACCTCACACCTGCAGCACTCAACACCTGTGAGAAACACACATAATGGTCAAAATGATGTCCTGTGACTTCAATGACAACCAATCACACTCACTGTGGTGCATCCACAAACATCACACTCACACTCAGGGATGGCTGAACCAATGCTGACACAAAAACAATAGCCAAACACAAAGCTCACAAACAACATCCACAGAAGTCCAACAAGCACAGACATGTGCAACCAAACAGTGGAAAGGCAATGTGACCCTAGACAGAACAGGAGTACACAACATTGTCACTCAGGACCAATGCACAGACACAATACCCCAACACAAACAAGAATTGCATCATCAAAAACAAGCATGAACACAAACTGGGATCAATGGGACAATCGGCTAACACAGACAGAGACACCAGACCACTCATCAAGTGAACATGGTGGCATAGTGTACCACAAGCATGCACATGCACAATCCTGACAAGTGACAGTTCACAAATAGGAGGACAAACCACCAATATGCACTCAAAACAAGCTCAGGAACAAGAAGCCACCTTGCTGCATGTGACAGACACACGAGTAATGCACACTACACTTGCAGCACACATCTGAATGTATCACACAGCAACAACAACTCACACACAATGTCATGCGAAGAGAAAATCACACACACATGGCATCTGCCAGTAGAAAGAGCCAACAAAGGCCAAACACTGCATACATCCACAACAAAAACACAACAGATGCACATACCAATCCATTACATTGCAAACTCAGCTGGACATCTGGGGGATGCACACCAGGCAAGTACAAGGCAACATACACCCACAACACTGCATGCACACCAAGCAGTGTGTGCACAACAACCAAACCAGTAGCACACATATCAGAGTGCCACACCATGAACTCCCACAACACAAATCATCACAGCACACAGAGAACATCACACTCAGGAAGGGTAGCAGTACCTCAGCAAACACACATACAGCTTACCCATCACCCACAGATGCACAACTCAGGGAAACCCTGATGCAAACAACATGACTAGAGGACTGTGCTGATCAAACATATGCACTGCACATGAGCAACCATGACTGCAAACCAGTAGAATAAAATAACAGATAACTAATTGGGAAACTGTCCTGAGTGGCACATTGGTCCTGTACACAGATCAGCCTCACACAGTACAGTGTCACACTATGAAGTGGTGGGGAGGCTCACACACTGGCAAGACATGGGTTGGAAGACATGAGATTGAAGTGGTGTCTACTTCAGTAGTGGACAGGTGAGGAGTGTACAGTACACAAACACATACATGAGTCACTCACAATGTGTAGGCATCAGAAGCACATATAGGGGATGGCATGACTCCACATACCACATACCATACTGGAGTCAACAATGGGTCAAGTGACAGCAATGCATGAGTAAAGCTCACAAAAAATGTCAGTGTGGCTGAACAGGTTTGCACAGTGAGCACAAACAGTAACAAGACACATGGCTGATAAACAATACACAACACAGACTTGGCAGTCACACACTCTGCATACTCACAACTGGCAGCAACAACAAGTAGGTTTCCCCCAGGAGTGCAAGGACACACCAACACACTGCACAGTGCCAAACCTACAACTCCTACATGTGCCCACAACCTGAAGCACATGGCAGAGAATTGAAACAAACAGGCACTCATTACCTGGATCAGACATGTGTGCAGTTGGCATTGCAGGGGCACATACACATCAACACCACTGACAATGACAGCCCATTCACATTGTATGACCAATCAAGTTCACATATCCAAATTTACCCATGTGACTAGGAAGACAGGACTACGCAAGATGACCACACATCAACACTGCTGTTCACACATCAAGAAAGTTCACACAGATATGATGGACCCTGGCCAGCCCGCAAGTAATCCTGTGGATAGAATTCACCTCTGTTCTGGTATTGCATCCTAACATGACATGTGTACAATTTAGCAAACCTGACCATAGAATGATTAGTATAAGAGTAGATCATCACAAACAACCATCCTTGCACCCTCAAGCCTCAGAGTCAATAAGAACTAAAGTGCCTGTCACCTCTGGCAAACTCTGAAAACAGTAAAACAAGCAATTGGCAATGTTAAAGTGGCATACAGAGCATGTGTCACATTAAACCATACCCATACATAAAACCTTTTATTTAGCAAGGACATAGACAAAGCAGACAACAGGAGTAACTGTCTTTATTACATATTACCCAGATAGGTATCAATAGTACAAAACAGTAAGGCCATTGGCTAGTCCATGGTTCAAAGTATGTACATGTGTGCATGAGAAACTGCACAGGGAATGGGCATCCAAAGTGACAAACAGTAAGGCCATTGGCCAGTCCATGCCTCTAAGTAGGCACATGTGTGCATGGGAAACTGCACAGGGAATGGGCATCCAAAGTGACAAACAGCAAGGCCATTGGCCAGTACAAATCTAAAGTAGGCACATGTGTGCATGGGAATCTGCACAGGGAATGGGCATCCACAGTGACAAACAGCAAGGCCATTGGCCAGTCCATGGCTCTAAGTAGGCACATGTGTGCATGGGAAACTGCACAGGGAATGGGCATCCAAAGTGACAAACAGCAAGGCCATTGGCCAGTGCAAATCTAAAGTAGGCACATGTGTGCATGGGAAACTGCACAGGGAATGGGCATCCAAAGTGACAAACATCAAGGCCATTGGCCAATCCATGGCTCTAAGTAGGCACATGTGTGCATGAGAACCTGCACAGGGAATGGGCATCCAAAGTGACAAACAGCAAGGCCATTGGCCAGTCCATGGCTCTAAGTAGGCACATGTGTGCATGAGAACCTGCACAGGGAATGGGCATCCAAAGTGACAAACAGCAAGGCCATTGGCCAGTCCAAGGCTCTAAGAAGGCACATGTGTGCATGAGAACCTGCACAGGGAATGGGCATCCAAAGTGACAAACAGCAAGGCCATTGGCCAGTCCATGGCTCTAAGTAGGCACATGTGTGCATGGGAAACTGCACAGGGAATGGGAATCCAAAGTGACAAACAGCAAGGCCATTGGCCAGTACAAATCTAAAGTAGGCACATGTGTGCATGGGAATCTGCACAGGGAATGGGCATCCACAGTGACAAACAGCAAGGCCATTGGCCAGTCCATGGCTCTAAGTAGGCACATGTGTTCATGGGAAACTGCACAGGGAATGGGCATCCAAAGTGACAAACAGCAAGGCCATTGGCCAGTACAAATCTAAAGTAGGCACATGTGTGCATGGGAAACTGCACAGGGAATGAGCATCCACAGTGACAAACAGCAAGGCCAGTGGCCAGTCCATAGTTCAAAGTATGTACTTGTGTGCATGAGAACCTGCACAGGGAATGGGCATCCAAAGTGACAAACAGCAAGGCCAGTGGCCAGTCCATAGTTCAAAGTATGTACATGTGTGCATGAGCACCTGCACAGGGAATGGGTAACACCGTACACTGCCATGGGACTCACCACAGCTCGGGGGACACAAATGGGCAGTCCAGGCACTACTGTGGGAGAGATGGGTTTGGGAGGGGGACTTTGCCTCAGACCTGACTGTCAGTTGAACTGGGAGGTGGCTGATTATCGGGGCCAGTTGGAGGACTGGACCTGGGAGAGAGAGGAGCAGCTGAGGTAGAGGCATCAGTGACTTTGTGAGCCGGAGGGCTGCTTGGACCGGGTGGCATGGTGGCACGGGGAGGCAGAGACATGCTACTGTGAGACACAGTGTGTGAGGGAGAATGTGGAGGGCTGCCTTTCCACTTCTTGGGGATTCGATAGGTAAGAATTGTCTTGGTAGGAGTAGGAAGTGGGGCGGGCACAACAGACTCACTCCCCACCAAAGGTGCATCACGTGCAGGTGGCTCTCCCTGTGGAGATTTGCTGGATTTGGTGTTATGCTTGGGCTGGCCTTGCCTTTTCCCCTCCATCTCCTGTTGACCAGGTGAACCTCCAACATTGCTCTCCTGTCCCAGCTTCACAGGGGTGTGGGTGGGAGTTGAGGTTGTGGGTGAATCTGCCTTTGAGATCTGTTTCTGCGGACTCTTTGCAGGCACCAGCTTCACAGCAGGCAGGGCAACTGTGTATTTGTCTTTGGGAGTAGGTTTGGGGACGGGAGTGTCGTTGGATGGGTCTGATTTGGATGCATGTGAGCCTGAGGCCTGCTTCTTGGCTTGATGGCCCGGAGTGTCACCTGAAGGGCTTTTGCCTTTGCGCTCCTGTGTGCCTGGTTTTTGTTTTGGGGATGGTGTCTGTGCTCTGGGCCACTTGGAGTGCTGCTGTTGTGTGCTGCATGTTGAGTACTTGGTGAGTACTTGGAGCCTGAGGGCTGTGGTGTGTGGTCACTCTCGTCAGATGTTGCCACTGGCAGGGTGGTTGCTGAAGGGACTGGAGCTGGACTCTGAGCCTGTGACAACTGAATGGCTGCCATCACTGTGGAGGACAAAGACTGGACAGTTCTGTGTAGCCCACCCACGTCAGAATAAATCCCCTCCATGAAGACAACTACCTGTGCAAACTTCTTGTCATGATCCTGGAATGCATTCAGGAGAGTAGTCTGACCCACACACAGCTGGTGCAAAAGGTCCACCGCTTCAACACTGAGGGCAGCAGGGGAGACAGGGGCAGCGGTGCCTGGGGCGAAGGACACTCTCCTTCTCACTGCTGCGGGCACGGGCAGCACTAGTGGTACTAGCCGGGAGGGTGGGCACTGGACGATGTGTGGTGGAATAAGAGGCTGACTTCCCACTCCCTGTGTCCGCCAACATCGAGGAGTCACCGCTGGAGTCAGATGATGTTGAGGTTGGTGTTTCTGGCCGTGAATCTTCAAGGGCACTCCTGTTCCTCTCTGAGGCACTGGTCAGTGTGCTCATGTGTAGCAGTCATGCTAGATGCCTCACCACTGGTGCCTGTCCCCTGTCCTTCTGTGCCCTCGGTAAATGCTGCAAAAGACAGAGACGTAGGTTCAGTATGGTGCCATACTCACAAACATCACATGCAAGCCAAGCACAAAACTAGAACATGATACCCCCATGTTGCACACCACCCTGTACAGTCTGCAGGTGCAACCTTAATGCAAAACTCAGAAGATGCATGGAAGCATGCATAGTTGGCATCAATGACCCAGGTGACGTTCACACAGCCAAATAGCTTCCCGTGCCTCCTGGTAACCTGACATACTGATTACTGTAAGCACACCTACGTGTCTGTAGGTGAGATAGATGTACATATCAACATGTTGTCACAGTCACATACGGAGTCACTTTAAGGGGCCAACACAGATACTGACTCAAGAATATCCTCATACTATGGCCATGAGCAACAGATGTCCACCATGTTGTGCCTTGAAGAACAATGACTGTTGCACATTGGTGTCAGATGTGTAGTCCTCACAATTTCGAAGTCAGGCACTGCACAGATCGAAGAAAGCACACTAAGATGAGGCACACTGCTGTACACTTCCCGGTGATGTCTATGACACCCATAATGCAGCAGATGTCAGAAGGCCACATCTCATCTTGCAATGACAAGGGGCAATATCCAAAACACATGAGAAAGTCCACGTAGCAAAAATGCATGACAGCTGCACTCAACACAGAGGCTACTTACAAGCCATTGCATCACACTAGAAACATCACAGAGCTCCGCACTGGCTCAGGGTTGGGATACATGCAGTCACTCACACCCAAAGTCACCCTTCGCAGAATACTCACCCCCAACTTGCTGCTGATGGGCCCTCAAACGTCCATCCAGCTCTGGCTGTGTCACTGCCAAGATGCGGGCCATCAGTGGTGTCATGCTCCTGCGCGCCAACCTGCCAGTCTGAGGGAGCAGCCCCAGCGTCATCTCTGCCACGTTTTTGCTCAGCCGGCAGATGTCATCCCACCTCTTGTGACAGTGTGTGTGCTGTCGGTTGGAGACACCCAGAGCACGCACCTTGTGTGCAATGGCCCTCCATAAGGCCTTACGCTGGCGGACTTTAAGCTGCAGGCATGGGAGACAAGAAGAGGAAGTTTCAGTGTCACTGGGTTATGTAGCAGGAGCATGCACAAACTTAGCAGAGCTATACAGATGTGTTCAGATCACTGTGTCATGGAGGTCACATTTAGGGACATGATCTTACATTCTCACACCCTTCTCATTAGGTCTGTCTTGTGCAATCCACAGGCCTAAGACAGAACATTGATGAATGGGGTGGCAGACACACATATGTCTCACTCTGTCCATTTACTGATGTGTACCAGGCAAATTGGGCAGTACTGTGCAGGCCAGGGGGACTCACACTGAGGTTATACGTGGGCCATCAGAACATTCACATGCATGTACAATATGAGAGGGCAAACAGTGCCTACACATGCGAGTCAGTACACATAATGAAAACAAGGGAACGAGGATGTTTCAGGAGTACATTAATATGATGTGTCATAGGTACATTTCCACCAAGAGTGTCACCCTCAGGCATTTCAATCTTGTGCATGATGCTGATATATCCATGGTGGCAATATTAAAAATGGGCACACATCCTTCAGTACCCTCTGGACGAAACACATTTGTAATGTCACAAATGAACATGTGAAAATCTCATGGACTCTGACATCCATTAGCACAAGAAATGTCTGTTCTGACTTGCACTTTCCAAACCAGCAGTGTGACTGTATGGCTGCAAAAAAACTGCATGTCCCTCCCATCCTGAAATGCAGCCATGGATCTGTGGAAAATAGGCTACAAAATACATTGACATAAAGTCAGCATGCATGGCAGTGTATCACACAAACTTGCACTCACAGGCACATACTTCAGCAGATGAACTTGATGTGTGCACTCTTTGCACTCGCCAACTTTCAGTTTGAAACACTTACCATTACATCATGAGCACCATGTAGCCTCCCATACTGTGAAAGCACCTCGTCCACCAGGACCTCCAGCTCCTCTGTGGTGAAGGGACGGGCTCTGATGTTCTCAGTTCTCGCCATCCCTCGGTCCAGGAGACAGGAACAGCAGCAGTTGGGGATGAAGAATGGCAGGCAGCAGTGTCTGGATGCAGTGGAAATGTGTGGCTCTCTCACAGACATATATAGCCCCCTGGGGTTGTTTCAGTGGTAGTCAGATGCTGCAATTGGTGTTCCAGATCAGCTTTTTCCAAATGTAACCAATGACCGGCCCGCGGTAGCGGAGCATGCCTACCGTGATTTTCGAAATTGTATTTCACTACCGCGAATGCGGTTCCCATTGGCTGAGTGGGCATGGGCATTGGCGGTGTCATACCGTGGGGCCCAGGCGGTCGCTACCGCAATCGTGCATCTTTCAATTGCATCCAATGACCGGCCCCGCGGTAGCGGAGCACACCTACGCGATTTTCGAAATTGTATTTCACTACCGCGAATGCGGTTCCCATTGGCTGAGTGGGCATGGGCATTGGTGGTGTCACACCGCGGGGCCCAGGCGGTCGCTACCGCAATCGTGCATCTTTCAATTGCATCCAATGACCGTCCCGCGGTAGCGGAGCACGCCTACCGTGATTTTCAAAAATGCATTTGTCTACCGTGATTGCGGTTCCCATTGGCTGTAGGGGCATTGGCGGTGCCACACCACAGGGGCCAGGCAGTTGCTACCGCGAATTGTCATCTTTACATTGGTGCCAATGGCCATGATTGCGGTGGCGGTGCACGCCTACCGCGATTTTCAAAAATGCATTTGTCTACTGCGATTGCGGTTCCCATTGGCTGTAGGGGCATGGGCATTGGCAGTGCCACACCGCAGGGGCCAGGCCGTTGCTACCGCGAATTGTCATCTTTACATTGGTGCCAATGACCGTGATTGGGGTGGCGGTGCACGCCTACCGCGATTTTTAAAAATGCATTTGTCTACTGCGATTGCGGTTCCCATTGGCTGAAAGGGCATGGGCATTGGCTGTCTCACACCGCGGGGCCCAGGCGGTCGCTACAGCGATTTGGCGTCTTTTGATTGGTGCCAATGACCATGATTGCGGTAGCGGAGCACGCTTACGGCACCTATGGACACATCATGCTGTAGCAATGGCAATGGCCATTTCTCAGCATTGAACAGTAGACACTTACTGTGAATCTGGCCACCAGATGATGAAATTCAATGCTAGTGTGACCTTTCAATCACTGATGACCACACATGCCATGTTCGTGCACAGTATCACTTGCATTGGCAGATACTCCCTCACATGGCACCTATGATGTTGTGCATGTACACAGATCTGTTGTGTGATGGACTCCATAATATGTAAACATGTCAATGTGTGAGATGGCTTAGCAACCCACAGTAATGATGGACTGACTACATAATGTGCCCATTTCACTGTGTAGATTGCTGAACTCATGTTGATACCTGATCTTTATGCACATACTCTACTCATAGCGTTTTTAATGTGTGCCCTGTCCAAATCACGCAAGAAGGTGTGGCAGGTACAGCAGCTACGTAGAAGCCAACAGTGTTGCTGTTTTGGACATGTGCTGTGTCAACTACTCTCAGGGCTGGTGACACAAGATGTTGGAATGTACCATTTGGCATTCACATAGTCTGAATCTGTTTTGGGGTTCTCACTATGCACATACTCAACACGTGTACAACTACTTTAGATGAAGGTGTCTCTGCATGTGACTTGTGCTGTAAGCTGTAGTTTCAGGCCAGTCATTGATGTTGCTGTGTCAGTCAAAAAGTAAGATGTTGGACACATCTCATAGGTGAATTTAATTGACATGTGTCCCCTTTCATCTTATGTAGGAAGCGACCAAATGTGCATCGTCCATTCACATTGCTTGCGGACATGGTGGATGAGGAATTCATACGTAAATTCCGTTTAGATCGACCTACCCTTCTTGACCTATGTGCTCAGTTGGAGCCACATCTGAGGCCTCGCAGAACCTATCCAACTGCTGTGACACCAACAGTCAAGGTGATGGCGGCCCTGCAATTCTTCGCAACTGGTTCGTTCCAGTACACGGTGGCCAGCGCAGGTGGGATGTCGCAACCAATGTTCAGCAAGGTGCTCCGTGATGTCCTGTCCGCTATGATGACCTACAAGGACAGCTACAGCCATTTTCCCAGGAGACATGAATTGGCTGCTGTGAAGGGTGATTTTTATAACCTTGCCCACATCCCAAATGTTGTTGGTGCCATTGACTGCACACATGTTGGCCTGGTTCCACCACAGGCACGTGAGCACATTTACATGAACAGGAAGCATTTCCATTCCATAAATGTGCAAGTGGTATGTCAGGCAGATATGATCATCTCACATGTCTGTGCCAGATTTCCAGGAGCAGCACATGACTCATACATCCTGCGTAACAGCATCATACCACAGCTGATGGCAAATGTGCATCCTGAGCGTGCGTGGATTGTGGGTGAGTACGCAGAGTCAAGTAGTGTGCTGTATGTGTTACATGCTGTCCTCAGCTACATTTCCATTTCAATTCTGCTCTGTGTATCTCACACCTAGGTGACTCTGCATATCCCAACCGGCCTTGGTTGCTGAGCCCACTGCGGAATCCCAGGACCCCGGGGGAAGTCTGCTACAATGAGGCACATGGGAGGACACGTCGTGTGGTGGAGCGGACTTTTGGGCTTCTGAAGTCTAGATTCAGGTGTCTTGACAGGAGCGGAGGTGCACTGCTCTACTCTGCCCAAAAGGTGTGTCAGATCGCAGTTGCCTTCTGCATGCTCCACAACCTGGCCTTGTGCAAGGAGATCCCCCTGCTCCTGGACGATGACGAGCAGCAGATGCCCCCGCCTGCAAACCCACACATGTCCAGTGATGAGGATAGTGGAGAGGAGGAAGGTGTCGACCTGCATCAACAACTCATCAACCGCTACTTCCCTTGAGTGTGAGTGACATTGTACATCAGTGCCATTGTCTGCTGTCTTTGATGGTAGTGAAAAGGCCTGGAGGACCTTTATGACTGCTGCCTGTTGTTGGCTCTGTGCTGATGGATGATGTTTGTGGCACAGTGTAGTGATGACCAGCCACATGATGTCTGTGTTGATAGTGTTTCTCATTGTACTGTGTGCTGGTTTGTGTACCTTGGTGACTAGTGTTGTGTACTGGCTGTGATGCCATCACCTGACAAGTAAATGTCGTTCTCTTTTGTCTTTCTAGGTCCCTTCAGCCTCTCAATGCCTCTGAACAATCAGAGCTTCTGGTACCTTTGAATCAGAGTCAACATTGTACATCCTGTGAATAAACATGGAGCTGACACAAAAACATATGTGTGTAAAGTGTGTTTATTTACAAACAGTGTATGTGGCAGACTAGTGATGTTTAGGAAAATGGTGCAAAGTTATTCAATTAGTTGTCAGTGATGGTAAACGAGACAATAGAGTAGTCACCACATTGATGTGGTCACACAGTTCCACAGACACCTGCCATCAAGATGGCAGTGTGGGTAAGTATACTCAACAAAGTCAATGTGAAGGTGAAGAGAGGTGCCATCATAGCTGGCTGTTTGACTTGCGTTTGGCGGGTGCTTTGCCACGTGATACTCCCGTGGGGTTTTTCGGATGGCCCCTTTTGCGTTTTGCAGGGGGGGGCCTCTGCTGCGGGCTCAGCGGTGTCTGAGGAGTCATCTTGTTGCAGCTCACCCCTCTCTGTGGCCGCAGCTGGGGTGGTGTGAGTATCGTCCTGTGGGCCACTGGAGGGTGGTTGAGCTGTCCTTTGGGCAGCATGACTGTCCCTCAGAACACCCACAATCTGGCCCATGAGGTCCACGATTTGGCCCATACGCGTGTCCATGGACCTTAGCAGCAGGCGGAACTCACGCATTTCTTCCAGTACCTGGCCCATGTTTCCCTGGCTTTGTTCATATGCCCCAACAACTGTGGTGATGTTGGGCAGGGCTTCGGTCCCAGTGTCCTGTCGATTCTGGCCCCCAGTTGCCCTCCCACCTGCCCTGCTGTCCCGGAACTGTGGCGTTGCCACTCACCGCACCCGCAGACTCTGCCTGCCCTCCTCTGATTGTGTGATGGTGTTGGTATACACTGAGGCAGGGAGAGTGTTGCAGGCAGCACTAGTGGTGGTGGTTGAGGCCGCACAGGTTGGCGCAGCAGGGCTCAGTGTGGTAGTTGTTGCTGAGGTGGTGGTGGTGGGGACAGTGGGGGCCTGGGACGTGGTGCACCCTGCCAGTCCTGATGGGCCAGGCTCGGTGTCCGCATCCGAGAAACTAAGGGAATCAGCAACCAAGAGTCCATGTTCAGGGGGGGAGACTGGCTCTGCAGGTCAGTGTTGTCTTCTGTAACAGTCAATTGTTGATCTCCTGTTGGACAGAGGTGAAATGGTCATTGGAGTGCAACCCACAAGCATGGTGTTGGACGTTTGGATGTTACATGTGATACACCACACAGTTTACATTGTTATCACTTTGTAGGGCTGCAAGGTACTGAGCATCATGACATGATGTAGAGGGACATACATTACTTGTCAATGGCATGACAGGTCGATGGATACCATGTTCCACATACAGATTGTGTGATTACAAGGACATGTTGGCATGTAACGACTAGCAGCACAACAACTTTATGAGATGCATCTTTTGTGTTTGCTCTGCATGGTAAACATTACATCTGAACAAGAACTAGCCATTGTTATCTATGCATACCTTTTGTCATATCATGTATTTTACTTCTTTTTACCAACTGACCATGCATGTTTATTGTGTTCATATGGGCCTTGCTGCTCTGCCACCATGGCACTTACACATAGCATTCATTGCTGTGCATTATTGTGCCCTGCTTTTCTTCACAATGTGAATTTGTGAGTCAGACATTTATTTCTGTGACAGTTACATACGCTTAGCTGTCTGCACACTGGAAGTGGCTATTGGATCTATGGCAAGTTGGATGACATGTGAGGGCTGGTGTGGTCATATGGATCTATGCTTTTTGTGAGGACTGGCAGGGTGCATGCACTGTCTACCTACCTGTTCTGTGACACAGTTGAGGGGAATTGCTGCCACATTGTTCTGGGTGTGGGGGCCAAGGGTGCCTGGTGAGTGTTGTAGTGCAATCTACCCACCCACATACACCCCTCCCTGTTAGGATGGCTACCTACCTGTTAGTTTGAGGAGTGCAATACAATGGCTGCCACATGGTTGTGGGTGGGGGGAGTGCTCCATCCTGCTCAAAGGTGAGACTAGAGAGCATGAGGGGGCTACCTACCTGTGAGTTTGAGGAGTGCAATGCAATGGCTGCCACATGGTTGTGGGTGGGGGAGTGCTCCATCCTGCTGAGCTGTAGGACAAGGGGTCTGGTGGGAGTTGTAGTGCTGGCTTACCACCCACAAACCCCCCTCCCTGTTAAGATGAGTACCTACCTGTTAGGTGAAGGTGAGCAATGCAATGGCTGCCACATGGTTGTAGGTGGGGGGAGTGCTCCATCCTGCTAAGCTGTGGGACAAGGGGGCCTGGTGGGAGTTGGAGTGCTGGCTTCCTACCCACATACCCCCTCCTTGTCAAGATGGCTGCCTCCCTGTGAAGTGGAGCAGAAGAAGGGAATAGGCTACACATGGCTCTTGGATAGGGGAGTGTTCCATCCTGCTCAGGGGTTGGACAAGAGAGAATAAGATGGCTACCTACCTGTTTGGTGAAGGTGAGCAATGCAATGACTGCCACATGCTTCTGGCTGGGGGGGAGTGTTCCATCCTGCTCAGAGGTGAGACTAGAGAGCATGAGGGGGCTACCTACCTGTTTGGTGAAGGTGAGCAATACAATGGCTGCCACATGGTTGTGGGTGGGGGGAGGGCTCCGTCCTTCTGAGCTGTAGGACAAGGGGTCTGGTGGGAGTTGTAGTGCTGGCTTCCCACCCACAAACCCCCCTCCCTGTTAAGATGGCTACCTACCTGTTAGGTGAAGGTGAGCAATGCAATGGCTGTCACATGGTTGTGGGTGGGGGGAGTGCTCCATCCTGCTCAGAGGTGAGAATAGAGAGCATGAGGGGGCTACCTACCTGTGAGTTTGAGGAGTGCAATACAATGGCTGCCACATGGTTGTGGGTGGGGGGAGTGCTCCATCCTGCTCAGAGGTGAGACTAGACAGCATGAGGGGGCTATCTACCTGTGAGTTTCAGGAGTGCAATACAATGGCTGCCAAATGGTTGTGGGTGGGGGGAGTGCTCCATCCTGCTGAGCTGTAGGACAAGGGGCCTGGTGGGAGTTGTAGTGCTGGCTTCCCACCCACAAACCCCCCTCCCTGTTAAGATGGCTACCTACTTGTTAGGTGAAGGTGAGCAATGCAATGGCTTCAACATGGTTGTGGGTGGGGGGAGTGCTCCATCCTGCTGAGCTGTAGGACAAGGGGCCTGGTGGGAGTTGTAGTGCTGGCTTCCCACCCACAAACCCCCCTCCCTGTTAAGATGGCTACCTACCTGTTAGGTGAAGGTGAACAATGCAATGGCTGCCACATGGTTGTGGGTGGGGGGAGTGCTCCATCCTGCTGAGCTGTGGGACAAGAGGGCCTGGTGGGAGTTGGAGTGCTGGCTTCCCACACACAAACCCCCCTCCCTGTTAAGATGGCTACCTACCTGTTAGTTTGATGAGGGCAATGCAATGGCTGACACATGGTTGTGGGTGTGGGGAGTACTCCATCCGGCTCAGCTGTGGGACAAGGGGTCCTGGTGGTAGTTGGAGTGCTGGCTTCCTACCCACATACCCCCTCCTTGTCAAGATGGCTGCCTCCCTGTGAAGTGGAGCAGAAGAAGGGAATAGGCTACACATGGCTCTTGGATAGGGGAGTGTTCCATCCTGCTCAGGGGTGGGACAAGAGATAATAAGATGGCTACCTACCTGTTTGGTGAAGGTGAGCAGTGCAATGACTGCCACATGCTTCTGGCTGGGGGGGAGTGTTCCATCCTGCTCAGAGGTGAGACTAGAGAGCATGAGGGGGCTACCTACCTGTTTGGTGAAGGTGAGCAATACAATGGCTGCCACATGGTTGTGGTTGGGGGAGGGCTCCGTCCTTCTGAGCTGTAGGACAAGGGGTCTGGTGGGAGTTGTAGTGCTGGCTTCCCACCCACAAACCCCCCTCCCTGTTAAGATGGCTACCTACCTGTTAGGTGAAGGTGAGCAATGCAATGGCTGTCACATGGTTGTGGGTGGGGGGAGTGCTCCATCCTGCTCAGAGGTGAGACTAGAGAGCATGAGGGGGCTACCTACCTGTGAGTTTGAGGAGTGCAATACAATGGCTGCCACATGGTTGTGGGTGGGGGGAGTGCTCCATCCTGCTCAGAGGTGAGACTAGACAGCATGAGGGGGCTACCTACCTGTGAGTTTCAGGAGTGCAATACAATGGCTGCCAAATGGTTGTGGGTGGGGGAGTGCTCCATCCTGCTGAGCTGTAGGACAAGGGGCCTGGTGGGAGTTGTAGTGCTGGCTTCCCACCCACAAACCCCCCTCCCTGTTAAGATGGCTACCTACCTGTTAGGTGAAGGTGAACAATGCAATGGCTGCCACATGGTTGTGGGTGGGAGGAGTGCTCCATCCTGCTGAGCTGTGGGACAAGGGGGCCTGGTGGGAGTTGGAGTGCTGGCTTCCCACACACAAACCCCCCTCCCTGTTAAGATGGCTACCTACCTGTTAGTTTGATGAGGGCAATGCAATGGCTGACACATGGTTGTGGGTGTGGGGAGTACTCCATCCGGCTCAGCTGTGGGACAAGGGGTCCTGGTGGTAGTTGGAGTGCTGGATTCCCACACACAAACCCCCCTCCCTGTTAAGATGGCTACCTACCTGTTAGTTTGATGAGGGCAATGCAATGGCTAACACATGGTTGTGGGTATGGGGTGGAGTGTTACATCCTGCTCAGCTTTGGGACTGGGGTGTCTGGTGGGAGTTGTAGTGCTGGCTGCCTGTACACATGCCCCCATGGAAATATTGCTAGCTACTTTTGGGGTGAATCAGAGGGAGTAAATGTCAGATCTGTGAGACATGTGTTGGGGAGAGTGTGGTGCACATGAATGCATTTGGGCCTAGGAAATGTAGCTTTCTAGTTGTGCAAGACAGTACATAGCAGTGTAATGGGAGACATTTGTTGGTACTTACCAGCCTCCACTCCCTCGGGGATTCCTGTGAGACTCTCTGGATGCAGTGTGGCAAGCACATTCTCCTCCCATTCGGTGAATGTTCGTGGTGGAATGGAAGGGCCACCGCCAGTTATCTGGGCCAGCTTGCGGTTGTTGTTGTTCCTCTCTTTCACCTTGGCCTTGAGGTCATTCCACCGCCTCCTGATCTCCTTCTGGGAGTGCGGGATGGTCCCTACTGCATTGACCTTGTTGACTATCCTTGCGCACATTTGATTTTTAGTGGCTTGTGGTGTCTGTTGGACCAGGCTTCCAAACAAATGTGGTTCTACTCTGATTACCTCATCTACCATGACTGACAACTCATTGTCAGTAAATTTGGGCATTTTCTTCTGTGCCATGGTGTGTGATGTGCTAATGGGTTGAAGGTGCAGGTGTGAAGGTGGTTGTGGTGATGTGTGTGGTGTGTGTGTGTTGTTGTGATGGTGTGATATGTGCAGATTTGCCTCTCCTTGGTGCTGTGGGGTTGGGCCCTTCAGTGCTGGAGTTGTGCAAAGGATTGTGGTCAGGGAAGGGGCTGGTTTTATGGTCAGCTATGTGGGTGGGTCAACATGGAGTATTCCTGTCAGGTGTGTTGTGTGGGTTGACCTGGGATTTGTAGTTTTTATTTGCCATGGGGATGTGTCATTGTGGTTTGTTAGGTGTTTTTTGAGGCTGGGCCGGAATAATGGCCACACTTGGTGGCCTTGTTGTGTTTTATTTTTTTTTAACCGCCTTTTTTCTTCCGGAGCGACCGCGGCGGTCGGAATGTGGCAGCCCTTCTGCCGGATCTCCCATTCATCAATAGTTGCGATCGCGCCGGTAGGAATGCAACAGCCCTTCTGCCAGCTCTCCCATTCGCCAATGGTTGTGATTGCGGCGGTCGGAAAAAGCTGGCCGTGCGGCGGTTTTGGGTGTTTCTGCTGCAAGACTGACCGCCGCGGATGGATTTTTACCTGCTCTGCATGCTCCCGGCGGTCTTTCGTGGAATCCGCCTGCCGCGGTCGGATTTTTCTGGTGGTTCATCTTAATCTGACCGCCGGTTTTCCCGCGGTACATGCGGATGGTTATTTTCCGCTACCACGGCGGTCGGAGTGCTTTTCTGCCCGCCATCGTAATCGGGCCCTAAGACCGCCTGTCAGAGCCTTTTCGAGCCGCATCATAATCAGCCCCTAAAGATAAAAAAAAGCTAAAGTTTCCGGCCAGATTGTTTTTTTTATTGAACTACTTTCTTCTTTTCCCTCTATTATTGCCCCCAAATTACTAAAACTTTTAAATGTTTTTCCTTTAGATTCTATGATCATTGGGTTTTTTTTTAGAAGCATTGACTGTTATTATTCCTAAACCTGACAAAGATCAAACCTGTTTAAGAATGATCTTCCTAAGGGGCATGGCTTGCAGCCGCGAAAGATGGCTGCACACTAGGACAGCTGCGCTAGCAGTCGGCCTTTAATACCTGAGATCCGACAAAATCCGAAGCAACGGTGGCACCCAACGGCGTCTGAAGATGTCGAGAGGTGGTGGGGTGCAGCGGAAACCTGAGGCGGCCCCCCCGGGGCATCCTAACGATCATAAGCGGAGATCCGGCCCGCTCGAGCCGCCGTAACAAAATGGCGCCCGCCTATGAAGAACGCGGAGGTAGCGGGACTCTCTGACCATGGGCGACGTATAAGGTACCTGGGGGTGATTTCATCCGGCCCCTGCGGCGTCCACGGGCGATAGTGAGAGCGGGACGCTGTGGCTCGCTCCTGCTTCTCTCCCATAGTATCGGAGCATACCGAGCCCACCGTGGATGGAGAGCCGATCAGAGCTCTGCGCTCCGCACCAGAAGCCCAGCTTGCAGGGGGAGGAGGCGGCGAGCCCAGCGGCAGAGCACCAACTGCAGGGTGTGCGGGCGGTGAAGAAAGGGAGCGGTTTCCTCATGAGGTGGCCTGTGGAATCGAAGGGGCCTAGCTCCAGTGTGACTTGGGCCCTGACAGGAGCTGGCACTGTCCGCACATACACACGGCGCTGATCGGGTTGTGGGCCCCAAATGACCCTGAGGGTGGCACGGCGCAACACAAATGCCACGACTCACATCTGCGGCGCCCATGCTGACACAGAACCAGCAAGTATAGCCGAGAGCGGAGGCCCGATAGCAGTGGTGTGCTGCATACCAGGTGCCCGGTGAGTGAGCAACGGGGGCGCTGCGGCTAGAGGCAACGAACTGCAGGAAAGGTGTGCGGAGAGCTGGTGGGGAGTGTGGTCTCTGTGCACAGTGGCCGGTAGAACCGGAGAGGCCTGATCCCTGTACGGCACGAGCTTGGGATTCCACAGTTATTGACCACTAGTGAACACGGTGCCAGGAGTGGAACGGACCCTGAAGGATTCTTGGTGGAGCCCAGTCCAACTGAGAGAGGAGGGCCAGTGCCTAAGAACAGATCGACCTGAGCTGACCTGAGGCGGCGGGAGGGCTGTTACAGTGGGAACCCCGCCTAACTGCGTGGGTAACAGGCACTGCCTCCTGGAGAACACTTGAGGGCCCCACGGGAGTACAGCGGTAGTGACAGAGGAGCTCCCCACAACACGCGTGACGGAGCTGCGCCTCCGAACATGGGCCGCAACAGACCGCTTGGACAAGGTCAGTCCAATCAAATTGATAAATACACGGTGGCCATGGGTAGGGAGGACGCAAACCTGAGTGGAAGCCAGCAGGGTGCCCCCTGGATAATGGTCCTGACCCCTCGCTGAGAGACATCATGGCGGCCATCAGGGAGCTTCGCGGCACCCTGGAACCCAAGCTGGACTCTGTGACGGAGGAGGTCAACTTGCTGCTCGCGGACTTCAGAAAGATGTCCGAAAAGGTTGCAGTGGCTGAGACTGGCATTGGTAGTCTCCAATCAAAGACGAAAAGGCTCGAAGATCAAGTGGCCACCCTAACGAAAAATCAGACCGACATTTATGCCGGGCTGGAGGACCAGGAAGGACGGGCAAGGCGCAACAACATCCGCATAGTGGGGGTTCCAGAAGGCATGGAGGGGCCGTCCATGGACTGATTTGTAGAGGACTTGATACTCAACCACTTGAAGCCAAAGCGCCTGTCCAACTTTTTCTCGGTGGAGAGAGCCCATCGCGCACTAGGGGGGAAGCCTAAGCCTGGGGCCCCTCCACGTACTATTATAGCCCGATCCCTGAATTTTAGGGATCGCGATGCCATCCTGCAGGCGTCACGGACGTCTGGTGATCTCCAGCTCGAAAATGCCACAATTCGCTTCTTCCTGGACTTTACACTCCATGTCCAGCGCCAGCAGAGGTCCTTCGAAGAGGTTAAAAGAGCCCTCAGGGAACAAGGGGTGAAATATATGATGCTCTTCCCAGCTCGCCTCAAGATCTTGGACGGAAGCAAGGCATATTTTTTGAGTCACCTGAAGAGTCCAGCGACTGGATGGAAGGATGGAGGACAGTGGGCAGAAACGGAGGCCCGCGCAGATCCGAACAGCGCCCACCCGGACGAGACACGAGGGGCGTAGATAAGCAGACATCGAACAGCCAGGAATGTGACTTAAGTACATCCAAGTAACTGCAGACGGCATTGTTGCAGGAGGTGATTCCTGCCCTTGGTGATGGGGGGATGGAATGGGTCTCAAGGCCCCGGAATGGTGTAGGGGCCTAGATGGACAATTCACGATCTCGAACTCAATTTTCTTTGTAACATTATGTATTGTTAATCTGATGCATAATTCATAAGGTTGGTTCACCACGACCATGTGTGCTGGGGGGGGCGGGACCGGGGATCTAGTCGGACGTTGCTTTAATATACCTGTCAAATTAGGTGAGATCTCCGTTAATTATGTATAACTCTTTTTGCTACCTGGAGGCTTATGTTCCCTCTTCAAGTTGATCAGGGCTTGATTGGGCGACAGGCACTCTGCAAGTTTGGAAGGTGGGAGGTTGGGGACCAACCGAGCATGGAGGCAGGGAGGGGGAGTTGGTTGGGGGATGGGGGTAGATTTTTGGGGGTGGGTATGTTCAGCTCAGTACCAGCCTAGTTCTTTTGCATGTGAGAATTGGTTTAATGTGGCGCAGGGGGACAGGGACTATCCGGGGAGGAGGAGGCTTCACGCCACAGATGGGTGATCAGACACAGGTTAAAATATGGACGTGGAACGTGAATGGGTTGGGCAACAAGATCAAATGCACATTGGTACTCCAGCACTTGAAAAGGCACTCCCCAGATGTGGTTCTCCTTCAGGAGACGCACCTGCGAGGCAATAGATGTAAGGCCCTTGACCGCTTTGGCTATAAAATGGTTGCCCACTCGGGGTTCACGTCTGGTTGTAGGGGGGTTGGTATTCTAATTCGCAACACCCTACCTATTGTAATCTCGGGCACATGGCCTGAGGATACGGGCTGTCTGGCCGCAGTGGCGGGCAAGTGGGAGGGGCGTACCATAGTTCTGTGCTCCTGCTACATCCCGCCAGGTCTACACTCTTCGACTTTTACACAACTGGGTTCCTTTCTGGCAGACCTTCCCTGGGGAGTCCTTCTGATGGGTGGGGACACCAACGCGGTGATGGACGTGGACTAGGACTGATCGGGCACGGGGCGGGGATCCAGGGGAGAAAGCAGGCTACGAGGCTTCATCCTGGCCCTGGGGCTTAGTGACCTGTGGCGCACACACTACCCTTCGCACCGACAATATACGTTCTATTCGGCCAGACAGAGGTCCTTCTCTAGGCTGGACCACCTCTTTACGCGCACTGATCAGCTGGGCGACTTTGCAGAGCCGCACATTCTCGCCCGGGGTATTTCTGACCACTCCCCGGTTAGCGTCATTCTTAAGGGCCCGGTGATATCTAGAGCGTATTTTCCGAGGATAGATCCCTGGCACCTCCGGGATGAAACCATAGGAGATAAACTCCGGGAGGGCTCTCAGCTATATTTTGAAGAGAATCGGGGGTCGGTTGAGTCCCACATTACGCTATGGGAAGCCTACAAGGCAGTTCTGAGAGGGCAGGCCCAGGCTCTGATTGGAGCCCAAAAGAAGGAGGAGTCCTTGCAGGCTAGACAGTTGGAGAGCGACATAGAGAGGCTCGAACGGGAGGTCGGTACTGAGCCCTCGGCAGATCTCCGTCACACCCTGGCTCTTAAGCAAAGGGAGCTCCGGGATTTGGCCGAGAGCGAGGCGCGAGCTTACTCCCTCGCCACGCAACATCGGATCTATGACGTGGGAGACAAGGCTCTGAAGTTGCTGGCGTGGCTCGAGCGTCGGGATAGGGAGCGTTCATGGGTAGCCGTGGTACGTGACGGGGCAGGCTTACTGGCCTCCAATAGCATGGATATAGCGGAGGCTTTCGCGTCCTACTTTGAAGGGGTCTACACCCCGGTTTGTACCAGGACTGAACAAGACTGTGCGGAGTTCCTACAAGACTTTGCATTGCCCACATTGTCTCAGGAACAGAGAGACAGTCTTGAGGTAGACTTCACTGCAGAGGAAATAGGAAAAGCCCTTAATTCCCTCCAGTCCGGAAAAGCCTAGGGACAAAATGGGCTCCCGGTGGAAATTTATAAGCGAGAGGCAAATGTCATCATTGACCCCCTCCTTCAGATGTACTCGGAAGCACGGAAAGTGGGAAGGCTCCCGCCTGACCAATGGGAGGCCACGATTGTGGTTATTCACAAAGCAGGGAAGCCGGCGGATCAATGTTCCTCCTACCGGCCAATTTCGCTTATCAATGTTGAATCCAAGGTTTTGGCTAAGGCCTTGGCTGACAGATTGCTATCGGTTTTGCCTGATATCGTGCATGTTGACCAGTCAGGGTTCATGCCACGCAGGAGCACCCGCCACAACCTACGTCGGCTGTATGGAGTACTCTATATGACAGAGGATGTGGGGGACACCCAAACAGCATTGATGGCGCTGGACGCCTCAATGGCATTCGACAGCATCGAGTGGCCCTATCTGTTCATGGTACTCCAACGGCTGGGCTTTGGCCCGATTTTCTGCAGCTGGGTGCGACTCTTATACGAGCAGCCGGTAGCGAGGGTGAGAGTCAACGGCGCGGTGTCCAGAGTCTTTCCTCTACGGAGGGGCACCAGACAGGGCTGCCCTCTGTCCCCCCTCCTGTACGCCTTGGCCCTAGAGCCGTTGGCTCATTGGATCTGGAGGGACAGGTCATTCTGGGGCTTGGCGCTGACTGACGAGTGGGAAGAGCGTATCTCCTTATACGCCAACGATATCATGCTATATATGGCCAGACCATACCACTCGATAGCGCAGGCACTACACCTTTTTGAATTATTCAGTAGTTACTCTGGCTATAAGATTAATTGGGCGAAGTCATTGATTTACCCGCTTTCGAGTCCCCCGCGAATTCCAGCTTGGTGTCCCGCTTCAATTGCAATGGGCGGGTTCAGGTACCTGGGGGTATATATCACCAGGGATAGGGCGGAGTTCTTTGCCAGGAACCTGGAGCCGCAATTGATACGCCTTGGGGCTGATGTGAGCCACTGGAGGTCACTACCTCTCTCCCTCATGGGCCGAGCCGCTATGTTTAAAATGCTGGCGCTGCCGCGACTTCTCTACATTCTACAAAATACACCGTATCCGGTTCCGCCCGGGGTATTCACACGAATTTCACATGCGTTGCGGACGTTGCTTTGGGATGGTGGCAGCCCGAGGATAGCGTTGCACAAGCTGACGAGAGGGGTGTATGATGGGGGGCTGGCCCTTCCGGACGTCAAACTGTAATACTGGGCTTCACAATTGCAGGTGGTTAACGATTGGGTATACGTGGATAGGTCGGAACCAGCCTATAGAGTCGACCGGATGGTCATGCCGGGGGGAAACTGCGAGCCACTGCTCTATGCCCGGAAGCTATGTAAGGACTGGCCGTCCCACACAGGGGTGGTTGTTCAGTGCTGGAGGGAGGCAAATAAGTTCCTGGGGTGGTTGGGCTCCCTGACGGGCAGGACCCCTCTATGGTTTGGAGATCGGCTAACGGAAGTGACCTGACTGACTGGTTTCAGGGGCTGGAAACTCATAGGTATTGAGTATCTGGGAGACATCTGGAGGGGGGATCCCCCCGATCGTTCGCCTACCTCCAAAAAGAATACGACCTTCACGACTCACAGCACTACCACTATATACGCCTTACCCATGCCCTGCGCTCACACATACGGAGCGACACGTCAATGCCGGAGTATTCTCCCATGGAGGATAGGCTACTCCTTGACCCTATACTTGAGAAACCCACTTCCACCATATACCGCAAACTCATAAATAATATGCCCGATCCACTGGCGTCGCTGCGAGCACAGTGGGTGGGAGACATAGGTGCCCTGGAAGACGACGACTGGCAGGATGCCCTGCAGAGCCCGCGTGAGATTGCAATTCGCTCTAGGTTCCGTTTAGTGCAGATTAAGATTTTACACCGAGTATACTACCCCGTACCCACCTGTATGCCTGGGGAAGAAGTCAGTCGGCCCTCTGTGCACGGGGATGTCGGGGTGAAGGCACCTTCTACCACATACTATGGGAATGCCCTGAGATAATGCCATTCTGGACCAGTGTAGCGGCCACCATGCCCGCGGTGGTGGGTTCACCGGTCCCGCGGGAGCCCAGGTGGTTGCTGCTAATGATCAGGGATGACACTGATTGGTCTAGATATAATGAGATCTGGCTGGCATTGGCAGCCGGGGTGGCAAAGAGGAACATAGCCAGTGGTTGGGGGTCGCAGGCACCTCCGCAGTGGGACCAATGGATGCGAGACCTAGATTGGTGCCAGAGAGCCAAGGAAACAATTTATAAGAGTAGAGGCTGCACTAAGAAATGGAAGAAAGTCTGGGGGCCTTGGCAGAAATACAGGGCGTTGGGGGGAGAGTCAGGGTCATGATTTCAACATTTAAACGGCCCCGCTTGCGCCCTCGAATGCATGCCAATGTATTGTGACTTACAACTTTACCACATGCTACGTTACTACTGTCTTATAATTTATAGTATCATGAGCAATGTTAATAAAAAGACTTATAAAAAAAAAAAGAATGATCGTCCTATTTCATAAATTAATTATGTTTGCAAAATATTTGCTAAAATTTTAGCATCTCGTTGTGAGAATATATTTTCCCTTCTTGTTAAATCTGACCAATCTGGCTTTGTTAAGGGTAGACTTGCTGCAAATAATGATAGAATGTTCTCTAATATTCTTGCATCTGGTAAAAATGTAATCCCCCCGTTATGGTGTTGTCTCTTGATGCCAAAAAGGCTTTTGACCGCATCAATGTACAATTTATGTTCACTACTCTCCATTGGTTTGGTTTAGGCCCTAAATGTATTTCTTTTAAAAAATTATTATATTCAGACCCTTGTGCTGGTGTTTTTGTTAATGGACACTTTCCCCCTTGTTTTCACGTACATAGAGGTACAAGACAAGGTTGTCCCTTCTCTCTTTACTTTTTTTCTTTATCTTGTGATAATTTTTCTTTGTCATTTTTAACATTATAATAAATCGGTTTTTTTTACACAATATTTTTTAATTCTTTTAAATATTTTTGATTTCTAATTGTGTAAAATTTGAATATTTATATGTAACGTTTTTTATTTTTTTATTTTTTTAAAATAATTTCTGATAAGTGTGTTGTTCTGCGTAACTGTATTAACATTTTTCTGTTCTTTGATAATTAAAATAATTTTTACAATTTTTAAATTTAAATGAAAGAACTTAATTATAATATTCTATTGGTTTTATTTAAGGGTTTTTAAGTCATTTGTGTATTCTGTTTACCTGGGATTTTTTTTGTTGCTATTTTAAATGGATTTTGTGTTAGTCAATTAAATTTATCAATTTTAAAATTATGGTCAATATGTGTTTTTTTTATCATGCATTTTGGGAAATGTTGGGGTGAGCAAATCTCAGTGTAAAGGGTATAGGCTTCAGTCGATGTTTTTGACATGCGGTGCAAGACAATCGAATGGGCATACCCCTGCCAACACTCCTGCAAATGAGACATTCCATGATAACAGAGGATAGTATATTATTTATTCTATCTTAATGAACATTGAAGCCTGGCCGGCGTTGAGGGGTATGTGGGTTTTAGCCCACCCAGATAGCGACCATAATCCACTTGTTGCATCCCTTTATGTTGGACTACAGCTGGAAGTAGGCTCTCCCGAAAGAGCATCTAAGGGAGGTGTTTTGAGAAGGGCGGTTAGTTGAAATCCTGAAAAATATCATTACTTTGTGCAGGAAGTAAGGAATTCAATCCAGTCTAGAGTTGAGAAGTTGTTAATGAAAGGGGACAATGCACCTCATGATAAAAGGGTTGTGGTCCTATTTGAAAAACCTTTATTGCATCGACTAAGGGGCCAATTACGATCTCGTCGGAAAGCCTCTGACCTTAGGTCAGAGGCTTTTCGACCAAGATCATTGGTTTCACTTTCAACCACCTAATTACAACTTAGGCGGTTGGAAGTGAAACTGGCCGGTCATTCTGGCTGGATTCCAATGGGCTCAAGGAGCCCATCAGCCAGTCCGAAGCCACCCCGTATATGATATGGACGGCGTTTTACGCCATCCGGATTATGATTCATGGTTTCCGTCAGGCTTTCCATGCCGGGCTTTCTGACATGGAAAGCCTGTCAGAAAGCAAGTTTGGGGGGCCCTAGCAGGGACCCCTTCTGTTTTCCCCCTTGTTGATCCCTGCACCATGTCACAGGCACCCGAGGTGCCTTCCACACGGTATAGGAATGAACACAACCTCCGATTTCTCTATGGGAGCTTGTGCTACAGCTGGTTTATGGCCGTAGCACCTGCTCCCATAGGGAAATGTGAGTAGGCGACTGCACCATGTGTGGTTGCATCATAATTAGGTGGTCGGGACCGAGGACCGGAGGTCGGTCGGACTCGTATTCACGACGGTGCCTGCCCGGCATTGTAAAAAGCCCCTACAAGTAAGTGTCAATAACTACATTGGTAATTGATTTGACCATGAATGTTGAATAAGAAAGAAGGAGTTACCTTGTGCCCTGGCAAGGCACCACAACAGTGCATCTTTGGATTGTATTTTTTTTTAGAAAGAGAAGGGAATATAAATAACTGATCCAGGGGAAGAGGTTTGAAGTAAGACTCAAGATCTGGGATAAGGATATAAAGGCGGACAGAATAAAAGAATTCTAGGAACTTCTGGTCACTAACTACATGGGGATATTACCAGTACAGGGATAAGAAGGTCTTTTGTAAAGGATCACAGGAATGTGTTACGCACTTCTCCAGTCTCTGTGCCTCTATCAGGGGGAGGACCTGTGCCAAACATCTATGCTTAAGCAACCATTCCTGGTAGTGGATGGATGGAATTTTACTGAATGAAAGGTTAAAGAAGCCATCTTACAACAAAAGCCTAATAAAGCTCCGAGACCTGATTTTGTTCCTTTAGATTTATATAAGGCTGATCATTCATTATAGCTTCCATTTCCCACTAAGGTTTCTAATGCTGTGTTGATGTCTGGAGGTAAGTCAAAATCATGGGGTGGGGCAATAATTCTTCCACTTTTTAAGAAAGGCGATAGAATGGCCCCATCCAACTACCACCCGATTTTATTACTAGATAGGGCGGGTAAGATCTATGGGAGGGTGCTTTCCAATCGTATCCAAAAGGGCTGAAGACGTGGAAATATTAGCAGAAAACCAAGCAGGTTTCAGAAGGGGCATTAGAATGATGCAACAGGCCATTTGTTTATATTCTATATGCATAAAATATACTAAACAAAGGAAGGTCCCATCCTTTTTAATGTTTAATGAGATTTTGATTAAGTAGATAGGGACTTACATTGGTTAACGTTACAACAGCAAGGTCTGCACCAGTATCTGATTATAGCCTTGCAGAATTCGAAGGGGCACATTTATCCAAGTGCTTTGTGGATCCAGAGGAGAATGCATGGATAGTTTTTTGATAACTACTGGTGTGCAGGAAGATCGGTAACATGTGTATGCTTGTTTTGTTATATGCGGACAATGCAGTCTTGCTTTCTCTCACCGAGCTTTCAATGCATAAACTGACTTAGGGCTTCCTTGACTATTGTATAAGGAAACATTTAACCATCAATATTTCCAAAACTAAATCTAGGATCTTGAAAACAAGGACTGAGTTAAAGTGCTCTTTTTCATTGATCCCTGAGGTTTTGAAATAGGTACACTATTTTGACTAACTTGTTGTTGGATTCGGGAATGCCTTTAGTAGCACTGTATTTGGAAATGGGCATTAAACCTATTTCTGATATTATTGCCTTAGCTCCAATAATTTATTGGGTTCGCCTTCAGAGAAATCGTTTAGCGGGCATTTATTTGGATGCCAAAAGGAAGGTAGCTGATTATCCTGGACTGCCGGGGATGCCCATGGCGATTAATGGGGGATATAATAACCAAGATTAAGGAGGCTTATTGTCAATATAAAAATCAAACAATATATACGTCTAGTAAGAGTGGAACCCTGGTACATGGGTTTTTAAAGAACAGATTTGTTGTTGGCTTAGAACTCTATCAGAATGACATTTACCCTGAGGTAAGATGTTAATTATATGTAAAATTTCACTATGGGATACTTCCATTGAAGGCCTACATTGAGAAATGGAGGAAGGTTGAGGGGATTGATGAATTGTCCAACTGTACCACCAGTGGGGAAATTGAAACTATCACCAATTTAATGTTAGTTTGTCCAAACTTAGTGAGCATGCGTATGAAATGGTTTACCCCCTTATTTTCCATCTTCAACATTTTAAATAAGACGGTTACTATAGCTCTCTGTTAGAGTACAGATCATCCAGATATGTATTGTGCAGTCTCTTTGTATATTTGGAGTTGCTAGGATTATTAGTCGGAAGTGGAAAAATAATTGATTTTTATCGTGCACTGTTTTAGTACTTATTATTCAATGTTTTAAAAAATGTAATTAGTTGAAGTACTATTTCTTTTAATTATGTTTGAATGTTTTATAATGCATCTTGTTATAACCAATGCCGAGAACAATAAGAAAAAAATGAAAAATTTAAAATATTTGTTAGTACTCGTAATTTATTTTTTATGTGGTGTGGTTTACATTTTTAGGATAAAAACATGTATTTCTGGAATGTATTCTTTTTAGTGTTATGTCTATTATTATTTTGTGGGAGTACTTCATTTTGAAATGTCATTTAGTTGCATATTTTATTTTGTACTTTATAAAGTTATAGTCAATTATAGTGTAAATTGTTTGTTGATTAATTTAGTTTTTATAAGCTATGATGTTTTACATTTAATTGTTATATACATTTTCTGAACATCTTTTAAGATAATCCATTATTTTCTGTGCATTATTTTTCAGTATTTACAAGATATATAGAGTACATACATTTGTTCATGTATTTTTACAATGTTTTATAACATGTAATACATTAAGTTTTACAATTTTAATTTTTATATTACTTACTTTTTTAAACATTGTAATATGTATTTCTATGGCTTGGAAGTAAGCCTTTTATTTCCAAGTTTCTTTCATTCTGTAGTCTTTCTTCATCATTTTGAACTATTCATGGAGTTTGCAGTTGCAGTTTCCAGTTTCTGGTGTCCAGTTCAGAAAAGACTATTTAAATGTATATAATTTATATTATAAGTGTCTTGTGGTGAAGGGAGGATTTTAGAGTTTGTTATGCTAGTCCTTGTAACTAGGTAATGTTTTAGTGTATTTTTTTGTGCAGGATGTGTTAGTTGTGGTTGGGAAATGTAATGTTTATTTGTATTTTATATAGTTCTTTTTGTTTGGGATTGATTGTAATGTTTTTTACTGTTCTGTGTGTTAATTCTTGGGTTAAAATAGTTTTTGGGGAAGTTTATAATTTGTTATTGTTTCTTGTCAGACATCTGATTTTTTTCAACCTGGAAGAGTGACTTTATTGTGTAGTTAATTAAAACCATTACAATTTTAGCGTAAAATACATCAAATGTGACAACATTCGTATTTACGCGTTGAATTGTGCAAAATTGCAAGTTCGTTCGATCGTCTTAAAATGAGGCGTTAAACATGTTGCGTCTAAAAACCAAATCAATGCATTTATGTCTGAAATGTGGAAGTGTCCACTGACTTCATTCACAGGGATTGTAAGGAAGCTCTGATCGATTTTTGTCTGCCACTAGGCTGGTCCAGAAATGTCCCTTACCATTGTTAAAAGGATCCCTGCTAATGAATAATTTCATTTCTAAGCACAAATCTAAAAAATTGGAATATACATCTAAAATCAGTAGAAAAACGGACTATGTGCAAGTGAGTGCCTGATGACAGCTGTCCTCCATTTCAACTATATGTTCACCTGCACTGTGCCCTTTGTGGCTGCCGCGTGATTGAATTTCATGTGCAAAAGTGTGGATTAATGTAACAAACTTAAGGTAAATGGCACAGTCTTAAAAATTGGGAATGGAGTATATTTCCATCTAACACAATGGAGTTGGATCTGTGTGCGAGTTATGCTAAGTGACCGCTGTCCTCTTTTCCAATGATTATGTGCTTGCACGTTACAGTGTAGGGTAGCCGCAAGGCTAGGGCATATAATCAGCACTATGGGTTCGATATTTGTAATAGTTTGCTGACTTGTTGCAAGAACTTGGCTGCCCTGCATGAGAGCTGTAGCGACTGGCTAATTAGTAATGCCATTACGGCGGGTCGACATGATCGAATCCGGAGAGAATGGAGAGCTGGAAGTAGAAAATGCTGTCTCCAGTTATTAACGGCTGGGCAAATGCACAAGAAGTGTAAAACTGTCTCTTCCGCATGTTTTGCAGAGTCGGCACAGACTGGTCGGCCATGTTCATTTCCATATTGGGACCTGATCTTTAGAGCAAAAAGCTCCCAGTTGAATCAAAAGCAGCGAGTGCTGTGTATTTGGAGATATGTGATGTACAAGACCAGTGGCCGGACCCTGTACGAGGATAATACCATCCATCCGTGTTTCTTCTTTGCAAGCTCTGCTTTGTCCAATAGCTAGGCTTTGGGGCCGATTCCGATTCGGGCCGGAAAACGTACCGACCGACTCGGTACGGGAATTTAGTCCGACCGACTCGGACCGGCGCCGCACGACCCGGGTAGAACGATGAAATGCATGTGAAATCCGACAGACTCGGACGGAATACAAAACGCCCGACCGAGCCGGACGGAAACAAGCCATCCGGCCGGGAAATCACGCGAAACGAACCGACCGACACGCACTCGGATTGAACCCAAACAAAACGTACCCGCGAACTCCAACCCGCGTAGTACGATGCTGTGCGTGCAAAACACGACTGACTCGCCCGGAGCACAAGCCGTACGACCGACACGCATACAAAACCCAGCCGAAGCAACCCAATACTACGTGACCGACTCGTACGCCGCATATGAAACCTAGCTGACACACAGCGGGAACGAGTCAGACAAGATCGCACCAGACACCTGCAGCGTCCTACTCGGACACAAGAACGACTCCTACATGCACCAAAAACACCAAGGAAAAATTTTAAAAAAAGGGCCAAACAAGCAACCACTGAGCCAATAAATACAGGGAGGAAAAAAAAATGGAACAAGGACACACCTCCAACTCCACCTACATAAAGGCCACAAATCCCTACCATGATCCCTTGCAAATTCCACTGACCTGCCAGACAGAACACCATCACACAGCAACCACAGACACACTCACAGCTCATACATCACACAAGCCACACACCATTACCACACCTACAAATAGCACCCTCACACACACCCAGCTAAACCTACACTCACACACCGCCACTTGCACACACACACACATCAATCACCACCACCACCCATCACCATGCCCCCAAAGAAGAACCATAAGTTCCTAGATTGTGAATTGGAAGTCCTGGTAGACGAGATCCTCAGGGTAGAGCCACAGTTGTTTGGTACATTGGTACAACAGACCCCCATGTCGCAGAAAACCAAGATGTGGGCGAGGATTGTCGACAGGGTCAACGCACAATCACCATGTTTGCGCACAAAGGAAGACATCCAGAACAGGTGGTATGATGTGCGCAGGAGGGTCAGGAACCTACTCAAAAAGGACTACCTCCTCAGCCAGCACACCGGCAGTGGCCCTCCTGCAAAACCAGTATACCTCAGGCCCTGGGAGGAGAAGGTGCGGGCCATCCTACCACCAGTGAGCGTATACGGACTAACAGACATCCCAGAGCCTGGTGAGTACACAACTAATATACACAATATGGTGTGACAACACACACACATCACAGTCAAGGGGATAGGCAAACCATGCACACTTAGCAAATACACAGCAACCAAAAGATATCCATCCCAAGATGTGAATGCTAGTCAGACAAACACAATACCTGCCATCCCATAGTGATATGTAACTGTGTCATGACATCTACAAACCTAACAACAAATACAGCAAGGCAGTGGCACAAATAGAACCAACAAATACTCCCAGATATTTACCCACCACTAGAACACCACCTCACAGGGAAGCTCACTGAAAGGAAGGAATTCTGTGTATGCTGGTCAAGTCAGTGTAGCCAATAGCATGATGGGAGTGGTAGTCACAGATATTGGTCACACCCACAATTGGCCCATCAACACCACTCTGAACCATGCTCACATCACAGGGAGTGGAAAACAACTTACAAGATGGCTGACACTGGCTACTGCTGTGGGGAGCACAAGGCCCTGCTGGGAACTGGGCACCAACAAACAACAGGACCACACTGTCAGCCATCTTGCCATTGCTGTCACACTCACACACACTGAAGTCCACTCAAAAGGAAGGAAGGATGGGCATGCTGGGAAGGGGGTGTAGGCAATAGCATGATGGGAGTGGTAGTCACAGATCAACATCTCACACCCACATGGCCCAGCAAGTTAGCACTGAAGCATGCACACCTCACAGGGAGTCAAAAGCCACTTCAAAGATGTCTGACACTGGCCACAGCTGTGGGGAGCACAAGGCCCTGCTGGGAACTGGGCACCAACAAACAACAGGACCACACTGTCAGCCATCTTGCCATTGCTGTCACACTCACACACACTGAAGTCCACTCAAAAGGAAGGAAGGATGGGCATGCTGGGAAGGGGGTGTAGGCAATAGCAGGATGGGAGTTGTAGGCACAGATATTGGTCACACCCACAATTGGCCCATCAACACCACTCTGAACCATGCTCACATCACAGGGAGTGGAAAACAACTGACAAGATGGCTGACACTGGGTACTGCTGTGGGGAGCACAAGGCCCTGCTGGGAACTGTGCAACAACCAACAGCAGGACACCACTGACTGACATCCTGAAAGACAACTTGCACTCCCTGCAATGGAAGCACGTTCCATGATGGGATATCTGGCTGGGTGGGAAGGAGGACTCACAGCACTGACCATAGTTACAAGCACCTCCCCTCACACACACCCTCAACACTAACTCCACATAACCCACCTGGGAGAATGCAATGCCTCACATCCTAACTGAAGATCCCACAAAGAATCACCAACCTGGGTCATGCTGTGTGAAGCACAGGGACACTCTTGGGACTTGTAGCCAAACAACTGCCAGGACAACACTCCCAGCCATCCTGTCAGCACAGGCACCCCACCCCACAGGGAAGCAGAGTCAAAAGGAAGGAAGGATGGGCATGCTGGGAAGGGGGGTGGAGGCAATAGCATGATGGGAGTTGTAGGCACAGATATTGCTCACCCTCACAATTGGCCCATCAACACCACTCTCAACCATGCTCACATCACAGGGAGTGGAAAAGGACTCACAAGATGGCTGACACTGGGTACTGCTGGGGGGAGCACAAGGCCCTGCTGGGAACTGTGCAACAACAAACAGCAGGACACCACTGACTGACATCCTGAAAGACAACTTGCACTCCCTGCAATGGAAGCACGTTCCATGGTGGGATATCTGGCTGGGTGTGAAGGAGGACTCACAGCACTGACCGTAGTTACAAGGACCTCCCCTCACACACCCCCTCAACACTAACTCCACATAACCCACCTGGGAGAATGCAATGCCTCACATCCTAACTGAAGATCCCACAAAGAACCACCAGCCTGGGTTATGCTGTGTGAAGCACAGGGACACTCTTGGGACTTGTAGCCAAACAACTGCCAGGACAACACTCCCAGCCATCCTGTCAGCACAGGCACCCCACCCCACAGGGAAGCAGAGTCAAAAGGAAGGAAGGATGGGCATGCTGGGAAGGGGGTGGAGGCAATAGCATGATGGGAGTTGTAGGCACAGATATTGCTCACCCTCACAATTGGCCCATCAACACCACTCTCAACCATGCTCACATCACAGGGAGTGGAAAAGGACTCACAAGATGGCTGACACTGGGTACTGCTGGGGGGAGCACAAGGCCCTGCTGGGAACTGTGCAACAACCAACAGCAGGACACCACTGACTGACATCCTGAAAGACAACTTGCACTCCCTGCAATGGAAGCACGCTTCATGGTGGGATAACTGGGCTGGGGGAGAAGGAGGCCTGGATGGCAACCAAATACCACCAATGCTGGTCATGCACACACCTCAACATACACATTGACATGCCACAGGTTGGCAGGACAATGTGCTACACCAATATCACTCTCTGACTGTCACAATTTAGGAGAATGCAATGTCCTGGCCCACATCCAGAGGTACAGTCACAACTGTCAGGTGTTTGAACAATTGATGCCAGTAGAAACATAACATACAATCTGTGTCTCTCCCCAAAACAGGTGATGATGGGGACACAGCAGCAGACGAGGAGGAGTCCCTGTCCCAGGCTCCGGGGAACACTGAGCTCACTGGTGTGGATCAGCCACTGCACTCCTCGGATGGCGAAGAACCAGCTGGACCCTCCGGTGTGAGTCATCATGCAGCACCAGCAGGACCAACATCTGCACCCCCTGCACCCACCCCTCCAACAACTGCCAACACACAGGCCACCCCTGCCAACACGGACAGACCAAGGACCACAGATGACAACAGCGCAGGGACCCAGGCCCAAACTGGAGCTGGTGACAACGAGCCCAGGAACAACACCCAAGTGGGCCCACGGTCACCTGTGCGTGCCACCGCAGGTCCTGCACGTGTCGCCAGGGGTGGTGGGAGGGGTGGTAGACATAGGTCGCTCTTTGCAGAGGGGTCTGGACTGCATGATGACCCACAACTGGCACGCATCGCGGATGCGTACCAGACTAGCACCGGAGAGGTCAGCCAGGTAGAGGGGATCCTCAAGGACATACAACAGCAGCAGGCTGCCCATCATGCCCGCTTGGACTCCCACATGTCCCGTGTCGACACACACATGTCACATGTCGAGACACACATGTCACAAGTCGAGACACACATGTCTGGCATGGAGTCCAAGTGGGACACATTGGAACAACTGACAGCGGTGCATAGGGACATACTCACATGCCTCCGCCAGATCAGCACCAACATGGCCTCACCTCCCTGTGTGCCCACAACAACTGCTGCTGAAACAACTGCAAATGCCACAGGGAGGGAGGAGGACTCTGGCAGAGAGTCCCCTGCACCGCCGCAGCCTGCACCTGAGGGTCCCCCCCAAGAAGAGGGGCCGTCCGAAGAGGCCAAACTGAGAGGCCGATGGCCATCTACATCCCCCAGGAAGCCAACACCTGTTCTGGAACTTTTCCTCTGTGTGCAAACTGCACGCCCTGTCGAAGCCAACCCAACTCTCCCACATGACATGGGGAGCTCTAGTTGGCCAAATTAATCAGATGACTGTGGACTTTACTCTGGACATTTCAGCTACCAAGACTTCCAATACACATGGGAACTTTGGATTCCAATTTCTATGTACAGCACCCACCATCCTGTGCACCATCCTCACACCTGTATGTAAATAAACTCACCAATACACCATATCTGCCTCTGTTGTGATTCCAACGTGGTTTCTGTCATGTAGATGGTGATCTGCTAAATGACACTGTGCATGCTAACTGCTACAGCAAGTCCAACACCGTCATGTCAGTCATGGCGACGTGACACATATGAGGGAGACACACCACTAGGGCCACACAACACATACACACCAGGGCCATCAGACTCATCACCTATACTGATGTTGCAACTAAATACAGTGGAATGCACAGACACGCCACCTATTCACAGTCACTGTCAACTAGACTACAGGTGCAGTAAGCAAATGTCAGTCAGATGTGTGACTACAGACAACGCACATCCCAAAGTGAAGCACAGGTTTATTACACATTTGCAACATGTTGTTTCCACTACAAATGCAAGCTAATCCAACCTGGCTGTGGCCACAAAGTCAAAAATACAGAAGATAGAAAGTCCAGGGGTGTGTGGCACATCACCTGTAGGGAAACGACTGCTTCCACCTTGGAAGTTGAATCATGGATTCGGGGGATCCAAGTTGATCAGACAACTCCGGCAGCACCCTGTGAAGGACAGACATGACACACAGTCAAAAACAATGAAGAACAGCACAGAACGGCAATACTCATGTCTAATACATGTCACGAGATAACTACACAAAACCAAGTTAGCATGTCAACACTGTTGGGCAGTACAGACCACCTGCAAGGACACATCGCTGCACGCATCCAGTCAAGTAGCACATGGCCACACTCAAACAGCACCAGAGCACCACACACACATATCATGCAAACTCAAATCATTGACATCACAACCCTCTGGAGACTCACATTCAGCTGAAGAAGTTGGTGATGAGCTGTGTGCGGACATCACCATCATCATCATCATCATCTTCACTGGCATCGTGACCCAGGCCAGGATCTTCCACAGGTGGCGGACGTTGGTCATCGTCATCCAGGATGAGAGGCAACTCCTTCCGCACTGCCAGGTTGTGTAGCATGCAGCAGACGATGACAATCTTGCACACCTTTGCTGGGGCATATGGGAGGGCCCCTCCTGTCTTGTCCAGGCAGCGGAAGCGGCTCTTCAGGAGACCAAAGGTCCGCTCAATCACCCTCCTCGTCCGACCATGTGCCTCATTGTAGCGCATCTGGGCTGGTGTCACAGGGTTCCTGAGGGGTGTCAGCAACCACGGCATGTTGGGGTATCCCGAGTCACCTACAGACAGACAATTGCACATTAGCCGATTTGAAAATGTGTGCGGAAAACAACATAGCAGAACACACACAATGGTACAAAGTCAGTACACACCAACAAGCCAGGCACGCTGGTTCGGCATCTGTGACATCATCCTCGGGATGCGACTACTCCTCATCACGTAGGCATCGTGTGCCGAACCGGGGAAACGGGCACACACATGTGAGATGGTCATATCTGCAAGACATACCACCAGAGCATTGATCGAATGGTAATGTTTACGGTTCCGGTATGCCTGCTCATGTGCCTGTGGTGGTATCAAAGCCACATGTGTCCCATCAATGGAGCCAATTACATGTGGCATCCTCCCCAGGGCATAGAAGTCACTCTTGACGTCAGTGAGTCGTTGACGTGTTGGGAAATAGATGTACTGGTTGAGGTATCTCAACATTGCCCCCAAAACATCGCGTAGCACACGGCTGAACATAGTCTGTGACATCCCACCAGTAGTTGCCACAGTGTGTTGAAAGGTACCGGTGGCAAAGAAGTGTAGGGCTGCCATCACCTTCACCTTGGGGGTCAGCGCTGTAGGATACGGCCGGCCAGGCTGCAAATGTGGGTCCAACCGCACTGCCAAATCCTCAATCAGCTGCCTGGTGAAGCGGTACCGTCGGATGCTGTCACGTTCCACCATCGTTGCCAGGTCTGGGAATGGTCGATGGACAGCAGGAGCCCTGCAGTGCATAGGTGAAGAAAGCAAGATTGTCAGTCACCCCACCTTTGTACCGTTCACCATACTCAATTTCACATGATACATCATCAACATACACAAGTACTTGATGTGTGTGTCGTTCCGTTTGGACATATATGGCACCTACATGGACATCATCTAACATCTCTGTTCAACAAGTGTTGACAACAGGTTCCAGGGTGTGCTATGGGACACCATTAGGCTGTGTCACAGTACCCATTAACTGCTCTCACGTTCCACACACATACCACAGTGACATGTCTGGACAGATGCTCCACAGGCATCACAGCTCATTGACAGGTAGATTCCCAGGGACCCTGTCTTGCCACATGGACACTGGCATGACATGGCGTATCATGTACACGTCAGAAAAACAAACATGACACCCACAGGTAGTGGCCCCTGTAGCCTCTGCAGGACAGACATGGACGTCTGTGACACACACACACACACCATCAAAGTTCATGCACAAACCACGTGGATGTGGAGACTGTCTCCCATTGTGCACATGGAGTCAGAGACATGTGATACACAACATGCACACAGACTGTGGAGGGACATCACTATTGTTGGAATGGGCCACCCTGTGACGTACATGCCTTCCCACATGTGAGCCTGGGGGTATGTGACATGTCATACACATACACAACCTGGAAATGTGACCATGACACATGCTCAGAAATGAAAAGTTGCACACCACAGTGGTCAGGTGCACAACACACAAAGGACCCTGTCCCCATGAACACATGCACAGCCTGGGTGTGTCTGCCCCCAAGTGCCACCCCAAAATCCACATGTTCACCCCCATACACAGATAAGGTTATGCTGCCACACATGCCTTATATACAGTGTGGACTGGGTGTGGTGTTGTAGGTGTGCCCCTGAGTCCCTGGAAAGTAAATGTGGCTGGCATAGGTTCACCAGTGACCAGCATGGTGACATATGCGTGTGACCTGTCCAGGGACACGTTGTAGGGCAATGGACCGATCGGTGTGCCCGGCCGGCCCATTGCATTGAATGTGAGCGGGTACGCGTTGTAGAGCAATGGAACGATCGGTGTGCCCGGCCGGCCCATTGCATTGAATGTGAGCGGGTACGCGTTGTAGCCTGTAGCAAGCAATGGACCGATCGGTGTGCCCGGCCGGCCCATTGCATTGTATGTGAGCGGGTACGCGTTGTATGCCTGGTACGCGTTGTACAGCAATGGACCGATCGGTGTGCCCGGCCGGCCCATTGCATTGAATGTGAGCGGGTACGCGTTGTAGAGCAATGGACCGATCGGTGTGCCCGGCCGGCCCATTGCATTGTATGTGAGCGGGTACGCGTATGCCTGGTAGCAGAGCAATGGACCGATCGGTGTGCCCGGCCGGCCCATTGCATTGTATGTGAGCGGGTACGCGTTGTATGCTGGTACGGTAAGCAATGGACCGATCGGTGTGCCCAGCCGGCCCATTGCATTGTATGTGAGCGGGTACGCGTTGTAGAGCAATGGACCGGTCGGTGTGCCCGGCCGGCCCATTGCATTGAATGTGAGCGGGTACGCGTTGTAGAGCAATGGACCGATCGGTGTGCCCGGCCGGCCCATTGCATTGAATGTGAGCAGGTATGCGTTGTATGCCTGGTACGTGTTGTACAGCAATGGACCGATCGGTGTGCCCGGCCGGCCCATTGCATTGTATGTGAGCGGGTACGCGTTGTAGAGCAATGGACCGATCGGTGTGCCTGGCCGGCCCATTGCATTGTATGCGAGCGGGTACGCATTGTACAGCAATGGACAGAACGGTGCGCACACATTGGCTGGGGCCTGGCATGGCAACGGACGCATTTTCGAAGCTCCAACGAGTCTGATGCAGTGAATTCAGTTGGCCAGCCACAACGATGTTGCAAAATCATGGGTGTCATGAAGTTGAAGATTTGAAGGATGCTGTGGGCGTGTATTAGTGCTGCCATTCCATGGATTGGTCAAATTCAGAAGATGCAAACGACTTGGACCTATCACTTTGGACACATGGGACAGTATCTGCCTCTGCAGCACACATATAATGCTGGCTGTTCCCCTGAGAGCTCACTTGCCTGCACTACATGCTCCAGGACGACATCTGCCACCAACACTGCTGCTGTTTATGCATCCTCTGGCTCCTGCAATGGCACGTACTGTGGAGAGAGCCCCAGCCTTCAGCCTTGAGGAGAACCAGGCCCTGCTGGACAGCCTCCTTCCACAGTACAGCAAGCTGTATGGGAAACCAGGGGAGCAGGTGAGTGTGCTGTCCACTGCCTCACTAATTGTGCATGTTGTCTGACTAGCAGGGCTTTCAGTGTGCACACCACTGGCTAGCATGCCCACTGAGTAGTTGTCACACCCCAAAGTGTGTAGTCACATGCACTGAACTGGTACAGTGCAGTAACAGTGCATTCCAACTAGGTTTACTTCCCATGCAATGATACCATGTAGTGACTGCTGGCAAACTGTTCATAGCCATTGTTGCACTGCCTGTGTACATCATATGCCCCTGTGATTGAGACATGTATATCCAACTGTGTGATGCACGTATATGTTGCATGTGTAGTAATGGCCTTTTCACTTTGTCATCCTCACAGGTTGATGCCCACCAGAAGCAGGAAATCTGGCTGACCATCGCCCGGAAAGTAAGATCCGTGGGGGTCTACAGGCGCAGGATCCGCAACTGCCAGAAGAGGTGGCAGGACCTTCGTGGCTGGACCCGGAGGATCGCAAGGGTCCAGCTGAAGCTGTCGCCTCCTTGCAGGAGGGGCGGACACCGGACCCTGACCCCCCACATGCTCCGGATCCTGGCGGTGGTCTTCCCTGACCTGGATGGGCAGCTGAAGGACAGACAGCAGCAAGGAGGGGGTGAGTCCATGACTGCACTGTGCACTTTGTCTGACATGCTATGTGCCCTCCTCTGGCCTGGTTAAACTTCCACAGTACATCAGTCATGTGGTCCAGGACCCATGTCCCTCATTTGTGACATGCCCACTTCTCCTCTGATACGCATATGTGTGGCCCTTATAGTCAGGAAATTGTGTCATTTGGGGACTGTGTCATTGCATTTAGCTTTGCTCAAGCTGGGGGACAGCATTTGTTCCCGTGATCTATGTTGTGCGATTCATGGGTGGGTCAATTGCTTACACAATGCCTAAGTTCTGACATGTACTCTGGGTGTAACTTTGATATGTGGTCCGCTTGCTGCTCTGACTCACCACATGTCCCTGGGGTATTTGGCACACACCCATGCTGCTGGTGGGAACAATGTTTGGGCCTCAGGAGTATGTGTATCCAGTGTGTCACACATGCTTAGCCACCTGCCTACTGTCCAGGACTCATCCCTCTTACAGGTGGAGCTGGACAGTCATGCCTACTCCAGGGCATGCAATGCACTCTGTACTCCCACTCCTGTGTATCATCTGGCATGTTGTGATCAGTGTAATGTACCCTCAGGTGTCTGCCTCTGTCTCATTGTGCTGTGTCTTCGTTGTCAGGACTACTGGTATGTTTATCGGTTAGGGCTCAGCATGCCATCTGAGATGTGACCATGATAGACGATACTTCTGTGACTTATAGGTGTCTGATCACTTGACTGTGCACACAGGTGTTTGCGACTGTGACTTTCAGTCAGCTGTATTGTCATTCACAGCACACTGTGAGGTGCTCATGTTCAGAGAGTTGTGTTTCATGTCCCCCATATGTCCAGTTGGTATGACGTGGACAAATAGTAGTACAGATGATGTGGTATTTGGGGGATGGACATGTGCACTTGTCAGTCACATAACTTGCATTCCCCATGCCCTCAGATTGTGACACAGTGCAGACTGTTGTTGGCTGGCTGCCATGGCCATGTGACTTGAGACAGTAATGTATGACTTTGCACGCATTCCTGTGTCATGGCATTCAACTTCCTGAGACTGATCCTGCAGGGGAGTGACATGTGCAACATGCACCCCATTGTGGCATTGACTATCCGGACATGGGTGCATCATGGTGTCTGGTGCTGGTATGCATCACATGCATTTCTATTTAGACTCTGGCCATCCCTTTATCCGGACACCTGCACTGACTCAGTGGCAGGAGATGTGATGTGTGCATGTTCACATACTTCACCGTGTTCCCTGCAATGTCCAACAACTGTGTAGGTGGTGCATGTGTCCACACTGGGGTCTTACCATCAGACAGGCACCGGACAGATGGGTGCAAGGGCAGGAGGGGTGTGAGTCCCATGGTTGACCATCAGACTGACAATTGGCTTCCCCGAATCTGTGTGAGGACTTTAGGCAATGTTCAACTAAGGATGCCAGGGCTTGCTCTGTAATGTGCTGTACTTACTGTGGTGTGTGCGGTCAGTGCAGGTGACTGATGTTTGTCTGTTTCCCTAATTGTTTGCAGATACATCCACGGCCACAGGAGGGGACAGCTCCACGGACCAGGAGGAGCAGCGGAGCCAGACTGGGTCAGCATCGGACGGGTGGTCAGAGGGACCCAGTGGCACGGAGGGCGAGGGGAGCCACACCGAGGAGTCCTCAGCACCATCCACCTCAGCTGAGGACCACAGCAGCTCGGAGGATGACTCCCTTGTGGAGGCGGGTCTCAGCAGCCACCAAAGGCCAGCTAGTCTGTCTGGCCCCGCCACCACCACCACCACCACCGCCCTCCCATTGGCTCCCATTCCTGAGGTCCGTGGAGGCTCCCGTACTCGGGAGCGTGTCTCCTTCGTGCCAGGCACCGCAGCCCCTGTGTCCCCTGTTGCCCTGAGTGAGGAGTCTGTGTACCTCCTTCGGCAGCTCCATGTAGGGCAGACAGCAATGCTGAGTGTCCTCCATGCACACACCACTCTGTTGACACAGCTGGTGTCGTTCATGGAGGGCATCTCGACGGGTATGTCTGCCCTACAGAGGAGCAATAGGTCCATGGACTCCTCCCTGACAGCAGCAGTGTCCCTCCTCCAACAGTCCCTCACCCCTCCCACCTCTGCCCCATCAACACTTCCTGCACCCCTACCTGTCCAAAGCACATGCACACCTGCACAGTCACCCAAACACACAGACACGAGCAGCACAGACACACCCAAGAGAAAGGCAAGACGTGCACACACGCATCCTCAGGGGACTGATACCACAGACACAGGGGACGGGGAACACACACACACACAGGCATCCACATTAACTCCGCAGTCCTCCAAATCCTCTCCCTCCAAGACCCCTTCCCTTGCCTCGCCTGCTAACACACCTACACAGCAGATCTTCCTGTGTGACCTCGGCCTCTTCCCCTCCAATCCTGCTGATCCAGCATACCGGGGGAAGAGGAAGTCCACCCACACAGAGGGGAGTGCCCCTCGCCCCCGGACACCCTCCCCCAGGCGCAGGCAGAGTGAGCCCCCCACCCGCAAGTCCCCCGGTCCCGGAAGAGCAAGACCCCGCCACCGCCCTGCAAGTCAACCACCCAGTCTCTCACCTCCATCCCCCAGGCCACCACTCCACAGGTTCCACCGCCACACCCTGCCCCAGGTTCCCCCACACACCGATACCGCATCCCCAAACTGCTTAGGCCCTCCCCCCCTGCCACTTGCTCTTCCACCCCAAACCCAGACGCTCTGCCTGTTTGTGCCACTGGTGTGGAGACCGTGTCCCCCCCCTCTGTCCTGCCCAGCTCTTCTGCCCCCCTTCCACTACCTTGGAGTCATGCACTGCGGTGGAGTCCACAACCACCCCGTCTGACTCGGGCACTGCATTGGGGACCCAGTCCACTCCATCTGACCAGCCCACTGCAGTGGTTGCAGCACCAACTCCATCGTGACTTGAGCCCTGCGGTGGTGCCAGCCCCCCTGAGTCAGACACCTCCACTGCAGTTGCCGGTGACACTCCTGCACCCACCTCCCCTTCACTGCCTCCTTCTGGCATCCCCTGATCCTGTCCCTGCGGTGCCTGGCCTGCCCCTCGTATGCCCCTCCAAGGGGGATGTCCCCTGTCTGTACCTGTGCAGGCAAGCAATTGTTGACAAGTTGTCACACATCACCCTGTTGGGACTGTATATTTGGACTGGCCATTGGCCTTAGTTTATTTTGGACTTTTGATTTGAGTTGCACACTTGCTGAATAAAGCCTATTTTTGTTTACTTGTGGTTAATCTTTGGAGGTACATGATGTAGATGTGTAGAATCATGCATTTGCTGTTGTAATAGTGTTCAGATCAGGTAAATGAAGTTTTGCTGTGATGGGCTCCATGTGGTCCATGGGATATGTGTCCTAATCTAGTCTGGATCTATAGCATCCTTTGCTGCAGTCTGAGGGTGTTATGTTCAGCATTTGACACAGGGATGTACGTTTAGCATTTGTAGATTACCATCTTTGTCCTACACTGATGCACATCTGGTGGGCTTACCACTGTCCAATGTTCCTAGTACCCTGACTGTGTGCCCGTCTGCAATGGACATGCAGTTTAGCACATCAAATTTGGAGGACTCATCTGTGTACACAGTGCAAGTTGCTTGACACGTGTCTTGGGTGTATGCAGATGACTGACGTGACACTCCCGTGCCCAGGCTGATATGAGCAGAGCCTTCAGTGTGTTGTAGTTGTTGACTCACTGACCGAGTGTTCTGCTGACATGTTTGAGTCATGCACAGACAAGGTTTGGCACAGCTGACCTTCCACAGGAGTGGAGTGCCCTCATGGCAGTGCGTGATTCCGTGATATAGGCTGTGCCCATGTTGTGTGTTGTGTAGGCATGTCTGTGCGTGTTCCCTTCTCCTTTTCCTACACAGGCTGTGTCCCTACGGATGTTCCTGTTTGTGATGCTTGCTGAGTTGTTCTGTGTTCATCCAGCATCTTGGACCTGGTTACTCCGGGATGTGGGTGCATGGCAAACTAATGTTCATGAGGTTGTCATCCCTAGTTGTCTTTGTTGTCAGGGCTGGGGATGTGGGCAAACGCAGATGGGACACAGTCAGGATTCCTCTTGGCACTTGTTGGTTACACGAGTAATGTGATTTTCTGTTTGTGTATGCTTTCAGTGATTGTGACACGTTGTGTGTGTGACTGCTGCCACTCCTCAGGGTCAGAGGTGCAATGTTGTCTATGTGTGTCCTTTGTGGGTCAGCTTGGCTTCTTCATTGGTGTGTGACTATGGCCAGGATCCCATTGTTTGGGGTGGATTTCACGTCATGCCCATGTACGGCATACTGTGCAGTGTGTCAGACATTCACAAGTATTGTTGACTGGCCATGTGTGATGGGTTTCTGCACCTTATTTCCCCCACCACCCCTGGGATTGTCATGGGTGCATGTGCAATGTCAGCAGTCCATGTGAGCTTCAACTGATGCACATTGGTGGAGTTCAAGGTGTGTGGCGTTGAGTGTGTGCAAATGTGAGTTGTTGCACGGCTGGGGCACTACCTCCATATTTTCCTTGGCTGGCAGGCCGTGCTGAGTGCTTTGTGCTTGTATAGGTGTGATGGTAGTTTGTTGCTCAGGACACATGGCTGTGGTTCACAGTGTGGATGACATCTACCTTTGTCATCACAGTTTGATTGTCATGCAGGCTAGTGTCACCACAATGTGGGGTCCCTGGGGGGAGTGCTGTGGTGGTTCGGTCTCTTACTGTGTGTGTTGCTGTTCCTACAAGCTTGTGTGACATGTGTAATTTGGGCTCCCTCTCATCTCACAATGCCTGTTTGCCCACATAGGGGAATCCAATCCATGAGTTACTTTTGTTTGTGACTGTGTTGACATCTGTGTATCAGTGAATCTGGCCTCCTCATGGGTTGTGTGTTTGCCTGGGGACACTGGCACACAACCCCCTCACCTGTTGTGTATGATATGCAGTGTGAGTCTGCCTGTTTGTGTTTGTGCTTTTGCACCACTGCATTGGCATATCTTTAGTTTGCCATTGGCTGTATGTTGTTTGTTGGCTTTCCCCTGCTGGCCCTGGGACTGCTAGGTCATCAGTCAGCACATTGATCATGGTTAGTATGTCCCATTGCTGCCATGGTATGGTATTTGTTCACCTGACATCTACAGTCTCCACAGGATATCTACATTTGTGTGTCCATTGGTGCTGATATGTGGGTCTGCATTATGATGCTCACTTCTGTCATTGTGTTATTTGTGAATGTAGACAATGTGGGCCCCCATGGCTGATGTTTGTGTGCACATGGCCAGAACAATGTGTCATTGGCACTGCACTGCTTGCCTCACACAATCTATGTTGCTATGGGACACAAGCACTACAATGCCACTGTAGTGTTTGGTGTTGTGTGGCCAGGAATAATCCCTGCAGTTATGTTTTTGCAGCTTTCACCAGGACTACACTTCCCTTTTGGGCACTGTGGTGATGGGGCTTTGGGCCCCATTGCCACACTGTTCAGAATCTGTTTCAGCTATGGAGCACACACTTACCTTTTGGGCACTGTGGTGATGGGGCTTTGGGCCCCATTGCCACACTGTTCAAAATGTGCTTCAGCTATGGAGCACACACTTACCTTTTGGGCACTGTGGTGATGGGGCTTTGGGCCCCATTGCCACACTGTTCAGAATGTGTTTCAGCTATGGAGCACACACTTACCTTTGGGCACTGTGGTGATGGGGCTTTGGGCCCCATTGCCACACTGTTCAAAATGTGCTTCAGCTATGGAGCACACACTTACCTTTTGGGCACTGTGGTGATGGGGCTTTGGGCCCCATTGCCACACTGTTCAGAATGTGTTTCAGCTATGGAGCACACACTTACCTTTTGGGCACTGTGGTGATGGGGCTTTGGGCCCCATTGCCACACTGTTCAAAATGTGCTTCAGCTATGGAGCACACACTTACCTTTTGGGCACTGTGGTGATGGGGCTTTGGGCCACATTGCCACAGTGGTCATGGTCTGCTTGCATTGTGTAGGCCACACACACAATTATGTGTGACACATGTATTAGGGGGTCACATTGTATGTTCAATGTCTTGTTCAGTGTTGTATGCATTTGACACAGACCACACACGTTTGTCATGGTGTTGTAGGCTGGGATGTAATTTACAGACAGTCCTTATGTGGGAGTATGCTAGTTGTGTCATGCATTACCCGTCCTATGAGTAGGGGTGGTAGTAGTGGCAGGCATCCATCCCCCTAAGGGTGGGTATGATAGTAGTGGTAGGGATCCAGCCCCCCATGAGTGGGGATGGTAGTAGTGGTAGGCATCCAGCCCCCCATGAGTGGGGATGGTAGTGGTGACAGGCATCCAGGCCCCCTGGGTAGGGGTGGTAGTAGTGGCAGGCATCCATCCCCCTAAGGGTGGGTATGGTAGTAGTGGTAGGCATCCAGCCCCCCATGAGTGGGGATGTAGTAGTAGTAGGCATCCAGCCCCCCATGAGTGGGGATGGTAGTAGTGGTAGGCATCCAGCCCCCCATGAGTGGGGATGGTAGTAGTGACAGGCATCCAGGCCCCCCTGGGTAGGGGTGGTGGTAGTGACAGGCATCCAGCCCCCCCTGAGTAGGGGTGGTGGTAGTGACAGGCATCCAGGCCCCCCTGAGTAGGGGTGGTGGTAGTGACAGGCATCCAGGCCCCCTGGGTAGGGGTGGTGGTAGTGATAGGCATCCATCCCCCTTAGGGTGGGTATGGTAGTGGTGGCAGGCATCCATCCCCCTAAGGGTGGGGATGGTGGTGGGGATGGTAGTAGTGACAGGCATCCAGCCCCCCCTGGATAGGGGTGGTGGTAGTGGCAGGCAGCCAGCCCCCCCTGAGTAGGGGTGGTGGTAGTGGTAGGCATCCAGCCCCCCATGAGTGGGACGGTAGTAGTGGTAGGCATCCAGCCCCCCATGAGTGGGGATGGTAGTAGTGGTAGGCATCCATCCCCCCATGAGTAGGGATGGTAGTAGTGACAGGCATCCAGGCCCCCCTGGGTAGGGGTGGTGGTAGTGACAGGCATCCAGCCCCCCCTGAGTAGGGGTGGTAGTAGTGGCAGGCATCCAGCCCCCTATGGGTGTGTATGGCATTGGTGTTGGCCATCCCACCCCTATGGTTCTGCTTTTGCTAGTGTACGTTATTTGTGCATCCCTATGTGTGTGTGACATGTTTCATGTACGTGTGGTTTGTTTGTATTGTTGGTGTTTGACTTACCGTCTGCGCCGTACGCGTCCGTGCCGGTCCCGGTCATAGATGTAGAGTATAGGTAGGACCTGCGCAATGGGATTCATGCTTGGATCGTCTCGTTCGGGTTTCTCGTGTCTTCGAGTCATACTCGTAGCAGGCTTGTTCGTCTCGTAGCCGTGGATCGTCTTGTGGCGCGAAACGGAGATTATGTACGGCTCGCCCGGATGCTCAAACGTGCCGGAAGTAGCGACGAGTTCGGCGCATACGGAAGACGCATCGTACTAGTCCGGCCGGAAGGTGCTGTGTATTTGGTTCCGTGCGACTCGATTCGGCGTTTACGGATCCGGCTCGGGCGGGGTACAGGAGCTAGAATGGGTAAGTATGGCTCGCTTGGAATCTGGGCTGTTATGCGCATCATACTTGTTCGTTCGGTAGAGTGTTCGAGTCGGTCGGAAAACACGCGTTCGGCTGGTATTTTTTCCGGACGAATACTGTTAGGTGCGCTTCCGGCCGACATCGGAATCGACCCCTTTGTGTTTGGCAGCATTGTTTAGTATTTTTTTGAATGCCGGAAAGCTGTAGTTTGCCCCATGCTTCGTGCAAGTTGAGAGTGGTTAACACTTGCCCAAGCGCAGTAGGCCAGTCTTTCTTGCCTTTTGGCTGGTTCTTCAGTTCCGTCCAGCTTTTCAACCTGGATGCTCTTAATTTTTTTCTTTCAAGGAAAAAGATTTTACCAAGCTTAATTTTTATCTTTACTTTGATATTTCAGTTTTCCCAGGGTGATTATTTAATTTTCAAATTTTTCTTCTGGTTTTGAATGGATTCTTTGGATTACAGTTTTTTTTGCGAATGTCTATTTTTCAATGGTTTCTTTTTGCATTTTTTCTGGGCTCTTTTTTTTTATTGTAGCTTTTGGTTCGTTGTTTGACTGACTAGGACTTCAGCTATGAAATCAGATGTGTTACATTGTTTTGTTTATTTATGTTATTGGGTGGGTAGTGTTATTTTTTGCGATGTCATGTTTGTTTATTTGTTGTTTATATGCACAAGCTTTTATGGTGTTATCCTATTTTTTCAGAGGATGGAAAATATTTGTTTATTTAGAATAATGTTTGGTTATTTTGCATTGTTTATTTTTAAATATTTATTATATTAAATGTTGCTTATCAATCCAAATATATGTCTTATGAAATATTTGTTTATTCAGATTGCCATTTTAAATTAACTTTAATAATATTTACAGAAAAATTGTAAAACATTTGTTATAGGGAGTTGGTTAGTGTTTTTTTTCAAAGTAGGGTTGTTGCTATTGAGTCTAAATATGATAGGCATGGGGTGTTAGTAAAGAATATTACTTTGAATGCTTGGAGATGATGCATTTTGTATAGCTGATTGGAGATTTTCTGTTTAGGTTGGATTAGGAATTGTTCCATTCTTAGCCTCCTGGCTGATTTGCTCATTTCAAACCTTTTCTACAAATGTGTATACTGTAGGACAGTTCTTACAAATGTTTCTTGGATGGAATTATGCCACCCTTTCCCTGCATTATTTGGCATTGCTTCTAGGGAATGGGAATTTTCTAGAAATTCCACCATGGAATGTGATACTTGTGTTGGTATCTGTGGCATGATAGGTGCATCAAACAACCAAAGTATGCTTAAAGTAATAAATTAATGGAGCTAGTTTTGTTTCATGTTGTTGGTAATAAGGGGATTCAATGAGCATATCGTAGTGTTTAGTGATTTCTGTTACAGAGACATATGCTAATGTTATTAGCTTTTTATTTTGTGTGTAAATTCTTAATTAGCTCATTTTAATGCTCAGGGTGGATTTTTGTAGCTGTCTCCGCATGCTCTGGCTAAAGTAATAGTAGCTCCCCTGAACTCCAGTATGTGGTTAGACTTTAAGTTGTTGTTTTATATGGGCTAGCATTTCATTTTTAAGTTGCACATTTTTTGTTAGGTAACAGTGCATAGACTAAAGGGATGTTTGCTATTGTTGTCGCCATTGCTGTTCTGCAAGTTCTTGCAATTATTCTTTTTCCTGTTAGTATGCCAGTGAGTTGGCCTGTTGCTTGCTCGGGAACTGTTGGCATAATATTTTAAAATATCAATCCTGTTAGCTCTTGTGGGCGTGTATTGGCCTCTTTTAGATCCTGTAAAATATTTCTGACTTCTATTTCAGCAGTATTAGGGGGATGGTTATGCTCCCTATTGCTCTTAACTGTTTAATTTTTAGCTGCAGCCCTGCCATTGCATGCACTTGAATATTATTTTGTGCATTTCCAGATTGTTTTCTCACACTGGTGGTGCTCTCCTTACTAAAAGTATTTCTGCTACAATTTCATAACATCTTCTCTTTTTTAAGATTTGTTGAATTTTGAGTTGCTGACATTTTATCTATGGGTTTAAAGTATAGAATATGTGCATTTTTTATTTTTAAAAACATTACGCCCACTGCAACACCCATTGTACGCCCCTTTCACTCGAAGAAGCCCGATTACAATGTCGTTCGGAAACTCTTCTGACCAAATCGTTTTCGACCGAATCGGGTTCTGCGAGTCCAACCCACAGATTACGATGCTTCCCAACATCGTTCGGTCGGACTCACATTGACTTCAATGGGAGCCTGTGTTCCGAACAAGAACACAGGCTCCCATTGAAACAACCTTGCACCCTGTGGCGGGCACGTCATGGTGACTGCCACATTGTGCATGGTTGGAAAGAGGGGTCCCTCGGGTACCCCCACGGGCCCCAACCGGAGGCCTCAAGGTGAAGGGGGTCTGCAACGGGCCCCCAAAAGTCAGATTCTGACAGCCATTTTGTGTCGGGCAGATCGAATCGGAACGGCTGTCCAAATCATTCATCATACTCGCTTGCTCGGAAACCGTGTCCATAGAGCTGTACTATTCGGCTTCAAAAGACGCGGGCTGCCGAATGCCTTTTGGAACCGAATCAGGCAGCCCGAACGGTTTCCGGGCATCGTAAGCGGTCGGTTGGAAAGGTGTATGATTCAGTTGGAAACATAGGTTCTGAATCAGATTCTGAGATTACGAATCCCATTTGAAGTCTTTCCGAACGACATCGTAATTGGCCCCTAAGTACTTCATGAATAGGGGCATTATTTACATGGCGGCATTATGCCATGTTAAGTGGCTTAACACATCCTTGCAAATAAGGCAAAGGGGTTATCGCCACCAGAACATCCCAAAAAGTGATATTCTGGTGGCGATAACCCCTTGTAAATATGCCCCTAAGAGTAAAGGTTTTGGAGTTAGCTTTGCCCCTATCCTGGCAAAGCTTTACATGCATGCGTATGAAAAAATACATCCATGATGCACTTCACCCTTACAATGAGAATATTGCACTATGGCATAGTTAGATGAATCAATCACAAAAATAGGGAATCCTTGCAATTAGTCTAACCATTGGCATTTGCTCAGTGTAGCATTGTCTCCCATCGTTTTTTACCCACTGTGCATCGTTGCTGACCCTACTCCTCATTGGACCAGTCCATCTCAAGACCCCCTCTCTTTTACATAAGAACTTTAGGGGAGTGTCTGCTGTGATCTTTAACAGTCCCCATACTCATTGATTATTTAATGTATTTATGAGATTCTGGGGGAGGGTGTCACAATGTAATTTACGTCTCATCGGTATGCCGCCAGTTGGGCCATCCACTGACCCCAAGTGATTGATTGAGGGCTTTGAACTGGAGAAGACCACAATTCCCAGACTCCTTAGATGGTGCAGCAGCTTACTCACGTTACTATGCTTAGTAGCCACTTAGCCCTGCTCACTAGCCCTCGGGAAGCAGACACACGGCATAAAAAAAATGGCGTAGTAATGGAGCAAAATCAGCACAGGTGTTTTGGTAGCATTGTAGGTTTTTCATGACACGCAATCCTTTGAGTGGTAAGTGGCTCATTTTATGATCCTCCCCTTATTTTTGGACATTAGGTGGATTACATGGGAACTAATGATCTCTATCTGAATTCCACCAGAATGTGACTACATGTATGTGTGTCCCACTAGCCCGTATATGGTGTTAATATACACCTATGAGGGTAACAACTTAATCATTACCATTGACTATGACTATGATTTAGCAATAATGCTACCCACATCACGTTTTCAGTGATACTTGGGGAATATCACATTGTTTTCACTTTATGCATATTTGCTTGTGTTGCTGAGCATTGGACAAAGATTTGTATGCAAAATTACTATATATTTGCCCTACTGCATCCAGATGCATGCAATGAGCACAAGCATGCATGCTGTGTAGAATTTGTCCCCGACCAATTATCAGGGAATGAAGGCGCACTACATGTATCGTTGGGCATGCACAGAAATGCAGGACATTGCATGCATTAAGAGAAAGTGTTGTGTTTACACAACCCTCTTATAGTCATTCAGAGAAGGTAAATTAATGAATCTCTGTTTTTGTCTTTATCTTTTCATGTGTTTATGTTTCCTTGTCCTTTTACCCCATTATGGTTTAGAAACAAGGCACAAGTGTTAGGATTTGGGTGTACTATATGAAAAACACCATCTTGGGTCCAGTCAGTCTCATTTACTTAACCTTAGCTCAACCCTGAGTAGCTGTGGCTACGAGCAGTAAGTCTTGTCAAAGGAACTTAGTGTAAAGTACTTAACAACACCAAACAATGAAATAAGAATGTCACGCAGTAAGAAAGAAACACAACAACAATTTATAAAAAATAGTGCATATTTTTGTGAATGTTTAGAGACCTTGATCATCAAGATCCACCGGATGGTCTCGGAGATAGAGATTTTAGATATTTTTAGCACTTTGTAATGCAACCATGAACATGCATTGGTCAACTAAAAGATTGTAAACTTTTCAAAAGTTTGAAAGAGTTAGTGCAGGTACTCTAGTCCGGATTGGCTGACTAAATCAGGCAGGGAAAAGGTCTAGGGGGAAAGAGAGCATACTTTGAACAGTTACCTGGGAACCAGAGCATTTTAAGGCATGTTCCATGATTTTAGGATGACCGCTATAGACATCAATGGAGTGGTTCTAATGCTGAGGATACAGGGAAAAGATGCTCAAAGGAGGCTCCGGTTGAGGTGTGGTAGATGGGGTTCTCTTTGTGGTTGTCCCTCGGTCCACGAGTGATGTGGGGCAACTTAGGCAACAGAGATCGTGTCGCTCGAAGTCCTTTACGTTGCAGTAGCAGGCCAGCCGATGCTGCTCTAATGATTTCCTTTCACCGCGCTTAGGGTAAAATCTTTAGGTGTGGGCTGGTGTCCCTTGAGTATGACAAATCCAGAATTCGACAGCACTCCTGGGTAAAGCAGACATAGGTGTAACTTTTGACTATGTTGGATTTGTCCTTTTGACCACCCAGCAACTGGTATTGACAATACTACTACAGTGGCTTTTTGGTTTGGGCTTTTTCAGCTCTTGTGTCCCTGGAGCTGGTTCCAGGGGATCAGCCAACTGATCCTTGGAGTCACTGCTGTAGATTAGGTCTGGGAATCAACTTTTCCCCAAGCCAGGAGCCTCAGGCGCAGTCCAAACTTCGATTGCCCACAGTGCAGTAGGTACAGTCCTTCCAATGGTGCAGCCTCTCTTTCTACACTTTCAAGGGCAGCAGGGCAGACCTTCTTTTGTTCTCTCTATGAATCCAGCATGATCTGAGGGGCAGGGGGCCAGGGGTGGCCACATTTATCCCAGAAAAGAGCCTTGAGGTGACCACGCTTTCACTAGCAATTGGGCTATTGGGCCTCTCCCTCATAGAGATGTGTTTCCTGCAATGTGTGGCATCTAGCTGTCCCAGAGTGCCCCATTCTTGCCCCTTTCAAAATGGCACAGCCCTTTCTTGGTCATCAGGAGCATGGTAGCCTACCCTAGAGATATGGCTAATAGTGGGCTACCCACCTACTGGAAAACCGGTTTGAGGACGGGTTTTCCCTCTCTGGCTCTAACTCCTACCTGTCTGTAGGAACAAAATGCATTCTGTTCAGGGTTGTTCTCACAGTTGACCCTTCAAAGGCGGCTTCCCCTTTGAAGCTCGCCTTTTGGGCTAACACCCTGAGTAGCGATCCTGGGAGAGGAGGTCTTACCTCGCTCTGCGGTAACTGCCTTTTTACCTAGGCATGGGAGCTATTCATACATCTCCCCTGATGGTCAGAAATCTATCTGTGCACCAGGGCCTTAGTGAGGCCTCTGGACTAGCTGGAGTGCAGAGTGGCAACGTTCTAAAAGTTGCTGACTATATTAGTGAACTTAAATTCGACATGGGCATCAGGTCAGGTTTAATGCCATGATCAATTTGATACCTTACACGACCCTGTTAGATAGTCCCATTTAGAGGTTAGCCAGGCTGGGATGCCAGTCAGTAACTATGTGTTAGCAAATAGGGCTACAAACCTTTCCACAGCAAAACAACAATTTAGAAGTGTTGTTGTAAAGACACATCTAAAATGTATGACCTACTTAATAATATATAGCTCACTGCAATAGGACTCCAAAGGCCTTCCTTACGGGATACTTACATATATTACTAAGGGAAGTGAGGGCTTTGCAATTAATTGCAATGGCAAAGTTCAGCTATCTCTCTCTTTCAGTCTGCAGTAGGAGGCTAGGGTCCATTTTGTCCTTGTCATGTTCAGGGTGGCATAACCAGTGCTAATGCCCTGGGTGAACACTCTGTCTTACATGCCCTTGGTACCATATACTAGGGACTTATAAGTAAGTCAGTACTTGCCAATTGGGTGTATCCAATTTAACGTATCTTTTGTATAGGTTTAGGGCACTGTCACTGAGGTCTGGTTAGGAGGCCTCAGTACACTCTCAGAGTCAAAAAACCAGCAGCATCAGTCCAGAAATATGGGGGTTTACATGCAAAAAGAGGCATTTCCTTACAACAGGTGTATGTCTCTCCACCAGCGGCTTAGGCAAGTAGTCCAGCCTCATCCATTTATGCTTATCTTATGTCCTGTGTTGTGACAATTGACAAGTGACAGGCCCGACATCACAGTTTAAATAGTGATATCAAAAAAGGAACGTGTATTCACCATCAATCATGATGCAAGCCCAGGACCCTTTGTAGGCCGTGAGGAAGAGCTGCAACATGTCGACTTAGTATGAGAGTATAGGAATAGTAAACCTCCCTGAATTCACCCAAACATTGTTTACTGATATTTTAATAATACCATTGCACCCAAAATAAAGGGAAACTGTGGAGACCTCTAGGTATTTTTAATATTTACACTCCCCATCAGAATTAGAACATTATCCAAAGTGCTCCCTGGAAGATGATATTTAAGGACCAGGGTGTGACCCAATGATGAAGCATGTCACCAATAGGGTGGATGTGACTCCATAATAAAAATACTTAACATCCCATTAGGGGCAATAGGACTAGGTCATAATCCACTACAGGGTAGTAGATACTCATTGTGAGATTGATTCTAGATAGGGAGATAGTATCCTATTGTTCCCATAATGGAATTTTTTCTCTCTCCTCTCCCACAGGTCAGTGTGATATTTTGGTTGGGAGCAGATCATTAGGATACATTGAGTCATTGAGACTTTTAAGGATGAGAATCTAAAAAATATTTACCAGCCACACAAATTGCAACTCATCGAAACTTGGAATATGCAATTTGGTGCCTGTACTGTAAGACATGTGTTGCTCAGACAATGCTGAAGAACAGATTCAAGTATTCTCCAGCACATGGGCCACATGGGCCACAACATATGCCATGTACTCAGTGTGACATTAGTTAACCACTTAAAAAAATCAATCATGAAATGCAAAAATGTATTGGTAAGTAATTGAGCGGATGTCACCTACACCTACCCGACATGGTGGTGATATTATGGCAACATTCTGACTGCCCTAATGCCTTTCCCTCTGGACACTGACGGTGGTTAGCTATGTGCATCTATGAGTGCATTGGTGAGTGATGAATTCTTTTTTCTCCTCACTCCAACCTTAACTATTTAGCCTGAGTTATGCATAAGTCTTAATACTTAACAATTCTAACCACCACCCCAGGACAGTGAGGGACACATCTTATTAGGTCTGCAGCACTTTGTACCAGGCAGTGTAGTGTCTTGCAAATTAGCTCCAGATGGACTCCGTAGAACTGTGATGTAAGTGTTATAGCGGAATGCACTGAAGGCTGGTGCAAAATGTTGGGCTAGCAGTTACACGCAGAAGAATAAAGACATGCATTTATTTCTAAGCTCCGTGTGTGGTTTAGTCCTTTGCAAGTACCCAGGCTGGGGAGGACGCTATAACCTGCAATGAGTTAGGGGGTAAGTAACCCGAAGATCGACAGTACTCTCCCAGTTTGCGGTGGTCCAAGCAAACTGCTCGTGCATGCCACGTGTTTTGCAGTCGAAGTGAGGAATTGATGCTTAATGCAAGTGGGTTCAAAGCACAACTCCTGCATGCTGTAAAGAAGTGAAAAATTATGAAAACATCGCAAAGAAATCTTTCTGTCAATGACTGAGAATCTGCTGTTCAGACCATACGCAAAGGTACCCTGCTGCTATGCAATATACAGTCATATGTAATCTGGAGAGTAAATGCTAAAGGCAGATACAACCATGTTTCCAAAGAGCAGTGATTGATAATCACAAAGTGCAGGATAATATTACAAGTAAAAAGTGGTAAAAATAAAGAGCATGCAAAGAGACACCTAAGAATAAAATAGTTATTTACTCACCAGAACCTGAGTAAAGTGAGCCAGTACAACATCAGTACCAGGTCCTGCAACCCAGGTCAAGTACAGGGGTTGTGTTTGACAGGTGACCTACCATCACCACAGCCTCCGAATACCTTCGAAATAGTGAAATATTTCCGCTAGAAGAGAAGGAAGTCACATTTCAAGCTATCATTAAAGATGATCCCAAGGCCAGCACTTTGCACGGCCTCCCTGCTGAGACACATAAACCAAGCTGCAGAGATCCACGTGCAGTGTCTGTAAGTTCCACACTTGTCTACAAAGCTGTCGCTTTCCAGAAACCACCACCACCATTCGATACCACTAAAAAGTAAAATATTGGTGATAGATGGACTGCTTGAATAGAGACATTTGATGATTCCGTTGATGCACTTGAAGAGACTGATAACAAGAAGATTATCAAGCATCTCAAAGATCTTGCTGGTGACGGTGTAAAAGAAGTCATAATGAGAATGCCACAAACCGATGAAGAAGTCACATATTGTCAAATTAAAGAACTGTTGAATCTCAAGTTTGATCCAATGCCAAACGTTGATTATGAAAGATACATCTTCAACCAGGAATGGCAGAAAGCTGGTGAAACCACTGATGAATCTATGGAGAGAATTGACACACTCATCAGACAATGTAAGTTTAATGAGTTTAATGATGAAGAAGCTATGTGTCTGAGATTTATTGATGGCAAATGCTGTTGCTGCTAGGCACTGTCCGCTGGATGACCACTAAAGCCGTGGTGCACCAGTCCGTCTGTTTAGGAGTTTAATCCTGGTTGGGCGGGCGGATGGGGCTGCGGTGAACTCACGGTGTTAAAGATTGCAGGAATCGCTGTTAGCATGAGCTGAAAGCCATTTTGTACTTGGCAGCCATTTTAGTTAGCCATGTGCTCGCCATGTGCTTTCTCCTTCTTCCAGAGTCTTGCACATGCTCAGAGAGGCCTAGCTGGTAGAATGCACCTGCTCCTAGTATAGAACTGTCAAGCTATTCTTACTCATGTAAGCAGTTTAGTCTCCCTCCCACTTTGTGGAGCAAGCAAATTTTGTATGCCCATATTAGTCAATAAGCATGCTTGTATGTGCTAGGACCTCCCCTTGATTTTATGCTGACTATGTAACAAATACATATATAAGGACCCTGTTCTCTGCACTCATTAGAATGCCTCCTACAGTGGCCTGCGGGTACCGTAAGATGCAATCTCCCTCATCTGAGGTTAATAAAACATGTTTTTTGATATTACAGCTTCTGTGCCAATCTCTTCTTTGTTGGTTTTAAGGACCAGATGTATCAGTGAACCCCTAAGAAGGTTTTTATTTCTACAAATGGCGCCCGAAAGTGGGACTCATCGGTGCAGCGGCTATCCAAGGGAGTGGTCTTGAAGGGAGACAGGAATCTACTGAGGAGTACAGGACAGGAATCTACTGAGGAGGTACCCAGCGCACGGAGATTGTTTGTTTTCCAGCCCAGTATATTTCTGGTCTTCCTGATCTGATCCTCCAAGTGTTTGCCGCTCCCGACTGAGAACTTCTTTGGCGTGAGTATTTTAAAACGACCGTTAGGTCACTCAGAACTTGGCAGTTGGAACCTGGACACCATTTGATTGGTAAGAGCCGTTTTGCGGCACTTGCTGTTGGTTTGATGCCTTTGATTGGTAAGGTAGTTTTAGTAACACTTACTGTGGCTTTGTTTGTATGATTGGCCAATTTTGGAATTTGTTTTGTAATTATATATGCATTGCAATTCATATAGGCAGGTAATGAGGAGATTTTTTTCTAACTTTGAAAATTTGAACGACACAGATTGTGTTAAGTGTCACTTGGAGTATAATATTATATATGCTATAATATTTTTGGCATGCCTGTTACCAGTACACTTCGCAGAAAGTGTTGCTGTTTTGGAGGTACCGATATGGATTTAGTAAGTACTTAGTTGATTCCCCTCAGAGGGGATACCTAAATAGGTTTAGGTATAGTAAAAAGATATTTCTTCCTTGGTGACTAAGTACCCCATGGAACTAAATATGTACATAAAACGGATCCGGATCTGCGCACTTAGTAACATTCATAAGTGGTGATATGCAGAGCGCTTTTTGAGTGTTCTACCAGCCAAAACTGGCGAATTTGGTGTATTTCAGCTTTTTGACCATGGAACAGTTTTTTTTGGGCTACTTTTGAGAGCTCTTCTTGTAAATATGACTTACAATTAGTATTTACAAATAGGTTGGTCTTGCGTACACTTTGTAAGCTGTTCTAAGTATTGATTTGTGGGTTAAATGTGTGTTTAAATGTCTATGTGGGGTTTTTGGTTTGACATTGGTAATACTTGTGTGAGTACTCTGTGTACGAATGGCTGGCTTTAAGCGCGCTGTGTTGTGTCCTTCTGTAACTGTCTGGAATGAGCTCAATGAGTTTGTTTATGTTTTTTTTGCTGTCATCATTCTGTTATGCAAAATGTCATTTAGTTACTTACATATTAAATAAAAATCCAGAAATAAATTATGTAACATATGCTAAACAGCTGCATGTTACTATTAAATTGACAGAGTAAGACACTATACATGTGTGCAACTTGCCACAATGCTAAACATAAAATTAGAATTCGTATTCAATAGGATTAAAATAGGCCTCATACAGAGAGATAGAAAAACGAAATTGTGTGTTTTGTAATCAATAGACTTAAATACACAATGTCACAGCCTTTTCTTTAAATATTGTATTAGACATTAAAAGGCATGCACATCATTTGAGTGAATTTGGTTGTTGCTGAACTAAATACACATTATAGAAAGATAGATTTGACTGCATTGAAATGCCTCAGTTTTTAAATAGACTGTGACATGCTTTTCTCTCAGCACCCCAGAAAAAAGCTTTCCGACAGCTGTGTTTAAACTGACTAACTGAAAAGAAACCGTTTGACACAGCAAATGGGGATTTAACTCTGTCAGGGTATTTCAAATAATAAAGGGTTTTTTTCCTGAGAAAGGCGTGCAAATTCGACGCCTGCTGACAAACAACAGCTGCATAAATAGCATATGGCTATTCCTGCTCACGGCCACAGACAGGAATGCTGTGTCAGCGATATTTTAAGTCAGTGTAAACCTGGTATACAGGCCTGCATTATTTTAAAAGTTTCAAAACACCAGTTTCATTATTTTGGATAACAGAGAACAAAATTGAAAGTAGGGATTTCCTTTCTTAATGCCTTCTTTACATAAGTATATCTGTGGTTCCGATGTTAAATGATAACTGTCCATTAAAAGTGGCGCAGACTTTTCCTGTTTCAAGTAAGGCTTCTGTGCTTAGGGTTATGAATGAATGCGTTTAAATATGATAGGCTACGAATGAAGCTTGCTTTTCCAATGTGGAATCATCAAAATGGTTGGTTTTATTGATAAAAAATAATAATTATTATATGGGAAAAAAATATATTGTTAAAAACAAATGCTTTAAATTCGTTTTTTCATCTTTATAAAGCCTAATCATCATACTGTGAATTCCTAGCATCAAAGTTGAATTTAAGCAGTGCTGTACCGCAATAAAAGGGAACTTAAATGTGAAATGTCACTTTACCCAGCCGTACAAAACTTGTTTTTATAAGGGTATATCTTATACATTTCTGATTTCCCATTCCTGGGCTATCTAGAGAACACTCTGGGGGTTCCTATTATGCAAAAATATTGTAGGATATTCATTTTTAAGTGCCCCTACCACCAAAGTCGAAATTGAGCTAAATTCACAATTTTACAGGCAGTTCTACCACTCAAGGCAGTTTTAACGTGCTCTTAGGCTTCAATAAAAGTATACATATGCAAGTATAAAATAAACAGCTGCCTCTGCATTACTAGATTGCACACCACTGTACATAAATGAAAATAAGTATAGGACTGCTTTTCGCTGTGATTCTCCAGAGTTGCTTTGCATTACAAAACCGCATGGCAAGCCTTGCACGCAAAAATGAGCAGCTGCTGAACGGGTCAAAGGTCGGAGTTCTGTATTTTGCAACTTAGCAGAGTGAAGGGTAATGTTTGTTGGGACACTTCGACCTTCGAAAGTTTTTTGAAAGACGAGATGATAGCGCAAAGAGAGAAAGAGAAGCTTTGCTTCCTATTTTTGGCAAACACACGTTTTGCGCAGTCCTATGCCACGAAAGGAAGACAACCCTCAGTTGAACATTGATCTGCCATTTATATAAAATAATGGTTTTAGTTTAAAGAATACTGTGTAGGGGCTACGATAAGGAGGAAATGGATTTTAGTTTGCATTCATGCGCCCTCATGTTAATCTAGTACAATTGCTGTAGAAATTGATTTAAAGTTAACTCAATTTGCATTGTGTTAGACTGAATCAGAGAATAGCCACTTTCTAAGATATCTCCTACAAGTTTGTTTGTGCCTAGTTGCTACAAATAGGGGTTGAAAGTGTTGACAGAAGTAAAACCTGTTTCAGGTTTTCCTACTGTCAAAATGGGGGAAGGAGGCTAGCTCCTCTACAAATTAAGAGTAGGCAAAATTATGTTTTCTCTCTTCTTTTTCTCACTTTTTTGAGTCTGTCTAAAGCTGTCTAGGAAATGGCCATGTGACAGTTAAGGCACTTTGCATTGTTCATAAGGCGGCACACAAAATGGGGCCTAAACCATTACAGAGAATGTTTACTTGGTACTCCCCAGCTAGAAGTCTTCGTTCCTCGGCAGCCCACCTAGTATGTACCCCACGAGTCAAGAAAACCTGACTAGGAGGTAGATCATTTGGCTATGCAGCCGCAAGGCTATGGAATGAACTACCAAGTGAACTCAGACAGACTGATGACTAACTGCAGTTTAGAAAAAAGCTAAAAACCAGGCTCTTTCCAAAAGAATAGCCTTGAGAGATTGGCGCATGATGATTCATAGTTTTATAGCTGCACAGTGATTTAGGTAATCCCAGCGCCAGGATGCCCGTTGGGTGACAGCTGCGCTATATAAATGCTACTTACAATTACAATTACAATTGGCTATTCTGTAATACTGTTTTAAAATTGTTAGAATTAATAAAAAGATGAAACACATAAGCTATGTTACTGCCCATCCTGTATGAAAGAATGAGTAGAACAGATTGATGTTCCCTTATTTGATCTTTAAGGAAAATTGTATAGTGGGGGTTTCTGTTCAAAAATCTCAGGTGGCAACACTATTATTGTTTATGTTATTCTCATGTTCTATACAGTTTTGCAAGGGCATTGCTAGTCTTTTATTAGCTAGTCTCTGTCAATAAGCTGACAGCCCTTATTAGAGCTGGAGATAGGGTTTTTTTTCCTTTTGAAAATGATGTTGCATAGTTCAGATCGTGAAAAGTACAATGCAGGAAAGACGCTCATGTGATCCTTAGCAAACATTTTGAAGGAAAATATTGTTTTATAGGAATTTGTTTGTCATAACATGTTCTGCTGGAGAAAAAGTACTCACTATGTTGAAGTTTAGTTCTTTTTGCAATAAGAATCCCTGTTAGATTAGCAGTTTTAGATTTTCCTGCTGCACCTATAACATGAGAGCATGGTCCTAAGCATAACCTGTAAGAGAAATTATTTTACAAGTGTCTGCAGTCCTGTACAAGTAATGTAAAATCTATGAGTAAAAGTGTAGAACATTTCCTTTTTCTTGAGGGTTCTTCAGATTAGTAATATAGGAATACACCAATATAAGTATTTGGAGTATGTCTGTATTGTTTTTCTTTTTTCCTCAGAATTTAGTAAATGAACACAGACTTCCTTGGCTGTTTGGGATTGGGTGATGTATTACTCTTGTCAGTTCACCAAAACGTTCCTTTTATACTTGCCAATAGGTCCAGGGTTTTCTACTCTCAGATAGATGAAGTGGTTCTTGGGTGCCTTGCTAATGTATGGGGCGCCCCAAGACTAAGGAAGTATTCTGAGACTATCCTCTCTGTTGTTAGATTATTTCTGTGCCTTGTCTAAAGACCTCTTGTTCTGTCCACCAATAGATATTTGCTGCCTTACAACCATTGCCAGAGGGGCCCGGACATCAGATCCAGCCTGGGAGTCAGCGCCACTGCAGCTTGAAGCCAAAGTGAAAGGAACCAGCATAGGCGTTGCTGGCAACTAGGACCTCAGTGAAGTCGGAAGCACTGGGACGTGAAGTGTGTACCCCTGCCACTGTCTTGGGCGAAAGACGGGGTTACAAATCAGGATGGAGAAATCTTTGTGTGGATCCAGTTTTTGATGCCCAGCTGAGAGAGTCACAGAACGACAAGGACGGCAAGGAGGCTTTTGCTTGAGGTGACCCCCTTTGAAACAAGGGGAGTCTGCTTCAGGCCTCTTAATCCTGGTCCCAAGTGAATGCAAGTCTACGCCTTTGTTTGTTGATCAAGAGATGCCCGAGCACACTGGGTACAATTTGTGGCCCCAACAAAAGAGCAGTGCGCCAGAGGTGCAAATACAGGAGTTAGGGAAGGACTTGAGTTTAGGGTACAGGTGCTATGCCCTTGGTGCCTGTTAGATTAAAGTGAAGAAAACTGGTGCACTGCCTGAGACACTGGATAGGATCATTGAGGGTATTTGCCCTGGGGGGTGATTGCCCTATCCTGAAAGAAAGACTTTTTCTTCTCCGTGATTCTTGAGTTGCGAGTTGTGCAGCTCCACCGTGGGAACAACAAGAGCCTGCCTGTGAGGCTCAAACGGACACAGGGAGAAGACTCCCCTCTGGCTGGTTGGTTTTAGAACTTTCCCAAGGACTCTTTTTTGTTAGTAATGTACCCCTTTGGTCGTCCCATTTTTGAGGAGGAGCAGCCCTTTGCGGCTCCTTGTCCTAATTCCTATGGTCTTGTGTGGTCCTCCTGGTCCCCCGGAGCCACAATTGTTTTTTGTAATAATATGTCTGATTGCTTTAATATTTTTTAAGAGTAATGTTTATTCTGCACGAGAAAAGTTCATCTGAGCATGTTACTTTACTCTTTTCTTAAGTATATTTATTGATAATTCAGCCCTCATAAAATACTGAGAAAGTCTATTGAAAATGTTTTTTATTAGGTATGTGCTGTTGGCTATTTTTAAATTGATTTGACGAGCCCCCATCAGAGCCCTGAAACTTAAAATTAGACTAGATGGTTTTGGTATTTGCTTTCTGCTTAGGATTGGAAAATATTGAGATTTCTGTTTGAGATAATAGTCATTATTCTCTCTTGCTACCTGTATGACCCAATGCTCTGTTCACTTTGTACTCCTGCTTATACCTTGTATATACCTGCTTAATGAAATGTTTAGAATGTAAATGCCCACCTAGCATAGGATATTGATGAATTTATGAGAAGAAAATGTGCAAAATATTTTCTATGTCTCTACTAGATCATGGCAATGTCTTTAGCTCATGCTAAAAGGATCGTCTGTTAAAGATTGCAGGAATCGCTGTTAGCATGAGCTGAAAGCCATTTTGTACTTGGCAGCCATTTTAGTTAGCCATGTGCTCGCCATGTGCTTTCTCCTTCTTCCAGAGTCTTGCACATGCTCAGAGAGGCCTAGCTGGTAGAATGCACCTGCTCCTAGTATAGAACTGTCAAGCTATTCTTACTCATGTAAGCAGTTTAGTCTCCCTCCCACTTTGTGGAGCAAGCAAATTTTGTATGCCCATATTAGTCAATAAGCATGCTTGTATGTGCTAGGACCTCCCCTTGATTTTATGCTGACTATGTAACAAATACATATATAAGGACCCTGTTCTCTGCACTCATTAGAATGCCTCCTACAGTGGCCTGCGGGTACCGTAAGATGCAATCTCCCTCATCTGAGGTTAATAAAACATGTTTTTTGATATTACAGCTTCTGTGCCAATCTCTTCTTTGTTGGTTTTAAGGACCAGATGTATCAGTGAACCCCTAAGAAGGTTTTTATTTCTACAAAGGCAGTGGGCTGTTAGGCTCATAGGAGAGCCTAACTTGCAGCCTACTGCCATGACAGTGCCTGCAGTGCAGGAAGAGGGGTGCTATTGCAGGGAGAACAACATTTGCCCTCCTGCATGCACTCCCAGGCCGAGGAGTGACACAGACTCTTTTAGGCCCCCTTAGGTGCCGCTCCATCACCCTTTTCATGGCGGGCTCACTGCCATGAAAAAGGTGGTGAGAGGGCAACTCAGAATATGCCTGGCACTGCCAGCACATTCCTGCTCCTGACCTCTGCATGACAGTCAGGGGATCAAAGATCTGAGGCAGACGCAGAGGTCCTGTGGCGGTCCGACAGCCCTAATCATAATTCTGCTTGCAGGCCCACAGTGTGTCGTTGGTTGGACCACCACAACGAGTACGGAGTCCTATGGACCGCTGTACTCATAATATGGTCCTTAGTCTGGAGTGGGTGTTAATGGCTGCCAGAGCTGAAGAGTGTGCCGATAGACAAGCTGCTGACATGGAGGCTGCAGGTGCCCAAGAATGAAACAGTCTTGAGTGTAAAAAGTAAGCAGAAGCCAAAACTGAAGGACACAAGGGAATGTTTGCCTGTAAAAAGGAGTATTGTTTTAGATATGGATTTTCATTTCCACATGAAGGTAAATGTCCAGCTCTCGGACAGATTTGTAAAGGCTGCGGGAAGGAGAACCATTTTGTGACAGTTTACAAAGCCAAAAGAAATGTAAGTGTGTCACGGTGTGAAAACAGAAAGGCCACTGAAAATTTCAAGAAGCAATGTTTGGTGCGGACCCATAAATCCAATCGGTGACATCAGTTAAGACAATTCGACACTCAGCCACATCGTTCATCATCTAAATCATCATCAAACAGCTTGTTTGTATCAATGTCGGAGAGGAGTTGGCCTAACGGCTAGGGCGGTCGACCTTGAATCTGGGGAACTGGGTTCGAGTCTCGGCTATGACGCTGAACATCCTGTGATTCTGGGCAAATCACTTAATCTCCCCGTGCCTAACAAAAATGCATGTGTCCTCATGGAATGCAACTGGTGCTATGTAAAGCGCTCTGATACCCGATTCGGGTCAAGTTCGCGCTACATAAAACTCTGTAAAAAAAAAAAAATCTCAAGTGGGAGTGAAGGAAATGAGTGTGTCAAGTTGATGTTTACCTCAGGAAAGCATGCACATGTTGGGCTTGCGGCTTGTGAAGAAAAATGTCAGTCAAAGAAAGATCGACATGCCAAAACACCAAAGTCATTCACACATTGTCCTAAAATGACACTGAAAGTAAAAGGTTGTTCGATGCCTTTCATTATCAATAGTGGTGCATCGATAAACATTATGCCTGAGGAGAAATACCATGAATTATCTCCATTACCGCAACTTCTGTTATCGAAAACCACAGTGTATACATTGGCTGCATTGACACCCTTCAAAAGTCAAGGATCATTTGTAGCGACAATTAAACATTATAAAACGAAGGTACATGTACCCATCCATGTGCTTCAAGGCACAGCGCCCAGTGCACATCTACTCAGTGTCAGCACAGCCGCTGATATGGGTCTGATTTCTGTGAATTACAACATGAATGCTCACCACAAAATAGGAAGTCAGTTCCCTTTGTTATTTAATGGTTTGGGAAAACTTAAGACTATGAAAGTGTAGTTGATATTACTGAGGACATCGTCCTATTGCTCAGAGACATAGATGAATTGCTTTTCATTTGCAAGAAGCTGTTGAGAAAGAACTTGAATCGCTACTTAAGCATGATATTATTGATTGTTCCACTGGTTAAATGCCATGGGTTTCTCCCATAGTAGTAGTAGTACCCAAAATGGACAGTAAAGGAGATGTACGCATATGCCTGGACATGCATCAAGCTAATAAGGCAATTGAACTAAAACAACATCCATGTCCACACATTGCTGACGTGATAGAGCAATTAAATGGTACAAAGGTCTTCTCTCATCTTGATTTAAATACATATTTTCATCAGTTAGACGTTGAAGAAGATTACAGGTACACTACAACCTTTTCTACATATGTTGGTCTGTTTCAATGCAAAAGACTAAGGGGGATATTCTCAAGAACGTGCGATAAACATCGCCAAAATAGGTTAACGCAAGTTTTCATATCGCCGTCTATTGCGGGAAAATAACTCCGGTTTAACGTCGTATTCTCAACACGGCGGTAACATGCGATAGTCTCCCGATAACGCCTCAAATGTCCGGGATAACATTACCGGGACGGCGATGAAAATCCAAACCCGAGTGCGAAAAAAGTTGCGATGGGCCCAACCGCGATAAGACTATCCGTGAAAAGCAGCGCCAGGCCTGCAAATCACACACGTCAGACGGGAAAAATCACTACAAAAGCAGAAGAAAAAAAACACAAACAAAAAACAAACTACAGCGAAGCACAATGGAGGCAGCCGGAGCAGATACAGAGGACGGCCAGAACCCCACAGGCCCCCAGGAGGAGCAGCCTGGGACCTCGGGGACAGGGAAGGGCAAGGACAAGAAGAAGAGGAAGACGCGGTTCAGTCCGCAGGAAAACAGGATCCTGATCACGGAGGTGATATAACACCATCAACAACTGTTCGTCACCTCCACTGTGTCATTGGCAACAAAAAATGCAACATGGCAGTCCATCCTGGACAAGGTGAATGCAGTCGGAGTGCTGAGGAGGACAATGGAAGAGCTCAAGAGGCGCTGGAATGATGTGAAGCGCAAGACCAAGCAGAAACTCGTCAACAACCAGAAGGCAGCAATGCAGACTGGAGGTGGGAGTCCAGCGCCACAGGAGGAGCTGGATGAGATGGAGGAAATGGTGGCCACAGTCATCAGTGGGAAGACGGTGGCAGGACTTGGGGGACCGGACACTGCTCAACATGACCTGACACAACAGCAACAGGGTGAGTAACCACCAGCGACTGGGGGGACGGGGGGAGATGGGCACAATGGCACACATGCACAATCAAGCGGAGCACAGTGCACGCCCACAATGACTCTGGATCATGTCCCTGATCCCCTTGGCACACTGCAGCACACCTAGAAACAGCAAGTAGGCCCCCATCAACTATGTGCCCAAAGGGGGCCCTTCCCACACATCACCAATCTCACAACCAACCCATGCACATGTGCTGAACCCAGCAAAGCTGCGGGTCTGTGAGCCACACTGACAATGCAAGTGACACTGCATGACGATTAGCATGGCTGCAGTCCGATAATCATGACATGGTGCACGCCATCACACTGAGGTGGCTGAGTGTGGACCACATCCGTAAAGGGGCAGGTCACACTCTGACACATCCACATGCACAAACAACCCCTGACGTCAACAACACATCTGCGGACAAAACATGCCCCAGAGTCCCAACTCCCACCAAGACCCAAATTCACCCAAATCTGCAACATCTCAGTACTGTATGGGCACAGAAGTCAAAGGCACACCGCCTGAAAGGGACAAGGGGGAGCAAAATCAGAGCTGCAGGGGCGACTCTCCCAAAATGCAGCACACACACATGACATTCAGAGCACATCAGCATTGACAACAATGTGGTACAAACTGCAACACGTTTACAACAGGACAGAGGACACAACAGGTGCCACTTGTGTGTAGAAACTGGCCAATCCCATTTGGCATAGCAGGGAAATGTGAGATGTCAATGTACTAGTACAAACACACATCCGTTATGTCGTCGAAAAGTCCACTGTCCCGCATCAAATAGGCAGCTCCTCCCAAACAGTCACAATGTACATTGTCATGCAGTTTGTATGTAAACTTGTACAATGCGTCAACATACATGTGAACACAATGTCAAACTGCACCTCCCCTTCACATTGCAGAGGGAGAACCAACACCTCCTGCAGAGCAGACCCAACAGCTCTTCACTGATGACGAAGAGGACCTCCACACCTTCGACACTGATGCCCTCCAAGAGTTCATGGACAGCTACGGCACCTCACCTCCAGGAGAAGGACAGCCCAGCTGCATCGAGAAGACCCCACCCCCTGCACAGACCACACAGCAGGAAGCACCTACCACCCCGGCTGTCTCCCAGGACCCCCACGGACAACACATGGCCTTCCAACGCTGTGTGTTAGAGGTCCAGGAAAAGATGGCTGATCAGGTGTGGGTGGGGTTCGACCTCATGGCAGGCAAACTTGATGCCATACATGGGTGTCTGAGTACCATCAGGGACAACTTACAGTCCCTAACGGACACCCACAGTCCGCTCCATGCTCTCCAACGATCCATGGCTGACATCGCTGGAGTCATGATACTGAGACAAGAGCAACTGTCCAGTCAGAGTGGCTCCAGCGATGTCAGCCGGGAGTTGGGACAGATGCGGGGGCTCATGGAGAACATGGAGCGGATGACGGCGGAAAGAATGGCTGCCACGGCTGCACACCAGCGAGATGTGTCTGGGACCTTAAATGCCCTGCAGCACATCGTCATGGCATTGCTGCCTCAAGGCCTTGCGCAGATGAATGCTGCTGCTGCTTCTACATCCACATCTCCTCCCCCTGATGTGTCAGTGCCTCACAGTGCAAAAACAACAGTTGATGGACAGAATGCAGAACAGTGTCATACATTCACCCCAGTACAGAGATCTGGGCCAAAATCCATCATTTTTTTGCTCACCATGCCATTCCAGTTTGGACCCAGCCATATGCAAATCAGTCTTGACCCTGTGCCTCATGGGAACAGTCCAGCCCGAACTGCCAAGCCAGGTCCTCCCTGGACTAGAAACAAGCATCCTAGGACCGGTTTCGGGTTTCACCCTCTTCAGCCAGGATAGCTTGATTCCAGTGGCATGGAGAGCACGGGACCCACGTCTGGGCATACCCGTCCCACTCGGGGTGACAAATGCAAAAACAACAGTTGATGGACAGAATGCAGAACAGTGTCATACATTCACCCCAGTACAGAGATCTGGCCAAAATCCATCATTTTTTGCTCACCATGCCATTCCAGTTTGGACCCAGCCATATGCAAATCAGTCTTGACCCTGTGCCTCATGGGAACAGTCCAGCCCGAACTGCCAAGCCAGGTCCTCCCTGGACTGGAAACAAGCATCCTAGGACCGGTTTCGGGGTTTCACCCCTCTTCAGCCAGGATAGCTTGATTCCAGTGGCATGGAGAGCACGGTGCGGCAGGCAATCCACCACCACCCACGTGTGAGGCACATGTGACATCAGAGGACGAAGATGCGGGTGAATCAACCTTACTGGTAAGGAGGAGGCAGTAGCATTCATCTCCGCCATATGGCCTGTTTCTGCTTGATTCTGCCCTTTGCATCATCACCTTCCACTGTCCCCGATACACTCTACGACACTCACCTTGGACCTCGACATGGACTGCCATTTTCTGTTTGGTTACCAATGACCCACGATCAGACTGCGGACTGAACTCTTCCTCTTCCGATGTACTTGTCATTCCCTGAAGAGCTCTGGCTGGCCCTCCACGGGCCAATAATGTGAAGTGGGGTTTGCATGGCCCTGTACTGCTCCAGCTGCAACACTCCACTGGATGTGAATTAAACATTCAGAATCGCACAGATGTGTCATGCCTTTGATCATTCAAGTATGAGAGTATGGATGAATGTAGGGTCAGTGATTCCCCCTTACGTCCATGTTGCTCATGTCATGGGACTTGAGTCACAGGGTGCAACATTGCCGATTGCGTTCCGGGTGGTGTAGACACTACAACAGAGACACAAGCATCAGTTACTTCCATGTCCAGCCCAGAACTAAAGCACGCCCAGAGCCCCGGGCTTATTGTTCCCACCCCTACGCTGGCCTGCCATAGGTCAGGCCAGTCCACTCCGTTTACGCTCAGAGGGGGGACGACAAAGCTACGTGTCCCAGGTCTTCCCTGCAGTGATCTGATGATCACTGGTCTAGTTGTTAGCATGCCACAGCCACTCCCTGAGGGCTAGTTCACACCCACACCACACCCATCCAGCACAGGCGTCACAGGACATGTGACCCTGCCAATAAAAGGGGCCTAGCACGTCACATTCCCCACTGCCGGAGACGACATAATGGCGTCCGCACCACACGACCCAATCATGAAGGGTCCATGACTTGTGGCGCACTGAGTTGGTGGCACCCGCTGCACTGCGGCCCGCACACGCCTACCGCCACGGGACGATGACTTGCAGTGCACAGGGTCAGTGGCACCCGCTGCACTGCGGCCCGCACGGGCCTACCGCCACGGGACGATGACTTGCAGTGCACAGGGTCAGTGGCACCCACTGCACTGCGGCTGGCAGGGGCCTACCACCACGTGACGATGACTTGCATTGCACAGGGTTTGTGCACCTGAAGAGCTGAGCGGGTGTGCAGCCTGCGATGATGCATTGGCCTCGATACGGCGTCCAGCGAATCAAGACTCAAATTGAACAGTGTGCCCTGCTGGACTGCAGTGTACACGCAGGCAGCAGTCAGCACACACATGACTCCACGGTGCTGTGCCACAGGGTGTGCTGGGGGCCTGTGGCGTGGAATCCAGCGATCGGCTGAGGAGGATGCACCGACACGTGGTGGGCCCTCTTGGAGACATGCTGGTGGCAGCAGGTGAGCATTGAGGCCTGGGTGCGCATGGGCGGCCAGTCATCGCTGGGCGGAGGACGGTCTGGGGACCAGGGCTGGGGTGCAGCAGGCGCACAGGATGGCGCAGCACCACCGGTCATGGCGGCGGACTCATGGCTGGGTGGGGGGCGCCGCCCTTGCTGACACGACCCTGCATGCGATGATGTGATGTGCGTGGGTTGGTTTGGGACTTAGCCACCTCATCTCCAGTGTGAATGTGCACGTTGAAGGTGGTCGGCCACGTGTGTGTAGGCCTATGGGCAGGTTGTGGCACAGACTGTGACACATCCAGTAGTCACTTTGGTGGTGGATTGGTGACGTGTGCATTCCCACAGTTGTGATTTGGGGGATTGTGGAGTTGAGGTGTGCGGTGTGTTCAGCTGGTACTTGCCGATGGGCAGTGCATTTCCATGGGGGCCATCCTCAAAGCGCTGGTTGGTGGCGGACTTGTGGACATGTGGGGATCATGCACACTGCCTGGGGAGTTTGCGACGACATTGGTGGACAGGCCACGGTGGTCCACTTCTGTATGCACAGTGATGGCATGCGTGTGGTTGCTGTTGCGGTGATTGTGAGCAGTGTCGGCAGGGGGCACTAGTCATACACGTGTGCTGTGAATTGCCCCCAACACGTGCGTGACGCCAGCTATGACGTAGTTCCCTTGCGTGGTCTCAAGATGTTCCTGCGCAATGTGGGGGGAGTGAGGGGCAGGGGTATCGAGCTGACACACACCGTGATGCTTTCAGGTATGAAGAGTCCTGCATGATGTGACTGTAACAGCAGTTCGTGTGGTCGTTACCTTCCTCTTCATTCCTACGACGTTTACGGCCACACGTAGTTCTGTTACGGTCTTCTCATGCATGGTTTATCATGCCTGTGAGCATTCCGGTTTGTCCAAGTGCAGTACACTGTTCCAGATTAGGCATGTGACTATACGGAAGTTTGACCATTGTCACCATTTCTCCCACAGGTTTCTGAAGACACGTTGCCCTGTTGAAGTTCCCCGTTGGGAATGGAACGCATTGGCTGAGCTTTTCGTTTTGTTTGTTTGTGTATTTGTAATAAAGTTCTGTTTTTACACTACTGTTGACTACTGGACTTCATGACTTGGCGCACCCACATTTCGGTTACTACGATCTTGGGCATGGGGCATGGAGGCGTCTAGCACGGCTGGCATTGGGGTTGGTTGCGCAGGTGCAGTACGAATTGGAACTATCGTGTGGTGCAGATACAGGGGCCCGCCGTTACTTTTGTGGACATGCAGCCATGACATGTGTAAGGGAGTTTGATGGGGCTGGCTGTGAGACTCCTCCGACTCCGGCAGTTGTTGGTTGGAAGGTACCAGGGGCCAAGAGGTGCAGCACAGCCAGTAGCTTTGTCTGCGGGGGATGTGTGTTGTCCGCTGTGTTGGTACCGTCAGCCTGTGGGCAATGTGGGTCAGGATGCAGTGGATGGTTGTCCTTTTGAGCCTGTGTTGGCCAATGGCTTCCTCTGGCGTTGAGTCTCTGGGGCTGGTGCATTTTAGGGTTGCCCGTTGTCCTGCACTGCCTAGGTGGTAATCCGGGGGGAGTGGTCCGGGGGCGGGGCCTGGGAGTGGTGGCTGTGGGTGTTGTGGCCCTCTTGGTTCTCCGAGCTGCATGATCATTGGCTCCATGACACGTGTTGGTCTTCAGATGTGGCTCTGGGCTGGGCTCCCTTTCATACTGCAGGTAGTCGTCCTGCTTAACACCAGCAAAAGGCAGGTGTTAAATCCCTGCTGCTAACGCGCCTTATCGCCTGTTCTTGGTTCGCATTGCAGATCTGGCTGGTCGTTGAGAATCTCGCAAAGTGGTGTTTTCGTGAGTTTTTGCACGGTAACGCCTACTCTGCATATCATTAGCGTTAGTTGTCGCACTCATCCGTGGCGATGTTTTTTGCGGCAGCTATCGCTGGTAAACTGGCGATATCGGCAGTTTGCACCAGCTTGAGAATAGGGCGATGAGTCTATCGCCACATTTGCGGCGCTAAAGTGCCGATAAATCGGCGATAAGTCCTTGAGAATATGCCCCTAAGTTTTGGTGTGTCATACACTCCAGAACCGTTACAAGATGTCATTCAATGTATCATGCAGCCTGTAATGAATGCGTTCAATTACAGTGATGACATATTGGTTTTCAGGGCTACACAAAAAGAACACGATAAAGCTCTTACACAAGTATGTGGTTTACCAGCCAAAGCAGGTTTGACTTTGAATGCAGACAAGTGTAAGTTTCTTAAAACAAAGTCAAAATTATTTGGCCACATCTTTTCTTATGGGGGTATGACACCAGAACCTGCTAAAGTACAAGTGCTGTCAAATGCTGATCCCCCAAAGATGTTTCCATGGTGGGTTCATTTCTTGGCATGGCCAGTTACTGTTCCAGATACATACAAGACTTTGCCACTATAAGGGCTTTGTTGAGAGACCTGACGAGAAAGAATGTTTCATTTCATTGGGCACATGAATTAGAGGAAAGTTCCAAGAAAATTAAACAAGCCCTTGAGAATGCTTCTGAAATTGTATATTTCAATTCAAAGCTTGAAGGCATATTGTGGCAAATGAAAGTAAACGTTTGTCCCAAACAGAATGTGCTTACTCACAACCTGAAAAAGAAAGCTTAGCTGTGGTATGGGCTTGTGAACATTTCCATGTATTCCTGTATGGAAAACCTTTTAGCGATGGTAACTGGTCATCAAGCTTTACTGACTCTATTTGGATATCCAAAGGCCAAAATGCATCCTCACATTGAACGATATAGGCTACGGTTACAAGAGTATGATTACACCATTCTGCATCTTCCGGGGAAGGATCAGAACCCTGCTGCCTACTTTTTGAGAGTGCCTATACAAGGTCATGGCACTCCATCCAAGACAGCTGAGCCTTATATCAACTTTATTATAAAATCAAACATATCAACTACCATTTCGCTGGCACGGATTGTCACTGCCACAAGCCATGATAGTGACATGTTAAAGCTGAAGGAAATAAGTACACATCGGTCATGGAACCAACAAACTTGACCACTCAACAGTGATGGTAAATATCAAAAGTACAAAAATTTCAAGTATGAATTGCCCATTGCTCAGGAAGAAGTTATATTACGAGGATCAGGAATCCTGATTCTGGAGAGCCTGAGACAGAAAATAATTGAGGCAGACCATGAAGGACATCATAGAAGTGTTGCAACAAAACAAGCTCTCTGAGACTGAGTTTAGGTTCCTTACCTTGATGACAGGCTTGAAACTGAATGAAAGGCCTGTTATTTTTTGTAACTGCCTTTCTACAAAAACTATACACCACCCCTTGAACGTGTCCGATCCCCCGAAGCACTCATGGCGAAGAATAGCCATTGACTTTTTCGGTCCACTTGACAATGGTCAACATCTATTGGTGATTATAAATGAATACTCACAATTCCCATTAATTGAAGATCTTTCATCTGCAACTCAAGAATGAGTCATTGAAAGAATAGATGGTATCTTTGCGACATGGGGTGTTCCAGCCATAGTGAAGTCTGGCAATGGCCTGCCTTTCAATAGTTGAGAGTTCAGAGTTTATTTGGAGCATTTGAAAATAAAGCATCAAAAGAGCACACCTCTATAGCCACAAGCCAACAGACTTGTTGAGCACTTTATGAGTACACTAAAGAAAGCAGGGCAGAGTGCCACTCTTGAAAAGCTCAATTTGAAAACTATATTGAATCCTACCATGAGAGCTTATCGTTCAACACCCCACTCAACAACAGGTGAAATTTCTATGACTTTAAAGTTCAGGAGAGCAATGAATACCAAGTTACCTCAAAGGACCAATCAGAGACAGAAAGATGAGATGAAAACTAATGAGAAGATGAAGCAACAACTAATGAAAAGGACTTGGTTAACAAACAAAATATGAAACTATATGCTGACAAAAGACAACATGCAAAGAACATCGTCTTTAAGAGAGGAGATCCTGTGATCATACGCAAATGAAGAAAAGAAAATCTAATACTTTAGATGTAGAAACTTTTCCAATTGGTGTCTACTCAAGGAAACGTAGTGACAACCCAGCGCCCTGGGAAGTCTATTACTCGAGACTCTTCTCATTTCAGGCACTTGACCAATCATTCATTAGATCTAATAGTTCAAACAGAGACTGGGTGTGAAACATCAGCAACTGCTGTTGCTTCTACACCTTAGATGTAGATCCTGAATATCAGTGATGACACCTCCCAGTTTCCCAGAACAAGATCAGGTTTAACAATTAAAGCACCAAGAAGATTGATTGAAGAGATTTGAATGTATATTTCTATCTATGTAAATATTTTGTAAAAAAAAAATAGATTTTTATTTAATAGAGGGGGAGATGTAGTGTCTTGCAAATTAGAAATGATGGAACACTTTTGGATCCAGGCAGACTCCGTAGAACTGTGACGTAAGTGTTAGAGCAGAATGCAGTGAAGGCTGGTTCAGAATGTTGGGTTAGCAATTATACACAGAAGAATAAAGATGTGTATTACTAAGCTCAGTGTATGGCGTAGTTCTGTACAGGTACCCAGGCTTGGGAGGATGCTACAGGCTGGATGTTCATTACAAAAATCCTCATTTTAGTACTAGGTTTTCTGCAGTGAAAGTACAAAAGCCCTTACCTAAGAGTAACCCCCAGGTATGCTAATACGTAGCCATTCCTCTTACCAGCACCTGTTAGAAAACTGGGATTGTCAATTTATTGTTTTCATTTCTTTCATAAGGATACCAAACTGCAAGCTTAATCTGTCCTCTGAATTCTGTTCTATGGGGTCAAACCATTGAATAATACAGAGTGGGCTTGCCCAATCACCACCTCTAAGGATCTAGCAGAGAACTAGTGAATATTCTATCTTCTCCATTAGCTGTTGCTAATTGTGAGAGCCAGCATGTTTGTCTTTTATGCGCTGTTTTTATACATGCCTTTTGCACATATCCATCACTTGAACACTGCAGTTTCCTTTATTCACATTAGTAGAACTCTCTGTGTTTACTTTCACATTAATTTTTGTTACTATTGCTAATATACGTATGTTACCTTATTTAAGGTTTTTTGGTTATCGTTTTGAGACATCTTTCCCATGGTTTGCAATTTGATTGCCCCTAAATATGTCACTTTGAACTAAATAAACAGGTGAGAACCATTGTTTGTTTATAAAAAATAAATACAAATAAATAAGTCTCGGGTTTCTAGGGCTAATAGGTCGCTCCTCTATTTTTGTGCACTATAATCAAAGTTCGCATGACCTCAGTGGTATCTCTTTCCTATAATGTTGAATTTGGTTCCCTCCAAGTGCTGACTGAGGTGAGGATCTAAAGTTTGGCTTCTGATGCGGGACATTCACCAATAAGTACAGGATGTCCAAATTCACCCTAATTAAATTACATTGATGTCCATACATTCTTAAATAGAGCATATGGGATATCTGCTGCCCTTTGGTGGATATCCTGCATCTGCCAAAGTATAAATTAGAACTAGGGTTTTTAAAAACATTTTTTATAATCATATACATGTTATTTTATGTTTTCAGTCCATGTACTAAACATAAATCACATTTGTCAAGACTGTATAAACACTACTACTCCAGTTGTCATAGACATTGAGAATTCCCATGCACTGGATTGCAATAATTATTTATATAATAGGTAACATAATTTGATATAGCAGCATTTCATATATTTGCTTTGCCTTACCTCAGTATTCCAGCTTACAGATAAAAAGCACTAGCTTTTGTCAGCAGTGTGCAATGATGTGGTGTTCCCTTCCCTTTGTAGAGACACATTGCTAACCCTATTTCATTGCGTGAGCGACACTCAGCTTTTCTCATATTACTTTATCCTGAAATCCTTTTAAACAATTATACAGTAGTTGCCAACTAGCTTGAAGCCTTACTTTACTTGTAGTTTAGTATTCACAATTGTACATATGGGCCTTCAAAACCCAACATGCTTGCCTCTTTACAGCTATGTACTATCATTGCAGAAATTATTCTTGAATATGCACTGTAAAGCAGCTCACTGGTGGCTCTCAGTATTGTGAATCTTTTGAGAGATCAGTATAGCACATGTACCATCTGCTATGTCTACACCTTGGTTGTTGCTACACACTTATTCAAGGAACAAGGGACACTTTGTCATGTGTTCATGATTACTGTGTTATTGATGCTATCAGATTACTTTATGTCACTATGACAATATGTGTGCAATCCTGATCTTCCTTTAATAAGTCACTGTTATCAGGTGTGCCTTACAATTTGAGTGAACCAAGACTCTAAGACCCATAATGCATTAGATTATCACTTATAAACTCAAGATGGTAGGCAAGTTGCCTTGCGGACATGGAGGAATCAGGCAGTCCTATCACCAGTTGCCAAGAATGTGGACCCACGTGGCCTCTAATTATAAATATTTAGAAATAAATGGAGGTGAACTGACTGCTGGGCATGGATTAGGATGAGAATCCAATTCCTAATTGTGATCTTTGATTCAGTAATAAATAAATGATAAAATTAATTATAAACTATGAATAAGTGGCCTTCAAACATCTACTCTTCTGCTCAGTTTGGGGACTGTGATTTATATGGCAGAGCCTATTATGGAAAAATCTTTACTTCAGGATACTTTCTCGATTAAGATTCTATCACCATACCACTACACTCCTTCAAGGCAATCAGGGTGGGTCCGCCAGAGATTGACAACAATCTACAATGACACCTACAAATGCAATTGCATGTAAAATCTGTGGGGTATATTTACCAAGTATTGCTTCACCCTTGCACTACGCAATGAGGCACAAGGGCGACACAACTACTAAGTAAAAATTTTCAAGCCACGCACAGCCACCTTTTTTTTTTTGTTGCATATTTATATAGCGCGAACTCGACCCGAAGGTATTGGAGCGCTTTACATGAGCACCGTATTTACATTACACATTCAGGCACGGGGAGATTAAGTGATTTCCCCAGAATCACAGGATGTGGACGCGACCCGAGGCTCGAACCCTGGTTTCCAGCATCAAAGTCGGCAGTTTAGCCGACAGACCACATCCTTGCGTGAGCTTGCGTGGCTTGATAAATCTAGAGTAACGCAATGCAGCGCGAATCACTGTGTTACGTTACTCAACCCCAGGGAGGCATTCCATGGGTTGAGCTTTGGTGTTACCCACGCATCCACCCATTGATTTTGGGGTGTTTCCAGATCTACCATTACTTGGTGACCTGTCAATACGTCAAAATTGTTGCCTTCCCATGTGAGGCGTAACGATTAAAAATATATCCTCATTACTCCTACTTTCTACGTGTCCTGCACTTTGCAGCACACATAGAAAGAGGAAAATGCCTCAAAAGATTGCTTGTGTGCAGGAAGGTGTCCTGTCATGCACAAAACGAATCCTGCTTACAACGCAGGCACTCTTGCACCAAGGGGCAAGGGTGCCTGCGTTGGCGCTAGGCAGCACATTGTGCGCCAGCACAGGGAAAAGATAGGAATAATTCATATAATGTTAGATACATCACATTCCTGCCCATTCCCTATCATGCAGCGCAGCAAGGCGACTTGCTGCGCTGCATGTTTTTAATAAATATGCCCTTAATTGATTAGTAATAGACCCTAGTCTAGCTTAGGCGTTTATGAAAACTTTTTTTTGTGAATCTATATGCATTGTATTCATTGTACAAATGATGATAGAGGTGAATCAGTTTCATGGGAATTGTGCCAGTATATGTACTTTATGGGTTAATGAGTAACTGAGAATTTGAAAGTGAGTAACTTTCTTAGAAACGTAATTGTTTTTAATGATTTATATTTCACCTCAGTCAAAAAGTACTTATTGCTTTTGAATCACTAAATACAATGAAATAATGTTGGCTTTTCTTTTGGAAAATGTTAAAAAAGACTGCAAGCCAATTAAACTTTGTTTATTTATCAACACCTGGTAAATTGTACACCTGTGTACTATATTACTTATATCCCACCCTAGAAGTGATCTGTTAACATTGGATGTAAGTATTCCATTTCCTATAATCAAATGCTCTATCAACCTCTTTGAAGAGTCAGGTATGGCTTAGAGACAGCTTTAGATGTCTAGTTAGCCTCATGTAATAAAAACATCACAACAAAAATCCAAACACATATACAAATGAAGAGGAGCTTTGAGTCTCTTCATGAATTTGTCTTTTCAAGTGTCCAAGAAATTATGCAGAGGAACCTCTATGTAGCTTCAAATCAAATATCATTTTGTAAACCATTTAATGAAAGTACTGCTTGTAAAGTTCTTTATTTAATGAAAGATTGTAGCAGCTGCAGTTGTAACAGCCTTCATCTGTTTTGCCCTGGCATATTAGTCGTACAACTTTATCAAGGCAAAAGGAGGTAACATTTCAATTTTTTAAAAATGTATTTAGACCTAGATGTAAGGTGACATAAATGGAAACCAGTACAACAACTAGCATTTGTTACCACTTTGACAAAGACAAACTGAACAGTTATATCGTTTCACCTTAATAAAGATATATGGCCAATACAAAGGGTGTAGTCACCTAATAAAAACTTGGTGCAGCTGATGTATGTTGCCATATTGGTATTTTTCATTAGCTCTGTCTTCATTTATACATGAGGGACATTAATTAAGGACTAAAACCCTTGTGTAGTAGCTGTAGGAAATTGGTTTACTAGTTCTGTGATCTGCACAGATAGTAGGCTCACAATTTGCCCTTGCTAGGTACCAAGCACCCCAACGTAGTGCTTGAATTTCTTAGGGTAGCTAAAAAGAGCAGTCCAAGGCCTACTCAGGTGAGCTGGGGAGGGCTACTCATCGCTGACTCACTAAATGATTGTCCAGTCAGTGCATTTTCTTTAGAGAAAGAAAAAGTATATTTATTGGACGCAAACTACTAAATACTATGCAGTAATTCACAAATACGTACATAGGCAGATGGAAATTACCATAGATCACATTATAAAATAATCACCTTTGATCCCCTAAATGGGTTATACAAACATATAAGGTAAGTATTGGCTTGGTCAAAGGTTCAAGAGAAGCAAATCACATATTAAAGACATCATTTTGTAGGTAAAATGCAATCATCAATAATAATGATCGCGTGTAAATACACTTATTGCTGTTAATAAAGCATATTCCTTGTGATCAATATTCATTGTCAACATTATTATCTAAATAAAGCATTTGAAATGCGCAAAACATGGGCCTGTGTATTTCTTATAAACGCTCCAACTATGAAAATGCATTCATAAAAGGAGCCATTGGAGAACATCACTTTTTGATTACATTACAGGCAACCATAGAATTCGCCTGTCGGGGGGCTTTATACATATACTTTCTTCAACATATCCAGATCCAGATCACAGTAAATGCAACCATGGACCTAGCCTCTAGAGAGGACTACACTCCCAGCAGAATCTCCAGCCTTGGGACCCAGAGGGGTCTTGCTTTTTCTGCCCTGTCACAGACATAGGGTTAGTAACTTTAAAAATGACTTCAGTGGGGCTGCAGTAACTCTTACAGCCCCCCTAACACTTCCTAGGTTTGTTGGCGGTGGCCACAACCTCCTGGGGCTACCACAAGAAGCAAGCAAACAAACATGCAAGTGAGCCTCCTCTGAGGCATTATTGGACCTCTTCAGCGGAAGCAGTGAAGATTATTGTGTTGCGTGTTTCCAGCTGTGCTGGGAGCCCAAGTGTCTTTTCCTTTTTTGTTTCCTATTTTTTGGGGGATGCCCGGTCCCACCCAGGCCCCTTCATGCCTCCAGAAAATTGGAGCCAGCTGAGGGAGCCCATCCCTCACTGCCCTGCCGGCTCCCGCGTAGCCTGCACCTCCTTGTTCAGCCACGGGAGCTGGCAGCTTCTCTCTCCCTGCCCGCATCAGGGATTCTGATGCTTGTAGTGGCCACTAGCTCCCCCAGGCACAGGCCACGGGAGCGGGGCAGGCATATGATGACTGGTGAGGTGTGACAGTGCTCCCCCTGCCTTTCTGCTGCTCACAGTTCGGGATTTGCTTTGGAAATGCAGCCCTGGGGATGGGGTCCCCGGGCAAAGGAAGAGTCTGCAAAGGGGGGACTGTACACGCCCCCACCCACTGGAGAATTTGAGAAAAAGCATCCTGTGCCAACCCCTGGGCCCTGGCCCATCCTAGGGATAGCTAAAGACTGATTCAGTGAAGTCCCATATGCTCCGTTTTGTGAAAAAGATCAAAGGTCACAAAACTTTAAAATGACATCACTCTGGCCTCGTTGGGATGATTTTGGTGACCTAGGGCTCCTTTTACTCCTGGTGGTGAGCTGCAGCAGACCTCATTACATGCAAATCAGTGTAGTTCACAAAGAGTTGGTTCTCCTGGCTCTCTGTGCCAGCCTTCCTTCTGGTCTCGTTGTCTGGGCCCAAAAGTCCAGGACTTTCCCTCACCTGGTCCTCAGGGGGCCTTAGGGGGCTACCCTCCCTGACCCTTGGGGAGACCCACTGGTCCTGGGATCAACTGGGCAGAGACCTTAGTCCTTTGTGGGCATCAGGGGCATTTTCTTCCAGCTCACATGGCAGCCCCACAGTCCAGCAGTGAAGCGCAAAAACACACCAAGAAATGGATGGTCTGCCCCTTGTGCAAGAGTTTTTAAAGGTGAGTGGAAGGTTCCAGAAGCCACGCACCCCTGCCCAATCCTAGAGTGCCATGTCACCTCTCCACCTTTCCCCAACGCTCCTACACAGCATGCTGGGACAGTTCATAATGGCATTATCCAAGAGTCACTAGTCACATCTCCTGGGGGGCCTCTGCGCCACGCCTCACTGACATTACTGCCAGGGCTTTTCTCACAATGTTTTGAAAGGGGAGCCCCCTCCTGTGTTGGCTCCAGAGGTCTGGACTCCCTCGCTTTTTCAGTGGGCTTGGGCAGGCCCATTCCTGATACAGTGTGACAGCTGATTCATTGAAGCCGATTCTTCAGCTCTGCCCCTCTCCTCCTCTGGAGCTGAGTGAAGCTCTGTTAATTGCTCCTTTTGTGTTGGAGGCCCTGCTGCTGGAGGGAAAAATAATTCATTTGGCACAGCAGGATGACAAAACGCCTGGGCTCTGATCCTGACATGAGCCAGAGAAATGTATCAATTCTGGATGAACCATATGTTGTACAGATAACTTTCTGGAACTCGCATATTTATTTTCTGGCACAGGTTATATCCCATTACGATATGTCACTGGTCTCTGTAGGCCAACAGGAAGCAAAACTGCACTCTAAGGCAGTTTTCTTCCTATGTGTATAATAAAGTGTCACAACAGACAAAACAGTAAATCAAAATGACTTCCCCTATTAGTTTACACTAACATTATAAGACCTACCTATCTAATTCTGCAGAGTCCCTTCTGCTCCAGGCTACGTGTGCATAGTTACCGGGCTACACATGACAGTAGTCTCTCACGCACAGCCCTTCCACATGTGCACATGCGTGTGCACCCGTGTTCACGTGTAACAATCCAACTGCCCCTTAGCTCTACTGCATCACAGCGGCCTTATCATTAAAGGTGTACACTGGAGGTAAACATGCACAGTCCATTTGCCATGTGATTACTATGTTAGTACATTGTGTATGATTACTGTGGGCGAGACTCATGTAGTGAGGCTCAACCACAGTAAAACGTTCAAAACCAGGTGGTCCAAAAAGGTTAAAAAAATTAGGCGTAGTAAATGGGCGGAACCCAATTGCAACAGTATCTGGATGAACTTAGAGATTCATACATTAAACATCTTGGTTTCCTTCAGGCATGAAGCTTTAATTGCTTTTTAACCCACTATAGATGTTTTTTTTCTCCATTATACAAGCCTGAATAAGGCACGCCCAGACACCTTAATTTTCTCAGCAAGTAGCAAAAATGAAAATGTGAATAAAAAACAGGGAGTGCTGTTGGTCTTTGTTAATCGATGTTGTTTAACTTGAAAGTATGTTTAGTCTATGTTGACCGTCAAAACCTCCAAGCATATTTCTGTTATCATTACACTGTTGTCGAAAACAAAAAGACAGGCCTCTTTTTCATAGTACAGTAATTAAACAATGATGGGGATACACATATGAGATATACCATACCAAGATTTCTGAAATCAGTGGCTACAAGTCACTTCAGGTAGCATGCGGTTAAGAGGATGACTGAAACGAATTTCTCCCATAGCTTAAAAATCTTTTGAGGTCTACATCCCTATTAATTATCCTGTGCTGTGACAAAAAAGGTGAATTCGCTACCTTTGAGATTCTTCCCATCTGAATATTTTATTTGACTTGTGTACGGTTCCAGAGTCTTTTAAACATGCTTCTCTTGCCCCTTTTCTTAAAAAAAAAAGCCAATTGCAACCTTCGTTCCTGCAAATGGTTGATCTAGTTTACTGCTTCCAGCATTAATAGGCATGTGGATACCCATGTACTCAGTCAGTTAGATTTTGATCTTAAGGTCAGCATATTATGGATACCGGTTATATGGGCTTTTACCTGAAAAGGGAAACTGAATATGTACTGGGGGCAGTGCTGAATGATACTCAATGGTGGCAAGATGGTGGCAAGATGGTGGCATTCACGGTGCATTAGATAGATTTGATTTTCTTTGTGTGGATGTAGCCCAATAATCATTCAATGCAAGTTTCACCAACACATATCTGATTCCCTTCTTTACAAATAAAGTGAAACAAACAATGCCGTGGTATCCCTTAATAAAGTGGCAGCTGGAAAGTCCGCTTATTAGAAGAGTGGGAAAAATATTTAATACATTTCTTTTTTTTAAAGTACATAACTACAATTAAATACACAAAGAAAGAAAAGGTACTTACATTGTACCGGAGACATGTCCTCCTCGATCCGGTTGTCTTCTTCTCCTGATGTCACGTCATGTCCAGCTGGGCTTAACCAGTCCTGGATCTGCATGAGAGCAGTACCAGGATTGGAGGGAGTGGCCTCTCTTTCTGCTCCAGAGGACACTGTAGGCTTGTGTAGGCTCTCTATCTGGCTGTGTAAGACAGCTGGGTTGAGATGTTTATAGTGCGCATGTCAGGCTGGCCGTCGCAAGACTATAAACTAGTGCACAGTCAGGCAGCCCACCACTGCTGCCACTCAACAGACCCTGCCCCATCCTGACACTTAGTTCAGGATGGGTTGACGGAAAATAAAATGGTAATGAATTGACTTCATTACCATTTTAATTTCGTCTCTGGGGTGGGGCGAAGCTCCTCCGCTCAAACGGAGGAGCCACCACTGCCTTAAGGGTCTACATTATAAACCAGCATATGTAATATCTGTGTTGAACCAGTGGACACTTTCATCCAGTCGCATGGCATACATTTCAATATATACAGATGGATGGGGACCTGGGCATTGCAGCTGAGATGTTCTGTAAGTGGAATCGGAGTATCAGTGATTGGATGGATGGTCAGGGGCTCACATAAAATAAAGCCAAGGCTACGGTGATGGTGGTGGCAGTGATAAAGGAGGATTTCTAGAATCTTTATTTGGGCTCCGGAGAAAAGAATCTACCAAAATCCAGACCTATGTTGCCCTTTTGCAGGTCCAAGTTGATTACGTTCTGTTTTTGGCATAATAAATCTCTACCCCCACCATCACATATTTCTTTTCATTTGAAATCTTTCTACAGATATTGCCATGTCTGATATCTCGGGGTGCACAGCAGTAGGGAGGCCCTGCCTACAGTATAACAATTTTTTGTATTTGGGGCTTGCCAAAGACTCACTATTTTAGCTTCAGATGATTCAAAATTTTGTAGTTGGTTCCTGATTGGGGAACATAAAACTGTTTTAGTATCACCAATTTCAAAGCAACTGCACTGGTCACCAATTACAACCAGAACTACATTAAACGCCGTGGGGCATATTTATGAGAGGCTTGCGTCACGTTTGCATCACGCAACGTAGTACATGTGTGATGCATACCTCTAACTCAGATTTTTGAAGCCACACCAAGCTATTTCGCATGGCTCTGAGTCGCTCCAAAAATCTGGGGTAACGCAACATAGTGCAAATTTGCATTACTCTGCCCTGAGAAGTTTTTCCATGGGCATTGTGCAACTCCAATGGTTTTTCACGTATTCCGACATTTACAATAACTTGTAAACCTCTGAATGCGCCACAATCTTACACCTTCTCAGGGGAGGTGTAACAAGGAGAAATATTCTCCTTGTTTCTTCCTCTTTCTATGTGTGCTGAATTCTGCAGCACTCATAGCAAGAAATGTGCCTCTCATTATTGTTTTTGTGCAAGAAGGTGCCCCTTTCTGCACAAAAACAATGCAGTATGCTCACAGCCACAGCCTGCATTGGCACTAGGCAGCCAAAAGGGCCCCAGCGCAGGGGATTAGACAGGATTACACCATATTTGCCTTAATTACGCCACATTCCTGTTCATTCCGTCACACAGTGCCGCAAAGCTAGGTGACTAGCTGCGCTGTCTGACTTTCCCATAAATGAGCCCTCCTATGCATTACTTAGAGAAACACATGTATGACAAAGCACAGAAGTTTCCAGAATTACAAGCTCCTTTTTAGGTCTCGCCTAGGCAGCGCGCATGCGCTGCTTAGGAAAGAGACCTCTTGAAATCGATTCAGCTTTGCAGGCAAAAACGTGCACGCATTGCATTGCTTTCAATGCAACGCGTGCACGTTTGGCGATTCCCTTGCGGGAGCGAGCGGCGCCATATGTTAGCAATTATTGCGCTCGCTCCCGCAAGGGAAACGCTGCCTGCTCTCGGCCGCACTCTCCCCCCCCCCCTGCCCCCTACTTGCGAGAGGCGTGCGCGCTTGTTTCTATTAGCCTTGGGTCATCATAACTCACCACTGCATTATGTAATGGTTGCCAGAGAAAATCCTTTTAATTTTTTTTAGCCAATCAGATTTTAGCTGCTCACATACCGATTTCTGTGTTTTGCTAACAGTGAACTGCCCAGTGGAAAAAACAGCTTCTTAGCCTGTCAGATTGATTTTTAATTTAAATGCTCCTTTCAGAGGCCACAGTTCATGAACTTTAACGAACCCATTGAGGGCTGTATGACATCTTTTTTCTACGAATTTCACGAAAACTATTGAGCAGATTTACTACAAACAAAAATAACGATCTATTCAGTGAAGTGATACATTCATACCAAATTTGGTGAAAATCTTTTCAAACGCTGTAGCAGCACAAACTTTTAAATGATCAGCGCAGGGTTCATCATGTAGAATTCTTGTTTACTTTAAAATAAAACGCACTGTTCATTGTTCAGAAATACATGCCTCGCTTATACCCGAATGTAAATCTCGGTAGCATGTGGTCTTTAATTTGTTTTGCCAGTGCCCTGTGGTGATAAAATCTCATATATCTGTACATTCCAATTTAATGTGTCTTTTAAACACACCTAGTAGTGTGTGTCTATTCCACACATTTCCTTGATTGACATGTACGAGAAATCTCTTTTGAAACCAGTCTCTGTATATTGACCAACAGCCACAGGATTCATTGGCAACTTGTGGCATATCATCATCTACGTGGGTTGGCGGGGGGCATCGAGGTCGGTGACTGTGTATGTTCCATACATAGTATCCCTCCTCCTTCAATCCCATGCAATAACCAGCGTCGCTGTGTGCATGCGTGTCTTTTCGTAATATATACAATTTATTTAGTGCCCTCATTCCTGTGTAAAATATAATTACCAGGCACCCGAAATAAAACCCTGCTCTGCATGCTTTGCCCTCCACGCATTGCTTGTTTTGTGCCTTGCACATCTAAATAGCTTTCATTTCATTTCCCACGCAAAATCTCACAAATAACGCGATATTTTGGATGCCTTTCGCTTCCCATGCATTGTCCGCAGACACAGTCATCATGAAATCGTTAGGGCGAGAATATTTCAGTAAACCAGACAGATCACACAGAAAATAGAACACGTTGGTACACTATTAATAATTTTTTTTTAAATTTACATTGTAAAATATAGTATTGATGCTTGCAATATACATGCACCCATACACATCAAAAACAATAGCTCACGAAGTGTAAACATGAATAGCCATGTCAGAATGCATTTTTCGAGAGATAGATGTAGATATTTTCGTGTGCGTGTGTGTGTGTGTGTGTGTGTGTGTCTGTCTGTCTGTCTGTCTGTCTTTATTTCCAAGCAGACTTCCTTCACAAACAGAAGGGGTAGCACTCGGGCCAGTATAAGGTAACTTATTTATTTTTACAGTGTGCCCACCATGCAGAAAACACAAATCAAAACACCCATTTCATAATAGTAAAGGAAACAAGCATTGGCATAGCCAATAGGTCTCGCTTTTGGGACCGTATTTAGTTATGCAGCACAATATCCTTGGTGCAACAACATCAACTGTTGTATGGCTTAACACTTATAAGGTCCCAAAGGCGAGACCTATTGGCTATGCCAATGCTTGGTTTTTTTTATCCCCGGAGTCTTATATAGCACGAACCTGACCCAAAAGTATAGGGTATCAGAGTGCTTTACATGAGCACCAGTTGCTTACACAGGGACACAGTTATTGTTGTTAGGCACCGGGAGATTAAGTGATGTGCCCAGAATCACCGGATGTTGAGCATCATTGCCGAGACTCGAACCCGGTTCCCCAGATTTGAAATCGACGGCCCTAGCCGTTAGGCTACATCCTTTTCCCCAATCTTTCCCTTCACCAAATTCTTCTCCAAGTTCTGTGCACTTTTTGAAAGTGGAAGATCGATTGGGATTTATCTTTTTGAGTTGTATAAAGTGGAAGACATCACCCTAAACGGGAATTGCCCCATGATTGTGATCAAAACTATTTTCTCATGTGAGTACAACGTAATTGTGCAAATGACTATGGATGCAGGCCTCTGAATTTTTACAATGGGGATAAAGCATCTGAAATTATTTTTGCTGATGCGCACGTTTCTTGCCGATCAATAATCAGTGAAGTGAGGCAGGGTAAATCAAGAAAGTTTATTTGTCTTGAAAAATTTCCAACACAGGAACATTTTAAAATTCTGTTGCATGAGAATGGCATCTTGAACTTAATGCCTAACGTTATTATTTGCTGGCAGTTTTTAAAGACAACCCTTTTTTACTAACTTCTTAAAATACGAAAGCTGCAGTCCTTTCAAACTTCTCGGTTTTCTGCAACACTAATCATCCGACGTCTTCTTCAATTTCTTCTTATTCTTGGGATGTGCAGCCGTCCCCATATCTCAATGTCACACAGAAGGTTGCAGAAATGATACAGCGTGCTGAGTTTGAATGAAAAGATTTTACAACAGATGTGATGCCTGCCCCAATGGCGTACAGCTCATATATCTCTTTGTCAGGACAGCAAATTGCATTTAATTCTCTGCGTGATAAGATCTTTTGTAAACATGCTAACCACGAATTAAGGGTCACTGGATATTACATAGAGCTACAGCTCAAGGTGAACTCACAGATGCTGAGGAAATCCATGGAAGAGATGTAGCCCAACATGCAGGGTAATACATATAGGCGAATTAAGCACAAATACAAAAATAGCTCACACAGTAACTCTAAGGAATTACATTACACATCACTGAAAAATAAAATGAATTTTGATGCTATTTTTAATACGTCTCGCAACCACACATTTGTCCTTTTTCTAAATCTGTTTGACAATTTTCTTTAATTATCAGTGTCAGAGGACGGAAGGCGTCAATCCGAACCTGTAACCTTTGGGATGTACATAGATGTCAAAAGTATGCGATCAACTCAATGAATTTTCTTACAGGATCTAGATAAAATGTGGCTTAAACAAAATTCCCACATGAAATAAACCTACTACAAAGTTCAAACCCGCACTCACACCCACAAATTAACAATGAAGACCGCAAAGTTGGTCAATATCCACAGAACTTCCTAAACATTCTTAGCAAGCAATGTAGAATGAGACAATGTGAGAAGTTGGCCTGGTATATGCTGTCCACTAATTAAAGTGAGCACCTTGCACCAGTCCAAACAACCCTTATGGTGATTTAAGGGGTCAAAGATAACCTTAGAAAGCTATCCAAGTGGTAGCTGTGGAGAACAGCCTTCAGGCTTAGTCTTGAAGGAATGTTAAGCAGCTTGTTTTACCAGAATGCAACCTTATAGTATTGGTTAAATGAAAGGAGAACCACACAGTAGTTATAAAAATATGTATTTATTAATATAACACTATCTAGTACGACACAGTATCTCCTACACGGAGATAATCACAAAGCACACAATACTTATGCACAGAAATGACAGTAAAATAGCACTAATACACAATGGGCCCCAGGGGGGGACCAAACCATATACTAAAATAGTGGTATAAGAACCATGACTCAAGTCAAGACAGTGTTGAGAGGACGTAGAATTGTTGGGACCCCAAGGAACCACCCAAGGTGAGTAGATAGGGACCCCACTGAGGACGGGTGTAGTGTGGGAACACGACAGCATACTCCGTACAATTATATGGGGAAGTTTTAGAGCTTAAGGACCCTTCCCAGTGGACTTCGAAGAAACCCCATGGAAGATAGGAGGTTAGAGAGCCATCCCACCTGTGGATCCTGAGGTTTACAAGTTACCTATCCCAGGGAAGCCAGGTGCATAGGTCTGAATTGGCGTCGGAAATAGTTGTCGAACCCAATGGAGGACTTCGAAGAAGAGCTGCTGCTGGAAGGAAGAAGAGTGTCCGTTGGAATCCAAAGGTGGATTCTTGTTGAAGAGTACCTGAAAGCAGAGGGGACAGAGTCTGGGTCACTTCAGAGTGACCAGGGGCTCAGTAGACGAATGCCCACTGATGTCGGGTGCTTCAGGTGATGTGATGGAGTCCTTGACTCTGCAGCCACGGGAACCAGGAGACATCGAGGACAACCAGGAGCCAGATACGAGCTGTCCCACAAAGGATGTCGAGTGCAGAGGGGTCGGTGTCCAGCGGGAGCACCAACAAGCCTTGGCAACGGCAATCCACACAGAAGGTCAAGGATGAGCACGGTTCGGACCAACAAGGTCCAAGAGACTCACCAAACACAGGGGAGTCAGGGCAGACCTGAAACAACCAGGGGAGCCAAGTTGACCCTCAAGTGGACCCACAGGCCAGAGGCATACAGTGAGAGGACCTCAAGTGATTTCACCAAACAACAGCCCATGGAGCACTCGGTGCAAGGAGGCCAAAGTGCTTGGTAGGAAATGGGGCCAGAGGTTGGGGCTACTTGGAGCCCAATGCACTTGTTCGGAAAGGTGTAGAGACTAAGGGCCCGATTCTGATGCGGATTGGAAAAGCTTCCAGACTGAGGGCCTGATTCTGATGCGGTTAGGAAGGCCTCCTAATGGCATTTGCTCCTTCCAAATCGGATCGGGAACGTGTCTTCCCGACCCAGGGCCCAATTATGATGCGGTTAGGAACATATGCTCCCATTGAAGTCAATGGGAGTCCAACCAATCGTATCTGGAAGCATCCGGATGCATCGTACTCCATCGGTCGGACTCTCCCGATCCGAGTGGGTCGGAAACCATTTCCAAACCGATTCGGTCGGGAAGCTTCCAACCCGCATCAGAATCAGGCCCTAAATATCGAAGTTTTAATATCGAAAGGACAAAATATCGAGTACAAAATATCGAGAGGACAGAATATAGAAAAGACATAATATAGTTGAAAAAATATCAACATGTAGGTAAGTAATATCTAATGTCATTATATCGAATTTTATTATATTGAATTTTTTTTTATTGTTTTATATGTTAGTATATGTGTTAAAAATATATAATATTTTTTTAATGTATGTTACAATTTTTTTAAGGTAATGGATTTTATGTGAATACATTTTTTGCGTATATTAGTTCCGTAGCGGGTTGTGGGTTTATAGGGGAATAGGGTGGGAAGTAATTTAATTTAAATTATAAAAATTTGTAATTTATTAATTAATAATTTATTGTTTAATAATTACTATTGTTAATTAAGTTAATTAATTTATTATTAAATATATAAAAAGTGAATAATAATCTTTTTTAATTAATTGATAATTATGTAAACTGTTAACTTTTTTATTAATTAGTAATTAATTACATATTAATTATTAAAAATTAATTTATTAATATGTTAATTATGTACATTGTTTTAGTAGTGTGTTGAGTGTTGATAGGGGAGTAGGGTGGGAATTAAGTTACATTTAATTCAAATTTTAATAATTTTTAAATATTATTTATTCAAAGTTATCTTATAGTGTTAATTGTGTTAATTAATTTAGATATGATGGTTATTAATTTGATTGTTAATTGTAATTAGCTAATTAATTAAATGTTAATTAATTATGTTGATTCATTAATATTTTACACTATTGGAGGTGACGTTTATAGGGGAAGATGTTGGAAGGTAAATATATTTTTATTAATTAATTATTTGTTAATTAATTTTAATTATATTGTAGGAGTGGGTCTACTCAATTATTCTCCTACGCTACCCAACACTTTCCCTACTGTTGCACTCACTGGAGTGGGAATAGTTATTTTTACACTCCCGCTATCCAACACTTTCCCTACTGTTCCACTCACTGGAGTGGGAATAGTAATTTTTAGACTCCCGCTATCCAACACTTTCCCTACTGTTCCACTCACTGGAGTGGGAATATGAATTGTTACCCTCCCGCTATCCAACACTTTCCCTACTGTTCCACTCACTGGAGTGGGAATAGTAATTTTTACCCTCCCGCTCTCCAACACTTTTCCTACTGTTCCACTCGCTGGAGTGGGAATAGTAATTTTTACCCTCCTGCTATCCAACACTTTCCCTACTGGTCCACTCGCTGGAGTAGGAATAGTAATTTTTACCCACCCGCTATCCAACACTTTCCCTACTGTTCCACTCGCTGGAGTCGGAATAGTAATTTGTACCCACCCGCTATCCAACACTTTCCCTACTGTTCCACTCGCTGGAGTAGGAATAGTAATTTTTACCCACCCGCTATCCAACACTTTCCCTACTGTTCCACTCGCTGGAGTCGTTATAGTAATTTGTACCCACCCGCTATCCAACACTTTCCCTACTGTTCCACTCGCTGGAGTAGGAATAGTAATTTTTACCCACCCGCTATCCAACACTTTCCCTACTGTTCCACTCACTTGAGTGGGAATAGTAATTTGTACCCACCCGCTATCCAACACATTCCCTACTTTTGCAGTTGTTGGAGTGTGAATACTAATTTTATTCGCTTAGCTATGCAACGTTTTTAATTTTGTTATATTTAATGTAGTGTAAATTATTAATTAACATAAACAATGTTACTTTAATTATTTAAATTATTATATATTATTTATTTTTATATTTATATAATATGTGTATTTATATATATATGTAAACATATTTTTAATAATGTTTTAAATATTTTATAATTAAGATTAATAATTATTTTATAATATTATTAAGTACATTTATATATGTTAAAAAATAGTTAATCTTTTTCTACATTACATTTATTATTTTTACATTTTAAGCTTTTTACATTATTTTAACTATGTTTTATTTAATTGTGTTTATTATTTAATTACTTTTATATTATTTTTAATACATTTTAAAAATTCGATATTTTAGTTAACTATATTTTAAACATCGATATTTTGTACTCGATATTTTAGTACTTACCTGTTTGTAGATAGGGACTCGATATTCTGTCCCTCGATCTTTTGGCATCGATATTCTGGACAGTCGATATTCTGTCCCTCGATATTTAGTCACTGATCCGTTCGGAAAATGCCAAGAAGCATGTGCACTTGCAAATGTACACGGTGCACAGGGGTTCGGGTATTGCAGCCCCCACGAGAGATTCTGACCTCAAACTTGGTGAGAGGGCAGCTCGTACCTCAAGAGACGTAGAAACCCACCTTTTGTGTTGCTGAAGCCTTCAGAGTCCGTAGGAGCTCAGGGTCAGCAGACCGGACAGCAGTGTTGCGGTGCCTGCGAATGCAGGGGAGTGGCTCCTTCACTCCAAGGGAGATATCTTTGGTTGTCCTTGATGCTCCACAGGTCCTGTACGGATCCTGTATGGTGCACGAGCACAGACAATGCAGCAGACTGAGTGGGAGACGAAGTCAGTCCCAAACAAGGTCCAGCACAGTCCAGAGTGTCCAGACGGTCGAAGTTCAGTGGTTTCTGGTTCATAATCTTGCCCACGTCAAATCTAAGGTCCTACAGCCAGGTAAGCCATTTTGTACCCACGGGAGAGGTTTGGACAGATTCAGGGGACCCTCCCAGGGGAGGGTCTGAACAGTGGGGAGGTTACTCCCATGTCCTTTGTCAAGTTTTTCACTAGAGCGGGAGCCAACGGCTCCTAGGACTGGTTTGAACTGGACTATGCACAGGGACACAAAATGTGCCCCTCACGAGGACTTTCGGTCGCTTGCAAGCGCACACACCCAGCCCTAATACACTAAATCCTGTCTGGGAGGTAGTCACACCTCCCTGTGACAGGATGCCTATTGTTCTGCCTTCCCCTGCTCGAGCTTGGCTCAGCAGCAGGAGGGCAGAATTGTGTCTCTGGTCGGCAGCAACCATTTTGTGCTGTGCGGGTACTAGAAGGCTGGTACCGGGAACACCAGGGACCCAACAAAGCTTGCTTCTGAGGGGTGAATCATACCTCCCACACCGGCTACTGGTGTGGAGGTATGATTCCAACATGTGTGACACCAAACACGATAGGGTTTATTTCAGCCGTTTTAGAGTTGGTCATCACACGGTCGCATAATGCCACTCTATATGTCGTAAATGGCTGCTTCACTGACAACCCAGGAGAATGGACTCCGTAGGCTGCAGGGGTGTTCTGCTCATGAAGGGGCACCCTTTCACTTAGAACCAAGCACCCTGCCTTCAGGATTGTAAAGGCCTGCTCTAGGGGAAACTGATAGGTTTTAAGTGCAGTGACCATTAGATATAGTAAACCTATATCTTAAGTTAGTGGTGCATGCACAAACTTACACAGGCTGCAATGGCAGGCCTGTAGTTCCAGTTTGCATGGCCTCTCATAGGTTGCATAATACATGCTTCAGCCCATGGGAGGCCTCTGGGGTACCTATGCCCTGAGTGCATGGGTACCATTTACTAGGGACTGACAAGGGTATCCCAGTATCCAATCTGGAGTGTACCTAAGTACATGACATAACAGTTTAGGGAGAAAGCAGATGGACCGGGATCCTGATTAGCAGGATCCCAATCAGACTAGTCAAAAACAGTATCACATTTAGCAAAAAGTGGGGGTAACCATAAGAAGCAGATCCTACTTTCCTGCAGACAAGAACCAAAAATTGTGATTTGTTATTTGTATTAAGGTTGTTGTTTAACCAAACACAACGGTATTTACCTTTCCAGTGAAGGATTCAAACATCACAGGATGGAGAATATGTGATGAAAATTATACAGGAGGCAACCCCCCACTGTGCATAGCCATTGGACAAGCACAGCAGGCACTTGGCCACAGGGCTTGCCCTGAGGCCAGGCCCTGCGGCCTACCCCCGCTGCTTGAGACCAGCCCCCGCAGGGGACTACCCCTTGCTGCATCTGGCAGGGCCTGGCCTTTAACCAAGCCTGCGCACAACTCCCTGCTGCAGTCACTACCCCAATGCACACAGCCGAACGCCGTGAGCAGCAGGAGTTGGCTGCAGCACCTGCCCAGAGACCAGGCCCCAAGCACAACACCCCGCTGTCTATGGCCAGCACCTTTGTGGGCTCCCAACCCCATGATGCATGTGGACGATCCCCTGTAGGAGGCTAACCTCCCCGCAAAACATTCGGCTGTGAGACGGGGCTTGGCCACATGTCATAGCCTCCAGGCAGGTCTTACTTCTAACTTTCACCAATGCCAATCCCCCTTCAGACACCCACCCTAAATTGTATTTATTTAGCTTTCAAAATATTTTGCTGCACCTCGGTACTTATGCGGTGTCAATGCTCAAGCATCACCTGTATGGTGCAATCAGACCATACAAACTTTAACCAAAGAAACTTACATGGTCCTGGGGTACAATAGGGTGAGGCTTGAGTGGTGATGCATCTGGTCAATCCTCCTGTGGGAGGCCAACCCTCCGCTGCACCTGCGGCAGGGGCTTGGCCGCTGGTCATGGCTCCAGCCACGACCTACTCCCAATCCCCACCAATGCCATTCCCCCTGCAGACACTCACCCTACATTTTATTTATTGCTTTTTGGCACCATCGGGGTGCTTACTCTGGTTCCCCTCACAAGTGTCAGGGGGTGAGTGTAACTACCCTGCCCACTTATATAACTTCTTGAAAACAAATACAGGACACAGGGACTGAGTCCCTGAGTCCTGAAAAGGAGACCACATCATTTTTTTCTTGGTTGGAGCAAGCCAATCAGATCTCCTGCAGGACCAGTCTTAGCTGGGCAGTATAGAGAGCACCAATGGGAGAAAAAGTTCCCTCTGGAATTTGAGGGTCCTATTATTTCAACTTTCTGTACCATGGGCCTTCAGCAGAACTCCTGCATTACCAATCCCTCCAGATATACCTAAAGATTTAGCTCATCAAGACAACCCCAAGACCCTATTTAATCTCTGGAGTATTAAGATTCCCCTCCTTGTGCTAAGCCCTTTTTGAATGTTACCTGGAGCACCTAGTTAACATCTTTAATGCTAGGATTTTTCCCCCCTTGTGCTAAACCCTTTGGGATATTTGAGGTAGGTAATTGTATAAAATTAGGTTACTGGTTAAGGGGTGTTAAACCCTACTCAAGCAGAAACAGCCGCGACCCATGCAGGTAAGAGCAGTGAGACGATGGGGCCGGGTTTGGGGGGGATTCGACAGACTACCACAAAGGAAAATTAAATAAATAATTAATTTTCCCTCGTCGTTGCCCATTGAAATTCCCCCCACCCAGCCACACCACCCCACTGCTCTTACCTGCACGGGCCGCGGCTCAGCAGAAACCACAATCCTGGTCAGGGTGAGGCACAGGCAAACCCCAAATTAACCTGTGCTAAACCATCTGGTAGCTTGGCACAGAGCAGGTAGGCTTAACTTAGAAGCAATGTGTAAAGAATGTATGCAGCACTTCAAATAGTAATAAATTGAAAACACAACAGAAGAAAATCCCAAACCAATTTAGAAAAATAGAGGGCATTTTAATGAATAAATCAAGGCCAAAACAGTAAAAATCCAAAGATATAAGTGAAAATAGCTTCAAAAAGCACAAAGCACCACCTGTGGATAGCTGGTCGCACTAGACCGGGACAAAGTCACAAATTCAGGCCAACAGCGATGGTGCACAGGCTGGCTACAGGGACCCAGCTGAGCAAAAATGCCTTAAATCCTGGTTGAGAAGGTTTGCTGAGTCCTGTGTCGAGAATGTGTAGCACATCTAAGGCGAAGCAAGGTCCTGGTCACAGATGCGTCACACAGCATCAGTTCTGAGGAGCTGTGAGGCTGAGATGTGAGGTTCTGTGTCGTTGTTGAGGAGTCAGTCAATGAGGGAGATTGTGATGCAAAGTGCTGCATCGAGGATGCCTTTTACACTGGCTGCTGAACATCCGATGTGGAGTCCTGTGTTGTCATCAAGGCTGCCATCGATGACAGGTTTGCAAAAGAGAGCTGAACCCACAGACCCTCATTCCCAATCAGAATATCTCAACAAAACAGATCTATCAAAACTAACACCCGAACAGAATGAGAGGCTAAAAGAAACCATAAGCGAGGAAGAGGTAAGACAAGCCATAGGTTCCCTAAAACATTTTAAATCCCGGGTCTTTGCAAACTACAGTGTCCCGGGGGTAGGCACCCCGGGACACTGCAGGAGCCGGCCCTGGGGGTGGCGGTCCCCAGGGCCATCAAGGGCTTCCAGGAGGGAGCCATGCGGCCCTCCCTTGAACTGCACAGCCCCGGGAGGTGGTGGTCCCTGGGCTCTGGGGTCCGTAACGGACCCCACATTTATTTTTCTATGTGCCCCGGGGAGGTGGTGGTCTCGGGCGTGTGGGGGCTGGAGCCCCCACACGTTATTAAAATTAAAAAAAAGAAGCCCCGGGGGGTGGCGGTCCCCGGGGCTGCGGGAGGGCAGGAGAGCCCTCCCGCACCATTTTTTTTTATTAAGCCCCGGGGGTGGCGGTCCCCGGGGCTTGGGGGCCTTAGAGGCCCCCCATATAAACAATAAACACACCTCCCGCATGCCCCCGGGACTTGGGCCACCCGAGAGCCAATTTGCATCGAGCGCGGGAGACCGCGCTTTGATTTTTTTTTTTCGGCAGAATCCGCGCACCCGGAGCGCATCCTGCCGAATTGTTTTTTTAAAAAAATGCTTTTTTCTGCCCAGGGGGTCCTTGTGGGACCCCCTGAGCAGACCTAGGGGTCAGGGTGTTTCTACCCTGCCCCCTTTGTGCGTTTTGCACACTTGTTTCTGTCCCTCGGTTCTACTGAGGGGATAAATGGCTGCCAACACTTCCTGATTTGGAGTGTTGACAGCCAATTAGCATGCAGCTCGTGATCGGGAGGGTGCGCGAATCCAACGCGGCCATAGATATATATGTGATTTTCATTTTGATTTTCTCAGGAACTACTGAACGGATTTACACCATTTAACAAAAGGGTTCTTTCTGAACCAAGAACTACCTCTTTGCCAAATTTGGTGTAATTCCGTTCAGCAGTTCGGGCTGTAGCCGTGTCTAAAGTTTCCTATGGGAAAATGAATGGGGAAAACACGTTTTGGGACCCCCCTTTTCTCGGCCCCCGCTTGACGGATCACCCCGAGACTTTCAGGGTAGGAGCAGACCGGAGCGGGCCATAAAGTTTGAAAATTTCGTGAAGATTCGTCAACCGGCAAGAGAGTTATTTCAAATAGAATGTCGCGGATTTCCTATGGAAAATAGGTCCTAACTATAACTATCTACTGGCGACCGCCAGTAGATAATATATATATATATATATATATATATATATATATATATATATATATATATATATATATATATATATATATATATATATATATATCGTTAACAGTTGCTCTGGAGCTTAGGGACGCACTCGAACTGAAGCTTTGACAAAGTCTTTATTCTCTAAAACAGCAAATGCAAAATGATAGTTGATACAGCCTGACGCGTTTCGGAAACATTTTTCCTTAATCATAGGCACAGAACAAAGCTCCACGCTCCTGCTGCCACACCAGATTTTAATTGGTTTTCCCTCCAATGGGACACTTCTACGCTGGTCCTCCGTTGTTCACTGGGACTTGTAGTGTGGCCGCAATCTCTTCCCAAATGGGCGCTGTGTTGCCTCGCACTGTAAAATATCCAAAGCCCTTCAATGAGCCTCAAAATGCATCGCTGTTAAAAATCCATAGAGCGACAGTTCCACATATCGGATCCGGCATAATTCCGCTCCTGTGGCCCCTTTGGGATCCTGGGGTGGTGCAGTCCCCCACGGCCGAGCCGCCATGAATAACATCGTTAACAGTTGCTCTGGAGCTTAGGGACGCACTCAAACTGAAGCTTTGACAAAGTCTTTATTCTCTAAAACAGCAAATGCAAAATGATAGTTGATACAGCCTGACGCGTTTCGGAAACATTTTTCCTTAATCATAGGCACAGAACAAAGCTCCACGCTCCTGCCGCCACACCAGATTTTAATTGGTTTTCCCTCCAATGGGATACTCCTATGCTGGTCCCCCGTTGTTCACTGGGACTTGTAGTGTGGCCGCAATCTCTTCCCAAATGGGTGCTGTGTTGCCTCGCACTGTAAAATATCCAAAGCCCTTCAATGAGCCTCAAAATGCATCTCTGTTAAAAATCCATAGAGCGACAGTTCCACATATCGGATCCGGCATAATTCCGCTCTTGTGGCCCCTTTGGGCATAAGACATACACTTATATATTGACTTAAAAAAACAAAGGTAAGGTTACAGCGACGTTATAGTTAGGTAATAGAATTTACAAATTCACTAAAATAACATAGGTTATAGGGACAATACAGTTATGAAATAGAGTTAAAAAAAAGCTAGAAATTCTCTGAAAAAAACAAAGGTTACAGCGACGTTATAGTTAGGTAATAGAATTTACAAATTCACTAAAATAACATAGGTTATAGGGACAATACAGTTATGAAATAGAGTTAAAAAAAAGCTAGAAATTCACTGAAAAACCCAAAGGTTACAGGGATGTTATAGTTAGACTCAGATTTCACTCATACAAAACCATAGAAATTCAACAGTTATAGTTACTTAAGCTAACTATAAATTCCGCCCCTGCAATGCACTGCTTATGACCTCACATATTACATCACTCATGACATGGTCTGTGACAACACTAAATTAATTATATACGTATTACCTACTGGTGATCACCAGTAGGTAGTTATAGGTAAAACCTAGTAGCTATAGGAAAAGTGTTTTTTATTTTGCTAATAACTTTGGCGTCGTTTGACGATTCCTCTCAAAATGTTCCAAACTAGTTTGCAATCCCTTTAGCTGCTGTCTTGAAAGTTTCGGGGTGATCCGTCAAGCGGGGGCCGAGAAAAAAACATTTTTCCCATGCAATATCCCACAGGGGTTTTAAACACAACTACAGCCCAAACCGCTGAACAGAATTACACCAAAGTTGGCAGAAAGCTAGCTCTTGGTCCAAAATGTGTGGCTTTTTTGATTTGGTGTGAATCCGTTCAGTAGTTTTAGAGATATTAAATGAAAACCACATTTGTATATCTAGGGATGCGGACCCTTCGCGGATCCATCTGCGGGGAATCCGTGGCTCCACGTGCCAAGGCAGGGTTCTGATCGGCTGGCTGCACCTTCACAGAAAAGTTGTGGCTGCCATTTCATATCTTGGGAAACAGTCCCTGGTGCTGAAAAGTTGCTTGTATACTAATTGAAGGGATCAGATGCGACCCTTCCTGACCCATTGTGTATGTTATAAATGAGGTTAAAGCATGTTTAATGGGCAATAAAAAGAGAAAGAGGAATTTCTATACTGAATTTAAATTAATTTTACTATGCTAATATGAATGAATGTGCTTGTAATTAGAGGTGGATGTTTGCTTATAGTATTTAATTTAATAGTATGTAATTTGCACACACTCACACAGTCAAGGAGGTACTAACAGACCCAGTTACCCTCTCACAAAAGCAGGTATGTACCCATCAATCATATAGCCAGACATTGACTGCCACACTAGCTCACACATCCATTCGACCATTCACACACCCATTTACTCATGTGTATGTTCAGGTTTGAGTCCTAGTTTGCCATTAGAGCCTGTAGGGACATCCACAGAATGCAACCTGCATCACAAGAAGAGTTTGAAGAGGACTACTTCAGCACTCTTGAAAAGGGAGAACCCGGATTGTAGTTGACCTCAGAATCAGGGCACCCAAAGGGTAGTAGGTTTCAGTAGGAGGGAGAAGAGGGGAGAAATGAGTGAGTAAAGTCTCCAGTGGAGAGAGGGGATCCCCAGATAGTGACTTCTCTATTGGATACAATGCAGGAAGTACTATCTCCTTCCAAATTCAGGCCCCTGAGGTTCCCAAGGACGGACAGGCTGAGTGAGACCTGAGGCTGTAGCTGGTCCAGCTGGGTGCAGAGAAGAGAAAAGCTGAGGCTGAGAGAGCCTTGGAGGAGAAATTGGTCTAGCTTACTGGAGTGTCAACAAGGTGCACTTGAAGGCCAAATAGCTGTAAGCATCTAGCAAAAATGGTGGGAGCACCACTACTGTGTCCAGCGCAGAAAAAAGAGTTAATATATTCAGAGACTTGGTGACTGGCTTTAAGGAGAGGGTTGATATAGACAGGGTATCTATGGCATAAGACGTAGCTGTAGAGGTACAGAGGATCTCTGAGGAGGATTGTAGAGGTGCCTTTAAAGTTATACACATCGTAATGGGAGGGGCAAAGTAATGGCTCTAGAGAAGCGGAAGAGCTTGAAGTATCCCAGTATAAAGGAGGCCCTTGTCAGTAAGTAGGAATTAACCCCAGAGGAGTGCAGGTTGAAATTTAGGGTTTGTCAAAAACTGTGTCCCTACTGCTGGGAGGATTTTGTGGGGTACTTTCAAAATGTTTGTTAAAAGTACTGTTTTTATTTTTTAAGAAGGTGTTTCTAACAGTTTTATACTTTTTCTTTTTTTTAAAGTGTAGTAAGAAGAAGCAGCTTGTTTCAAACAACAGATGGAATACATATGGAATATGAAATCTAAGGTCCTCAGAATATAACTTCGTTGGTCTGTACTCTGCAGCAAGTATTTGCACAGGGCGGTCATCATACCGTCCACCTACTCCAGTTCAAAATAGTTGAGGAAAATACTGAGCATCTAAACCTTTCTCCAGACACTCTTTGGAGTTCTTTTAGCTTGCTTCATCTGATACAGTTTAATGGCATTCACCATACGCTCTTTTGAATGTAGTGATGGAAACTGTAATGCTCATATATTTCTTCAGATCTACTTCTATCCATTTTTTCAAACTGTCCACTTGAAGGCAACATCTCTTCCTCCATGCAACTTCCATGCTAGACAACATCTACATCTTTATAGTACACATTATTGTCTTTAAGATATAATGTAGCTCGCTTCACCTTATTTACATTCCCTAGTTCCTGCCAGATTTTTTTGTTTTTCGTGGGCACACCACTCACAAGAATAACAAGCGTTCCTTCCAAATCTCTCTTTATACCCACAGTTTCAATCTTACATTTAACATCTTAAGGTAAATGCACAACTCTACCTTTAAGCCCTTTCTGTAGCTCAGTGGATGGTACCTTTAATGTTAGAGTTTGCTTCTCTCAGAAAGTAATGTAAGTGATCCCATGGATATTCTACACAACTCAGGGTTAGAAACCAAGTTGGGGTTTCTAAATTTCACAACATGCATAAAAGCTCAACATGATGATACCTGTACTCATTCGTCCCAAATTTGCAGAGGTAAAGTAAATAGACAGCAGCACTGAAAGTACATGGGTGGGGTCCTACTGTATCAATTAATTCCTGGCAAATACTGCAATTACTAATGCACTCCCATTTATACACAGGAACATGTCTACGTCTTCCGTGTACCTCTTCATCTATCTCTTCCTCTACATTTTTAGGAACCATCTACTCTTCTACAATGGGACTGTTGTCTTTTACTTCGTAACATCGGCCAGTTGTTTCATCTGCATGCACTAATTCATTCTCTTGTAAGTAGCTTCCTTTATTAAAGAAAGGCTCACTACTAGACGTAGGCTTCCACTCTCCTTTGAAAATTTAGCAAAAGTTACTTTTATTAATAAGCCATTTTTTTTTTCTTCATAGACAACACATTTGTATCTACTGTTTTCATTCTGTTTAGTATCAAAATAAATAGTTTGTGCTTCAAAGCAAAAACTTTATCAACCACACTTTGAATATATTATTTTTGTTTGAGTGCTGCTCTTTTCACCTTAGTGTCCCTTGTTTTTCATGCCACATTCTGTATTACTCTACTTCTAAACATTCTTATTCGTATTTCTTTCAATTGTTTCCGTCTCCTTGTCAAATTAGGTGTTTTATAACATTTTTCACTTTTACTCTGAGTTACTCCTTCTCCATTATAAATTTGGGGAGGTAAAGTAAATAGACAGCAGCACTGTAAGTACTTGGGTGGGGTCCTACAGTAGTTAATCAAAAGTTCAAGTGTGCTTCTGTATTTGTAAATAGTTAAATAAATTATGTTTGTTGTTTTAATTGTTTGGTTTAAATTGTATTCTAGTACGTTAATAAAATGTACTTGTAAAGTTATAAATATATGTATTATTAATTTAACTTAAAGGTCACAAACACACCCATACAGGTACTCATACATGCACTCAGACCCCTGTACAGTCATTCACACAGGTACTGACACACCCACACACTGTCATGTACCCAATTAAAAATCTGTACAGTCAGTGACAGACATATTTACACATGCAAACATCTACTTACATACACATAGTGTGCAGTTTTTTTTTCCCACTATAATCTTAATGCTTGTTTTTTTTCCAAACTGTTCAGTGATGATTATTTCAACAGTATATCATTTGTAGTGTATGATTATATAACCTGAGAACAGTAGACGTAAAAATGGTGCAACAGAACACATTTTTACATTTTTACAGTGACAAACATGTGGCATTTTGCTCAGTGAGTAACCATCTCACTCAAGTCTTCACAGGCTGCTTGTCTTGTGATGACTGCAGCTGTTGAAGGTTCTTCCAGGGGTGCTGTAGAATTGGAATATTCTGCTGCACCTAGATTCTCCTGTATCATTCACCCTTTCATTAATTGTTTTTAAGGGCTTGTAATTGGAACTTGTCCCATGTGAATACTTTTTGACAGTGCTGTTGGGTAACTGTGCGTCACAAATATTCCAATGCACATATTTAGCTACAATCTTCTTTTCCCCGGAAGGTATTGTAAAATGCTTGCAGACATCACTTTATTTTGTACTTGCTGGTGTAAAGATATACCTGCATGTGTTTGAAGTGGTTGTGCACAAAACTGTATTTGTAAATAGTAAAATAAGTTGTGTTATGTTTATTTGTGTATTTGTAGTGAGTACAATGCACAGTGTTCTTTAATTGCATTGAGATCGTGTGCAGTTTTGTTTCTTATTTCTACAATATTTATGATTGTTTTTTCCCACTGTTCAGTGATGATTGTTTAAAAAGTACATAATTTACAGTGTATGAGTACAGAATCTGAGAACAGTAAACATAGAAAAAGGAATGCTTGTTCATATTAATACATACTTTTACAGTATGAGCATTGTCTTGTTATTTCTTTGAGTTATGTCTTTATGCTTTGATGAAATTGTAAGTTACTTTTGTAATTCTGTTCATTGTAAAACTAATAAATATTTCAGTTTCTTTCTTTTTGTATAGATCAATGACACCATCTACTGGAGAAATGTACTTTACTAATTAGTTCTTGCAGTGTTGTCCCATAACTATAGAATTGGAATATGTACACCCAAGCACAGATTGCTACAGTTACTTACACACCTAGGCACACATCAGTATAGCAAATCAAACACCCAGCTACACACAGATAGAGGGTCTCACACACACAGGCTCACACTGATATAGTCACTAACAAACCTAGACACACATTAATACAGTCACTGGCACACCCAACTACACACTGATACAGGCACTGACACACCCAGCCAAACATGAATGCATCCAATAACACACCCAGGCACACACTGACAGGCCCAGTTACTTACCAATGCAGACATTGACACACCCAGTCATACAGTAACGCAGACACTGACACAGCCAGTCAAACACTAATGCATCCAATTACACACCCAGGTGCAAACTGTCACACACGCTGAGACAGCCAGAGACTTACCAGTACAGACACTGACACATCCAGGCATACAGCAATGCATACACTTGCACACCCAGCCAAACACTAATGCATCTAATAACACAACCAGGCAAACTCAGATGCCCATACTGACACACCCAGAGACTTACCAAAGCGGACACTGACACACCCAGGCATACAGCACCGCAGACACTGACATACCCATCCAAACACTAATGCATCTAATAAGACACCCAGACATATATTGCTGCATACACTGACCCACCCAGCCATACACCAAAGCAGACTTTGATATACCCAGGCATACACCAATACAGACACTGCCACACCTAAATAAACACTTATGCATCAAAAAAGAAACTGACACAACTCAGCACTTATGAAAGCAGACTTTGATATACCCAGGCATACAGCATCCTGACACTGACACAGCCAGTCAAACACTAATGCATCTCATTACATACCAAGGCACACACTGAGACACCAAGAGACTTACCAATGCAGTCACTGACACATCCAAGCATGCAGTTACGCATACATTGGCATACCCAGTCAGACACAAATGCATCCAATAACACACCTGGGCAGACACTGACACACACGTTGAGATACACAGAGACTTACCAATGCAAACACTTACACACCCAGGCATACAGCAATACAGAACAACAACACACCCACCTAAACACTAATGCATCCAATAAGACACCCAGGTATACAGTGATACACAGACATACACCAAAGCAGACTTTGATATAACCAGGCACACACCAATACAGACACTAACACACCTAACCTAGCTCTAATGCATCCAATAACACACCCAGACAAACAGTGATGCATATAGTGATACACCCAGGGTGATATTAAGGGATACACTGACACACCTGTGCATACTTTAATGCAGAAAAGGACACAGGTAAGCATACAACCAAGCAAACACTCACACACCCAGCCAAACATTAATGCATCCAATTCCACACCTAGACACATACTGATGCACACACTAACACATCCACTCTTATGCCGATATAGTCACTGACACAATAAAAACACAAAGCTACCTCTTTGTTTGCATAGATGGTGGTTCTAACAAGAACTGTTTTTCTAGAAGTGTTTTTTAACAATTTCTGTAATTGGTTTCTTTTTTAGTTTTTTTGACAAAAATGAGCAGGGTAGTAAAAAGGGTAAGGATGGGGAAATGCAAAGAAGCAACTGGCTTTAGTTTAAAAAACATTATGTAGTCACTGGCAGCAATACAAAATGCTTCTTCACTGTATCAAAGAATGCACCCACAAAAGACATCTTACAATGACAAGTATGTGGCATTTCATGCTGTGAATAACCATGTCAACCAATTCTTCATAGGCAGCTCTTATTGTAATGATTGCAGCTGATGATGGTTCTTCCAAGGCTGCTGTAGGGGTCAACTGTCCTACTGCACCTGCTTTCTCTCACATTATCTGGTTATAGACGCCCTCATGAGTTGTTTTTAGGTGCTTCCATGTGGAACTTGTCCCATGTGAATCCTTCTTTGCGGTTCCTCTGGATAACTGCTTGCTGCAAATATCGCACTGCACATACTTTGCTGTTATCTTCTTTTCCCCAGAAGGTATAGGAAAGTGCTTCCACACATCATATTCTTTTCTGCTGGGTGGTGTGTCTTCCTCCTATCCTCAACAGGTTGGGGATGCTCATCTTGGACGGATGAGGTAGCCTCAGCCATTATGTAAAATCAGAGCACCACTGGTTCTCAATCCTCCTTCTAGAGACTTCACTGGAGAAGTAACAGCATTTGGGTACGGTTTTCCATGTGTAAGAGTGGGGGTCTTAAAATATTCAATCAGAAGGCAAGGTCTATGTGTGCTTTTGAGTGAATTTATGAATACTGTCTGTACATTTGTGGATTTGCAACATTTTTACAATGGGTAATTTTGTGGTAAACAGATATATGGTGGTTTATATATGCTTGTAAATATGTTCAGACTGATGTTATTGATGGCAATCAAGTGGTGTACATATTTATATTATATAAAATGTTCGGTTAAATCCACAGATTCAGATTCACAGATTTGTTTCTATCACGTGATTGGGATAAAAAATCATAGAGCAGTCGTCTGTCTATATTTATGGACCCACAAAGGTACCTCGGTACCCAAAACATATTTTTTTTAAATGTGTTTAGTTACATTAAAAAAAACTTCATATACTTTGTATTAACAACATATGACATTTTTATGTTTTAAAACATATGAAAAGTAGATTTATAAGAAAAGAATGCCTACAGAACAAAAAAAACGAAATTCAAAATCTTACTACACTGTAATACACTAAGGGGCACATTACGATGTCAGGCAGAAAGCCCCCGCCTGACACCGACTCGGAATTGGGACCGACCGACTTGAGTTCGGCGGTTCTGACTGCCGGATTACGATGCGACTGAACACTGTTCGGTCAGATTTCCATTGTTTCCTATGGGAGCTCGTGTTACGCCTGAGAGCCGTCCATAACACAAGCTCCAATGGGGAAATGGGGTGTGCGCGGAAAACCCTGCACACTGTCGCAGGCACCCCATGGTGCCTGCCACACAGTGCAGTGTTTTACTTGGGGGTCCCTTAGGTACCCCTTTGACCATCAACTGTAGGCCATGTGGGCCAGGCTGATGCCGAAAGGCTGTTGGAAATCGACATCGTAATTTCGTAGGTGGAAACGCTGTCCATAGGGGTGTACGATGCAGTTTTGACTGACATGGATACTCCGCGAGTCGGTTGGAACCGATTTGGAATGACCGCGTGGTTAACGTTCCGACCACGAACATCATAATTGCGCAGTCGGAATGTAAATTGACCAATGCGGTACAAAGGACTCCGAAGCTGTCGAGGAGATTCCGACTGTCGGGAGGAAACTTTCCGTCCGACATCGCAATGAGCGCCTTAGTTTTAAAAATAAACCCAACAAATTAACTATATAAACTAAACATTAGACGGACATAATATTTTCGAAATGGAATTTGAAAAACCTTTGAAATTCACTGGAAAAAATCAAAGGTTACAGGGATGTTATAGTTAGAAAATAGAATTTAAAAAAACCTTCGAAATTCACTGAAAAAAACTAAGATTACATGGAAGTTATAGATTGAAATTCAGCAGATATAGTTACCAGAGCTAACTAAAATGTATACCTCAGCAGCACACTGCTTATGACCTCACATATTACATCACTCATGACATGGTCAGTGACATCACTAATGACATCACTGAGGACATCATCCACAGAACCACTCACACACCCACACAACCACTCATATACCCACTCACACATCTATACAACCACTAACACACCCACTCATTCATCCATACAGCCACTCACATACCCACTCACTCACCCATACAAGTACCCACAAAGCCACTGACTTACCCATACACCTACTCACACAGCTACTCACTCACCCTTACAGTCACTCACCCAGCCATTCACCCATACAGCTACTTAAACACCCACTTCTTCACTCATACAGCCACTCACACAGCCACTCCCTTACCCATACAGTCTCTCAACAGAGCCACAGATAAACTCACACACACTTACATACCCAATCACTCATCCATACAGGCACTCACATGTCTACTCACTCACTCATAGAGCCACTCACACAGTCACTAACTCTCCAGTACAGTCACTCACACACCCATTATGTTAACAAAACACCCACTCACTCACAATACAGTAACTTAAACACACAGTCCCTCACCCATGCAGCCAATCACACAGCCAATCAGTCACCCATACAGCCACTCACACACCTATACAGCCACTCACACATCTATTCACTCACTACTACAACCACTCACACAGCCACACACTCACCAACACAGCTACTCACACAGCCACTTATATACCCATAAAGCTACTCACACAACCACTTAATCACCCATACAGCCACTTCAACACCTGTACAGTCACTCAGACACCCACTCACACACAGATACACACAGTCCCACAGCGACTCACATAAATTATGTTAAAGAAGGAACCACTCATTAGTAGGGCACAAAGTATACTGATTTAACTTTTGTGGTACCTTAATATATACGTTTAACACACAAAAACGTTTTGAAAACACAATCACCGGATGTGATGTCATTTGAGATGTCATCCGTGATGAAACCAGTGATGTCACTGATCATGGCATGAGTAATTTAATATGTGAGGTCATAAGCAGTGCATAGTGGGGGTATAATTTATAGTTAGGTAACTGTAACTGCTGAATTTCACTGGTTTTGTACAAGTAAAATCTGAGCCTTGCAATAATGTCCCTGTAACCTTCATTTTTTTAGTGAATATATATATATATATATATATATATATATATATATATATATATACATCGATATATCTATATATACACATAGATATATATGTGTATATATATATATATAATCTACTGGCGGTCGCCAGTAGATAGTTATAGTTAGGACCTATTATCCATAGGAAATTCGTAACATTCTATTCCCAATAACTTTGGCGTCGTTTGACGAATCATCGCGAAATTCTCAAAACTAGTGGGGCGCTCCGGTCCGCTCCGGTCTTGAAAGTTTCGGGGTGATTTATCAAGCGGGGGCCGAGAAAAAAGGGGGGTCCCAAAACATGTTTTCTCCATGTTAATTCCCATAGGAAATTTTAGACACGGCTACAGCCCGAACTGCTGAACGGAATTACACCAAATTTTGCAAAAAGGTAGCGCTTGGTTCAGAAAGCGACCTTTTTTTAAATGGTGTAAATCCGTTCAGTAGTTGCGGAGAAATTCAAAAAATAGAGTGAAAAAATCAATTTCCCATAGGAAACTTTATGCAAGGCTACAGCCAAAACTGCTGAACGCAATTTGGCAAAAAGGTAGTGCTTGGTTCAGAAAGCACCCTTTTTAAAAATGGTGTAAATCCGTTCAGTAGTTGCTGAGAAAATCCAAAATAAAAGTTTCGATATCTATGGCCGCTGTGGATCCGCGCACCCTCCCGACCACGAGCTGCATGCTAATTGGCTGTCAACACTCCAAACCAGGAAGTGTTGGCAGCCATCTTGTGCCTCGGTAGAACCGAGGCACAAGAAATCAGTAAAACAAGTGCGCAAAAAGGGGGCAGGGTAGAAATACCCTGACCCCCTAGGCCAGCTCAGGGGGTCCCACAAAGACCCCCAGGGCCAATTTTTTTTTTAAAAATCGGCGGGATGCGCTTAGGATGCGCGGATCCCGCCGTGAAAAAAAAAACGAAGCGCGGACTCCCGCGCTTCGTTGTTATTTGGCCCCCGGGTGGGCAAAGTCCCGGGGACATGCGGGGGTTAATGAAAAAATTGGGTGGGGGGGCCTCTAAGGCCCCCCCAAGCCTCGGGGACCGCCACCCCCCGGGGCTTTGAATTAAAAATGGTGCGGGAGGGCACTCGGCCCTCCCACAGCCCCGGGGACCGCCACCCCCGGGGCTTCTTTATGTTTAAATAAAATTACCTGTGTGGGGGGGCTCAAGCCCCCCACACGCCTGGGGACCGCCACCTCCCCGGGGCACTAAGAATTTTAATGTGGGGGTCCGTTTCGGACCCCCGAGCCCCGGGGACCACCACCTCCCCGGGGCTTTGCACATGTTGGGAGGGGGGCCGCGCGGCCCCCCTCCTGGAGCCTGTGATGGCCCTGGGGACCACCACCCCCCAGGGCCGGCTCCTGCAGTGTCCCGGGGTGCCCACCCCCGGGACACTGTAGTTTGCTATGGCAGGGCGGGAGCCTCGCGGCTCCCGTCCTGTCATAGCAAACTTGCTTTGAATTTTGGAAGAGAGAGCAGGAAACCTGCTCTCTCTTCCAAAATTCAAAGCAAATTGCTTTTCCACATGGGGAGCTGCATCTAAGCAGTTCCCTGTGTGGAAAAGCAATGCCGGCTCCCGCAGGAGGCGGGGAGCCAACGGGACCGTGGGGGGATTGGGGACCCCCCCACGGTCCCCAACGGAGAGGGCCAGCCCCGGGGGATGGGGTCCCTATGGGCTACAAGTGGCCCGGGAGGGGGGCCATGCAGCCCCCTTCCCCAAAATGTACATACAGTGGTGAAGGGAAGGGGTGGGGCCTGAGGTGACATGTGTGCAAACACGCCCTGTGGCGCGTTTTAAGTTGGGGGATTAACTCCCCTTGAATCCTGAGGGTCCCTGGGGTGCAACTAGCCCACCAGCTACCTCCATTAAGTGCCACAGAGCTGCGTTGCAGAGAGGTGTAAAAAGGGGCGCGGCTTCTGACCACCTCTCTGCAAGGCAGGCCTGTGGCGCTTACTGGAAGTACCTGGTGGGCTAGTTGGGCCCCAGGGACCCTCAGGATTCAAGGTGACCTAATACCCCAACTTAAAACGTGCCACAGGGCGCGTTTGCACAGTGGTGAAGGGATGGGGCGGGGCCTCAGGTGACATGTGTGCAAACACGCCCTGTGGCGCGTTTTAAGTTGGGGAATTAATTCCCCTTGAATCCTGAGGCCAACTAGCCCACCAGGTGCCTCCAGTGCATGCCACAGGGCTGCGTTGCAGAGAGGTGGTCCAGACCATGCCCCTTTTCACACCTCTCTGCAACACAGCTCTGTGGCGCTTACTGGAGGTACCTGGTGGGACTGTATCCCCCAACTTAAAACGGCCAGAGGCTGTGTTTGCACACATGTAACCTCAGGCCCCCCCTCCCTACACCAGTGTGCAAACGCGCCCCATGGCGCGTTTTAAGAGGTAGTTTTAATCCCCCTGCCCTATTATGTACTAGGGAGTTACAGAGGAGGTCATGCTAATCACAGGGGTACCCCAACGCATAGTGTTCCCTAGTGTATGTAGGTGTTTTAACTGTATTCTAAGTGTCTTTTACCATAGCACTGGCTCTAGGCCTGGTTAGTCAGAGTCAGTTACCACCAGTACCCGTCTGGAAAAGGTGTGGGCACAGGATGATTTTGCAACAAGGCCTCTTTCTGCTCCTCTGTTGGTTCTTTCTGCACATGTCTTGCTTCTTCCTGGATTTTTCTTCGTCTTTGTGGACTTCTGTTTCTTTTGACATTTCTTTTGCTTCTTTCTGTGCGTTTTTTCTTCTTTCTTCACATGTCCTACTTCTGTAGGCATAGTTACAAACTAGCATTTGAAAAACCTTTGAAATTCACTGAAAAAACCATAGGTTTCAGGCACGTTATAGTTAGAAATTAGCATTTAAAAAACCTTTGAAATTCACTGAAAAAACCATAGGTTTCAGGCACGTTATAGTTAGAAATTAGCATTTAAAAAACCTTAGGAATTCACTGAAAAAACCATAGGTTTTAGGGAAAGTTATAGTTAGTTGGACATTGCACTCGTACAAAACCCGTGAAATTCCCCCGTTATAGTTAGTTCAGCTAACTATAACTCGCGCCCCCGCAATGCACTGCTGATGACGTCACATATTACATCACTCATGACATGGTCAGTGACATCACTGATGACATCACTGATGACATCATCCAGTGACTGTGTGTTTCTGTAAAGTTTAAATATGTTTAATATATATAGGGAAAGGCGTATTGAAGAATAAGTGGGTGTATAATTGTCTGAATGGATGATTTAGTAGGTGCGTGACTGACTCTATAAGTGAGTGATTAAACGTATCTTACTGAATGCATGGGTTAGTGACTAAACTGGGTGAATGTCTGTATCCGTCTGTCTGTTGGTGTGTTAGCGGCTGCATGGGTTTCTGAATAGCTACATGAGTGTCTACATGGGTTATTGATTGGTTGTCTGAGTATCTGTATGGGTGCCTGAGAGTTTGTGTGGGTGGGGTGTGTGTGACTCTGTGCATAGATGTGTGAGTGGGTGATTCACTGGGTGCATGGTTTCAAGAGTGCATCTGTGATGGACTGTATGGGTGGGTGAGTGTGTGTATGGGTGTGTTAGTGAGTGAATGTATATCTCAGTGGTACATGTGTGAGTAACTACATATGTGAAAGGCAGTATATATGTGTGTTGGAGTATATAAATGGCTATAAGTGAGAGTGTGTGATTGTGAGAGTGGCTGTATGGATGAGTGTGTGCTTGTATCAGTGATTGTATAAGAGCGTAAGAATGTGCTAGTATTTGCATGAGTAAGTGAGCTGGTGTGTGTATGACTGTATAGGTGAGTAAATGGCAGTGTGATTAATTATTTGCATGAGTGACTAGGTGTGTGAGTACCTCTATGGATGAGTGGCGGTGTGTTTGTGTCTATGTAGGTGTATGAGTGCATATGATAGTCCTGTACTGAGTGACTATAAGTATGAGTTACTGTACGGGTGAGTGAGTGGATGTGTGTGTAGACCTAAGAATCAGTGAGTGTGTATGTAGTTATTGGTGTTGGAGTGTCTATGGTTTTGACAATGGCAGTCTGTAATTTAGAGTGGGTGTATCAAAGGTTATATTAGGGTGTGAGAAGATGCATGAAATTATCACATGGATGATGTCATCAGTGATGTCATCAGTGATGTCATTTGAGATGTCATCAGTGATGTCATCAGTGATGTCACTGACCATGTCATGAGTGATGTAATATGTGACGTCATCAGCAGTGCATTGCGGGGGCGCGAGTTATAGTTAGCTGAACTAACTATAACAGGGGAATTTCACGGGTTTTGTACGAGTGCAATGTCCAACTAACTATAACTTTCCCTAAAACCTATGGTTTTTTCAGTGAATTTCTAAGGGTTTTTAAATGCTAATTTCTAACTATAACGTGCCTGAAACCTATGGTTTTTTCAGTGAATATATATATATATATATATACATCGATATATCTATATATACACATAGATATATATGTGTGTATATACATATGTATGTTTATATTATTTCTTGATTTGCCAATATCTTTGGCGCCGCTTTACGAATCTTGGCAAAATTTTCAAAACTAATGGCCAGTTCCGGTCAGCTCCGATCTTGAAAGTTTCGGTGTGATTCGTCAAGCGGGGGTCAAGAAAAAAGGGGGGTCCCAAAACGCGTTTTCTCCATGTTAATTTACATAGGAACTTTTGTCGCAGCTACAGCCCTAACTGCTGAACGGAACTACACCAAATTTGGCAGAGAGGTAGCTCTTGGTCCAGAGTGCACTCTTTGCTTTAAATGGTGTAAATCCGTTCAGTAGTTCCTGAGAAATTTAAAAATAAAAAATATCAATATCTGGTGACTGTTGTGGACCGCGAACCCTCTCGAGCACGAGCTTCATTCTGATTGGCTGCCAACACTCCAAACCAAGTTGGTAAAACCGAGTCACAAGAAAAAAGGGAAGAAAATGGTTGAAAAAAAGAAAAGGGGGCAGGGTAGAAACACCCTGACCCCCTAGGCCTGCTTATGGGGTCCGTCCAAAAAAGCATTCTTATAAAAAAAAATCGGCAGAATTCGCACTGGGTTCGCGAATCCCGCTGAAAATTTAAAAAACAAACGAAGCACAGGCTCCGTGCTTCATTTTCCAGAAGCCCCCAGGTGGGCCAGGTCCGGGGCAATGCACAATTATCATGCGGGGGCCTGTGGGGGCCCCCAAAGCCCCGGGGACCGCCACCTCCCCGGGGCTAAAATAATAAAATAATAGCGTGGGGGGGCTCCTGCCACCAACGCTGCCCCGGGGCCCACCAACTCCCCGGGGCATTTTTACATTTTGGGTGGGGGGGCCTCGCAGGCCCCCCAAGCCCCAGGGACCGCCACCTCCCTGGGGCTTCGATGTTTAAATGTGGGGGGTCATGCCCCCCTGCAGCCCCAGGGACTGCCACCTCCTGGGGCAACATAAATTAAAAGTAAGTCTGGGGGGGCTCCTGCGCCCCCACACTGCCCTGGGGACCACTACCTCCCCAGGGCTATGTAAATGATAGGAGGGGGCCGCATGGCCCCCCTCCTGGAGCCCTCGTTGGCCCAGGGCTGGCTCCAGCAATGTCCCGGTGTGCCCACCCCCGGGACATTGCAGTTTGCAATGACAGGGCGGGAGCACCGCTCCCGCCCTGTCATTGCAAACTCTGCTTTGCTTCGTGGAAGTGAGAGCAGGAAACCTGCTCTTACTTCCACTAAGCAAAGCAGGATTGCTTTTGGACAAAGGGAGCTGCATGTCAGCAGCTCCCTTTGCCCAAAAGCAATGCTGGCTTCCACAGGAAGTGGGGAGCCAACAGGGACTACGGGGCATTGGGGCTCCCCCCGTGGTCCCCAACATGAGGGCTGGCCCAGGGGGATGGGGTCCCTGGGGCCAAAAAAGGCCTCAGGAGGGGGGCCATGCAGCCCACCTCCTTTTATTAAAAAAAATATATATATACATAAACATATGGCCATGCCCCGGGGGATGGGGTCCCCAGGGCCGAAATCGGCCTCGGGAGGGGGGCCGCGCGGTGCCCTTCCAGTTTTTTTTATTTAAAAAAAGCATAAAATATGTCAAAGGCCCTGCGGAATGGGGTCCGCAGGGCTCACAAAATAGTATGAGAAGGGGGCCACACAGCCCCCCTTCTAAGGGAAAAACAAAACAAAAATGGCATCCGCCGTAGGTCCTGCTCCTCCCTGCAGCACACTGTAAACGCACCTCCTGTCGCGTTGTGGGTTGGGGGATTAAGTCCCCTAGATCCTTAAGGGTCCTTAGGGGCCAACTAGCCCACCAGGAATCTCCAGTAAGCACACAGTGGGATTGGTGAGAGGTGGTCCGAGGCCACGCCCCTTTTTACACCAGTCTGCAAACTCGCCTCTTGGCGCACTGCTGGTGGGGCGATGAGGTCCACATGTGTCCTGAGTACCTCAGGACTAAAGTGGATTTCATCCCTCGAGCAGCAGTGCGCCAGGAGGCGCGTTTGCAGAGTGGTGTAAAAAGGGGGCGTGACCTCGTACCACTCTCAGCAATTCAGCTGTGTGGGGCTTACTAGAGATAACAGGTGGGCTAGTTGGCCCCCAGGGACCCTCAGGAGGCAAGGGGACTTCATCCCCAACCAAGAGCGCACCAGGAGGCGCATTTGCAGAGTGGTGCAGAAAGTGGGCATGGCTTGTGTCTACCTCTCAGCAATCCCACTATCTGGGGCTTACTGGAGGTGTCAGGTAGACTAGTTGGCCCCTAAGGACTCCCAGCATTGAAGGAGACTTTAATCCCCATCCAAGAGCGTGCCAGGGAGCGTGTTTTCAGAATGGTGGGCAAAGGGGGCGTGGGCTGCTATGAGAACTTACCAATGCTGCTGTGTGGGATTTACTAGAGGTAATAGGAGGGGTAGTTGGCCCCCAAGGACGTCCTTGGGGGCCACTATCCCTCCTGTTACCTCCAGTAAGTCCCACACAGTGGTATTGCTAAGAGGTCTTCGGAGGCCATGCCCCCCTTTCTCCACCACTCTGCAAACGCACCTCCTGGCACACTACAGGTTGGGGGATGAAGTCCACTTTACTCCTGAATGACTTCAGGGGCCAAGAAGCCCTCCTGGTATCTCCTGTAAGTCCTAGGCAGCGGAATTCCTGAGCGCTGGTCGGAGGCCCAGCCTCCTTTCTGCACCACTCTGCAAACGCGACTTCTACGTTATAGTTATGAATTAGCATTTAAAAAACCTTGGAAATTCACTGAAAAAACCATAGGTTTCAGTGACGTTATAGTTAGAAATTAGCATTTAAAAAACCTTAGAAATTGACTGAAAAAACCACAGGTTTCAGGGACGTTATAGTTAGTTGGACATTTCACTCGTACAAAATCAGAGAAATTCGGCCGTTATAGTTAGTTGAGCTAACTATAACTCGCGCCCCGCAATGCACTGCTGATGATGTCATATATTACACCACTCATGGTCAGTGACATCACTGATGTTATCTCAAATGACATCACTGATGACATCACTGATGACATCACTGATGACATCATCCAGTGACTGTGGGTTTCTGAAAAGTTTAAGTATGTTTTATATATATATATACGCCAAGGTGTATGGAAGAATGAGTGGGTGTATAAGTGTCTGAATGGATGATTTAGTAGGTGTGTGACTTACTGTATAAGTGAGGAAATAAACATGTCTTAGTGAGTGCATGGGTGAGTGACTAATCTGTGTGAATGTCTGTATCAGTCTGTCAGTTGGTGTGCAAGTGGCTGCATGGGTTGGTGAGTAGCTAGATGAGTGTCTATATGGGTTAATGATTGGTTGTCTGAGTACCTGTATGGGTGCTTGAGTATCTCTGTGGGTGGGTGGGTGGTATAACTCCCTGCATTGATGTGTGAGTGGGTGATTCACTGGATGTATGGTTTCATGAGTGCATCTGTGAGGGGCTGAATGGGTGAGTGAGTGTGCATATGGCTGTGTCAGTGAGTGAATAGATGTCTTAGTGGTATATGTGTGAGTAACAACATATGTGAAAGGCAGTATATGCGAGTGTTGGAGTATATAACTGACTATATGTGAGAGTGAGTGATTGTGAGAGTGGCTGTATAGTTGAGTGTGTGCTTGTGTCAGTGATTGTATAAGAGAGTAGGTATGTGTTAGTATCTGTATGAATAAGTGAGGTGATGTGTGTATAACTGTATAGGTGAGTAAATGGCAGTGTGATTGAGTCTTTGGGTGGCTGACTAGGTATGTGAGTATTTATGTGGATGAGTGGCAGTATGTGAGTGTCTGTATGGGTGTATGAGTGCATATATCAGAGGCTGTATTGATGAGTGACTGCGTGTATGAGTGACTGTATCAGTGGATGTGTGTAGACCTATGAATCAGTGAATGAGTATGTACTAACTGGTATTGGTGTGTCTATGGTTTCGAGAATGGTAGTCTGTATTTTAGAGTGGGAGTATGAAAGGTTATATTAGGGTGTGAGGAGGTGCATCAGATGTTAAGTGGATGATGTCATCAGTGATGTAATCAGTGATGTCATTTGAGATGTCATCAGTGATGTCTCTGACCATGTCATGAGTGATGTAATATGTGACGTGATCAGCAGTGCAATGCAGGGGCGCGAGTTATAGTTAGCTCAACTAACTATAACGGACGAATTTCTTTGGTTTTGTCCAAGTGAAATGTCCAACTAACTATAACGTCCCTGAAACCTGTGGTTTTTTCAGTGAATATATATATATATATATACATTCACAGAAAAAAAAAAGGTTACACGGACGTTATAGTTAGCAAATAGCATTACAGCATCTTAGAAATTCACTAAAAAATCAAAGGTTACGGAGACGTTATAGTTAGGACCAAATTTTACTCACACAAAACCAGAGAAATTCCGCTGTTATAGTTAGCTGAGTTAACTATAACTCATGCCCCTCACTGATGACATGTCAAATGACATCACTGATGACATCATCTTCAGCATCTCTGACATACCCACTCACACCCCTATGGAATCTTATATACAACCACTGCCACTCTCACTCAACCATTCACAAACCCACTCACAGAGCCATACCTGTACTTACACACCCACTCATTGATTCATAGATCTACACACACACGCTCACCCATACCACCACTCATAGACCCCCTCACTCACTCACTCACTCACTCACTCACTCACTCACTAATATAGCCATTGACATATCCACCGATAAACCCATACAGGCACTCACAAACTGAGTGTCACTCATAGAGCTACTCACACACCTAGACACTCACCCATACAGTCAATCACACAGCCACGTACTCACCCAAACAGTTACACACACACCCACTTACTTACTCATACAAATAGTAACACATACTCACTCACCTATACAGTCACCGACACAGCCATACAGACACTCACTCACCCATACAACTTCTAACACACACACAGTACCCCATTCATCCATACAGGCAGTCACACACCTCCTCACCCATACACACTGACACCCAGAAAATCATAGAGGTAGTCAGACAACCAATCAATCACCCACATAGCCACTCATGTACCCACTAACTCACTCATCCACACACTTAGACATCAACTGACAGACAGATACACACATTCACACAACCAGTCACTCATCCATCCATTCACTGAGACACCTAATCACTCACTTATACAATCAGTCATGCACCCACTGAGTCATCCATACAGTCACTCATACACCCACTGATTCACCAATACGCCCTGGGGGTGGGCTATTTAACACTCATAAACTTTTAAAAACACTCACAGTCACTGGATGATGTCATCACTGATGTTATCAGTGATGTCATTAGTGATGTCACTGACCATGTCATGAGTGATGCAATATGTGAGATCATAAGCAGTGCATTGCGGTGGTGCAAGTTATTTTTAACTCAGCTAACTATAATGGCTGAATTTCCCTGGATTTGAATGAGTAAAATCTGACCCTAACTATAACGTCCCTGTAACTTCTGTTTTTTTTTGTGAATTTCCAAGGTTTTTTTAATTCTATTTGCTAACTATAATGTCCTTGTAACCTTTGTTTTTTTCAGTGAATTTCTAAGGGTTTTTAACTAGCAGTCATTTTTGCAGAGTGCTGGAAAAAGGGTGCTGGTCCTCTGACCAGCTCTCAGGAATTCCGCTGTGTAGGACTTACAGGAGGTACTGGGAGGGCTTCTTGGCCTCCAAGGACTCTACGGAGAAAAGGGAACTTTATCCCGCATCTAGTAGTGTGCTGAGAGGCACGTTTGCAGAGTGGTGGAGAAAGGGGGTATGGTAGGGTGACCAACTGGCATGGGTGCAAATTCAGTCAGTCAGACGGTCAGTGTAAAAATTCAGGACAAAGGGTCAAAATTCAGGAGAAAAATTCAGGACAGAAGGTCAAAATTCAGGACAAAAATTTGGAACAAAACACACGTTTTACAGACATATCAGAGGAGGTCGCACAATAGTATATAAGTAAATAGGCAACCAAAATAAGTACAAGTCAAAATAAGTTTATATAAGGTTGAGACAATCGTGCACTTCACAGTTTTTCAGTATGCACGCAGCTTTGTAAGGCTACATCAGGCCCTTTGTGCAATCAAGATTTGTGCAGGAGAAGGCACACCACATGCTGTCACTATAATAGGGCCCATTGTCATTCTATCTGTGATAATTGTCTGCAGTCTCAGAATGACAATGGGCCTATCCACAGTCTTTGCGAGGTCTGGGAGGGGCTGCTGCAGGCAGCCTCTTCAGTTTAAAGATAAGTGCGAGAGGCCCCAAGTGGAAACTTTTAAAATCATGGGGCCTCTCGCAGGGAAACAGTATATCTTACTGAAATTCCCCAATTTGATTTTAGTATGATGTCTGTAAGGCGTCCGTAATTTGGGGACCCCAAATTACAGACGCCTTACAGACATCATACTAAAGTAACGGACAGTCTGTGAAATTTACGGACGGTTGGTTACCCTAAACCAGGCTTCTGACAACTTCTCAGCAATCCTGCTGTTTGGGCCTTACCGGAGGTAACAGGAGGTGCAGTTGGCCCCCAAGGATGTCCTTGCGGGACAACTATCCATCCTATTACCTCCAGTAAGTCCCATACAGCAGGATTGCTGAGATCTGATAGCAGGCCACGCCCCCATTCTCCACCACTCTGCAAACGCACCTCCTGACGCATTACTATTGGGGGGATGAAGTCCCCTTGGCTATTGAGAGTCCTTGGGGGCCAACTAGCCCTTCTGTTACCTCTAGTAAGACCCACACAGCTGGATTGCTGAGATCTGATAGCAGGTCACACTCCCTTTCTCCACCACTCTGCAAACGCGCCTCCTGGCGCACTGCTGCTTTGGGGATAAAGTCCACTTTAGTCCTGAGGCCCTCAGGAGGCAAGCGGACCTCATCCCCCAACCAGCGGTGCACCAAGAGGCTCTTTTGCAGAGTGGTGGAGAAAGGGACATGGCCTGCGATCATCTCTCAGCAATCCCACTGTGTTGGGCTTACTCAAGGTAACAAGTGGGCTAGTTTGCCCCTAAGGACCCTGAGCAGCGAAGGGGACTTCATCCCCAACCAAGAGCGCGCCAGGAGGGCCGTTGGCAGAGTACTAGAGAAAGGGGGCAGGGCCTCTGGCTAGTTGCTTTTTTTAAGGAAGGGGGGCTGTGTGGCACCCCTTCCCAGGACCCTTTTGGGCCCCAGGGACCCCATCCCCCAGGTCGTGACCCATTTTTTTGAATTTCAACAAAATAAAACGGGAGTGTGGCCGAGTGAGGCTGATTTCTGCCCTGGGGACCCCGACTTCCAGGGCTAGGCATATATTAATTTGTGATCAAAAAGGGAAGGGGGCCCCCAACCCCAGGCCGATGTCAGCCCCAGGAACCCCATACCCCGGGGCCTGGCCATTTCTTTTTTTTTTAAAGGGAGGGTTGCCATGCGACACACCTCCACAGGCCGATTCCAGCCCCGGGGACCCCATCCCTCAGAGCCCGGCCGTTTCTTTTCTTTTTTTTTAAGGGAAGGGAGCCGCATGGCCTCCCTCTGCAGGCCATTTTCGGCCCCGGGACCTCATCCCCCGGGGCATGGCTTCTTGTTGGGGACCACGGGGGGAGCGTGAAGGCGCCTGCAGTCCAGGCCGGCTCCCACCTCCTGAGAGAGCCGGCATTGCTTTTTACACCCAGGGAGCTGCTGGCATACACCTCACAGGGTGTAAAAAGCAAAGTATGCTCTGCTTTAAACAAGTGAGAGCAAAGTGCTCTTGCTTGTTCAAAGTGGAGCAGACTGTCTGCTATGGGATCCAATAGCAAACTGCAAAGTCCCGGGGGAAGGTCCCCAGAGCCATATTCGGCTCCAGGAGCAGGCCACGTGCGCCCCCTCCCATTTTGAAAGTAGCCCAGAGGAGGTGGTGGTTCCCGGAGCAGCAGGGAACCAGAGCCTCCCCCATGCATCCTATTTTAATATAGCCCTGGGGAGGTGGTGGTCCCTGGGATTGTGTAGGGGGGTTGGAGCCCCCCATGCATTATAATAAAATATAGCCCCAGGGAGATGGCGGTCCCCGGGACTGCGGGGGCCAACACAGGTCTCTGCATCTTTATTTTTAATTGCCCTGGGACCTGGCCCACCCGGGGGCCTAAAGTAAACGAAACACAGCAGGCCGCGCTTCGTTTTTTACAAATGTTTGGCCGAAATAATTTTTTTTTTTTTTTGGCCTTGACCCCCTGAACAGGCCTAGGGTATCAGGGTGTTTCTACCCTGCCCCCTTTTCCTATGGAAATTAACATGGAGAAAAAGCATTTAGGGACCCCCCCATTTTCTCAACCCCCACTTGCTGGATCATCCCGAAATATTCAACACAGCAGCTGAAGTAAGTGGCCCATCCGTTTTGAAACAATCTTGAAGATTCGTCAAACAGCGCCAAAGTTACTGGCAAATAAAAAATACACTTTTCCTATGGAAACTAGGTCCTAACTTTAACTACCTACTGGTGACCGCCAGTAGGTAATATATATATATATATATATATATATATATTCACTGAAAAAACCATAGGTTTTAGGGACGTTATAGTTACAAATTAGCATTTAAAAAACCTTTGAAATTCACTGAAAAAACCATAGGTTTTAGGGACAGTTATAGTTAGTTGGACATTGCACTCGTACAAAACCCGTGCAATTCCCCCGTTATAGTTAGTTCAGCTAACTATAACTCGTGCCCCCGCAATGCACTGCTGATGACGTCACATATTACATCACTCATGACATGGTCAGTGACATCACTGATGACATCACTGATGACATCTCAAATGACATCACTGATGACATCATTCAGTGACTGTGTGTTTCTGTAAAGTTTAAATATTTTTTATATATATAGGGAAAGGCGTATTGAAGAATGAGTGGGTGTATAAGTGTCTGTATGGATGATTTAGTAGGTGCGTGAATAATTCTATAAGTGAGTGATTAAACGTATCTTACTGAATGCATGGGTTAGTGACTAAACTGGGTGAATGTCTGTATCTGTCTGTTGCTGTGTAAGTGGCTGCATGGGTTTGTGAATAGCTACATGAGTGTCTATAAGAGTTATTGATTTGTTGTCTGAGTATCTGTATGGGTGCCTGAGTGTTTGTGTGGATGGGGTGTGTGCGACTGTGCATAGATGTGTGAGTGGGTGATTCACTGGGTGGATGGTTTCAAGAGTGCATCTGTGATAGACTTTATGGGTGGGTAAGTGTGTGTAAGAGTGTGTTAGTGAGTGAATGTATGTCCCAGTGGTACATGTGTGAGTAACTACATATGTGAAAGGCAGTATATATGTGTGTTGGAGTATATAAATAGCTATAAGCGAGAGTGAGTGATTGTGATAGTGGCTGTATGGATGAGTGTGTGCTTGTATCAGTGATTGTATAAGAGCGTAACAATGTGCTAGTATTTGTATGATTAAGTGAGCTGGTGTGTGTATAACTGTATAGGTGAGTAAATGGCAGTGTGTTTAATTATTTGCATGACTGACTAGGTGTGTGAGTACCTCTATGGATGAGTGGCGGTGTTTGAGTGTCTATATAGGAGTAAGAGTGCATATGATAGTCCTGTATTGAGTGACCATAAGTATGAGTGACTGTACGGGTGAGTGAGTGGATGTGTGTGTGTAGACCTAAGAATCAGTGAGTGGGTATGTAGTTATTGGTGTTGGAGTGTCTATGGTTTTGCGAATGGCAGTCTGTAATTTAGATTGGGTGTATCAAAGGTTATATTAGGGTGTGAAGAGCTGCATCAGATTATCACGTGGATGATGTCATCAGTGATGTCATTTGAGATGTCATCAGTGATGTCATCAGTGATGTCACTGACCATGTCATGAGTGATGTAATATGTGACGTCATCAGCAGTGCATTGCGGGGTGCGAGTTATAGTTAGCTGAACTAACTATAACGGGGGAATTTCACGGGTTTTGTACGAGTGCAATGTCCAACTAACTATAACTGTCCCTAAAACCTATGGTTTTTTCAGTGAATTTCAAAGGTTTTTAAATGCTAATTTGTAACTATAACGTCCCTAAAACCTATGGTTTTTTCAGTGAATTTCAAAGGTTTTTTAAATGCTAATTTGTAACTATAACATGTCTGAAACCTACGGTTTTTTCAGTGAATTTCAAAGGTTTTGTAAATGACAATTTTTAAATGTATTAATTGTTATATAAAAAATTTTCATACTGATTTCGAAATTTTTTAGAAAACATTTTCTTTTACATATTTTATTTTTTAAATTACATTGTAATTATATTATACATTACAAAAAATACTTTCTCAGAATGAATTACTTTAGTTTAAATACTTTGCACATAGGCAATAGACTTTTAAGTACAGTAGTTACAGTTGTTGCAATGGGCAACACATTTTCAAACACAATGCAACATTCAGCTCAATGTGAATTTCTAGTTAAATGCAATTAGTTACTTTATGGATTACTTTTCTAACCACAGGACTGGATCCTAGATTCAGTCCTGGGACATCTCCTGTAAACAGTTGAGTAAAAGCGTTTTGGTTACAGTCGTGATTTTTAAGGAATATTATTGTACTTTAAAAGTTGACACTTAGAAACTTTTCTCATAGAATGACCAATGTTATCCTATGGAAGGAAATTCACTTAGGAGGTAAAAACTGTTATCGTTACTTTTTGTTACTCAGTGTTGGATCCTGGATCCAGCACTGGTGCATCTCCTGTAAACAGTTGAAAGAATGCGTTTAAGTCATACAGGCGATTTTTAAGGAATATTTGTAGTTTGTGAAAATCGACACTTTGAAACTTTTCTGCTGAAAACCAGACAAAGGATTCCTATGGAAGAAAATATAAGTTACTGGTAAGTACGGTTAAAATTACTTTTCAGGGTCAGTGCTGGGCTAAAAGATGCAGCACTGGGTTCTCTCCTGATAACAGGTGAGTAAATTGGAATTCGTACTTTGGTTGATTTTAGAGGAATATTATAAAGTTCCAAAACTCAAAACTTAGAAGAATTTCCAAGTGAAACCAGTCAATGTTAGCCTATGAAGGAAATTCAAGTTACCGGTAAGTACGGTTAAAATTAATTTTGAGGATCAGTACTGGGCTGAAAGATGCAGCACTGAGGTCTCTCCTGATAACAGGTGAGTAAATCAGAATTCGGATTTCGGCTGATTTTAGAGGAATATTTTAAAGTTCCAAAAATCAACACTTAGAATTTTTTTCAGCAAAAAGCAGGCAATGATATCCTATGGAAGGAAATTCAAGTTACAGGTAAGTACGGTTAAAATTACTTTTGAGGATCAGTACTGGGCTGAAACATGCAGCACTGAGGTCTCTCCTGATAACAGGTGAGTAAATCGGAATTCGTATTTCGGCTGATTTTAGAGGAATATTTTAAAGTTCCAAAACTCCACACTTAGAAGAATTTCCAAGTGAAACCAGTCAATGTTAGCCTATGGAAGGAAATTCAAGTTACTGGTAAGTACGGTTAAAATTACTTTTCAGAACCAGTACTGGGCTGAAAGATGCAGCACTGAGGTCTCTCCTGATAACAGGTGAGTAAATCAGAATTCGGATTTCGGCTGATTTTAGAGGAATATTTGTATGTTTCAAAAATCAAAACTTAGAAGAATTTCCAAGTGAAACCAGTCAATGTTAGCCTATGAAGGAAATTCAAGTTACCGGTAAGTACGGTTAAAATTACTTTTCAGGATCAGTACTGGGCTGAAAGATGCAGCACTGAGGTCTCTCCTGATAACAGGTGAGTAAATCGGAATTCGTATTTCGGCTGATTTTAGAGGAATATTTTAAAGTTCCAAAACTCCACACTTAGAAGAATTTCCAAGTGAAACCAGTCAATGTTAGCCTATGAAGGAAATTCAAGTTACCGGTAAGTACGGTTAAAATTAATTTTGAGGATCAGTACTGGGCTGAAAGATGCAGCACTGAGGTCTCTCCTGATAACAGGTGAGTAAATCAGAATTCGGATTTCGGCTGATTTTAGAGGAATATTTTAAAGTTCCAAAAATCAATACTTAGAATTTTTTTCAGCAAAAAGCAGGCAATGATATCCTATGGAAGGAAATTCAAGTTACAGGTAAGTACGGTTAAAATTACTTTTGAGGATCAGTACTGGGCTGAAACATGCAGCACTGAGGTCTCTCCTGATAACAGGTGAGTAAATCGGAATTCGTATTTCGGCTGATTTTAGAGGAATATTTTAAAGTTCCAAAACTCCACACTTAGAAGAATTTCCAAGTGAAACCAGTCAATGTTAGCCTATGGAAGGAAATTCAAGTTACTGGTAAGTACGGTTAAAATTACTTTTCAGAACCAGTACTGGGCTGAAAGATGCAGCACTGAGGTCTCTCCTGATAACAGGTGAGTAAATCAGAATTCGGATTTCGGCTGATTTTAGAGGAATATTTGTATGTTTCAAAAATCAAAACTTAGAAGAATTTCCAAGTGAAACCAGTCAATGTTAGCCTATGAAGGAAATTCAAGTTACTGGTAAGTACGGTTAAAATTACTTTTCAGGATCAGTACTGGGCTGAAAGATGCAGCACTGAGGTCTCTCCTGATAACAGGTGAGTAAATCGGAATTCGTATTTCGGCTGATTTTAGAGGAATATTTTAAAGTTCCAAAACTCCACACTTAGAAGAATTTCCAAGTGAAACCAGTCAATGTTAGCCTATGAAGGAAATTCAAGTTACCGGTAAGTACGGTTAAAATTACTTTTCAGGACCAGTACTGGGCTGAAAGATGCATCACTGAGGTCTCTCCTGATAACAGGTGAGTAAATCGGAATTCGTATTTCGGCTGATTTTACAGGAATATTTTAAAGTTCCAAAACTCCACACTTAGAAGAATTTCCAATTGAAACCAGTCAATGTTAGCCTATGGAAGGAAATTCAAGTTACTGGTAAGTACGGTTAAAATTACTTTTCAGGACCAGTACTGGGCTGAAAGATACAGCACTGAGGTCTCTCCTTATAACAGGTGAGTAAATCAGAATTCGGATTTCGGCTGATTTTAGAGGAATATTTGCACAATGGTGAAGGGAGGGGCGGGGCCTGAGGTGACATCTGTGCAAACGCGCCCGTGGCGCGTTTTAAGTTGGGGATTAAGTCCCCTTGAATCCTGAGGGTCCCTAGGGGCCAACTAGCCCACCAGGAACCTCCAATATGCGCCAGGGGCTGCGTTGCAGAGACGTGTAGAGAGGCCACACCCCTTTTACACCTCTCTGCAACGCAGCTCTGTGGCGCTTTCTGGATGTACCTGTTGGGCTAGTTGGCCTCAGGACCCTCAGGATTGAAGGGGATTTAATTCCCATCTTAAAACGCGCCAGGGGGCCTGTTTGCACACATGTCACCTGAAGCCCCGCCCTCCCTTCACCACTGTGCAAACGCGCCCCGTGGCATGTTTTAAGTTGGGGGATTAAGTCCCCTTGAATCCTGAGGGTCCCCGGAGTCCAACTAGCCCACCATATACCTCCAAAAGCGCCACAGAGCTGCGTTGCAGAGAGGTGTAAAGGGGTATGGCCTCTCTACACGTCTCTGCAAGGCAGCCCCCTGGCGCATACTGGAGGTTCCTGGTGGGCTAGTTGGCCCCAGGGACCCCCAGTATTCAAGGGGAATTTGTTCCCCCTCTGCAAACGCGCCAGGGCGCGTTTGCAGAGTGGTGAAGGAAGGGGCGGGGCCTGCGGGCCCGATCGTTTTTTTTGTTGTTGTTTTTTGTCCCCTGAAGGGGGGCTGTGTGGCCCCCTTCCTTTTTTTCTTTTTGGGCCCTGGGGACCCCATCCCCCAGGGCCTTACCCCTTTTAATTTAAAAAAAAAAAAAACGGGAAGGGGGCCGCGTGGCCCCCTTCCCTGGGCCTGTATTGGCCCCGGGGACCCCATCCCCCGGGGCATGGCCTCTATATTTATTATTTTGAGGGGGCAGCGTGGCCCCCTCCTCTGGCCATTTTAAGGCCCCGGGGACCCCATCCCCCGGGGCCGGCCTTTCCATTTTTAAAAAAAATATATGTTTTCTCTTTTTTGGGGAGGGGGGCCGCGTGGCCCCCTCCCGGGCCACTACTTGCCCCGGGGACCCCATCCCCCGGGGCTGGCCCTCTCCGTTGGGGACTGTGGGGGGTCCCAATCCCCCACAGTCCCGCCGGCTCCCACGTCCCTTGGGAGCCGGCATTGCTGTTCCACATGGGGAGCAGCTGACATGCTGCTCCCCATGTGGAAAAGCAATCGCTTTGGATATTGGAAGAGAGAGCAGGTTTCCCCTATATATATATATACCAAAGTCAATCTGCTATCACAGAGAGTAACTCGGACCGACAGATTGACTTTGGTATATTTATCGGGTTGCCGGTAACCCGTACTTGGACCGCCCGCTCTGACAGTCTCCTTTTCCTACCGGGCTCGTGAACTATATATATATATATATATATATATTCACTGAAAAAACCATAGGTTTTAGGGACAGTTATAGTTAGTTGGACATTTCACTCGTACAAAACCCGTGAAATTCCCCCGTTATAGTTAGTTCAGCTAACTATAACTCGCGCCCACAATGCACTGCTGATGACGTCACATATTACATCACTCATGACATGGTCAGTGACATCACTGATGACATCACTGATGACATCTCAAATGACATCACTGATGACATCATCCAGTGACTGTGTGTTTCTGTAAAGTTTAAATATTTTTAATATATATAGGAAAAGACGTATTGAAGAATGAGTGGGTGTGTAAGTGTCTGTATGGATGATTTAGTAGGTGCGTGACTGACTCTATAAGTGAGTGATTTAACGTATCTTATTGAATGCATGGGTTAGTGACTAAACTGGGTGAATGTCTGTATCCGTCTGTCTGTTGCTGTGTAAGTGGCTGCATGGGTTTGTGAATAGCTACATGAGTGTCTATATGAGTTATTGATTGGTTGTCTGAGTATCTGTATGGGTGCCTGAGTGTTTGTGTGGGTGGGGTGTGTGCGACTCTGTGCATAGATGTGTGAGTGGGTGATTCACTGGGTGGATGGTTTCAAGAGTGCATCTGTGATAGACTGTATGGGTGGGTAAGTGTGTGTAAGAGTGTGTTAGTGAGTGAATGTATGTCCCAGTGGTACATGTGTGAGTAACTACATATGTGAAAGCCAGTATATATGTGTGTTGGAGTATATAAATAGCTATAAGCGAGAGTGAGTGATTGTGATAGTGGCTGTATGGATGAGTGTGTGCTTGTATCAGTGATTGTATAAGAGCGTAACAATGTGCTAGTATTTGTATGATTAAGTGAGCTGGTGTGTGTATAACTGTATAGGTGAGTAAATGGCAGTGTGTTTAATTATTTGCATGACTGACTAGGTGTGTGAGTACCTCTTTGGATGAGTGGTGGTGTTTGAGTGTCTATATAGGAGTAAGAGTGCATATGATAGTCCTGTACTGAGTGACCATAAGTATGAGTGACTGTACGGGTGAGTGAGTGGATGTGTGTGTGTAGACCTAAGAATCAGTGAGTGGGTATGTAGTTATTGGTGTTGGAGTGTCTATAGTTTTGCGAATGGCAGTCTGTAATTTAGATTGGGTGTATCAAAGGTTATATTAGGGTGTGAGGAGCTGCATCAGATTATCACGTGGATGATGTCATCAGTGATGTCATTTGAGATGTCATCAGTGATGTCATCAGTGATGTCACTGACCATGTCATGAGTGATGTAATATGTGACGTCATCAGCAGTGCATTGCGGGGCGCGAGTTATAGTTAGCTGAACTAACTATAACGGGGAATTTCACGGGTTTTGTACGAGTGAAATGTCCAACTAACTATAACTGTCCCTAAAACCTATGGTTTTTTCAGTGAATTTCAAAGGTTTTTTAAATGCTAATTTGTAACTATAACATATCTGAAACCTATGGTTTTTTCAGTGAATTTCAAAGGTTTTTTAAATGCTAATTTGTAACTATAACTGTCCCTAAAACCTATGGTTTTTTCAGTGAATTTCAAAGGTTTTTTAAATGCTAATTTCTAACTATAACGTGTCTGAAACCTATGGTTTTTTCAGTGAATTTCAAAGGTTTTTTAAATGTTAATTTGTAACTATAACGTGCCTGAAACCTACGTTTTTTTCAGTGAATTTCAAAGGTTTTTTAAATGTATTAATTTTTATATTATTTTTTTCATACTGATTTACTAAATTTTTAGAAACAATTTCTTTTACATATTTTATTTTTTAAATTACATTGTAATTACATTATACATTACATTACAAAAAATACTTTCTCAGAATGAATTACTTTAGTTTAAATACTTAGCACATAGGCAATAGACTTTTAAGTACAGTAGTTACAGTTGTTGCAATGGGCAACACATTTTCAAACACAATGCAACATTCAGCTCAATGTGAATTTCTAGTTAAATGCAATTAGTTACTTTATGGATTACTTTTCTAACCACAGGACTGGATCCTAGATTCAGTCCTGGGACATCTCCTGTAAACAGTTGAGTAAAAGCGTTTTGGTTACAGTCGTGATTTTTAAGGAATATTATTGTATTTTAAAAGTTGACACTTAGAAACTTTTCCTCATAGAATCACCAATGTTATCCTATGGAAGGAAATTCACTTAGCAGGTAAAAACTGTTATCGTTACTTTTTCTTACTCAGCGTGGCCCCCCTTCCCTGGGCCTGTATTGGCCCCGGGGACCCCATCCCCCGGGGCATGGCCTCTTTTTTTTTTATTTGGAGGGGGGCTGCGTGGCCCCCCTCCTCAGGCCATTTAAGGCCCCGGGGACCCCATCCCCCGGGGCCGGCCTAGCACTTTTTTTTTTTTTTCCTTTTTTTTTCCTTTGGGGAGGGGGGCTGCGTGGCCCCCCTCCGTGGCCACTTATGGCCCCGGGGACCCCATCCCCCGGGGCCTGGCCTCTCGTTGGGGACTGTGGGGGGGTCCCCAAACCCCCCACAGTCCCGCCGGCTCCCCGTGTCCTACGGGAGCCGGCATTGCTTTTACACATGGGGAGCAGCTAACATGCTGCTCCCCATGTGGAAAAGCAATCAGCTTTGGATATTGGAAGAGAGAGCAGGTTTCCTGCTCTCTCTTCCAATATCCAAAGCAGTTTGCAATGACAGGACGGGAGCCGCGAGGCTCCCGTCCTGTCATTGCAAACAGCATTGTCCCGGGGGTAGGCACCCCGGGACACTGCAGGAGCCGGCCCTGGGGGGTGGCGGTCCCCAGGGCCACCACAGGCTCCAGGAGGGGGGCAGCGCGGCCCCCCTCCTTACATTTTGAAAGCCCCGGGGAGGTGGTGGTCCCCGGGGCTTGGGGTCCAAAACGGACCCCCATTGTAATTTTTCTTAGTGCCCCGGGGAGGTGGTGGTCCCCGGGCGTGTGGGGGCTGGAGCCCCCACACAGGTTAATCAAAAATAAAAAAGAAGCCCCGGGGAGGTGGCGGTCCCCGGGGCTTGGGGGGCCCTTAGAGGCCATCCACACATAAAATTAACCCCCCCCAGCATGCCCCCGGGACTTGGCCCACCCGGGGGCCAGTAACTATCGAAGCGCGGGAGACCGCGCTTCGATTTTTTCGGCAGGATTCGCGCACCCTGAGCGCATCCTGCCGATTTTTAAAAAAAATATATATATTTTTTTGCCCAGGGGGTCCTTGTGGGACCCCTGAGCAAACCTAGGGGGTCAGGGTGTTTCTACCCTGCTCCCTTTGTGCGCTTTGCGCACTTGTTTCTGTCCCTCGGTTCTACCGAGGGACAAAATGGCTGCCAACATTTCCTGAATTGGAATGTTGACAGCCAGCTGACAGCCAATTAACATGCAGCTCGTGATCGGGACGGTGCGCGCAGGGTGCGCTGAGGGTACGCGGACCCTACTCGGCCATAGATATCACTATCTTTTTACTTTTGATTTTCTCAGCAACTACTGAACGGATTTACACCATTTAACAAAAAGGGTTCTTTCTGAACCAAGAACTACCTCTTTGCCAAATTTGGTGTAATTCCGTTCAGCAGTTCGGGCTGTAGCCGTGTCTAAAGTTTCCTATGGAAAATTGCATGGGGAAAACGCGTTTTGGGACCCCCCTTTTTTCTCGGCCCCCGCTTGACGAATCCCCCCGAGACTTTCAGGGTAGGAGCGGACCGGAGCGCCCCACAAAGTTTGAAAATTTTGCGAAGATACGTCAACCGGCAAGAGAGTTATTTCAAATAGAATGTCGCGGATTTCCTATGGATAATAGGTTGTCACTATAACTATCTACTGGCGACCGCCAGTAGATAATATATATATATATATATATATATATATATATATATATATATATATATATATATATATATATATGTGTGTGTTATGTGTGTGCAGGGCCATGCATCCCTCTTCACCATACAGAATATGTTTGGCCCTGTGGGTGGGCTCCCCGGCGCCTCTGTATGTTCAGGGAGGGGGGACAAGCAGCCCTTTTCAATACAGCCACAAGGCCCCCCTCCCCGAGCCTTGTTAGGCCATGGGGACCCCATCCTAAAGGGTCATTTTTTAAATTAAAGGTGAGGTGACTGCGTGGCCCGCTCCCAGGGCTTTATTAGGCCCTGGGGACCCCATCCCCCAGAGCTGTCCATGATCTGTTGTGTTGCAACTGCCCCTCCTGCCCACCCTGCATGGTCTGTTGCGAAGCTCCTGCCCCCTTCCCCTGCCCTCTCTTGTCTGTGTCCAGCCCCTAACTCTACCTTCTGCCCTCCATGGTCTTTTGTGCATGGCCCCACCCCCTCCATCTTGCCCACCATGGCCATTGTGCTGCCATTAGCCCTCCCGTTTGTCATACATTGTCTTTTGTGCTGCCACTGCCCCTCTCACATGCCCTGTGTGGTCAGCTTGCTATCCCTGACCACTTCCCATCTTCCCTCCATTGTCTGAGTGTATGCCATTGTTGTCGCCCCGTTGCCCTCCATGGTGTACTGTACTGTGCTCATCCCGCCTGCCCCGCATGGTCAGCTTGCTGCTCCTGCCCTGACACCTGCCTTCCTTTTTCCATGTGCAGGCTCCTATACCCTCCTTTTTGCCTTCTAAGGTCCATTGATGTGGCCCTGGCCCCTCCCTCCTGCGCCCTTCATGGTCCGTTGTGCTGCAACTGTCTCTCCTGTCTGTCCGGTATTGTCAGTTTACTGCCTTTACCTCTTTACCCTCTGCTCTCTATTGTCCATGTGCATGGCCCTGTCCCCTTCCTATTGCTTTCCATGGTCCGTTGTACTGCTCTGCCCTCCTGCTTAGCCTGTGTGGTGTATTCTGTTGCTGCAACCCCTGTTGCCTTCCCTGTAAGGTCAGTTTGGTGCCCCTGCTCATCTCCCTCCTGTCCATGGTTCAATACCTATAAACACCTACGGTGCATTAGGAGCAAATGTGTTTTTTAAACACACCCATTAGTTGAACCCATATTGTACAAAATTAGGTAGACACCTGATATGGTAATAACCCGCCACTATGTAAACTACAAAACAAACTAGCACACTCATTTGATGATGTCATCAATGTTGTCATTTAAAATGTAATCAGTGATGTCACGATTAATGTCATAGAACATGTCATGAGTGATGTTATATGTGAGGTCATAATCAGTGCAAGTCTGTGCGTAAGTTATAGCTATAGTTCTGTGATTGTTTTAGTTCAAAACTTTAACGATGTTACAAGAAATTCACCTAACTATGACGTTACTTTAACCTTTGTTATTTTAAGTGAATTTCTAAGAATTGTATTTTTCAACAAAAACAAATCTTTTAATACACCCAAATATAACGTAATTTTAGCCTTTGTCTTTTTCAGTGAATTTCTAGTTTTAAAAAAAAAAGTAAATTCATTATTTTTTGAGTTTATTTGTGGTAGAATAACAGAATAATATATCCTGTGTGTGGACATTATTTTGAAGGATAATGGCTTTAGTATTGTAAGATAACAGGAAATGGTGTACAGTTTGCAAAATGTTTCTAAACAATAATGTCTGAGTTTAAAACACAGTAATACAACAATATTTATATTGAGAGTGTCTATTTTCCTAGTTCTTGTAGCTCTCATATTGAGACACTTTCTCAGCAAATACATTAATATTCTAATACTATACTTTTCATAGCCTTTGTACTTGTTTTTACATTACAACTGTAATTTTAATTCAAAAGAGCGTGATCAGTTTTTGTAATAATGTATATTATTAGTTTTTACTATGTAAAATGATTTTAAGTTGTTTAATTACTCTTACAAGAGGCTTACGATCCCCTTTTGGGACACTAACAAGATTGTAGACTTATAAATTTAGTATTAAAGTATTTCAGAGTTATTTTTATATGTTCAGTTCTTGTTTATTGATAATCTATAATTAGAGAGTTATTTAAATATGTTTGTTATATTTATTTTAATTTTTAGAAACTGATAACTCTCGCCAGTCACTCACAGGAGTTAAACACACAGTACCCTGCATGGACTCTATGAGTGCTGTACTTCCTGTTCAGCTCTCGTGAAGCACCCGCCAGATCGTACATTTGTAATTAAGTTAACAACATTGTTTTCTTGTTATTCTGAACAAAGGGAGACATTAGAGGTGTTGATTAAGGTAGAAAAATCCATTATGAATTTTTTAACCCTATCAGTGCCCATTTTTAAAGTGATTTGCTTTCACGTCCTGCAGTTAGTCTAATTGTCAGTATATATTTGGCAAACTATATATATTTTTTCCAGTACTTCCTGTACTACCAATTTATATATAAAACATACATTCAGAAAACACTCTTAAATTATATGACATAATTCAAGATGGCCGACAGGTGACTGTGAAAATAATAAGTGTAAATGACAGCGTTGGTATGGTAATAAAACCAATAGTATTTTCTGAAAGCAGATGCAAAGAAATGTTTATTATTCTATTTGCTCTCCAGGTAAAAAGGGGGATATTGATTTTCTTTCTGTTTTTTTGGTGTTTTTTATCGGTTTGTTTTATATTATAACATAGTTATGCCTTTTTTATGTGTTTGACTTGTACAGAATCTAAAGTTATAAGTCTAACAGAGTTATTTCACTGTAATAAAATGGATGTTTCAGAGAGTACTGATACTAGAGAAAAGAACATATAAATTTTTGCAGTTTTTGGCACCACTTTACATACTTCAAAATGGCCGCAATGCTCTTTTGTCTGTTATTGTCTTTCATATGATCCTCTCAATCTTGTTATTGGAGAAATGTTCAATGTCTCAAAATGTATTTTCTGACTTTTATGTACAATAGGGATTCATAGTTTGTAAATAGGTGACATAATATTTCATGCAGAGTCTTTTGAAGGTCACAGTTATTGACCTTTGTTCCTAAATGCTAGCTTCTAGAAGCATGCAAATGATGCATCTCTGTAACAGTTAAATTGTTTTTGCAAAGTGAGGTATCATTAGAAATGTAATTGTCTGAATTCACAAGTCAACTAGTCAAATTGAGTGAGAGGTCTCAATATGTGACTTTGCCCTCTAAATACACATTTTTAAGAGTTTTTTTAGTTTTTAGTTTTGAACCCATGGATCACATTTTGCAAGTGTAATATCGTTGGACTTGACATGAAAAGCAGGGCGAGAAGAATTGAATTTGGCACCACTGGCTGGGGTCGGACTTTGTCCCTCAGCATTCTGTACAGCAGTGGTGGCATGGAAGAGGGGCTGTCCACAACGCCTGAGCGCTTAAAAGCACTTTACTTTCACCACCGTAAATGCATGCGCCCGGGCGCATGCCAAGGCGAAGACTGGGCCAAGAGAAGGCTCGTCAGAGCCCAGAGGAGACTGAGCTGGGCCACCCCCCATGGCCTGGTGACCCAAATATTAGAACAAAGTGAATTATAATTCCTCTCTCATTAACCAAATAAGGGGAAATGGAAGACCACAGAGATCAAAATAAAATAAGGCTAGCACAGCTGGAGGGCTTAGATCAACAGCCATCAATACCAACTATTTGAACTCTGCAATAGGTGTGCTCACTTCAGAAATTGAGTCAGTTGAAGATAGAATTGGCACTGCTCAACGCTTCTCTCACCCCCCCACTAGAACCTAGATTCATAATTAATAACTGGGGGAGCTGTAACATCCCAGTCACGAGTAAACCTGGCACAGTTGCCAACCTAATTAATTTATTTTGGAACTCGGACTCACAAGAAACCTCTTTGCCTACACCAAGCCAAAACGACATCCATGATAGAGAAAGTGAAGATGGGTAGAGCTCAGTGAGCTTACTCCCTCAACTCCCAAACAAGAAAACAAAAACAGATGCAACCAGACCCCCCTTGAAACCTTGCATTCAAGAGGGCTTAATTCCTGGCCCTAATCACTATCAAACTTCAACTTGAGAACTAAAGGGGCTGTTGTTGTCCCTAGCAACAATGACGCAATTTGTGCAGGGGTATTAAAGGTTATTCAGAAACAAGTGATAGAATTATGTTCAGATTTTTTATTGAAGATTAAACAAATGTTAAATAACTTTTTTTAAATAATTGATTCTAAATTAACATGTATATCTGAAGACATAATGGTAAGGGGAATGACTACATCTAATGAGGGGTTTCGCAACAGTTCAGTCCATAGGGAAAAGTCTTCATCTACAGCTAATTCCATCTCCCATGTTTTAAATCAAGGGAATGAACCTTCATCTTTGGGTGTCGAAGATTGTATCTGTACATCTCCAGTAGGGCAGCGCAAACAAAAGCTCAGCACTATCACATGGGACTGAAGTTGTTTGAATTGTATTAATACGATACATTTACCACCAGCCTGCACCCCTTATGTGATTGTTTTAGAAGACGTGCCCATAGTTTCCCATGTGTCTGAAGAGGAGAATTCTTCCCTAAAGTGCAAGGTAGCCCACTGGCTAGGTACAAAACTGGGCACTTGTTTTGCTTTTTATAACCACATCCTCCTAGTAATAAGGTTGGGGTGGGTTGGGCCATACAATAAGGGTACAAAAGGAGAAAGTGTTGTGGTGAATTTCAAGCACCTCACACTGGTCAGGCATTTGCTACACGATTTGCATGGTATAGCTCGCTCTCAGATTGGCATTCAAGCATGCCCCTTGGGGTATTTTTACAGACCCTCTAATATGGTTTTTAACCAACCACTTTTGACAGATATGAGGGCCAACCCACAGGGGGCTAAGGATATTGGTGTAAATGTTCCAACTTCGAAGGCCTGAATACCAATAGTTCACGATTTAGTTCTGATAATGTTGTTGATAATGTTGCACAACCAGACATTATAACTATCATGGATACACTAGCCACAATTGTTATGTCAAACATGCACTCTTGTAGTAATACAGACCCCTCGTTCTGCTCCTTTGAAACAGAGACAGGCTTATCTCTCATCTATTGGAAAATTGCTGGTGACCGTACAAAAATAATGAACAATGACTGGATATCCTTGGTGAGAACGTTTTATATATTCTACTGCCAAGAGACCTGGGTGATTTATGACTTCCATACTGAGGGGTACTATGCTTTCTTCCATCATGCAACCCCTTCACCAACAGGTAGAGAAAAAGGAGGGCTGGCTCCATTTACTTCTGTTAAAACTTACCTGATCCATGTGAGGTAAGTATGATCCTCATTATTCTCTTTGGTAATACTCCTTTCACTTGAGACTCCTTTTGATATTCTACTCATACATTTTTATTATAATAACTTCAACCATAAATTGGGAGAGTCTATAGATCAATTTGACGATTTTCTAGAAAGCTATCTGAATACAAGTTCCATCAAAACGTTCTTGATTTGGGCTGGAGATTTTAATATCCCTACGTGTGATCTTAGTGGCCAACATGTATATGGATTGTTTGATTGGAGTTACAATGAAATGTCCCATTTTTGACACTCAGGGTATGGTGAACTCTGGAAAAAATGGAGATGAAATATGATTTAATCTTCGTCAATGAGCTGGCTGCATCGCATGTCCCTACTTTCATCAGAAATGATAAAGAGAGCACAACTGGTTTCATATTGGCTACATCAGAGCATTACATGATTGTTAAGGATTAGAGATTATCAGTAATTGTAGTAGTGATCACAATCCCCTTACGGCCTCTTGGAACAGGCAAAGCTTTTTAGCTGGTTTCATACCTCTTGCACAACAGCCCACAATCAGCTAAAGGTTGCTTTGCATATAAATTCCAGAAGCCCACAGAAAATAAGGAAAGCATCTCATTCATTTAAACAGACTCTGGAAGTACGCAAAAATAGAGATTTGGTGTCAAGCCTGGGAAGATTTCATTGAAGCAGGTAGGACTAGGGATTATATGAAATTCTGGGAGGTTGTGAATCATTCATTCCATAGGGATTCCTTTATACCTAAAAAGAATCTTTAACCCCCTTCCCTGCTAGGCCTTCCCCTGTGCTAACCCTTTTTTTGGCTAATTAGAGTAGTTTGAGCTTAGGCACCCGTAACTTTGTGTCCACATAAGGTATCCATGCCAAATTTGCATCCTTTTCTTCTAACATCCTGGGGATTGTAAAGGTACTCAGGGTTTGTGAATTCCCTTGAGGGGACTGAAAAATTAGCCAGAATATTGCAACATTTTGTTTTTTGGGGGAAAAAATGGAAAAAAGTGCTGCAGAAGAAAGCATTTGTTTTTTCCCCTTGAAAATGGTATCAATGAACAGTTTGTGGTGCTGAAATCAAGCAATTACCAGCTTTCAGAAACAGGCAGACTTTTGTAGGAAAACAAACAGTTTCTACACAGTTTGGGCATTTTAGTGGGACATAGCCTTTTTTTCCTATTTTTTGTGCTTTCAACCTCCTTCCAGTTAGTTGTAGAAATGGGTGTGAAAGCAAACATGGAGCCCAGAAAGCTATAACTTTTTAAAATTTAGACAAAATTCTGAATTTAGCAAGAGCTTTGTGGAGATCCTTCAAACTTTTCCTATAGAAAGTACAGTTGGAATAAAAAAAATATTGAAATTGAGTTAAAAAAACAGCATTGTGCCTACGTTTTCACCTGTAACTTCTTCTAAATATGCAGATTTTTAAAACAAAAATACTGCTACATTTTCTGAACACTTCTGGTTGTGGGGATATATAAGACTTGTTGGTTCACTAAGAACCAGAGGTACCCAGAGCCAATAACTGAGCTGCGACTTGCAATGGTTTTTCATTGTGTACCGGGTATACAGCAATTCATTTGGTAAAATATAACGAGTGAAAAATAGGTATCAAGGAAATCTATGTATTTCTGAAATGGAAACAACATATGGAGTTAAGGATCAGTGGTTATTTGCACATTTCTGAAATTGTGAGTACCCATACTAGCATGTGAATTAAAGGGCATTTTTCAAAATTACATCTTTTTACATACTGTCTTACATTTGGATAGCATAAATGCATTGAAAGTAAATTGGTAATGACACTTGTTCTACTATTCTGTGTTCTCCTAAGTCCCCCAATAAAAATGGTGCCTCACTTGTGTGGTTAGGCCTAGTGCACGCAGCAGGAAATGGCCCAAAACACAACGTGGACACATCACATTTTTCCAGTGAAAACTGACCCTTTTTTTGCAATGTGTCCAGCTGTGGATTTTGGACCCTAGCTCAGCTGGCACCTTGGGAAACCTAGCACACCTGTACATTTTGTTAAACTAGAAAACCAGGGGAATCCAGGATGGGGTGACTTGTGTGGCTCTCACCAGCATCTGTGACCCAGAATCTCTTGCAAACCTCAAACTTTGTCAAAAAAACATATTGTCCTCACATTTCTGTGATGGAAAGTTTTGGAATCTAAGGGGAGTCACAAACTTCCACCCACCCAACATTCCCCCAAGTCTTCCAATAAAAATGGTACCTCACTTGTGTGGGTAGATCTAGTGTCGGTGACAAGAAATGGCCCAAAACGGAACATGGACACCATATTTTTCCGCTGAAAATTGACAATTCTTTTGCAATGTGATTAGCTGTGCATTTTGGCCCTAGGTCAGCCGGCACCGAGGGAAACCAAGCAAACCTATACATTTTTGGAATCTAGACATGCAGGGAAATCCAGGATGGGGTGACTTTTGTGCCTTTCACCAGGTTCTGTTACCCAGAATCCCTTGCAAACCTCAAACTTAGTAAAAGAGAACACATTTTCCTCAAATTTCTGTGATGGGAAGTTCTGGAATCTGTGAGGAGCCACAAACTTCCACCCAGCCAGCATTCCTCCAAGTCTCTCAATAAAAATGGTACCTCACCTGTGTGGGTAGGTCTAGAACCCGTGACAGGAAACGGCCCAAAACGCAACACGGACACATCACATTTTTCCATTGAAAACTGACTCTTTTTTTGCAATGTGCTTAGCTGTGGATGTTGGGCCCTAGCTCAGCAGGCACATAGGGAAACCTAGCAAACCTGTACATTTTTGAAAACTCGACACCCAGGGAAATCTAGGATGGAGTGACCTGTGTGAATTTCACCAGGTTCCATTACCCAAAATCCCTTGCAACCTCAAACTTTGTAAACAAACAACACATTTTCCTCACATTTCTGCAATGGAAAGTTTTGGAATCTGTGGAGAGCCACACACTTCCACCCACCAAGCATTCCCCCAAGTCTCCTCATAAAAATGGTACCTCACTTGTGCAGGTAAGACTAGTGGCTGTGACATGAATAGGCCCAAAACACAATGTGGACACATCACATTTTTCGAGTGAAAACAGTGTGGTTTTTTTTGCAATATGCCTAGATGTGGATTTTTGGATCTGGCTCAGCCAAAACCTAGTAAACCCGTAATTTTCTAAAACTAGATATCTAGGGGAATTCAGGATGGGGTGAATTGTGTGGCTCTCACCACTTTCTGTTACTCAAAATCCCTTGCAAACCTCAAACCTTGGAAAAAAAGACATTTTCCTCACATTTCCGTGATGGAAAGTTCTGGAATCTGTGGGAGCCACAAACTTCCAACCACCCAGCGTTCCCCCAAATCTTCCAATAAAAACGGTACCTCACTTGTGTAGGTAGGCCTTGTACATACAACAACAAATGAGCCAAAATTCAGTGTGGAGACTTCAAAATTATCGACCACAAAAAGACCCGGGTTTGCAAGTTAGGCACCTGTGTTTTTGGTCCCGTGCTTGGTGGCTATCTAAGTAAACCTACCAAACCCAGACATTTATGAAAACTAGACACCCGGGGGAGTCCATGGAAGTGTAGCTTGCAAGGATCCCCCAAGGTTTTCCTATCCATAATCCTCTGCAAACCACAAATTTAGCTAAAAAAATCACATTGTCATCAGTGATGTCATTTGAGTTGCCATCAGTGTGATGTCATCTGTGATGTCACTGACCATGTCATGGGTGATGTAACATGTGAGGTAATTAGCAGGGCATTGCAGGGTTGTAAGTAATAGTTTGCTCAGGTAATTGTAACTGGTGAATTTCTATGGTTTTGTGCGAGTGCAATCTGAGCGTAAATACGACGTCCTTGTAACCTTTGTCTTTTTTAGTGAATTTCTACATTTTTTTCAAAATGTAATTTCCTAACTATAACGTCCCTGTAACCTTTGATTTTTTAAGCAAATTTCTAAAGTTTTTCAAAATCTATTTCCTAACTATAACATCCCTGTAACCTTTGTTTTTTTCAGTTAATTTCTATGGTTTTTAACGTATTCACGGTTGCAAAGTGGTGATGAAAGGAGGCAGGGCCTCCAACCAGCTCACGGAATCCCGCTGTATTGGACTTACTGGAGGTAAAACAAAGGCTTCTTGGCCGCCAAGGACCCTGAGCATCCAACAGGACTTCATCCCCCAAGCAGTAGTGAGCCAGGAGGTGCATTTGCAGAGTGGTGGAGAAAAGGGGCCGGGCCTCTGACCAGCTCTCAGCAATCGTGCTGTGTGGGACTTACTGGAGATGACAGGAGGGGTTTTTCTCCCTCAGTTACCCTGAGCATCTAAGGGGACTTCATCCCCAAATTAGTAGAGCTCCAGGAGGTGAGTTTGCAGAGTGGTGGTGAAACGGGGAGGGCCTCTGGTGTCTTGCCAGTCCGTCTCTTTTTTCACTTTTTTCTCTCTTATCAGGTAAGAGGGGACCGCCCAGTGCCCCTTCCATGCCGATTTTGGCCCCGGGGACCCCATCCCTTGGGACCCGGCCTTTTTTAAAATTTGGTTTCAAAAATAAAGGGAGCTGGACCAATTATGGCCCCAGAGAACTCATCCCCTGGGGCCCAGCCTCTATTTTGGGTGCCCCAATCCCGTCCAGGCCACCTACTCACCACTAATAGGGACCACAGGGGACCCTGAAAGTCCTTGCATCCCCAACTGGCTCCCCGCCTCCTGTGGGAGCTGGCTTTGCTTTGACCATAAGGGAACTGCTGAACATGCAGCTCCTTCTCTGTTAAAGCAATTGCGCTCCGCTTCTAGCAAGCAAGAGCATTTTTTATGCTCTTGCTTCCTAGAAGAGGAGCCCAGTTTGCTATGACCTAGCAGGAGCGGTAAAGCTCCGCCAAGCCATAGCAAACAGCTATGTCCTGAGGGTGGGCACTTCGGGATATAGCAGTAGCTGGCCCTAGGGGGAGGGATGGCTGAGGGGGCCCCATGGCCCCCTGTATAAAACATTGACAAAAGCCCTGTGGAGGTGGCATTTCCGGGGCTGCATGGGGGTCCATGAGCCCCCCAAACTTTAATTAAAAGTAAAGCCCCAGGTAGGTGGTGGTCCCCGGGGCTACGGGGGGTCTGCGCGTACCCAGGATTCTTCTAACGTAAAGCCCCGGGGAGGTGGCGACCCCCAGGGCTGTGGGGTGTCCAAGAGGCCCCCCATTAATAATTAAATGAGCCTGGGGAGGTGGTGGTCCCTGGGGCTTTGGGGGTCTGTGTCTGGCCTCCTGCATAATTTATCATTAATACCTCGGGGAAGTGGTGGTCCCTGTGCAAATTATAAATCCTAGGAGGGGGGCCCCATGTGCCCCCTCCTTTTTTTACATGCTTCTGGGATTTGGCCCACACAAGGGCTTCCTAAAAAAACATGTGGGAGGCCGCCCATCTTTTTCTTCAATTTTGCCATGGATACGCAGGCGAATTAGTGGGAAATTGCATTTTAAAAAACGCTTTTAACCCCCGGTGGGGTCCGTAGGTAGTCAGGGTATTCCTACCCTGCCCCCCTTTCTTTATTTTTTATGTTTTTCTTGGGACTCGGCTTCAAGCCAAGTCCCAAAATGGCTGCCAACACTTCCTGGTAGAAGTGTTTGCAGCCAATCAGATATTCTTCATGGGGGACTGATGATCCGCAAGTCTACTTCAAGGATCTGCGTCTCTAGATATCTATATTTTTTGCCCTATAATATCTCAGAAACTACTGAAAGGATTTACACCAAATCACAAAAAACACGCTATGTGGACCATCATCTATCCTAATGCCAAAGTTGGTGTAATTTCATTCAGCTGTTTGGATTGTAGTTGTGGTCAAAAGCTCTATGGGGCCATATGCTAGTAGGTAACATATATATTCAGTTTCAATGTGGGACCGATCTGATTGGCCCATGGCACTTTTTAATATATAAATAAATCTATTTTTTACGGTCTCATGAGAATCTCGTTAGAGTCTTAATAGAGGTCTGGGTTAGGAAACACACCCCAAGGACGAACTGTGATTGGTTGAAATGGATGTCTGTATTTGCAATAGGTAGAATCTATGCTTTTGGTTTATTTGCCTATTGAGTTTGCTGCAGGTAGACCTTGTTGCTCTGCTCTGTGTGCCTTTTTGTTATGACATAGAAGAATGTCTTTCCCAGATTCTGATTAGCACATTGTGCTATGGCACCAGCTCAGCCACCTCAGCCTGCCAAAGAGTCTTTGGTACGTCAATTTATTGACATTAGGTCAGACAGCAAAAATGTTTCTGCAAAGTATGGAATCAGCAAACTTTGCAAAAGAAGTTCAGCCAGGGGAGCAGAAATAAACAGTACAGCATGAGTACTATAGGCATGCATCTATGCATCCACAAAGACTTGCTCGATCAGAGTTAGCTCTTCAGGGGCATCCACCTCATTTGAAGCTTGAGATACTGTGCCTGCCCAGTTACTGAGTGCTGAAGCAGATAACAACCCTGCTTATCTTAATAAAGCACGTTTTTGCTGCTTATGTAAGCAGATAATTGTTTCATCTGAGACAAGCAGAACTACATAGTACAAGCTTATCCAAGTTCACAAATGCCCCCTAGGCAATCATTTTTTCCACATTGTTCTCCTTTTTGTTTGTAAGGAGATGTTTTTTTTCCGCGCAGGTTGTATGTTTTATTTCTACCCTATTATAAAATGTAAAAAAGACAAAAAAGTTAGAAAATGCAACAAAAAAATTGTTACAAAATGTGAACAAACCCAGCTCTATTCAGAGTTACCCTATAGTTTCATTATCTAAGTTGTTTGTAGTTTGTTTTCCTGTTTTACCCTCTTAAAAACTCTTGTGAGTGTCTTCCAAGAGCATGGTAGACAACCCCTCACATGCAGTCCAAGGGGGCAGTGCAACCTGCTTTACTCTCATGAGCCTTTCGGAAGACCGACCCAAAATATGAACATCACCCAATAGAAAAGCTCATACTGCTCATACTGTGTGCCATACAAGCAAATGTCGGTCACAACATAGCCTACTTTTCTAACTTCTAAAAATCTACCAATTACATTTATAATTTTGCCACCCTCCCATTTTTTCTCTCCTCATAACTCTATCTTGCTCCTAGAGATTACTCAGTTTGCTGAGCACTCCTCTTGTGACTGACATCTCCATACTGTACTATGGTTCGCCTCTGGATATTGGGATGCAGCTTCATCCACTGCGCTACAGAATATGCCATTAATCGTGATATTGACAAATATCTTGGATTTCCAAACTTGGACAAAACTTGGATTGGCCACAGAGGTATGAAGTCTCATCAATTGTTATGAATGGTTGAGAGCATTTTGGAATGTGAGCATCCAAACCTCATGATGGTGCACTGTGGTGGTAATGACCTAGGCACAATCATAGGGGTTGCGCTTGAAATCTAAATGAAAGAGATCGTTTTACAATTGATGTCCTCCTTTCCTCACAATGCCTTTGTATATTCTAATAATATATGTCAAAGGCAAAAATGGCAATGTTCAAAAGAGATTTGCCCTAAGATTGAAAAATCCCGGAAGCATGTCATTAAAACAGTGTCTGCATTTCCTCATTACTGTGGCATGGGCTCTATATATCATAACAACATAAGGTTTGAAATGCCAGGTGTCTTATAGGCGAGATAGAGTGCACTTCACTGCAGAAAAGAACAGGATCTTCCTTGCTAACATCAAGGAATACTTCCAGTTCTATGTGTAACTGAACATTACACGCTATAAACATAAAGGCTCTTATGAGAGCCACCCTATTCCAAAATGATATGATTGTTTCATGCTATGAATCCCTTTTTTTAGGAATGCTGACACCTGCGAGAGTCTTACGAGAGCAGTGGCACCAAAACGCCTGCCCTCACACATAATTCTCCAGCTCTTGTTAGAGGATTGTACACTTTCCTTCATTACAGTACTTATGCCCCATTAGCAGGGTGTGGGGAGAAAGTGACCTCTCCAATTAGAGCTTTTCACAGTATGACAAAAGTACATAGTAGGGTGTGAGGAGAGACTGGGTTCTCACTCACACTTCTCCCAAGGCCACCAACTGTGTAAAGTAGATTATGTGGAGGGACTGGCCTCTCCACTGAGACCTTGCATTAAGAGGACCAGTGTGTAGAGTAAGGTGTAAAGAGACACTGCATTTCCACTCACATTTTTCCCCAGGCTGAGCAGTATACTTAGTAGGGAGTATGACGTTCTCAGCTCACATATAAGACCTCTGTAGTGCATAGCAAGTATTAGAGGTACTAGCCTATCCACTGAAAACTCTCCCCAAGGCAATAACTGTCTATATTATGGTGTGGGAATGGATTTGTTGTCCAATGACACATTTCCCTACAATGACACGCATACACAGTAGTATGTAGGGAAACATTGTCCTCTCCACTAACACCTATCTCCAGGACAACATGGATGTGCAGTAAGGTATGGGCAATGAGTGGCCTCTCTGCTGACACCTCTCCCTAGAGCAACAAGGATACACAGTACTTTTGTAAAAGGAGTGGCCTGTCTGTTAACACATCTCCCCAGGAGGTGTCTGTAGAGGTTTTTGACAAAAACTTACCTCTCTGCTCATACCTCTTCCCATGCTGACAGGTATACAACATGGTAGGCTGTAAAGATGAACTGCCTTTTTTGCTGACACATCTCTATTGGATGATGAGTCTCCATAGTAGAATGTAGAGAGACTCTGGCCCCTCTCCTGAGACCTGTCCCTTGGATAATGGGTGTGCAAATTAGGGAGTAAAAAGATGCTTACTTCTCTGATCACAGCTCTCCCCAAGATGAGAGGTACAAGTAAGGTACGGAAAAGAAAGTACCTCTATGCTGAGAAATCCATCTTACATAGCAACCATAGAGACTAGGGTATGGAGACATGCTGCCATGTCAAGACAGACATCTCCCCAGACTAACACATGTGCAAAGTAGACTGTGGGTAGAGACTACTATCTCTGCTCATACCTTTCTTTTTGGTGATGAATGTCCATTGTAGGGTTTAAAATAGAGTAGCCTCTCTGCTGAGAACTGTCTCTTGGACAACTGGTGCACGTATTTGAATGTGAGTGCACACTTAGCTCTCCCTCAAACATCACCATATATGGACAGTCAAGTCTAGTAGGGTGTAGACAGAGATAGATCTCTCCACTGAAACTTCTCTACAGAGTTACAAGCACATATAGGGGGATATTCTCAAGAACGGGCGATAATTATCGGCAACCTAGGATAACGCAATTTTACATAACGCCGTCTATTGTGGGAAACTAACGCCGTGTTAACGGCGTATTCTCAACACGCCGGCAACAGGCGATAGTTTCCCGATAACGCGTCAAATGTCTGCGTTAAAATTACCGGGACGCCGATAAAAAAGGAAACCCGAACGTAAAAAAAGTGGCGATGGGCCCAACAGCGATAAAAATATCAGCGATAAGCAGCGCCAGGCTTGCTATTCCCACGTCAAGCGGGAAAAATCACCATAAAAGCTGCAAAAAAATAAAAAAACAAAAACAAAACCCAAACAACAGAAGCACCATGGAGGAAGCTGGAGCAACTACAGAGGCCAACCAGAACCCCACAAACCCCCCGGAGGACCAGCCAGGGACCTCGGGGAAGGAGAAGGGCAAGGAGAAGAAGAAGAGGAACCCGCGATTCAGTCCGCAGGAAAACAAGATCCTGATTATGGAGGTGATAGAACACCACCAACAGCTGTTCATCACCTCCACTGTGTCATTGGCTACTAAAAATGCAATATGGCAGTCCATCTTGGCCAAGGTTAATGCAGTCGGAGTGAAGAGAAGGAAAGTGGATGACTGCAAGAAGCGCTGGAATGATGTGAAGCACAAAACCAAGCTGAAACTCGCTAACAACCGGAAAGCAGCAATGCAGACTGGAGGTGGGAGTCCAGCGCCACAGCAGGAGCTGGATGAGATGGAGGAAATGGTGTCCACAGTCATCAGTGGGGAGACGGTGGCAGGAGTTGGGGGACCGGACACTGCTCAACATGACCTGACCCAACAGCAACAGGGTGAGTAACGACCAGGGACTGGGGGGACAGGGGGAGATGGGCACAATGGCACACATGCACAATTAAGTATAGCACAGTGCACACCCACAATGACTCTGGATCATGTCCCTGATCTCCTTGGCATACTGCAACACACATAGAAACAGCAAGTAGGCCCCCTCGACAATGTGCCCAGAGGGGACCCTCCCCACACATCACTAATCTCACAACAAACCCATGCACATGTGCTGAACCCAGCAAAGCTGCGGGTCCGTGAGCCACACTGACAATGCAAGTGACACTGCATGACGATTAGCATGGCTGCAGTCCATTTATCATGACATGGTGCACACCACGACACTGAGGTGGCTGAGTGTGGACCACATCCGTAAAGGAGCAGGTCACACTCTGACACATCCACGTGCACAAACAACCCCTGACGTCAACAAGACATCTGCGGACAAACCATGCCCAAGAGTCCCAACTCCCACCAAGAGCCCAATTTACCCAAGTCTGCAACATCTCAGCACTGTATAAGCACAGAAGTGAAAGGCACACCGCCTGAAAGGGATAAGGGCCAGCAAAATCAGAGCTGCAGGGGCGACTCTCCCACAATGCAGCACACACACATAAGAATCAGAGCACATCAACATTGACAACAATGTGGTACAAACTGCAACACTTTCACAACAGAACAGAGGACACAACTGCTGCCGCTTGTGTGGAGAAACTGGCCAATCTCATTTGGCATAGCAGGAAACTGTGAGATGATAATGTACAAGTACAATCCCACATCCCTGATGGTGTAGAAATGTCCACTGTCCCGCATCAAATAGGCATCTCCTCCCAAACAGTCACAATGTACATTGTCATGCAGTCTGTTTGTAAACTTGTCCAATGCGTGAACATACATGGAACACACTGTTAAACTGCATCTCCCCTTTACATTGCAGAGGGAGAATCAACACCTCCTGCAGAGCAGACCGTACATCTCTTCACTGATGATGAAGAGGACCTCCACACCATCGACACCGATGCCCTCCAACAGCTCATGGACACCCTCAGCACCCCACCCCCAGGAGCAGGGCAGCCCAGCTGCATCGAGGAGACCCCACCCCCTGCACAGACCACACAGCAGGAAGCACCCACCACCACGGCTGTCTCCCAGGACCCCCACGACCAACACATGGCATTCCAATGCCATGTGTTAGAGGGCCAGAAGGAGATGGCTGATCAGGTGCAGGTAGGGTTTGACCTTATGGCAGCCAAACTACTTGCCATACGTGGGTGTCTAAGTCCCATCAGGGACCACTTACAGTCCCTAACGGACACCCACAGTCCGCTCCATGCTCTCCAACAAGCCATAGCTGACATCGCTGGAGTCATGACTCTGAGACAAGAACAACTGTCTAGTCAGAGTGGCTCCAGCGATGTCAGCCGGGAGTTGGGACACATGCGGAGGATCATGGAGAACATGGAGTGGATGCAGGTGGGAAGAATGGCTACCATGGCTGCACACCAGCGAGATGTAGCTGGGATCTTCCATGCCCTGCAGATCCTCATAATGGCATTGCTTCCACAAGGCCTGGCGCAGATGAATGCTGCTGCTACTACTCCATCCACATCTCCGCCCCCTGATGTGTCAGTGCCTCACAGTGTGGCAGACAATCCACCTCCGGCCCCTGATGTGTCACTGCCACACAGTGCGGCAGACATTCCATTTCCGGCCCCTGATGTGTCAGTGCCACACAGTGCTGCAGACAAAACACCACCACCCACATGTGAGGCACATCATACATCAGAGGACGATGATGTGGATGATTCTGCCTTTGTGGTAAGAAGGAAGCGGTAGCATTCATCTCTGCCACATGGCCTGTTTCAGCTTGGTTCTGCCCTTTGCATCATGCCCTGGAATAACACCTTCCACTGTCCCCCGATACACTCTGCGACACTCACCTTGACCCTCGACATGGACTGCCATATTTGGTTTGGTTACCAATGACACAGCAATCAGACTGCGGACTGAACTCTTTCTCTTCCGATGAACTTGTCAATCCCTAAAGGACTCTGGCTGGCCCTCCACGGGGCAACAATGTAAAGTGGGGTTTGCATGGCCATGTACTGGTCCAGCTTCAACACTCCACCGAATGTGATTAAAACATTCTAATTCACACAGATGTGTCATGTCTATGATCAAGCAAGTATGAAAGTATGGATGAATGTAGGGGCAGTGATTCCAAAAAAAGGTACTCCCTGGGAACTGATATCAATGTGCATGTTTGACCGTGACCCAGATAGGCAGTGAGATGACTGGGAATGTGTGAACTAGCTGTGGCCACATTGCTCCTAAACAACAATCTCGCAATTTCCCAACTTAACCCCACGTCAATGTAGGAAATAGGGCTGTGTGTAAAAAAGTCAAAGTTATGTGGATGCCACAGCTCGGAGCAATGATTTGTTTGAGTGTGCAGCGGTTGGACTCCTGGGATGGTCTGTGCGTAAGTGTGAAGGTCATTCCATGCAAGAGAACTGCGAGCAAGGACTTCTGTGTGTGGGGTGTGTATACGTTGGTCTTTGGTTAGCGCTGTGCGTAGTGTGGGAGCCGTCATCAGCTGCCATGGTATCTCTCAGGGGGTGCGGGGCGCATGCAATTCCAAGGTCGGAGGTGCAGATGTGCTACCGCCTTCTAGTTCAGACAAAGGAGCTTTCATCCCTAATGTTAGTTTGTCGTCTGCTTGCATTCTGGAAATGTGATGTGGATTTTTGGGGGGGGGATGTCACTGCTTCGCCTTCCGGCATGGTTGAATCCTTACCAGCCATGTACGTGCCCTTACAGTCAATTTTGCATGCTCTGATGTAGCAGTGGTGTTTTGCTGCAGTCTGACAGTGATGGGTACAGGTAGCTGTGAGGAGGCGCGTGACTTCTCACCTTGCACCTATTAGCTGACACTGTTCAATACTATTGATGGATGACGTCCGTGTACACATGTGATCTGTACATGGCACATATGTCCAGGGGACACCTTGGTGTGTTCCACGCAAGGTATTCCTGCTGGCTTTTTGGCTGGTGTGCATCTCCCATGTTGCTGAGGTGTTCACTGTGCCCCCATCCCCCTTACGTCCATGTTGCTCATGTTGTGGGACTTGAGTCACAGGGTGCATCTCTGCATCAGAGTGGTTCATATTTGACCCCAAATGACACCTGCAATTTCATATTTGACCCCAAATGACACCCTGTTGTCTTTTTATGAACATCAATGACATCCTTCATGTCATGTTTTTGTACACATGTGATACGCTGATGAGTGGGATTACGTACTACATTTGACACCCTGAAATGGCATTTCGAATACGTGACACCCTAAACAGCCTCTCTGTACAGAGGTGACATACCCACCATCTATTTGCTATTTGTGAGATTGTTAGCACTTATTGTTGCACTTACACTTGTCAGAGTGATGTGCTAATGCAGAGGACTGACATGCATACAGGGAATGTGTGTTGCAATGAATTTATTTGCACATGCTGTTCATGTGGTCATTTTGTACTGTTCCATGATTGCTAAGGACAGTCACAATGTGACGTGCTCATGCGAAGAAATTGTTAATGATTGTGTTCCTTCTGGCTATTCCTGCTGCAGCTGCAGTGGGGTGTGGTCCACCTGCCTCATCTTCCTCATCATCGTCCAGTGCATCTGGCACTTGGATCCATGGGGCATTGGTGCATACACATATGTTGTGCAATACACAACATGCAATGATCATCTTGCACACTATTTCTGGGCTGTACAGAAGTCTTCCACCTGTGAGGTCCAGGCACCTGAAACGTGACTTTAACACACCAAATGTGCGCTAAACAATGCCCCTGGTGCGTTTGTGGCCCACATTGTACTGCTTCTGGGCCGGGGTGTTCAGGGCTCGGAGGGGTGTCATCATTAACGGGCAGAGTGCATATCCTTGATCACCTGTGAGAGGTAAGTGAGATTAGTGTAAATTGGTGGCTCTGCATGCTGTGTTGGCAGATTTACAAGTTTTGTGGTGTGTGATTTGTGCGACATTGGGATTCATGTTTGCCATGTATTGCTTCTGGCAAATGTGCGGGATCAATGTGTATTACGTAGCCTCACAGCTGCTCCTCCCTCCCCCTGAGCCTATTTACTTGTGTGCGCTGCGCGGTGGCATCACTTGCACTCCTACCGCACACCATTGTCATGCCTGTCTGCGCATGTCCGCAAGCCTGACAACAACATTGTAATGTTGGCTGTTGAAGGTGGGCGGCCATGTGTGTGTAGGCCTATGGTCAGGATATGGCGACACAGAGACACACGCAGTAGTTACTTTGGTGGCCATCCCGGAAGTGAACCACGCCCAGAGCCCCGGGCTATTTATTCACACTCCTACGCTGGACTGGCGTACGCCGGCCCAGCCCACTACTCTTACGCTTACAGGGGGGGCAACATAGCTACATGTCCAAGGTCTTCCCCACTGCCTGAGGTAACATGGTTGCGTCCACTGTCCACAACACTACAAACATCAGCAGTATATGTCCACATCGACATGTCTGTGCTCTGCATACTCAAGACTGTCCAGCACATCACCACCACACTTGGCATTGTGTACATTCTTATTCATGGGTCACTTGCCTCCTTCGCACATTCTTGGTTCCCACCTCTCCCCGCATTCTGCAATTGTGTGGCAGAGGGGCTATGCCTTTGTGGATGGTTTGTCTACATGTCTGGCCCCTGTTACCACAGTTACTTGTGTTGTCGTGTCTGGTAGGTGGGCATGTTGTATGTGATTTTGTTACGTGTGCATTCCCACAGTTGTGAGTTGTATGATTGTGGAGTTGAGGTGTGTGGTGTGTTCCGTTGGTAGTTACCAACGAGCAGTCCATTTCCATAGGTGCCATCCTGAAAGCGCTGGTTGATGATGGACTGTCAGAAGATGTAGGAATCATGCACACTGCCTGGGAAGTTGGTGACAACATTGGTGAACAGTCCCCGGTGGTCCACTATTGCCTGCACATTGATGGAATGTGTTTGCTTTCTGTTGCAGTAATTGTGTGCAGTGTCGGCATGGGGCACAAGTAGGACATGTGTGCAGTCAATTGCCCCCAACACGTGCAGGAAGTCAGCTATGGCATAGAAGCTTTGCTTGGTCTCCAGCTGTTCCTGCCCAGTGTGGGGGAAGTGAAGGTGCGGGGGTATCAAGCTGATGATGGCATCCAAGACAGGTGTGAGGAACTTTGACAGGGCTGGCTGTGAGACTCCTCCGACTCTGGCAGTTGTTGGTTGGAAGGTACCAGAGGCCAACAAGTGCAGCACAGCCAGCAGCTTTGTCTGCGGAGGGATGTTGGTTGTCCGCTGTGTTGGTACCGTCAGCCTGTGGGCAATGTGGGTCAGGATGCGGAGGATGGTTGTCCTTTTGAGCCTGTAGTGGGCAATGACATCCTCTGGCGTTAAGTCTCTGAGGCTGGTGCGTTTTTGGAAGGTCCGTTGTCTTGTTCTGTGCTGCCTCGGTGGTAGTCCGGGGGGGTGGTCCTGGGGGTGGGGGTGGTCCTGGGGGTGGTGGCGGTGGGTGTTGTGGCCCTCTTGAGTCTCCAAACTACATGATCATTGGCTCCATGGCATCTGTTGGTCTTCAGATGTGGCTCTGGGCTGGGCTCCCTTTATACTGCAGGTTTTCGTCCTACTTAAGACCAGAAAAAAGCAGGTCTTAAGTCCCTGCTGCTGACGTGCCTTATCGCCTGTTTTTGGACCGAACCGCAGATCTGGCTGGTCGTTGAGAATATCGCGAAGTGGTGTTATCATGAGTTTTTGCACGGGAACGCCTACTCTGCATATGATTAGCGTTAGTTGTCGCTGTCAGCCTTGGCGATGATTTTAGCGGCAGCTATCGCAGGTAAACTGACGATGTCAGCTGTTAGCGCAGGCTTGTGAATAGGGCGATAAATCTATCGCCACTTTCGTGGCAGAAAAGTGCAACTAAATCTGCGATAAGTCATTGAGAATATGCCCCATAGTATGATGTGCAAATGAACTCCTTTCTCCACTATCATACCAGCAACAGATGATAGCAGTGTGTTGTAGAGTATAGAGATGCACTGATCTATGTGCCAAGACCTCTCTCTTCTATGAGATGTCTCTATACGACAGTGTGGACACAAACTGATCTCTACTGAACCCTTACTATTCCATAACAAATTCAGCATGCTGGGGTATTCAAATCCCTGAAGATGAAACAATACAATACTGCAATAATATTCAAGTCTATAATAACTATTTAGAAAAAACATCAGTAGCATATTTTAACAACATAACAAAACTACAACTATATTAAACTATTTCAATAACTGTAAAACAAACAAAACAATCAACATCAAAAATTATTAATTTCTTCATCAGATTATGATGAGCAGCCTGGTGTAGATGCAGCCACTCAGGCACAGCAGCCTTTTCAAAGAATCTTTGGTATGGCAGTGTTTTGATATGAGGCCAAGTGGAAAAAAAGGCTCAGTAAAGTTTTTTATGCATTGAGTTTTTTAAAAGGAGTTCACAAAAGATATATCGAACAGAGGTAGCTCATGCTGTTGAAATGGAGAGCACTTCTTGTGCTTCCACATCTTTTCAACCTGGGTACACTTTGCCTGCTTAGGTACATACTGCTAAACAAGACCATAATCCTGCTCCACTTAATAAGGGTCTTTTTTACTGCTTATGTCGGCAGATAATTATTTTATTAGAGACAAGTAGCCCTGCACAGGTCAAGGTTGTGCAAGACAGCAAATGCCCCCAGACAATAAGAACATAGGGGCCGATTAGGATGGCGGTCGGAAAACCATTCCGACCGCCATGGTAGCGGATATTCACCATCCGCTGGTACCGCATAAAAACCGGCGGTCCGATTAGGAACAACCACCAGAAAAACCCGACCTCGGCGGAACCATGCCACGAAAGACCGCTGGTAGCGGGTGGAGCAGGTGAAAATCGGTCCGCGGTGGTCGGATTTGCGGCGGAAACACCCATAACCGCCGCTAGGCCAGCGGATTGATCGCACGTTAAATTAGGATACCATTGAGGTGACAGCGGAAATCCGCTGTTTCTGACCGCCGCGATCGCAAACAGTGATGAATGGGAGAGCCGGCGGAAGGACTGTTGCATACCCACCGCCGCTCCGGAACAAATATGGCGGTCGAAAAAAAAAACACACCACAAGGCCACCAAGTGCACACATCAAACTAGCTCAGCCCCCCAAACACCTAACACACACACAAATGACACACCCCCATGGCAACTAAAGAAATACAAATCCCAGGACAACCACACAACCCACCTGACAGCAATACCACATATTGACACACCCACATAGCTGAGTATAAAACCAGCCCCTTCCCTGACCAGAATCCTTTGCAATACTCCACCCCTGAAGGAAATAACCCTACAGCACAAAGGAGAGGCAAACCACCACACATCCCACCAGCACAACAACACACACCCACACCCCACTTACATCACCCCCACCACCCTCACACCTGCACCTCAAACCATTTGCACATCACACACCATGGCACAAAAGAAAATGCCCAAATTCACTGGCAGTGAGTTGTCAGTCATGGCAGATGAGATAATCAGAGTAGAACCTCAATTGTTTGGTAACCTGGTCCAACAGACACCATTAGCCACCAGAGCACAAATGTGGAGAAGGATAGTCAACATGGTCAATGCAGTAGGGACCACCCCGCGCACCAAGAAGGAGATCATGAAGCGGTGGCATGATCTCAAGAGGCTGGTGAAACAGAAGAAATACAAGAACCGTCAGCTGGCTCAGATGACTGGCAGTGGCCCTCCCATCCCACCAAGAACATTCACTGCATGGGAGGAGAAGGTGCTTGCCATACTGCATCCAGAAAGTCTCACAGGAGTACCCGGGGGAGTGGAGGCTGGTAAGTACAAACAAATGTCTACCATTACACTGCTATGTACTGTCTTGCACAACTACAAAGCTACACTTCCTAGGCCCAAATCCATTCATGTGCACCACACACTACCCAACACATGTATCACAGATGGAACATTCACTCCCTCTGAATCACCCCAAAGGTAGCCAGCAACATTCCCAGGGTTGCTTGTGTACAGGCAGCCAGCACTACAACTCCCACCAGGCCCCCTTGTCCCACCCCTGAGCAGGAAGTAGCACTCCACCCCACCCAGAAGCATGTGACAGCCATCGTATTGTTCACCTTCACCTAACAGGTAGGTATCCATCTTCACAGGGAGGGGGTTTTGGGGGTGGGAGGCCTGCACTACAACTCCCACCATGCCCTCTTGTCCCACCCCAGAGCAGGAAGTAGCACTCCACCCCACCCAGAACCATGTGGCAGCCATTGTATTGTTCACCTTCACCTAACAGGTAGGTAGCCATCTTCACACGGAGGGGGGTTTGGGGGTGGGAGGCCTGCACAACAACTCCCACCGTGCCCCCTTGTCCCACCCCTGAGCAGGAAGTAGCACTCCACCCCACCCAGAAGCATGTGGCAGCCATTGTATTGTTCACCTTCACCTAACAGGTAGGTATCCATCTTCACAGGGAGGGGGGTTTGGGGGTGGGAGGCCTGCACTACAACTCCCACCATGCCCCCTTGTCCCACCCCTGAGCAGGAAGTAGCACCCCACCCCACCCAGAACCATGTGGCAGCCATTGTATTGTGCACCTTCACCTAACAGGTAGGTATCCATCTTCACAGGGAGGGGGGTTTGGGGGTGGGAGGCCTGCACAACAACTCCCACCATGCCCCCTTGTCCCACCCCTGAGCAGGAAGTAGCACTCCACCCCACCCAGAAGCATGTGGCAGCCATTGTATTGTTCACCTTCACCTAACAGGTAGGTATCCATCTTCACAAGGAGGGGGGTTTGGGAATGGGAGGCCTGCACTACAACTCCCACCATGCCCCCTTGTCCCACCCCTGAGCAGGAAGTAGCACTCCACCCCACCAAGAAGCATGTGGCAGCCATTGTATTGTTCACCTTCACCTAACAGGTAGGTATCCATCTTCACAGGGAGGGGGGTTTGGGGGTGGGAGGCCTGCACAACAACTCCCACCATGCCCCCTTGTCCCACCCCTAAGCAGGAAGTAGCACTCCACCCCACCCAGAAGCATGTGGCAGCCATTGTATTGTTTACCTTCACCTAACAGGTAGGTATCCACCTTCACAGGGAGGGGGGTTTAGGGGTGGGAGGCCTGCACTACAACTCCCACCATGCCCCCTTGTCCCACCCCTGAGCAGGAAGTAGCACTCCACCCCACCCAGAAGCATGTGGTAGCCATTGTATTGTTCACCTTCACCTAACAGGTAGGTATCCACCTTCACAGGGAGGGAGGTTTGGGGGTGGGAGGCTTGCACAACAACTCCCACCATGCCCCCTTGGCCCACCCCTGAGCAGGAAGTAGCACTCCACCCCACCCAGAAGCATGTGGCAACAATTCCCCCAAATTTGTCACAGAACAGGTAGGTAGACAGTGCATGCACCCTGACACTCCCCTCAAAAAGCATGGAGCCATATGACCACACCAGCCCTCACATGTCATCCAACTTGGCATACATCAAATAGCCACTTCCAGTGTGCAGACAGAAAAGCGTATGTAACTGTCACAGAAACCAAAGTGTGACTCTCAAAATCACATTTAGAAGAAATTCAGGGCACAACCATGCACAACACTGAATGCTATCTTGAAGTGCCATGGGGGCAGAGCATCAAGGCCCATATGAAAACAAAACAAGCATGGCCAGTAGTAACAAGAAAGCAAAGCACATGATATGACAAAGGTATGCATGAGACTACAATGGCTAGTTCATGCCCAGTTGTAATGTTTCCATGCAGAGTGAACAACAAAGATGCTGTACATAAAGTAATTCTGCTGCTAGTCGTTAGCTGATGACATGTCCTCGTAATCACACAATCTGCATGTTGTGCATGGTACCTATTGACATGTCACACCATGGACAAGTAAGGTATGTACCGCCACATCATGCCCAGATGCTCAAAACTGTGCAGACATACAATGTTATATCAATGTAAACTGTGTGGCGCATAACATGTAACAACAAAACATCTAACACCAAGCTTGAGGTGTGCACTCCAATGACCATTTCCCCTCTGTTCCACAGGCGACCAAGAACTGACAGCTGCAGATCACCACACCAACCTGCAGAGCCATTCTCCCCCCCCGGAACATGGACTCTCCGATGCAGACTCCCTAGATTTCTCAGATGCGGAGCACAAAGCTGGCCCATCAGGCATGCCAGGGTGCAACAGGTCCCAGGAACCCACTGTCCCCACCGCCACCACCTCAGCAACAACTACTACGCTGACCCCTGCTGTAACAACCTGTGCGGCCTCCACCACCACCAGTGCTGCCTGCAACACTGTCCCTGCCTCAGAGGATGACCACCCCACCCCACAATCTGAGGAGAGCAGGGAGAGTACGCGGGTTCGTAGAGTGGTGACGCCACAGGTCTGGGACAGCAGGGCAGGTGGGAGGGCAACTAGGCGACAAGACCAACCGGACACTGGGACCGAAGCCCTGGCCAACATCGAGAGAGTCCTTGGGGCCTATGAACAAGCCCAGGGACACACGGGCCAGGTTCTGGAGGAATCCCGTGAGCTCCGCCTGCTGCTGAGGTCCATTGACACACGAATGGGCCAAATCGTGGACCTCTTGGGCCAGCTAATGGGTGTCCTGAGAGACAGGCCTGCGGCCCAAACAACAGCTCCACCTACCTCCAGTGGACCGCAGGATGACAGTTCCCCCACCTCCCCAGCCGGCACAGAGAGGGGTGAGTCCTCAGACACCGCTGAGCCCGCAGAAGAGGCACCCCTGCCAAACGCTCAAGGGGTCGTCCAAATAAATCGCAGGGAGGATCACGTGGCAAAGCACCAGCCAAACGCCAGTCAAGGAGCCAGCCATGATGGCACCCCTCTTCACCTTGTCATTGACTTTGTTGACTGTCCTTATCCACACTGCCAGGTTAATGGAATGCATCTGTTGGACTGTGTCACCACAACAATGTGGTGACTACTCTATTGTCTCATCTACCATCACTGACAACTCATTGATTCACTTTTCACCTGTTTGCAAATATTCACTTCCCTGTCACATATACCCATTGTTAATAAACACTCCTTACACACCTATGTTCACGTGTCAGCTCCATGTTTATTACAGGATGTACAATGTTGACTGGGATTACAATGTACCTGGAGCACGGATTGTTTGGAGGCATTGAGAGGCAGAAGGGACCTAGGAAAACACAAAAGAACAATATTCACTTGTCAGGTGATGGCATCACAGCCACTACACAACACTTGTCATCAAGGTACTCAAATATGCACACATTACAATGAGCAACAGTATCGACATAGACATCCTGTAGCTGGGCACAACTACCCTGTCCCAGAAACCTCAGCACCCAGCACAGAGTCAACAACAGGCAGCAGTCACAAATCTCCCCTAGGCCTTTCCAACAACAACACAATCAGCAGACCATGGCACCGTTGTATGTTTCCACTCACCTTCAAGGGAAGTAGCGGTTGATGAGCTGTTGACGCAGGTCAACACCTTCCTCCTCTCCACTATCCTCATCACTGGACATGGGTGGGTTTCCAGGCAGTAGCCTCGGCTGCTCATCAGCATCCAGGAGCAGGGGGATCTCCTTGCGCAAGGCCAGGTTGTGGAGCATGCAACTATGATCTGACACACCTTCTGTGGAGAGTACATCAGTGCACCTCCGGTCTTGTCCAAGCAGCGAAATCGTGACTTCAGGAGACCAAAAGTGCGCTCCACCACACGACGGGTCTTCCCATGGGTATCATTGTAGTGCACTTCACCCGGGGTCCTGGGATTCCGCAGTGGGCTCAGCAACCAAGGCCGGTTGGGATATGCAGAGTCACCTAGGTGTGAGACACACAGAACAAACTTGTAACATTACTGTAGCAGAGGACAGCATGTCACACATACAGCACGTTACTTCACCCTGCGTACTCACCCACAATCCATGCACGCTCCAGGAGCAGATTTGCCATCAGCTGGGGCACAATGCTGTTACGCATGATGTACGAGTCATGAGCAGAGCCGGGAAATTTGGCACAGACATGTGAGATTATCATATCCGCCTGGCACACCACTTGCACATTGATGGAATGGAAATGTTTCCTATTCCTGTAGATGTGCTCACGTGCCTGTGGTGGAACCAGGCCAACATGTGTGCAGTCAATGGCACCAACAACATTAGGGATGTGGCCAAGGGCATAGAAATCAGCCTTCACATCCGCCAATTCATGCCTCCTGGGGAAATGGATGTATCTGTCCTTGTAGGTCATCATAGCGGACAGGACATCACGTAGCACCATGCTGAACATGGGTTGCGACATCCCACCTGCGCTGAACACCGTGTACTGGAATGATCCAGTAGCCAAAAAATGCAGGGCTGCCATCACCTTAGACGTTGGTGTGAAAGCAGTCGGATTTGTTCTGCGAGGCCGCAGGTGGGGCTCCAACAGAGTACATAGGTCTTGTAGGGTGGGTCGATCCAGACGGAATTTCCGGATGACGTCCTCATCCTCCATGTCCGCCAGCACTGTGAAGGGACGATGCACATTTGGTCGCCTCCTAGGTGAGATGAAAGGGGACACATGTCAATGCAATCCACCATGAGGTGTGTGCAACATCTTACGTTTTGACTGACACAGCGCAAACAATGACTGGCATCACACTTCAGCTTACAGCACAACTTACATGTGGGGACACCTTCAGCTATACTAGTCGTATACCTGTCCAGTTTTCACACAGTGAGTGCCTCCCAAACAGATTGAGACCATGTGAATGGCCAAAGGGACATGTCCACATCTTGCGTAACCAGCCCTGAGAGTAGTTCATACAGCATATGTGTGAAACAGCAACACTGTCGGCTCCTACCTAGCTGCTGTACCTGCCACACCTTCTTGCGTAAGTCGAACAGGGCACACATCAACAACACAATGAGCACAGTCTGTGCATTAAGATCAAGTATGTACATGAGCAAAGCAAACTACACAGTGAAATATGCACATTGTGTAGTCAGACCTTCATCACTGTGTGTTGCGTAGCCAGATCACACATTGACTTGTGTACACATTGGAGAGTCCATCACACCACTGATCTGTGTACATGCACAACAATATCATAAGTGACATGTGAGGGAGTACATGCCAATGTTTGCAATCATGTGCACTGACATGGCATCTGTAGTCAGCAGTGGGCTAAATGTTACACTGGCACTGTTTGCACTATCTTCTGTCATGAATCAGGTGTCTACTGTACACTGTTGAGAACTGGCCATTGCCATTGACACAGCATGTTGTGTTCATAGGTGCTGTTAATGTGCCCTGCCACCCAAATCACGGTCATAGGCACCAATGTATGGCAGCCATGTCGCGGTAGCGACCGCCTGGCCCCTGCGGTGTGTCACCACCAATGCCCATGCCCTTACAGCCAATGGGACCCGCATCCGCGGTAGTGACATACAGGTTTGGAAATGGCCGTTGGCATGCTCCGCCACCCAAATCACGGTCATAGGCACCAATGTATGGCAGCCATGTCGCGGTAGCAACCGCCTGGCCCCTGCGGTGTGTCACTGCCAATGCCCATACGTTTACAGCCAATGGGACCCGCATCCGCGGTAGCCAAATACAATTTTGAAAATCGCGGTAGGCGTACCGCGGGACCGGGCATTGGATGCAATTGAAAGATGCGCGATCGCGGTAGCGACCACCTGGCCCCTGCGGTGTGTTACCGCCAATGCCCATGCCCTTACAGCCAATGGGAAGCGCAATCGCGGTAGCCAAATACAATTTTGAAAATCACGGTAGGCGTGCTCCGCTACCGCGGGACCGGGCATTGGATGCAATTGAAAGATGCACGATCGTGGTAGCGACCACCTGGCCCCTGCGGTGTGTCACCGCCAATGCCCATGCCCTTACAGCCAATGGGACAAGCATCCGCGGTAGTGACATACAGGTTTGGAAATGGCCGTTGGCATGCTCCGCCACCCAAATCACGGTCATAGGCACCAATGTATGTCAGCCATGTCGCGGTAGCAACCGCCTGGCCCCTGCGGTGTGTCACCGCCAATGCCCATGCCCTTACAGCCAATGGGACCCGCATCCGCGGTAGCCAAATACAATTTTGAAAATCGCGGTAGGCGTGCTCCTCTACCGCAGGACTGGGCATTGGATGCAATTGAAAGATGCGTGATCGCGGTAGCGACCACCTGGCCCCTGCGGTGTGTTACCGCCAATGCCCATGCCCTTACAGCCAATGGGAAGCGCAATCGCAGTAGCCAAATCCAATTTTGAAAATCGCGGTAGGCGTGCTCCGCTACCGCGGGGCCGGTCATTGGATGCATTTGAAAAAAGCTGAGCTGGAACACCAATTGCAGCAGCTTAGAACCACAGAAACTACCTCAGGGGGCTATATATGTGTGGAAGAGAGCCTCACATTTCCACTGCTTCCAGACACTGCTGCCTGACACTCTTCACCACCAACTGCTGCTGATCCTGTCTCCTGGACCCAGACACTGCTGCCTGACACTCTTCACCACCAACTGCTGCTGCTCCTGTCTCCTGGACCCAGACACTGCTGCCTAACACTCTTCACCACCAACTGCTGCTGTTCCTGTCTCCTGGACCCAGACACTGCTGCCTGACACTCTTCACCACCAACTGCTGCTGCTCCTGTCTCCTGGACCCAGTGATGGCGAGGACTGATAACATCAGTGCCCGTCCCTTCACCACAGAGGAGCTGGAGGTCCTGGTGGACGAGGTGCTCACACAGTATGGGAGGCTATATGGTGCTCCAGATGTCCTGGTAAGTGTTTCAGAGTGGAAGTGAGAGTGCAGGGCGTGCACACATGAAGTTGATCTGCTGCAGTATGTGCCTGAGAGTGTGGGTATGTGTGATACACTGCCTAGCATGTTGACTTCTGTAAAATGGGGTTTATAGCCTATTTCACACATTCCCCGGGCTGCATTTCAGGATGGGAGGGACATGCAGTCTTTTTGCAGCCATACAGTGACACTGCAAGTATAGAAAGTGGGAGTCAGGACAGACTCTGCCTGTGCTAATGGATCTGTGAGTCCATGAGATTTTTCACAGCCTCATTTGTGAAATGAGAAAGACTTTACGTCCAGAGGGTACTGATGGAAGTGTGTCTGACTCTATATTGACACCATGGATATGTAAGCATTATGCACAAGAGTGAAATGCCTGAGGGTGACACTCTTGGCAAATCATACACATATGACACCTCAGATTGCTGTACTTTGAAAATATCATCCTCCCATTGCTTTCATCATGTGTTCAGACTCGCATGTGTAGGCACTGTTTGCCCTCTCATATTGTACCTGCATGTGAATGTTCTCATGGCCCACGTTAAACCTCAGTGTGAGCCCCCTGGCCTGCACAGTCACTGCCCAATTTGACAAGGACCCATCACTGAATGGACAGAGTGAGACATTTGGGTTGTCTGCTACACTATCCATCAAAGAGCTATCTCAGGCCTGTGTATTGCACAAGACAGACCTTGTGAGAAGGGTGTGAGTCTGTAAGATCATGTCCCTAAATGTGACCTCCATGACACAGAGAGCCATTCACAGGGCAAGGACATTGAGGGGTGTGCAGTGTTGGACACAGTGAGTCTGCCCCGACACATCATTTCCAATGTCATGTATGTCTTGCTCACTCACAAACTGAATCGCAGATGTGGGCCTCCTTCACATTGCTTTCTGTGCTGCCATTCAGCATGTGTATGAGATGGGCAGGTACTGTGTCCATCCTCATACCTGCATGCATTTTGTTATGATTATCCCATGCTCATGTACTACGTGTCATGCTGTATTTTCTCTGCTAAACATATCTGTGAAGCTGTGCTGAGTTTGTGCATTCTCCTGTACTGAGAGATAGTGGGACATAACCCAGTGTCACTGAAATGTCCTCCTCTTGTCTCCCATGCCTGCAGGTCAAAGTCCACCAGCGTAAGGCCGAATGGAGGGCCATTGCACACAAGGTGCGGGCTCTGGGTGTCTCCAACCGATGACACACACACTGTCACAAGAGGTGGGATGACATCTGCCGGCTGAGCAAAAACATGGCAGAGATGACGCTGGGGCTGCTCCCTCGGACTGGCAGGTTGGCGCGCAGGAGTATGACACCACTAATGGCCCGCATCTTGGCAGTGACACAGCCAGAGCTGGATGCACGTTTGAAGGACCATCAGCAGCAAGCTGGGGGTGAGTATTCTGGGAAGGGTGACTTTGGTTGTGAGTGACTGCATGTATTCCAAGCCTGAGCCAGTGCTGGGCTCTGTGATGTTGCTATTGTGATGCAATGGCTTGTGAGTGGCCTCTCTGTTGTGTGCAGCTGTCATGCTTTTTTGCTACATGTACTTTCTCATGTCATTGATGTAATGGCCCTTGACGTTGCATTCTGAGTTGTGGGCTTATGGCATCGGCTGCATTGGTGGAGTCAGGGACATCCCATGGCAGTAACCGGAAGGGTGCCTCATCTGAGTGTGCTTTCATCAATGTGTGCAGTGCCTGACCTCAAAATTGTGAGAACTACACATCTGACACCAATGTGCAACTGTAGTTGTGCCCCAAAGCACAACATGGTGGATGGCATGAGCTCATGGCCATTGCAAAATTATATTTTGGAGTCTGTATCTGTGTTGTCCCCTTATGGTGACTCCATATGCGACTGTGACAACATGTTGTGATGTACATCTTTTTTACCCACAGGGACCTAGGTATGCTCAGAGGGATCTGTATGTCTGGTTACACGGGGGCACGGGCAAGCTGTTTGGCTGTGTGGACATCACATGGGTCAATTATGCCAAGTTTGCATGTTTCCATGCGATTTTTGATATTTTGACTTAGGGGTCGCACAATGTGACTGCACAGGGTGGTGTGCAACATGGGGGTATCACCATCTTGTTTTGTGCGTTGCTTACATGTGATGTGTGTGTGTATGGCACTAAACTGTACCTACGTCTCTGTCTCTTGCAGCATCTACCGAGGGCACAGAAGGACAGGGGATGGACACCAGTGGTGAGGCATCAGGCACGACTGCTTCACATGAGCACACTGACACTGATGTGACCAGCGCCTCGGAGGGGGACAGGAGTGTACTTGAGGAATCACAATCACAATCACAATCACTGGCGTGAAACATGTCGACCATCAAGGAGTAGAGCGCCTCTTGAACCCTGGTAGCTTGTTAGTCGCCTCTCCTCACTATTTTTAATCAAGTAGGGATCCATTTAGAATAAAATTTGCTCTCATAGGAATCCCCTCTTGTTTTATATTCACTTTCAGCACATCTACACTCACACTAGGTCCCTTACACCCACGGCACCCTTACGGCAGTTTAAACCCATCCCGGTTGCAGCACGAAGGGGTAGGTGTTTAGCGCGGCTTCCAGCGGAAGCGGACATCCTACTACAGATGTCTTTATTTAGTGCTGTAACAGATGGGGCGTCATTCTGATACTTATTAGGTTCGTCCCAGTAATAACAGGTAATATCCTGTTCATTCTTATAGTAGTAGGCAACATCCTCACACTATTATTATTTTTTATTTTAGCTATGGGGCATGCTGCACACCCCATTCACTGTAGATAGTCATTTCTCACGGTCCTGAAGAAACGCCACTGGCGTGAAACATGTCGACCATCAAGGATTAGAGCGCCTCTTGAACCCTGGTAGCTTGTTAGTCGCCTCTCCTCACTATTTTTAATCAAGTAGGGATCCATTTAGAATAAAATTTGCTCTCATAGGAATCCCCTCTTGTTTTATATTCACTTTTAGCACATCTACACTCACACTAGGTCCCTTACACCCACGGCACCCTTACGGCAGGAACAAAAGATCTCCGGCAAAGAGCCCCTTTATGGGGGCCCGTCGGGTATTGCAGCGCCGACCCGACGAGGAGCAGACCCATATGATGAAGCATGACACCTAGCTTGCTGGGTGTGTGAGGGCCTTAGTTCCAAAAGGAGGATTTCCCCTCCTTTTTGGGTGCCTGGGACACTACCTGCATACTGAGGAACTGCGTACCTCTTTTTTGCGTTCACTCTGATAGGGCAAGTACGCTGGACCTCTTGATTAAGCCCTCTGTCCCCCTTTTTTGGTAACACTTGAGGAATCACAGCCAGAGACACCAACCTCAATGTCATCTGACGGCAGCAGTGACTCCTCAATGTTGGCGGGCACAGGGAGTGGGAAATCTGCCTCCTCTTCCACCACACATCGTACAGTGCCCACCCTCCCAGTGACTTCCACTAGTGCTGCCCGTGTTCGCACCAGTAAGAAGGGAAGAGTGTCCATCCCCCCAGGCACCGCTGCCCCTGCCGCTGTCTCCCCTGCTGCCCTCAGTGTTGAGTCTGTTGAGCTTTTGCGCCAGCTGTGTGTGGGTCAGACAACTCTCCTGAATGCCTTCCTAGACCATGACAAGAAGTTGGCACATGTAGTTGCCTTCATGGAGGGCATTCATTCAGACGTGGGTGGGCTACACAGGACTATCCAGTCTTTGTCCTCCACAGTGACGGCAGCCATTCAGCTGTCACAGGCTCAGAGTCCAGCTCCAGTCCCTTCGGCCACCCCCCTGCCAGTGGCTACATCTGACGAGAGTGACCAGACACCACAGCCCTCAGGCTCAAGGTACACCACACGCAGCACACAATAGCATCACCCCAAGTGGGCCAGGGCACATACACCATCCCCCAAACCAACCAAAGTCACCCCGGTGCGCAAAGGCAAAAGCCCTTCAGGTGACACTCAGGGGCATCAAGCCAAGAAGCAGGCCTCAGATTCACATGCCTCAAGATCATCCCCATCCAAGGACCCTCCCGTCCAAAAAGTGTCTCCCAAAGTCAAGCAGACAGTTGCCGTGCCTGCCGTGAAGCTGGTGCCTGCTAAGAGTCTACAGAAAAAGCCCTCTAAGGCAGATTCACCCACAACCTCAACTCCCACCCACACCCCTGTGAAGCTGGGAAAGGGGGGCACTGTAGGGGAGTCACCTGGTCAACAGGGGATGGAGGGGAAAAGGCAAGGCCAGGCCAAGCGTACCACCGGATCCAGCAGGTCCCCAGAGGGAGGGCCATCGCATGCACTCGATGCACCTTTGGTGGAGAGTGTGCCTGTTATGCCCGCCCCACCTCCCACTCCTACCAAGACCAAAATTACCTATTGAATCCCCAAGAAGTGGAAAGGCACCCCTCCACATTCTCCCTCACACACTGTGTCTCACGGCAGCATGTCTCTGCCTCCACGTGCCACCACACCACCCGGTCCAAGGAGCCCTCCAGCTCACAAAGCCACTGATGCCTCTACCTCAGCTGGTCCTCTCTCTCCCAGGTCCAGTACTCCAACTGGGCATGACAATCAGCCACCTCCCAGTTCGACTGACAGCCACGTCTGAGGCTGAGTCCCCCTCCCACACCTGTCTCTCCCACGGCGGTGCCTGGACTGCCCATTGTTGTCCCCCTAGCTGTGTTGTTGACCATGGCAGTGTACGTCTCACCCATTCCCTCTGCAGGTTCTCATGCACACATGTGCCTACTCTGAACTGTGGACTGGCCACTGGCCTTGCTGTTTGTGACCATGGATGCCCATTTACTGTGCAGGTTCTCATGCACGCATGTGCCTACTCTGAACTGTGGACTGGCCACTGGCCTTGCTGTTTGTAACCATGGATGCCCATTCTCTGTGCAGGTTCTCATGCACACATGTGCCTACTCTGAACTGTGGACTGGCCACTGGCCTTGCTGTTTTTCACTTTGTTTGCCCATTCCCTGTGCAGGTTCTCAGGCACACATGTGCCTACTCTGAACTGTGGACTGGCCACTGGCCTTGCTGTTTGTGACCATGGATGCCCATTCCCTGTGTAGGTTCTCATGCACACATGTGCCTATTTGGAGCTATGAACTGGCCACTGGCCTTGCTGTTTGTGACCATGGATGCCCATTCCCTGTGCAAGTTCTCATGCACACATGTGCCTACTTGGAGCTATGGACTGGCCACTGGCCTTGCTGTTTGTAACCATGGATGCCCATTCCTTGTGCAGGTTCTCATGCACACATGTGCCTACTCTGAACTGTGGACTGACCACTGGCCTTGCTGTTTTTCACTTTGTTTGCCCATTCCCTGTGCAGGTTCTCATGCACACATGTGCCTACTCTGAACTGTGGACTGGCCACTGGCCTTGCTGTTTTTCACTTTCTTTGCCCATTCTCTGTGCAGGTTCTCAGGCACACATTTGCCTACTTTGAACTGCGGACTGGCCACTGCCCTTGCTCTTGTCTACTTTTTATGCCTATCTGGGTAATATGTAATAAAGACAGTTACTCCTGTTGTCTGCTTTTTTGTCAGTGTCATTGCTATATGAAAATGTATTATGTATGGGTATGGTTTGATGTGACACATGATCTGTATGCCACTTTATCATTGCCAATGGATTGTTTCACTTTTTCTGAGTTTACCAGAGGTGACAGGCACTTCCGTTCTTCTTGAGTCTGAGGCTTGGGGGTGCAATGATGGTTGTTTGTGATGACCTACTGTTATCCGAATCATTCTATGGTCAGGTTTGCTAAATTGTACACATGACATGTTAGGATGCACTACCAGCACAGAGGGGAATTCTATCCACAGGATTGCAGGCAGGCTGGCCAGGGTCCATCATGTGTGTGTGATATTTCTTGATGTGTGAACAGCAGTGTTGGTATATGGTCATCTTGTGATGGGCTGTCTTCCTAGTCACATGGGTACATTTGTATGTATGCACTTGAGTGGTCATGAAGTGTGAAGGGGGTGACTTGGTCAGTAGTATTGATGTGTGTGTGCCCCTGCAATGCCAACTGCACACATGTATGACCCAGGAGTTGAGTGCCTGTTGTTTTGATTTGTCAGCCCTGTGCTTGTGAATGTGTGCACATGTGGGAGTTGTAGGTTGTGCACTGTACAGTGTGTTGGTGTGTCCTTGCACTCCTGGGGGATACCTACTTGTTGTTGCTGCCAGTTGTGAGTATGCAGAGTGTGTGACAGCCAAGTCTGTGTTGTGTTTTGTTGATCAGCCATGTGTCTTGTTACTGTTTGTGCTCTCTGTGCGGACCTGCTCAGCCACACTGACATTGTTGGTGAGTTTTAGCATGCATTGCTGTCACTTGAGCCATTTTTGGCTCCAGTATGGTATGTGGAGTCATACCATCCCCTAGCTTGCTCCTGAAGCCTACCCATTGTGAGTGACTCCTCCATGTAGTTGTGTATAGTACACTCCTGACCTGTCCACTACTGATGTACACACCACTTCACTATCATGTCACCTGTCCCCTTGGGTTGCCAGTGTGTGAGCCTTCTCACCACTTCATTAGTTACACTGTGCTTTGTGGTGCTGATCTGTGCACAGGACCAATGTGCCACTCAGGACAGTTTCACATATGGTTATGTGTGATTTTCTTGTACTGGTTTGCAGTCATGGTTGATCATGTGCAGTGCAACTGTTTGTGCTGCACAGTCCTCTGTTCATGTTGTTTGCACCTGGGTGTCCTTGAGTTGTGCATCTGTGATTGTTGGGTTAGCAGTATGTGTGTTTGGTGAGGTACTGCTACCCTTCCAGAGTGTGATGTTGTCTGTGTGCTGTGCTGATTTGTGTTGTGGGAGTACATGGTGTGACACTGAGATGTGTGTGCTACTGATTTGGTTGGTGTGCACACACTGCTTGGCCTGCATGGAGTGCTGTCAGTGTATGTTGCCTTGTACTTGCCTGGTGTGCATCCCCTGATGTCCAGCTGAGTTTGCAATGTGATGTATTGGCATGTGCATCTGTTGTGTTTTTGTTGTGGATGTATGCAGTGTTTGGGCTGTGTTGGCTCTTTCTGCTGACAGATGCTCTGTGTGTGATGTTCTATTTGCATTACATTGTGTGTGAGTTGTTTGTGCATTGTGATACATTCAGATGTGTGTTGCAGGTGTAGTGTAGATTACTTGTGTGCGTGTCACATGCAGCAAGTTATATTCTGGTTGCTAGCCTTGTTTTGAGTGCACACTAGAGCTTTGTCTTCCTATCTTCGACCTGTCAGGATTCTGCATATGCATGCATGTGGTACACTATGACACCATGTTGACTTGATGGGTGGTGTGGTGTGTCTGTCTGTGTTAGCTTATTGTCCAATTGAGCCCAGTTTGTGTTCCTCATTGTTTTGAGATGATGCACTTCTTGTTTGTGTTGGGGTATGGTGTCTGTGCATTGCTCCTGAGTGACAATGTTGTGTACTCCTGTTCTGTCTAGGGACACATTGCCTTTCCACTGTTTGGCTGCACATGTCTGGGCTTGTTGGACTTCTGTGGATGTTGTTTGTGAGCTTTGTGTTTGACTGTTGTTTTTGTGTCTGCATTGGTTCAGGCATCCCTGAGTGTGAGTGTGATGTTTGTAGGTGCAGCACAGGGTGTGTGGTTGGTTGTCAGTGAAGTCACAGGACCTTATTTGCACCATTATGTGTGTTTCTCACAGGTGTAGAGTGTTGCAGGTGTGAGGTGGGTAGGTGAGGGGCATGTGTGGAGGTCCTACTTGTGTTTGACAGTCATGGAGTGTGACAATGAGCCATGTGCGTTGTGCTGATGACATACACATGTCAAGTAAGTTGAGACAGATGTGTGGCTGGTCACTGTATGACTTCAGACGCTTCCTATCATTCCTGTGCCTATGCATGGCTTGACTTGCTGTGTCCCTGAGTTGTTGCACAGAGGTCACTGTGATTTAATTTCACTCACTCTGCCAGCCATGTCTGATTTGATGGCCTAAGGGTGGTGTGATATGTTCCTTCTCTTGCATGTGATGTACACATGCTTTGTGGCTTGCTTCATGACTTTCCAACACTGTCCACCTCACCTTTGCCTAGCCCATTTATTGTCCTCCATTGCTGCTGACATCTGTTATGTGTATGTGGCTGTTGTTCCCAGGACCAGCCTTCTAGCTCCGGACAGCACAAAATGGTTGCTGCCAACCAGGTACACATTTCTGCCCTCCTGCTGCTGAGCCAAGCCCCGGCAGGGGAAGGCAGAACAATAGGCATCCTGTCACAGGGAGGTGTGACCGCCTCCCAGACAGGATTTAGTGTATTAGGACTGGGTGGGTGCGCTTGCCAGTGACTGAAAGTCTGCATGAGGGGCACATTTGATGTCCCTGTGCATATTCCAGTTAAACTATTCCTGGGAGCCGTTGGCTCCTGCTCTGGCGCGAAACTGGACAAAGGACACAGGAGTAACCTCCCCCTGTCCAGACCCTCACCTGAATCTTTCCAACCCTCTCCCGTGGGTACGTAAGGGCTAACCTGGCTGTAGGACCTTAGATTCCTCGTGGACAAGATTCAGAACTGAAACCACTGCACTTCGACCGTCTGTGCTCCGTGGCCTATTTTTTTGTCGAGCTGTTCGGGGTCCTCTCGCGACTCCTTTTCCTCCGGCCTGTGGGTCCAATTGAGGGTCAACTTTGCTTTTCCTGGGCTCCCCTGGTTGCTTCAGGCCTGCCCTGACTCCCCTGTGTGTGGTGAGTCTCCTGGACCTTGCTGGTCTGAACCGTACACTTCCTTGACCTTCTGCATGGGATGCTGTTGCCAAGGCTTGTTGGTGCTCCCGCTGAACACCGACCTCTCAGCTCTCGACATCCTTCATGGGACAGCTCGCATTCAGCTCCTGGTCATCCTCAACATTGCCTAGTCCCCGCAGCTGCAGAGTCAAGGTCACGTCAACTATCCTGAAGCACACGACATCGGTGGGCATTCGTCTACCGAGCCCCTGGTCACTCTCAAGTGACCCAGACTCCGTCCCCTCTACGTTCAGGTACTCTTCGACAAGAATCCACGTTTGGATTCCAACGGACATTCTTCTCCCTTCCAGCAGCGGCTCTTCTTCGAAGTCCTCAATTGGGTTCGACAGCGGTTTCCGACACCACTTCACACCTATGCACCCGGCTTCCCTGGGTTAGGTAACTTGGGTACTTCGGTATCCACGGGTGGGGTGGCTCTCCAACCTTCTGTCTTCCACAGGGTTTCTTCGTAGTCTACTGGGAAGGGTCCTTAATCTTTAAAAATCCAACTGCGACTTATCCATAGACTTGTACGGAGCACACGGTCGTGTACTCACACTGCACACGGACTCTTCGGGGTCCCTATCTACTCACCTTGGGTGGTTTCTTGGGGTCCCAGCAATTCTACGTCCTCTTGACATTGCCCTGACTCGAGTTGTGGTTCTTATACCACTTTTTTAGTATATGGTTTGGCCCCCCTTTGGGGCCCACCGTGTATTAGTGCTATTTACTGTGATTTCTTTGCTGTACTATTGTGTGCTTGGTGTCTATCTTCGTGTGGGAGATACTGGAACGTACTCGAGAGTATTCTATAATAAATACATATTTTTATAAATACCTTGTGTGGTTCTCTTTCATTTAATATATACTATAAGATTGCATTCGGGTAAAACAGGCTGCTTTACACTCCTTCAAGACTAAGCCTGAAGGCTGCTCTCCAAAGCTACCACTTGGATGGCTTTCTATGGTTGTCTGAGACCTCTTAAATCAGCATAAGGGTTGTCTGGAGTGGTACAGGGTGCCCACTTACATTAAGGACAGCATATACCAGGCCAGCCTCTCACATTGGTGTGCAGCGGTTGGGATTCAAGCCAGCATTGTTTTACCAGATAAATCTTTGTATTGATTAAATGAAAAACTACTAAGTACTAGGCACATATAATACAAGCTTAGAATAAGTAAGTTCTACTGAACTTGGGGTTGGGTAGTTAAGGGTCTAGCACACCCTTTCTCCAACCTAAGAGAGTTTAGCTCCCAATAGGTTAGGTAGGTGCAACACCACACCACACTTAGGGGCCGATTCCGATCTCGGCCGGTAGGGCACCGAATCGGATTCGGCTGAACCGGATCCGATTCGGAGCCCTTTTTCCCGACCGATTCGTACGTGCGTCCGGACGAGCGAGTACGATGCGAGCGCGTGTGAATTCGCCGACCGACTCGTTCGCGGGTCCCAACCGCTCCGACCGACTCGCACGGATGCGCCTCGCACCGCGCAATGGAGACGTTCCCCTACCGGGCAAGTACGATGCGCGCCGCGAGCAGTCCGACCGACTCGCGCCGTCCGGCTTCAAGAAGCAGTCGGAGCCGTACTTTGGGGGTCCGTGTCGGACCCCCCTGTATGCGTAGCCACGCGAGTCGCACACAGGGGGGACCCATGGGTCCCCCCTACCTGTGCATGTACGCCGCGAGTCGCTTCGAAGCGTACTCGCTGTAGGGGGCGCCCTTGTACGCCTTGCACCCATTGAGTCAATGCGAGCCCGCGTACGCGTTGTACGACCGGCTCCCATTGACTTCAATGGGAGTCCGACCGACTCGAGTCCGATAGCATACGTGCGCATCGTACTCGTTCGGTCGGGCTGCTAGGGTCCGATTCGTTCGGAAATCTCTCCGGGTCAGGCTCGGTCGGAGGGATTTCCGGCCCGAATCGGAATCGGCCCCTTAGTATGTCTATTTAAGAAGATGCCAGTGGCTCTCTGCCTTCTAGATACAGTGAACTTTCGTTCCAAGAACTGAAAGGACTGTGGGCCTCTAGGAAGCTGAAGACAGGGAGGAGTGCCAACACTCAACGCCTGGTAGAGGTGTTACTGTTAGATGACCTAAGGAAGACTCCTGGGTCAGATGAACAGGACAGAGTGGGTGAGCCAGGGTATGAAGATATGGCTGGAGGGGAACCCCTCTTTGACCTAGAATCTAACCTGGACCAGGGGGAACATGATGGCTCCCACATGGACAACTCAGATCTTCAAGAGGAAAATGGAGAAGGCCTTAAGGGCCCCCTCTTTGTTCTTCCTCAAAAAGTGCAGAGTTTACCAAGGAGATCTAGATCTCCCTCTGCAGAGTCTAATCACTCAGGACAGTCTATAGGAACCTCTGTATCTAGCAAGAGGGACCACTCTTTGATAGGAAATACCAACTTCTTGAACTTGAGAAAGCTAGGCTTAGGCTCAGGAAAGAGCAGTTGGCCCTTGACAAAGAGTCCCTAGAAGTCCAGAGAGCTAGAATAAAGTTGGGACTAGAGTCACATGGTGGCAGCAACAGTGTCCCTAGAGTTAAGGAACATCCTTTTGATCATAGGAACCTGAGCAAGATTGTCCCTCCCTACAATTTTGGGGATGACATCCACAAATGGATAACTGCTTTAGAGAGGGCCTGTAAAGTTGAGAAGGTCCCTCAGGAGCAGTGGGCAGCTATCTTGTGGCTCTCCTTTGCTGACAAAGGTAGAGATAAGCTCCTCACTGTTAGAGAAGAGGATGCTGACAATTACTCAGTTTTGAAGAGTGCTCTCATTGATGCGTTTGGCTTAACCACTGAACAATCGTGGATTAAGTTCAGAGACACCCAGAAGGCACAGAATCAGGACTGGGTAGACTTTGTGGATAGTGCTATAAAGGCTCTGGAAGGCTGGTTACCTGGAGGCATAGTACATGATTTTGATGGATGGTATAATTTGATTATGAGGGAGCAGATCCTTAATAATTTCTAAAATAAATTATTGCATCAGTACCTGGTGGATTCTGATTTGACTTCTCCCCGAAGAATTGGAAAAGAAGGCAGATAAGTGGGTCAGGACCAGGGTGAAGCAGAAAACCCAGAACACTGGTGGTGACTAGAAGAAGCAAGATTCTAAAACTCAAGATAAGGGTGGGCTCAAGGGTAAAGACAAAAAAGAGTCTTCATCAGGGCCCCAAAAACCTACATCTGGGGGGGAGTCACAATCCAACAAGGGAAAAGGCAAAAAGAAACCTTGTTGTTACTTTTGTAAGGTGAAAACCTATTGGACAAAATATGCTGATTGTCCAAAAGCCAAGGAAAATCCTCCTACCACCACTGCCCATAAGGCAACTGCGCCCCCTAGCACTAGTACAAGTGGTGGTACAGGGAAAAAGGGATTAGCAGGGTTAACCTTGGGCTCTGAGATGGGTTCTTGCCTAGTCAGAACTCCAACTCAGGCTGTGCTTGTCTGTGATGGTGGCATGGATTTTGCCACCTTATTTGTCAGTCCCAGTATCCTGGGCAAATACAGACAGCAGCCTTTGATAAATGGTAAGGAGGCCATGGCATACAGGGACACTGGTGCAAGTGTCACTATGGTGACAGAGACTCTTGTGACTCCTGACCAAATCATAATTGGAGAAATGTACCAAGTGACCAATGCAAACGGGATGTTGGGTTTATAGGGGATAAGGGTGGGGAGTGTTTTAAAATAATTTTTTTAATTTATATTAAATTCCTAATTTATAATTAATAATTTAAAAATTAAATTTCGAATTTAGAAAAATATTTTTAGGACGGGATGTTGGGTTTATAGGGGACAAGGGTGGGTAGTGTTTTAAAAAAGTTCTTTTTAATTTATAAATAATTTATTAATTTAAATTATTAATTTAAAAAATAAATTTCGAATTTAGAAAAATATTTTATAGGAGCGGGATGTTGGGTTTATAGGGGATAAGGGTGGGGAGTGTTTTAAAATAATTGTTTTTATTTTATAATACATTTTAATTTTTTTAATATTAATTTTAAAAATTAAATTTGAATTTTGAAATATATTTTTTAGGAGCGGGATGTTGGGTTTATTGGGGATAAGGGTGGGGAGTGTTTTAATTTAAGTTATTATAATTTATAATCATTTTGAAAATGTAAAATATTAATTAAAAAATTTAATTTAGAATATTGAAAAATATTTTTTAGTAGCGGGATGTTGGGTTTATAACGGATAACGGTGGGGAGTTTTTTAAATAAATGTATTTAAATTATAATAAATTTAAAAAAAAATTATTTGTAATTTAGAAAAAAAAAAATTGAATTCTGAAATATTTTTTTTAGGTGTGGGTTGTTGTGTTTTTAGGGGATAAGGATGGATAGTGTTTCAAGATTTAGGAGGTCATTATGATGGCGGGCGGCGATCCGCCCGCCATCCACACAGCAAAGACCCCCGCCATATTATGATGGCTGGGGGGTCCGCGGCAAGGATAATATGGTGGAGGTGTCTGCAAGACACCGCCATCCATATTAAGATGAATGCGGAGAGGAGCCTTTCCATGGCGGCGTTTCCGTCATGGAAAGGCATACAGTGTTTGCTTTTGGGGACCCGTTGCGGGCCCCCATGGTGTTGAGGGGGTGGGGGGTGCACATGGGGGGTACCTATGGTACCCCCCTGCATTTGTATGCACAAGGTGGCAGGCACCGAGCGGTGCCGGTCACGTTGTGCATGCAAATGCACGACGTGCATTCACAGCATTGTGGCGGGTGGTGCTGTGAGCACCGCCCGCCACAATGCTGGGAATAGGGTGGCATCCTAATGTCAGGTGCGGGACTGCCGCACCCCTTTCGGACGGTCCCGCATTCCGTTACGGTGGCGGGCGGACAAAGTCCGCCCGCCATCGTAATGACCCCCTTAGTTTTTTATTTATTATAAATGTAAAAAATATGTTTATAATTTAAAAAATAAAATTTCAAATTTATAAAAAAAAATTGCTAGGAGTGGGTTGTTGTATTTATAGGTATAAGGGTGGAGACTGTTATTTTAAAAATTATTTAAATAAACAAAAAAACAAAATATATTTTTAATTTACAAATAATATTTAATAATTGGATATAATTTTTTAGGAGTGGGATGTAAACTTACTAGTGGTTAAAGGACGGGAGTGTTTCTAATTAATAAAATGAAATCTAACATAAGTTTACTGTCCAGCACCTACCCCAATTTAATACTGACTGGAGTGGGAATAGTTAATTAATTAAGTTTGTGTCCAGCACCTACCCCAATTTAATTGTGACTGGAGTGGTAATAGTAATTTAATTAAGTTTATTGTCCACCATTTACCCCAATTACATACTTACTGTAGTGGGAATAGTAAATTAATTATGTTTAGTGTCCAGCACCAACCCCAATTTAATATTGACTGGAGTGGGAATAGTAATTTATATAAGTTTAGTGTCCAACACCTACCTCAATTTAATACTGACTGGAGTGGGAATAGTATATTAATTCAGGTTTACTGTCCAGCACCTACCCCAGTTTAATATTGACTCGAGTGGGAATAGTAAATTAATTAAGTTTAGTGTCCAGCACCTACCCCAATGTGATACTGACTGGAGTGGGAATAGTAAATTAATTAAGTTTAGTGTCGAGCACCTACCCCAATTTAATACTGACTGGAGTGTGAATAGTAAATTAATTAAGTTTAGTGTCCAGCACCTACCCCAATGTAATACTGATTGGAGTGGGAATAGTAAATTAATTAAATTTAGTGTCCAGCACCTACCCCAATTTAATACTGACTGGAGTGGGAATAGTAAATTAATTAAGTTTAGTGTCCAGCACCTCCCCCAATTTAATACTGACTGGAGTGTGAATAGTAAATTAATTAAGATTAGTATCCAGCATCTACCCCAATTTAATACTGAATGGAGTGGGAATAGTTAATTAATTAAGTTTAGTGTCCATCAACTACCTCAATTTAATACTGACTGGAGTGGGAATAGTAAATTAATTAAGTTTAGTGTTCAGCACCTCCCACAATTTAATACTGACTGGAGTGTGAATAGTAAATTAATTAAGTTTAGTGTCCAGCACCTACCCCAATGTAATACTGATTGGAGTGGGAATAGTAAATTAATTAAATTTAGTGTCCAGCACCTACCCCAATTTAATACTGACTGGAGTGGGAATAGTAAATTAATTAAGTTTAGTGTCCAACACCTCCCCCAATTTAATACTGACTGGAGTGTGAATAGTAAATTTATTAAGTTTAGTGTCCAGCACCTACCCCAATGTAATACTGATTGGAGTGGGAATAGTAAATTAATTAAATTTAGTGTCCAGCACCTACCCCAATTTAATAGTGAATGGAGTGGGAATAGTTAATTAATTAAGTTTAGTGTCCAGCACCTACCCCAACTTAATACTGACTGGAGTGGGAATAGTAAATTAATTAAGTTTAGTATCCAGCACCTGCCCCAATTTAATAATGACTTTAGTGATAATAGTAAATTAAATAAGTTTAGTGTCCAGCACCTACTCCAATTTAATACTGATTGGAGTTGGAATAGTTAATTAATTAAGTCTAGTGTCCAGCACCTACCCCAATTTAATACTGACTGGAGTGGGGATAGTCAATTAATTAATTTTAATGTCCAGCACCTACACCAATTTAATAATGAGTGCAGTGGGAATAGTAAATTAAATATGTTTAGTGTCCAGCACTTACCCCAATTTAATACTGACTGGAGTGTGAATAGTAAATTAATTAAGTTTAGTGTCCAGCACCTACCCCAATGTAATACTGATTGGAGTGGGAATAGTAAATTAATTAAATTTAGTGTCCAGCACCTACCCCAATTTAATACTGACTGGAGTGGGAATAGTAAATTAATTAAGTTTAGTGTCCAACACCTCCCCCAATTTAATACTGACTGGAGTGTGAATAGTACATTTATTAAGTTTAGTGTCCAGCACCTACCCCAATGTAATACTGATTGGAGTGGGAATAGTAAATTAATTAAATTTAGTGTCCAGCACCTACCCCAATTTAATAGTGAATGGAGTGGGAATAGTTAATTAATTAAGTTTAGTGTCCAGCACCTACCCCAACTTAATACTGACTGGAGTGGGAATAGTAAATTAATTAAGTTTAGTATCCAGCACCTGCCCCAATTTAATAATGACTTTAGTGATAATAGTAAATTAAATATGTTTAGTGTCCAGCACCTACACCAATTTAATACTGATTGGAGTTGAAATACTAAATTAATTAAGTTTAGTGTCCAGCATCTACCCAAATTTAATACTGACTGGAGTGGGAATAGTAATTTAATTAAGTTTAGTGTCCAGCACCTACCCCAATTTAATAATGACTGGAGTGGGAATAGTAAATTAAATAAGTTTAGTGTCCAGCACCTATCACAATGTAATATTGACTGGAGTTGGAATAGTAAATTAATTAAATTTAGTGTCCAGCACCTACCCCAATTTAATACTGACTGGAGTGGGAATAGTAATTTAATTAAGTTTAGTGTCCATCACCTACCTCAATTTAATACTGACTGGAGTGGGAATAGTAAATTAATTAAGTATAGTGTCCAAGACCTACCACAATTTAATACTGACTGGAGCGAGAATATTAAATTAATTACGTTTAGTGTTCTAATTAAGTTTAGTGTTCAGCACCTACCCCAATTTAATACTGACTGGAGTGGGAATAGTAATTTAATTAAGTTTAGTGTCCAGCACCTACCCCAATTTAATACTGACTGGAGTGGGAATAGTACATTAATTAAGTTTAGTGTCCAGCACCTACCCCAAATTAATACTGACTGGAGTGGGAATAGTAAATTAATTAAGTTTAGTGTATACCACCTACCCTGTATTTATGTTAAGTGGAATTGGAAGACTAATGTAGCTAAATGTAAATTTAAATATTCCCCAAAAAATTATTACAGTTTAAAGTAGTATAAAAATATAAATATAATATAGTTGTGTAGGAAAACAATTAACATTGTATATATATTTTATTAAAACATATTATTTCATACATTACAATTAATAAAAATATATTTAATATGAAACATTGGATTTAATAATATTGAAATGGTAGGAAAAAAATTTGACATTTTCTTTTTTAAACAAGTTTCTTTATTTTAAAAATTTAATGGAATGCAAATGTCAAACATGTTTTATTGTAAATATGAAAAATAAATTAATATATAAATATAGGAAATTATATTTATTTGAGAAACAATAAAACTGTTTGTCTATATGTAATTTGTAAATGTCACAATTAAAGAAAATGTATTTAATTCATTAGTATGTGACTTTACACATTTGAGGAGAATTTTGTAATATCACCCGGGGGGGTGGGTGGCACAACGTGGTGCCTGACACCTTGTGCATGGCAATGTAGGAGGGTACCATAGGTACCCCCCAAGTGCAGCCACCCACCCCCCCCGGGGGCCCGCAACAGGCCCCCAAAGTGAATCCCTGCCAGCCTTTCCATGGCGGCATCGCTGCCATGGAAAGGCCTTGATTCACACCCATCCTAATATGGATGGCGGTGCCTGCTAGGCACCGCCACCATATTGAGGCCCAATTCCGCCCGGCCGGCAATCGGAACGATTGCCGACCGGCAGAAAAGCGGCAGACGCACTTTGCGTCTGCCGGGCTGCCCCCCGCCATAATAATATGGCGGGGGTAAATCAGGTTGAGATGGCGATCCGCCCGCCATCATAACCACCCCCTAAGTGTAGATTTCTGTAGGTGTCTCCATAGACACTGATTGAAATGATAGTAACATCCTTGTATTGATGTGTGTGGGTATGATTTTAGAATAGCAGTTATCATAGCCTGCTCAAAATCTATAATTATTTTCCGTGGAAAATAATTATTTGTCTCTTGTTTAATTTTATTTAGTATTTCCATATATGTTGAATTCTGTTTATTGGGTAGCAAGGCGTAAATAAAGGGGATGTTAGTGTTCTGATGTAGGCCATGGATAGTGTATAATTGGTAGAATGGTTTGGGACAGATTTTAACCCTTTCGGTGCTCATGACGGCCTGGAGCCGTCATGATACACAGTGGGCCTGTGCTCATGACGGCTCCAGGCCGTCATGTCACCCACCCACGGGGGAAGCGCTGGCGCTCCCCCCACGGGTGTCCGATTTCGCCCCCACAAAGGGGGATGGCAGCGGAAGAGTTTCCGCTGCCACCCCGACCCCCCCCATGGGAATCCCATGACGTCAGCGCGCACAGCGCGCGCTGACGTCATCAGGAAGTCCCAGACGCTCTGGAAGCCATTTGCTTCCATGCGTCGGAGAGAACAAGGTAGGTTTCCTTGTTCCTGAGGGGGTTTGTGCAATGCATCGAGGCATCGGGGGAGAGGAAATAGATTTTCCTCTCCCCTGATGTCTCTTTGCAGGGCATTTCTGCTTCACGATCGCGCACAGCGTCGCGATCGTGCAGCGGAAATGCCCCCACTAGCACCAGGGATTCTTTTTATTTCAATGGAAGCGATCCCTTGGGCAAGGGTCGCTTCCAAAGGGGAGCATTTTTTGGGTGATGTTTTTCTGCCCCCCCTGGGGGCAAATTGGCCCGTTTTTTCGGCCTTTTTGCCCTCAGGGGGGTAAAACACCCCACTAGCCACCAGGGTTTCTTTTGGGGGCATTTAAATGTAGATGGAAGCGACCCCTTGGGCAAGGGTCGCTTCCAAAGGGGAGCATTTTTAGTTGATGTTTTTCTGCCCCCCTGGGGGCAAATCCGCCCGTTATTTCGGCCGTTTTGCCCCCAGGGGGGCAGAAAACCCCACTAGCCACCAGGGTTTCTTTTGGGGGTATTTAAATTTAGATGGAAGCGACCCCTTTGGCAAGGGTCGCTTCCAAAGGGGAGCATTTTTTTCTTGATGTTTTTCTGCCCCCCCCTGGGAGCAAATCGGCCTGTTTTTTCAGCCATTTTGCCCCCAGGGGGGGGAAGAAAACACCACTAGCCACCAGGGTTTGTTTTGGGGGCATTAAATTTAGATGGAAGTGACCCCTTGAGCAACGGTCGCTTCCAAAGGGGAGCATTTTTTTCTGGATGTTTTTCTGCCCCCCCTGGGGGCAGATCGGCCCATTTGTTTTGGCCTTTCTGCCCCCAGGGGGGGCAGAAAACCCCACTAGGCACCAGGGATGGCATTTATTTTTAAATGTAAGCGCCCCCTTGGGCAAGGGTGCTTCTAAAATAGAACAAAATGTTTGGATGTTTTTTCTGCCCCCCCTGGGGGCAGATTGGCCCATTTTTGGGGGCTTTCTGCCCCCAGGGGGGCAGAAAACCCCACTAGCCACCAGGGATTAATTAATTTAAATGGGAACAACCCCTTGGGCAAGGGTCGCTTCCAAAGGGGCTCAAAATTTGAGCTGTTTTTTTCTGCCCCCCCCCCAGGGACAGATCTGCCTGTTGTTTTGGCCTTTCTGCCCCCCTGGCCCACTAGGCCCTAGGGATTGTCTTTTTTAGTGTGTGGATGTGACCCCTTGGGCAAGGTTCGCTTCCAAAGGGGGTTATAATTTGTGGATGTTTTTTATGCCCGCCCCCCCTGGTGGCAGTCGGTCCTTTTTTTGGCCTTACTGCCCCCGGGTATGGGGGGGGGCAGAAAACCCCAGTAGGCCTTAGAGGTTTGCTCCGCTCCGCTATTCTATTATTCTGCTATTTCCACATTGCTTTGCTGGTTTTTATACAGAGATTTTATTGCACACTGCTTTTTAAAAAGATATTTGTTGTTGAATTTGAACCTGTTAGGGCACTTGATACGGGACGGGGGCACTTTCAGTGATTCTGCCATACCGAGTGACAGAGGCGCCATTTTCCCCTCAGTGCGCTCTCTAGTTGTTGGGGCGGCTGACGTATAAAAATGCGTGCTGCGCGGAGGCAGGAGCCTTAGAGGTTTGCTCCGCTCCGCTATTCTATTATTCTGCTATTTGCACATTGCTTTGCTGGTTTTTATACAGAGATTTTATTGCACACTGCTTTTTAAAAAGATATTTGTTGTTGAATTTGAACCTGTTAGGGCACTTGATACGGGACGGGGGGCACTTTCAGTGATTCTGCCATACCGAGTGACAGAGGCGCCATTTTCCCCTCAGTGCGCTCTCTAGTTGTTGGGGCGGCTGACGTATAAAAATGCGTGCTGCGCGGAGGCAGGAGCCTTAGAGGTTTGCTCCGCTCCGCTATTCTATTATTCTGCTATTTGCACATTGCTTTGCTGGTTTTTATACAGAGATTTTATTGCACACTGCTTTTTAAAAAGATATTTGTTGTTGAATTTGAACCTGTTAGGGCACTTGATACGGGACGGGGGGCACTTTCAGTGATTCTGCCATACCGAGTGACAGAGGCGCCATTTTCCCCTCAGTGCGCTCTCTAGTTGTTGGGGCGGCTGACGTATAAAAATGCATGCTGCGCGGAGGCGCAGCGGACGCGCGCAGCGGGCGCGCCGCTGGCGCGCCAAAGGCGCGCCTAAGGCAAGCCCGTCTGCGCCCGTCAGCGGTTCGGAAGTGGCCAGGGCCAGATATGCTGCCGGTTTTGATCTTCAGCGTCAGCCTCCGTTAAAGTATAGTCGCGATAAGTTGCTGATGCTTCGGCCCTGCCTTTGTCAATCACCCGTTAGGTGGGATGTTCTTTCTCAATTCTCGAAGGTCTGCCAGCAATGCAGTTACAGCTCAGCTACCTGGCAATATTTAAAGGCCGCGCACAACGATGATGGGAAGAAGAACCATATTAGAGCAGCTTTGATAAACACTCGCTCTTTGAGCAAACACCACCAGGATATTTTTGACCTGCTCTCAGATGGCCATTTAGATCTTCTATTTATCACCGAGACATGGCTGAATGAATCCTCGAACCCGGTAGTGCAGATGTCTATCCCAGAGGGATTTAAGATTTCTCGCGCTGATCGTCAGACGGGTAGAGGGGGTGGTGTTGCAGTGGTTTACAGGGATATGTGGATGTTTAATCGGGAGAAGAGCGTTCTGTTGGGGGAGGGCGAATTCCTTGACTTCAGTATTAATATCTCTCCTCGGTCCACATTAGGGGGAACCTTGGTTTATAGACCTCCTGGGCCAACAGGGCCCTTTCTTAAAGCCTTAGAAGATGTTATCATTCCCCGGGCCTTGAGGTTTGCCCAATATCTCTTTCTGGGAGACCTCAATCTCCATTTGGATCAGATGGATGTAGGAACTACCCAGGAATTCTTGGATTCCCTAGATCTTGCTCAGCTCACCCAGTGGGTTAGTTCTCCCACCCACTGTGGGGGCCATATCCTTGACCCCATCTGTTCCAATTTTCCTATGGTAGTTGAAGATCCGCTCCCCGTGTCCTGGTCGGACCATTTTTTAGTTCTCTTCTCCTGGCCCATTGAGGGTAACCGCTGGATACCACAGGCTAGTGCCAGTCCGGCCGCTGCTAAAGTAGATCCCATAGCCTTCAGCCAAGCTTTGGAGAAGTTTAGACCAGCTCTCCCTTCCAACTTGGAGGGCGCCCTGGCCTGCTTTACTAGATGGATTATGTTGGCGATGGACAGTCTTTCACCTACGCTCAAGCCGCAGGCGGGTCAGGGAGTCACCGTCTAAACCATGGTTCTCAGCCGAACTGAAAGTTCTTAAGCAGCAATGTAAGAAACTGGAACGCCGCTGGCGGAAGGACTATTGCTCATCAGCAAAGATTATGCTCAGAGAAGCCCAGAAAATGTATTATATTACTATTAGTAAGGCTAAGGGTCTCTATTACGTGGACCGGATAGAGTCTGCTAATAGCAACTCTAGGGAAATTTTCTCTATTGTACAGAGCTTTATGGTGCCGAGGGCTGAGACAACAAGGCTCCCTGCCTCTGATACATGGTGTGATAAACTTTCTAATTTCTTTATTGATAAGATTCATTCAATACAGAGAACATTTAGAGATCAAAGTCCACCTCAGGCAGGGGGTGCCCCGGCTGCTCCTTCTGAGCCATCTTTCATGCTGGAGGCTTTTACACCTATTGACCTATCGGAATCACTTAAAATTTTGAAAGCTATGAAATCTGGCTCTCCATCGGATCCTTGTAAGGCGAGACTCCTGGCCTCTGTGGCTGAAACAGTTAATATAGAAGTTAATACGCTTATTAGACTCTCCTTTCAGGAGGCGCTGGTTCCAACAGTGTGGAAGCAAGCTAAAATCCTGCCACTTCTAAAGAAACCTTCACTAAACCCTCAGGACCCAGGGAGCTATCGCCCCATCTCCCTTCTTCCCACTGTATCTAAAATCTGTGAGAAGGCAGTCAATAAACAGCTCACTGATTTTATTGAAGGGTCAGGTCTACTCCATCCAGCTCAATCAGGTTTTAGAGCTGTATATAGCACTGAGTCGGCCCTGGTTGAAGGATCAGAAGCAATCCGAGGCTGTCTGGATGCCGGTGGAAGTGCTGCCTTGATATTGTTGGATTTATCGGCAGCATTCGATACTGTTCCCCACTCGTTGCTTCTGTCTCGTTTCATGGAAATAGGTGTCACGGGATCAGCCTGGAGGTGGCTAAAATCTTTTCTTGAGGGGCGTACGCAACAGATTTGGATCCCCCCATTCTCTTCCACGCCTCAAGGTGTTACCACAGGAGTGCCGCAAGGGTCCTCTTTGAGTCCCCTTCTCTGCAACATCTACGTCACTCCTCTGGTACAATTAGCGGAGGAGCTAGGAGCCAAAATCGTGGCATACGCCGATGATACTCAACTACTGTTTACCTGGGGTAAATTGGAGTGTGATACCCTGAAGGTTAAGAAATGTCTGACAGCTGTCTTTCAGTGGCTCTCAGCGGCACAGCTTAAATGCAACGAAGAAAAATCGGAGATTCTTCTCTACGGCAACTTTCCCACACGGTTCAGAGAGACTCTCTGGCCGGCTGGCTTTCCGCTACCATCCTCTTCTGGCCAACCTGTTAAGAATCTGGGCGTGTGGTTTGACGAAAATTTGTCTTTCTCGTATCACATCAAAAAATTGGCCGGGAGCTGTTTTGGGATATTGAAGTCACTCAGGAAATTTCTCCCCTTGCTCCCTAGGGATGCAAGGGAATCAGTGACCAGGGCGTTGATTTTGTCCCGCCTTGATTACGCCAATGACTTGTACATTGGTCTACCGGATTATTCTCTTAATAAACTGCAGGTCGTCCAGAATGCAGCAGCCAGGCTTTTATTTAACATTCCTATTAGAAGCAGCGTTAGACAACACCTGCGCACCTTGCACTGGCTGCCGGTCACTAAGCGTGTCAAGTTCAAAGCCCTTGTGGTTGCCCATCGTGCTCTCCACGGATTAGGGCCAGCTTACCTAAGGAAGCGCTTTGAGTTCTATACCCCTACCAGAGATCTGAGGTCAGCTTCTCAGCATCTTGCCCGGTTACCTCGTGTCCGCCGTCAAAGAATGGGGGGCAGATCTCTTGCATTTCGGGCAGCTACCGCCTGGAATTTGTTGCCCTTCTCGCTGCGTAACACCCATGATCTTAGTCTTTTTAAAAACAGCTCAAAACACTTCTGTTTTAACCTGCGATTCTCTTTCTAGCTGCACCTCAAGGCTCGCGCCGGGACACTCCTGGGAGTATCTGAGCGCGTTATAAACTTCATTAACATAACATAACATAGACACCAGGAATTTTCTTTTACAGGTAATGGAAGCGACCCCTTGGCCAAGGGTCGCTTCCAAGGGGGTTAAATTATGTTTGTGTATTTTCTGCCCCCGACAGATCTGCCCCTTGTTTTGGTCTTTCTGCCCTAGGTGGGAGGGGAAGGCAGAAAACCCTACTAGGCACCAGGGATCTATTTTTTTTTTCAAGGGGCGGCAAATATCTGTCTGTTTTCTGCCCCACCTGGGGGACAGAGTGGCTTGGTAGAAAACCCCACCTAATCCCCATTTTTCTCAGCCCTATTTGAAGGCCCATCTGGCAGATTGACCATTTGGGTAGTGACATTGTGTGTTATAATTTTAATTGTATTATTGTTTGTGAAATGTAATTGTAATTTTTTTATTTCTCTGTTTTTTTCTAGTTCAAAGCTTTTGCTCTTTAGACTGTTCCAGGTTGCGGTTTTGTTACTGCTGGTTCTGCAGCTTGTGTAGTTGCATGTGTTTGGTAAGAGAAGTTTTTTGTACTATTTACTCTAAAGTTGTTTAATTTCCCTACATGAATGTGTTTTTTGCAAATGGTGTAATAATAGCAGTATGTTTGGCTTCTGTGTTTTGAGTGTCAAAATCTTTTTGCATTAGTGCTCGATGTGTACTTTGTTGTCTTATGAGTAATTGGTTTTGTTTTTTCTTTCTAGTGGGATATCGTTGCTTTTTGCTGTGTCTCTGCAGAGTAGGTGCTGGTGAGTGTAGCTATCTTTGGCAAGAGAGTTATATTGTTTTTGAGTATATAGATCTTTGTGCTAAAGCCACACTTTGTTTATTACTTATTTTGCACAGTGTTGGTTGTTGTTGACTTGTTTGTGCAGTCTCCTTTCTTAGTAAGGATAATGGCTAGTCGCAGGATTACTGCTCAGCAGGTTATTGGTATGCTTTTTGAGTCTTCCTCTGACCATGGTTCAGAGACTGACTCTGCATCTGAGGCAGAGGAGGCAGGGGAAGATTCAGGCAGTGAGTTTTCTCTCCACATGGAATCATCGGATGATGAAGCTACTCTCAGTGCGGATGAAGCTACTCTTAGTGCGGATGAAGTGCCTGTGTTAGAGGAGGACATTGATGTGCCGATAGTGCGGCAAGAGGCATCTGGGCTGCAGCCTGGGGCTGCAAGGCTTCCCGTTGGTATAGTGCGACAAGAGGCATCTGGGCTGCAGCCTGGGGCTGCAAGGCTTCCCGTTGAAAGTGCTGACCTCTGGGTTGCCCCAGGCATGGTGCAGCCGGCATTGCCAGACTTTACTGGTGTTCCAGGATGTAGAGTGAATACTGAAAACTTTTTGCCAATACATTTTTTTCAGTTGTTTATGGACGATGTATTTTTGGCAGAGATTGTTGAGCAGACTAATTTGTATGCCGAACAGTTTTTGAGGGACAACAGTGCCAGCCTTAAGCCCCACTCTAGAGCTACCCGGTGGACTCGCACAAATCTGGAAGAGATGAAGAAGTTCTTGGGTTTAACTTTTATGATGGGCTTGCGAAGGAAGCCATCAATGTCTTCATATTGGTCTACTAGTCCCTTGATGGCAACGGCTATATTTCCGGCAGTCATGAGTCATGATAGGTATTTGCTTCTGCTTCGGATGCTGCATTTTGTCGTTAATGGTTTAGCGTTGCCACGAGATCACCCTGATTGTGACCGTCTTTTTAAGATTCGGCCTGTCCTTGATCACTTTGTTGATCGATTTTCTGAGATCTATGCTCCAGGGAAAGAAATAGCAATGGATGAGTCTTTGGTGTTGTTCAAGGGCCGCTTGGTTTTTAGGCAATACATTCCTAGTAAGAGGGCACGCTATGGAATTAAGCTGTATATGCTGTGTGACAGTAGGACTGGATATGTCTCTAATTTCAGGGTGTACACCGGTAAGGAATCCAGGATTAACCCCCTGGTTGTCCGTCCACTTTTGGAGTGACTGAGAAAATTGTGTGGGAACTTGGTAGAGGACTTTTAACAAAGGCCACCATTTATATGTAGATAACTTCTACACTGGTGTGCGGTTGTTCAGGGAATTGGCCAAAGTGGACACCATTGCTTGTGGCACAATCCGCTCTAACCGTAAAGGTTTCCCAAAAGAACGTGTTTGTCAAAAGCTTGTGCGGGGACAGTGCAGTGCGTATGCGTATGCGAGGAACTTCTAGCTGTGAAGTTTTCAGACAGGAGAGATGTCTATATGCTGACTACCATCCATGATGAAAGCACTTCACCTGTGACTGTTTGGGGTCAGGTTGCTAAAGCGCGCAAACCTGTGTTAGTATTTTAGACTATAATAGGCACATGGGTGGTGTTGATAGAGTAGATCAGAGGTTGGAACCTTACACTGCTCTTCGTAAGGCTTACATTTGGTATAAGAAGTTGGCTATCCATCTTTTCCACTTGGCAACCTTTAATGCTTTTGTTGTGTTCAAGGATTCTTGTCCTGAGTCAAAGATGACTTTTGCTAAGTTTCAGGAGTCTGTAATAGGCAGCCTTGTTGTAGTGGAACAGGCAAGTGTTCCTAGAGTTGGAGTGGTGGAGGATGTGGCTAGATTGAAAGATCGCCACTTTCCTGATCACATTCCTCCCACACCCTCAAAAGACTTTCCCACTTGGAGATGTAGAGTCTGTTGGCGAAGAGGTACGCGGAAGGAGACTCGTATGTACTGCCCTGAGTGTCCTTCTAACCCTGGGCTGTGTGTGCCTGCTTGTTTTAGAATGTACCACACGCAAAATAATTTTTGGGAGCATCCATGAGTGGTAAAGTGAACTACCTGGTCTGTATTGTTTAAAAAAATTGTTCTGTTTCAAGGTTGGCATTAGTGCAATGTATTTAGTTTCAGATTTTGTGTTAGTAGATTTGTATCTATTTGCAATTTGTTTTTTTTTCTTTTTGTATAAAAAATCCTAAATGTGATGGCGGTGTGTGTAGGCTGGCGCTTGGCTGGTGGTGTGCGTGGACTGGCGCTTGGCTGGCAGTGTGCGTGGACTGGTGCTTGGCTGGCGGTGTGCGTGGACTGGCTTTTGGCTGGCAGTGTGCATGGACTGGCGCTTGGCTGGCGGTGTGCGTGGACTGGCGCTTGGCTGACGGTGTGCGTGGACTGGCGCTTGGCTGGCGGTGTGTGTGGACTGTTGCTTGCTGGCAGTGTGCGTGGACTGGCGCTTGGCTGGCGGTGTGCGTGGACTGGTGCTTGGCTGGCAGTGTGCGTGGACTGGCGCTCGTCTGGCGGTGTGTGAGTAGTGACTTGCTGCTGGTCACTACACACACTGCTAGCCGAGCGCCACTCCACGCAATCCATCATCTTGTGTGGTTGCTGTGTCAGGAATGTGGGCGTGTGAAAGTGATGGGCCCTTGAATGGCGCTGTCTGCTGTTGTGAGTGTTGTAATGTGATGGGCCCGCGGCTGGCTGTGTGAATGGTTTTGTATGTGTCACACGTATGAAAAGTGTATGAATGGCCTGTAAAGAGGTTGGTGCCTTGTCGTGGCTTTACAGCTCACGAGCTGTGAGTCAATGGTTCAGTTTCTCATCCTTTCAATTATTAACAGTGCATTTCATTTTTGTGAAATCACTTGTTAATACAATTGTATATACTGAACCATCACTCACCCTCATGCCAAATCCAACCAGTATGTGTGTGTGCTTGAGGATTAGATGGCTGTGCAGTAATATTTGTCTTTTTTGTCTTTCTCAAGCAGGGTGTACCTTGTCCCTTTTTGTGAATGTTCTAATGTGTTGGTTTCGTGCCTGGTGGTGTGACTGGTCTTGTGTGTATCACGTATCAAAGGTGTGTGAATGGCCTGTAAAGCGGTTGGGGCCTTGACGTGGCTTTACAGCTCACGAGCTGCGAGTCACTGGTTTAGTTTTTTGTCCTTTCAATTATTGACAGTGCATTTCATTTTTGTGAAATCTCTTGTTAATAGAATTTTATATACTGAACCATCACTTGCCCTCGTGCCAAATCCAACCAGTATGTGTGTGTGCTTGAGGAATAGATGGCTGTGCAGTAATCTTTATCTGTTTTGTATCTCTGCCAAGCTGTACATTTCATCTAAGAATAACATAACAACTGTAGTTTTTGTCGTAAACTAAACACCCATGAGAGAACATGGTGATGTCTCTCTTGTGGATCCCTCAAGTTATCTTACCCACAATGTCCTGCAAACCTCAAAATGTGACTGTGACATTTTCCTTGCATTATTGTGCTCAAATTTTCACACTGTAGAAAGTAACAACAAATTTCCAACCTCCCAGCATTTCTCCAAGTATCCCAATAGAAATGGTACCTCACTTGTATGGGTGGGCCAAGTACCCACGGCAGGGAAGGGCCCAAAACCTATTGAGGCGACATCAAAATTACCTATCACAAACCAACCTGGTTTTGCAAGGGGGTCCCATGAGTTTTTGGCCCGTGGCTCGGCGGCCATCTAGGGAAACCTACCAAACCCACACATTTCTGGAAACTAGACACCCAGGGGAGTTCAGTGAGGTATGGCTTGCGTGGGTCCCCCAACATTCTCCTACCCAGAATCCCCTGCAAACCTCAAATTTCGCTGAAAAAAAATCACTTTTTTCTCAAATTTCTGTGTGGGAAAGTTCTGGAATCTGCGTGGATCCACAAATTTCCTCCCACCCAGCATTCCCCCAGGTCTCCCGATAAAAATGGTACCTCACTTGCATGGGTAGGCATAGTGGCTGCAACAGGAAATGGCCCAAATAGTACTGTGGAGACTTCAAAATTACATATAGCAAAACCACCTGGTTTTGGGGGGGGGGGGCAACTGAGATTTTGGCCCCGGGCTCGGCGGCCATCTTGGGAAAGTACCAAACCCAAACATTTCTGGAAACTAGACACCCGGGGGAGTCCAGCGAGGTATGGCTTGCGTGGGTCCCCAAACATTCTCCTACCCAGAATGCCATGCAAACCTCAAATTTAGCTGAAAAAAATCACATTTTCCACATATTTTTGTGTGGAATCACCGTGCCGGCACAAATGTCCTACCCCACAGCGTTCTCCTTAGTGTCCCGAGTAAAATGATACCTCACTTTGGTGGCTGTCCAATGCAGAATTGGCTAAAAACTTATTTTTTTTAAAATGTAGCGCTTAGAATTCTCTGTGCTATACCCTTATTCCCTATGTTTTGGGCCCTTCCCAGTCACAGGCCCTTGTCCCACCCACACATGTGAGGTATCATTTTACTCAGAACACTCAGGGGAATGCTGTGGGGTAGGACATTTTTGCTGGCACGGTGATTCCACACGAAAATATGTGGAAAATTTGATTTTTTCAGCTAAATTTGAGGTTTGCATGGCATTCTGGGTAGGAAAACGTTGGGGGATCCACGCAAGACATACCTCATTGGACTCCCCCGGGTGTCTAGTTTTCAGAAATTTTTGGGTTCGGTACTTTCCCAAGATGGCCGCCGAGCCCGGGGCCAAAATCTCAGGTGCCCCCCCAAAACCAGGTGGTTTTGCTATAGGTAATTTTGAAGTCTCCACAGTACGATTTGAGCCATTTCCTGTTGCAGCCACTATGCCTACCCACGCGAGTGAGGTACTATTTTTATCAGGAGACCTGGGGGAACGCTGGATGGGAGGAAATTTGTGGATCCACGCAGATTCCAGAACTTTCCCACAGAGAAATTTGAGAAAAAAGTTATTTTTTCAGCAAAATTTGAGGTTTGCAGGGGATTCTGGGTAGGAGAATTGTGGGGGTCCCACGCAAGCCATACCTCGCTGGACTCCCCCGGGTGTCTACTTTCCAGAAGTGTGTGGGTTTGGTAGGTTTCCATAGATGGCTGCCAAGCCCCGGGCCAAAAACTCATGGGACCCCCGTTGCAAAACCAGGTTGGTTTGTGATAGGTAATTTTGATGTCGCCTCAATAGGTTTTGGGCTCTTGCCTGTCGCGGGTCCTTGACCCACCCACGCAAGTGAGGTACCATTTTTATCGGGAGACCTGGGGGAAAGCTGGGTGGGAGGAAATTTGTGGATCCACGCAGATTCCAGAACGTTCCAACACAGAAATTTGAGAAAAAAGTGATTTTTTCAGCGAAATTTGAGGTTTGCAGGGGATTCTGGGTAGGAGAATGTTGGGGGACTCATGCAAGCCATACCTAGCTGGACTCCCCAGGGTGCCTAGTTTCCAGAAATGTGTGGGTTTGGTAGGTTTCCCTAGATGGCTGCCAAGCCCCGGGCCAAAAACCCATGGGACCCCCCTTGCAAAACCAGGTTGGTTTGTGATACGTAATTTTGATGTCGCCTCAATAGGTTTTGGGCCCTTGCCTGTCGCGGGTCCTTGACCCACCCACAGGAGTGAGGTACCATTTTTATTGGGAGACCTGGGGGAACGCTAGGTGGGAGGAAATTTGTGGATCCACGCAGATTCCAGAACTTTCCCACACAGAAATTTGAGAAAAACGTGATTGTTTCAGCAAAATTTGAGGTTTGCAGGGGATTCTGGGTAGGAGAATGTTGGGGGACCCATGCAAGCCATACCTCGCTGGACTCCCCCGGGTGTCTAGTTTCCAGAAATGTGTGGGTTTGGTAGGTTACCCTAGATGGCTGCCAAGCCCCGGGCCAAAAACTCATGGGACACCCCTTGCAAAACCAGGTTGGTTTGTGATAGGTAATTTTGATGTTGCCTCAATAGGTTTTGGGCCCTTGCCTGTCGCGGGTCCTTGACCCACCCACAGGAGTGAGGTACCATTTTTATCGGGAGACCTGGGGGAACGCGGGGTGGGTAGAAATTTGTGGATCCACGCAGATTCCAGAACTTTCCACCACAGAAATGTGAGGAAAATGTGGTTTTTATTGACAATTTTTTAGGTTTGCAAGGGATTCTGGGTAACAGAACCTGGTGAGAGGCAGGCAAGTCACCCCATCCTGGATTTTCCTGGGTGTCTAGTTTTCAAAAATGTATAGGTTTTCTAGGTTTCCCTAGGTGCCAGCAGAGCTAGGGTTCAAAAACTACAGCTAGGCACTTTGCCAAAAAAGGATCATTTTTCACTGCGAAATTGAGGTGTGTCCACGTTGCGTTTTGCGCCATTTCCTGTCGCGGGCACTAGGCCGACCCACACAAGTGAGGTACCATTTTTCTCGGAAGACTTTGAGGAACGCGGGATGGGTGGAAATTTGTGGATCCACGCAGATTCCAGAACTTTCCACCACAGAAATGTGAGGAAAATATGTTTTTTTGGACAATCTTTTAGGTTTGCAAGGGATTCTGGGTAACAGAACCTGGTGAGAGGCAGTCAAGTCACCCCATCCTGGATTCCCCTGGGTGTCTAGTTTTCAAAAATGTATAGGTTTGCTAGGTTTCCCTTGTTGCCGGCAGAGCTAGGGTTCAAAAACTACAGCTAGGCACTTTGCCAAAAAAGGGTCATTTTTCACTGTGAAATTGGGGTGTGTCCACGTTGCGTTTTGCGCCATTTCCTGTCACGGGCACTAGGCCTACCCACACAAGTGAGGTACCATTCTTCTTGGAAGACTTTGGGAAACGCGGGGTGGATGGAAATTTGTGGATCCACGCAGATTCTAGAACTTTCCACCACAGAAATGTGAGGGAAAATGTGTTTTTTTTGACAATTTTTTAGGTTTGCAAGGGATTCTGGGTAACAGAACCTGGTGGGAACCAGTCAAGTCACCCCATCCTGGATTCCCCTGGGTGTCTAGGTTTAAAAAATATATAGGTTTGCTAGGTTTCCCTAGGTGCCGGCAGAGCTAGGGTTCAAAAACTACAGCTAGGCACTTTGCCAAAAAAGGGTCATTTTTCACAGTGAAATTGAGGTGTGTCCACGTTGCGTTTTGCGCCGTTTCCTGTCGCGGGCACTAGGCCGACCCACACAAGTGAGATACCATTTTTCTCGGAAGACTTTGGGGAACGCAGGGTGGGTGGAAATTTGTGGATCCACGCAGATTCCACAACTTTCCACCACAGAAATGTGAGGAAAATGTGGTTTTTTGGACAATTTTTTAGGTTTGCAAGAGATTCTGGGTAACAGAACCTGGTGAGAGGCAATCAAGTCACCCCATCCTGGATTCCCCTGGGTGTCTAGTTTTAAAAAATGTATAGGTTTTCTAGGTTTCCCTAGGTGCCGGCAGAGCTAGGGTTCAAAAACTACAGCTAGGCACTTTGCCAAAAATGGGTCATTTTTCACCGCGAAATTGAGGTGTGTCCACGTTGCGTTTTGCGCCATTTCCTGTTGCGGGCACTAGGCCGACCCACACAAGTAAGGTACCATTTTTCTTGGAAGACTTTGGGGAACGCGGGCTGGGTGGAAATTTGTGGATCCACGCAGATTCCAGAACTTTCCACCACAGAAATGTGAGGAAAATATGTTTTTTTGGACAATTTTTTAGGTTTGCAAGAGATTCTGGGTAACAGAACCTGGTGAGAGGCAATCAAGTCACCCCATTCTGGATTCCCCTGGGTGTCTAGTTTTCAAAAATGTATAGGTTTGCTAGGTTTCCCTAGGTCCCGGCAGAGCTAGGGTTCAAAAACTACAGCTAGGCACTTTGCCAAAAAAGGGTCATTTTTCACTGTGAAATTGGGGTGTGTCCACGTTGCAGTTTGTGCCATTTCCTGTCGCGGGCACTAGGCCTACCCAGACAAGTGAGGTACCATTCTTCTCGGAAGACTTTGGGGAACGCGGGGTGGGTGGAAATTTGTGGATCCACGCAGATTCCAGAACTTTCCACCACAGAAATGTGAGGAAAATGTGGTTTTTTTGACAATTTTTTAGGTTTGCAAGGCATTCTGGGTAACAGAACCTGGTGGGAGCCAGTCAAGTCACCCCATCCTGGATTCACCTGGGTGTCTAGTTTTCAAAAATGTATAGGTTTGCTAGGTTTCCCTAGGTGCCGGCAGAGCTAGGGTTCAAAAACTACAGCTAGGCACTTTTCCAAAAAAGGGTCATTTTTCACTGTGAAAGTGGGGTGTATCCACGTTGTGTTTTGCGCCGTTTCCTGTCGTGGGCACTAGGCCTACCCACACAAGTGAGGTACCATTTTTCTAAGAACACTTTGGGGAACGCGGGGTGGATGGAAATTTGTGGATAGCTGCAGATTCCAGAACTTTCCACCACAGAAATGTGAGGAAAATGTGTTTTTTTGGACAATTTTTTAGGTTTGCAAGGGATTCTGGGTAACAGAACCTGGTGGGAACCAGTCAAGTCACCCCATCCTGGATTCCCCTGGGTGTCTAGTTTTCATAAATGTATAGGTTTGCTAGGTTTCCCTAGGTGCCGGCAGAGCTAGGGTTCGAAAACTACAGCTAGGCACTTTGCCAAAAAAGGGTCATTTTGCACTGCAAAATTGGGGTGTGTCCCTGTTGTGTTTTGCGCCGTTTCCTGTCGCTGGCACTAGGCCTACCCACACAAGTGAGGTACCATTCTTCTCGGAAGACTTTGGGGAACGCGGGGTGGGTGGAAATTTGTGGATCCATGCAGATTCCAGAACTTTCCACCACAGAAATGTGAGGAAAATGTGGTTTTTTTGACAATTTATTAGGTTTGCAAGAGATTCTGGGTAACAGAACCTGTTGGGAACCAGTCAAGTCACCCCATCCTGGATTCCCCTGGGTGTCTAGTTTTCAAAAATGTATAGGTTTGGTAGGCTTCCCTAGGTTCCGGCAGAGCTAGGGTTCAAAAACTACAGCTAGGCACTTTGCCAAAAAAGAGTCATTTTTCACAGTGAAATTGAGGTGTGTCCACGTTGTGTTTTGCACTGTTTCCTGTCGCGGGCACTAGACCTACCCACACAAGTGAGGTACCATTTTTCTCGGAAGACTTTGGGTAATGCAGGGTGGGTGTAAATTTGTGGATCTACGCAGATTCCAGAACTTTCCACCACAGAAATGTGAGGAAAATGTGTTTTTTTTTACAATTGTTTAGGTTTGCAAGGGATTCTGGGTAACAGAACCTGGTGGGAACCAGTCAAGTCACCCCATCCTGGATTCCCCTGGGTGTCTAGTTTTCAAAAATGTATAGGTTTGCTAGGTTTCCCTAGGTGCCGGCAGAGCTAGGGTTAAAAAACTACAGCTAGGCACTTTGCCAAAAAAGGGTCATTTTTTACTGCGAAATTGGGGTGTGTCCACGGTGTGTTTTGCGCCGTTTCCTGTCGCGGGCACTAGGCCTACCCACACAAGTGAGGTACCATTCTTCTCGAAAGACTTTGGGGAATGCGGGGTGGGTGGAAATTTGTGGATCCACACAAATTCCAGAACTTTCTACCACAGAAATGTGAGGAAAATGTGTTTTTTTTTACAAAATTTTAGTTTTGCAAGGGATTCTGGGTAACAGAACCTGGTGAGAGCCAGTCAAGTCACCCCATCCTGGATTCCCCTGGGTGTCTAGTTTTCAAAAATGTATAGGTTTTCTAGTTTTCCCTAGGTGCCGGCAGAGCTAGGGTTAAAAAACTACAGCTAGGCACTTTGCAAAGGGTAATTTTACATTGTGAAAATGTGGTGTGTTCACGTTGTGTTTTGAGCTGTTTCCTGTCGTGCACACTCTGCCTACCCACACAAGTGAGGTACCATTTTTATCAGGAGACTTAGGGTAATTCAGATTTGCAAAGCAACTGTTATTACCTATTGACTTTCGATGCATTTCTGCCTTCCAAATGAAAGACAATGTGTAAATAAGAAGTCATTTTGAAAAATGACCGATAATTCTTATGCTAGTATGAGTATTCCCAATTTTGGAAATGTGCAAATAAATACTGTTTCTAAACTCTAAATTTTGTTCCCATTTCAGAAATACATAGGAGTCTTTCATACCGAATTTTCCATGTACACATTTTCCCAGAATAATTGCTATATACCCGGTACATAATAAAAAACCATTGCAAGACGTTGCTCAGTTTTTGGCTCTGGGTTCGTCGGGTTCTTGGTGAACCTACAAGTCCTATATATCCCCACAACCAGTAATGTCCAGTGGATGTAACGGTATATTGCTTTCAAAGAGCTGTCATAATTAGAAGAAGTTACAAGTGAAAACGTTGACACAAAAAGCTATTTTTTTCAACTAATTTTCAATTTTTTCTATATTTAACTGTTAGTTTCTATAAAGAAAACTTGATGGATTTACACAAATGACCCCTTTCTGAATTCAGCATTTTGTCTACTTTTCTAAAATGTATAGATATCCAGGATCCATTATTGCTTTCATACTCATTTCTACCATTAACTGGAAGGAGGTTGAAAGCACAAAAATAGCAAAAATAGGCTATGTCCCAGAAAAATGCCAAAACTGTGTAAAAAATGTTGGTTTTCTGACAAAAGTCTGTCATTCTCTAAAAGCTGGGAAAATGGTGATTTCATCTCCACAAACCCTTTTTTGATACCATTTGCAGGGAAGAACCCAGACACTTTCATTTGCAGCACTTTTTTCCCATTTTTCCCCAAAAAACCAAAAGTTAGCTGTATTTTGGCTAATTTCTGGGACCCCTCCAGGGGAATCCAGAAACCCTGGGTACCTTTCGAATCCCCATGATGTTGGAAGAAAAGGACGCAAATTTGGCATGGATACCTTATGTGGTCAAAATGTTACAGGGGCCTAAGTGCGAACAACCCCAAATAGCCCAAAAAAGGCTTAGCACAGGGGGGAAAAGGCCTAACAGCGAAGGGGTTAAAAGTCCCATCCATTATCCATGCTTCAGATTGTTGAAGCTTTATTAAATTGTTTGCAGTAGCAAACATAATTATTCTCTTTTCTTTGCATTTGTTATCATAGAGAATAAAGGGTTCCTCATTGTGAGTTATAGCTAGTTCTGGGGGAATTATCACCTCTTCAAACGTTTTAGGAGTAGGTGTGGTAGTTGTTGTAGCTTTTTTTGTGCGAGCTATAGTTCTTTTTAATGAAGCAATGGAGGGAATTTGTCCAGTTGCTTCTTTGGGTACTCTAGGCAGCAGCTCCTTCAGTATTACACTGGTAGGTGTTTGTGAGCTAGTGCTAGCTTCTTTAATGTTATCAAAGGCATTCCTAACTTCAATTTCTGTAACATTAGGAGGATGGTTATGTTCCCTTGTATACAAAACAGTTGTTTCTCTAGTAGTTGCACAACCATAACATTTATTTGAATAATACTGGGAACATTTCCATTTGACTTTTAGTCCACTCTGCTTTTCCTGGGTGTAGACATACCCCATATAACATAATAACAATTTTCCTTTTTGGGATGTTATAAATTTTGCGCCTTCTGTCATTGTGATGTGGTAAAATCTATAACAAATGTATATGAAAATTAATAAAAATAATATTATACATGTTTACTTTTTAATAAATACACATTTATCTAAATATACTTACAAAGTCCTTTTTCAGATGTTTTTAAATGGAGATTTGATTTCTTTGTCTGTTGAATCTTGTTAAGTCGCTGGTTTTTCTGTAAGAAAAGTAAAACATATTTTTATTTGTTTTATTTAATTTGTACATGGGGTGGGGTGTGTGTTTGGGATGGATTTGGGGTTTGGATGGATTTTTTAGATATTTTTGAAAGGCGTTTTGAATAATACTTACTTTGTTAGTTAGATGGTTTCAGGAGGTGATCTGTTATTTTCTGGTAGTTTTGAGAATTATCTGTAGTGGAAACATAAATAGAAATAAAATATAATTTAATTATTTGAGTAGGAAACTTATTATTTTTTATATATTAGCTTAACTATTATTATATAAATGGTAATTCACTTACTTTTTGAAGAGTGCAATAGCTTTGGCTTTGATGAAGTCCTTGTTTGTAGTAGAAATCTGGCAGAGTTTCGGCTTTGTTTTTGTTTTTGGTTTAAGCTGTAAAATAAGACTAAGCTTTCTTTGTTTATATAGTGTTTATTTAATTGTTTGTTTAATCTCATTGGTTCATTTTAATAATGTGTATTTTTATTGGTTAGTTTTTATTGTCTTAATTGTTTTGGTAGTTGTTTTCCTTATATGGAAAACGCTAATTAAGGGGCCCATTAGGATGGCGGGCGGATCGCCCCCGCCGGGCCGGCGGGTGATCCACCCGCCATCCTTGCATGATAGACCTCGCCGCTTTTCCGCCGGTCGACTCATCGACCGGGCGGAAACATGCCATAATATGTCCATCCATATTACAATGGTAGTGAAGTGCTGACAGGCTCTGTGGTCAGTTTGTTTCTGCTCTTTTGCACAAGCCTTGAATTTCCAATTTTAAAAACCGCATTTTTACTGTGTGTAATTAATACTGTGTGCCCTTTTTACTTACTTTTATGTTGAGGTGTGCTTAGCAGCTAGTGTTTCCCCTCCTGTGTATTCTTCACGTTGCCCTGGTCCGTCACGGCTCGAGAGTGCCGATTGAACGGAGGGTCGTGACTCCGCCCCCTTGATTTTCCTTACATCCGGGTCCTTCAACCTAACTCTATTTAGAGAGTATGGGTGCCCGGACGCGCAGCGGAAGGTAGTGAAGTGCTGACAGGCTCTGTGGTCAGTTTGTTTCTGCTCTTTTGCACAAGCCTTGAATTTCCAATTTTAAAAACCGCATTTTTACTGTGTGTAATTAATACTGTGTGCCCTTTTTACTTACTTTTATGTTGAGGTGTGCTTAGCAGCTAGTGTTTCCCCTCCTGTGTATTCTTCACGTTGCCCTGGTCCATCACGGCTCGAGAGTGCCGATTGAACGGAGGGTCGTGACTCCGCCCCCTTGATTTTCCTTACATCCGGGTCCTTCAACCTAACTCTATTTAGAGAGTATGGGTGCCCGGACGCGCGCAGCGGACTCGTGCAGCGGGCGCGCCGCTGGCGCGCCGAAGGCGCACCAAAGGCAAGCCCGTCTGCGCCCGTCCGCGGCAAGACCGCTGCCAGCGCCAGCCCCTCTGCTCGATTATCAGGCGATGGGGTAATCTGTTGGTCACGAGAGGCCTTAATGTCCTACAGAGGTAACCCATGCACGAAGGCGCATAATATTAACGTAGGTTTAGACAAGCCCCTAGGTCCTTGCTCGGCTTGTCCTTGGAATCCTGAGGCACTGTCAGGACTGACGGGGATAAATGTTAATGCAGGAATCGCGCAGGGTCAGGTGACCATGATTAAGGCGGGCATGATAAATTGTAGATCCTTGTCCAAACATGCTATGGACATTTGGCTTCTGCTGGCGAGTACTGAGTGGGATGCCTTGTTCCTGACAGAAACCTGGTTAAACTCAGACTCAGTGGCAGCAATAGCCTTGGCTGTTCCAAGCGGTTTTAAAATGTGCTACGCGAATAGAGATTGTGGGAAAAGAGGGGGAGGGGTTGCTATCATTTTTAAAGACTCTTGGTTTCTAGCAGCCTCTGGCCCACTCAGATTGAATGAGATTGAGGGGCTTAATTTTTGCCTGCAAATTGATCCTTCTACCTCCTTCTCTGGCATTCTTATTTATAGACCTCCTGACAGTGCGTCTAACTCAACCCAAGAGCTATGTAATTACATTATTGAGAAATCACTAATGTATGCGAATTTCACCGTGCTTGGGGATTTTAATTTACATGTGAACGACGCTACCTGCACACAGGCAGCTCAATTTGTGTTGACCCTAGAAGGGGCTAATTTAACGCAACACATTAGATCTCCTACTCACAAGGCAGGCCACATCTTAGATCTCGTTTTTTCTAACTTAACCTCCCTGACCACAACGGCCCCTATCAAACTGGTCTGGTCGGATCACTGTTTGATTCCTTTTTGCTTTAAGCTCTGTAGATTCGGTCAGAGCAAGGGTAATCAATCCTACATTAAACAAAATTGGAAAAATTTAACAGTGATGGTGTTGGACCCCATTTTACAGGCCAGCCAACCCACACTTTCATCTGACCCGAACGCTGATTCCATAACCTTAAATCAGTGGATTGCGACAGCGGTCGAAGTCGCAGCTCCTGCCAAGACGACTAGATCATCTAGGCTCTCACCATCCGCCCCTTGGTTCACGGAGGCTCTTAGGGTGACCAGGAGTAGCTGTAAATGACTGGAGCGGCAGTGGAGGTCTGGTTACAGCGAGAATGCTAAGAACATTTATAGAAACGCTTTGAAAGAATTCCACAGCAAGATTAGAGTAGCTAGAAGAGAGTATCTGGCGGATTGTATTTATAAAGCTGATAACTCGACTAAGGAGGTGTTTAAAGTGGTCAAATCCTTCTTGAAACCTAGAGCTGTGGAGTCCACTGTGCAACCCTCACTCGCCTTATGCGAAAGTATTTCCGTCTTTTTTGACGATAAAATTCAGGAAGTGTATAAATCTTTCTCAGGGTGGTCAGAAACAGAGAAATGTGACAAGAGGGCAGTTAGAGTCCCGGAACCGTCTTTGATGTCATTTTCCAGCATTTCCCAACAGGATGCCATGTCAGAAATTGTGAGGTGTAAGTCGGGGAACCTGATGACCCTTGCCCCCCAACACTATGGAAAGTGATGGCCCACTCCTTGTCACACACTCTGTTGCACATCTGGAACGCTTCCCTGTCAACGGGTACTTTTCCAGATGTCTGGAAACACGCTACTCTCCTACCGTTAAGAAAAAAACCGAATGGGGACCCTGGGGATCTGACCAATTATAGACCCATCTCTTTGCTGCCAGCTGATGTTGGAAAAACTGGTGCAGAGGCAACTGTCTAGTTTTATCGAAAAGGAGGGCATCCTGCATGATACCCAATCTGGCTTCAGGTCGGGATTTAGCACTGAGACGGCCCTCCTGGAGGTGGCGGAATTAGTTAGACTGGCTGTAGATTCAGGGGCCTCTGCGATGCTGGTGCTCCTGGATCTGTCGGCCGCTTTCGACACCGTTGACCATACCTTGCTGTTAGAGAGACTGTTGGATAGTTGTATTGGAGGCTCGGCCTGGTTGAAATCCTATTTGGAGAATCGCACTCAGAGGGTTGTGCTTCAACCTTTCTTATCCAAGCCAAAACAACTCTGGTGTGGAGTCCCTCAGGGGTCAGCACTCAGCCCTCTTCTGTTCAATGTGTACCTGGCTCCTCTGTTTACCTTGATAGCCAATTGGGGGATAAGAGTGATCTCCTACGCAGACGATACACAATTGGTTTTCACTTTCAAAGAGCAGACCGTGGCTGCCTTTGAAAGCTTCAAGGGTTGCCTGAGAGACATAGCGTGTGGATGAACAACAACAAACTCATGCTTAATGCAGGAAAGACAGAGGTGTTGTTTTTCGGGAAAGAGCCACCCCCAGCTTCGGATCTCTGGTGGCCTACCGAAATGGGTCCCCCTCCCTCACCGGCAGATTGTATAAAAAATCTAGGTGTTAAGTGGGAGTCTGACCTTTCCTTCTCGGCTCAGATACGTCAGGTGACGGCCACCTGTTTCTGTCAACTGAGGAATCTGAAGAAAGTTTTGTATCTGCTTCCAGAGGAGTGTCGGAAAAACATAGTACATGCTGTAGTAACTTCCAGGCTAGACTATGCAAATGGCCTCTATCTGGGTCAGCCAGAGTACCTGATTAAACGCCTGCAGATAGTGCAAAATGCGGCTGCGAGACTAATTAGGCGAGTGCCGTTTCGCGAGCATGTCTCTCCGCATTTAAAAGCATTACATTGGCTTCCAGTGAGGAAAAGAATCAAATTCAAGGCCTTGACTCTGGCGTTCCGTGCTATGCATGGTAACTGCCCCATCTACTTGAAACACAGACTACGTGGTTACCAACAATCCAGAACCTTGAGGTCCAATTCCCAAAATCTACTGTGTATCCCCCGTTTTAAAAAGGCACGTATGGGTGGCAGATCTTTTACGCTCGGGGCTGCAAAACTGTGGAATTCCCTGCCGAACAATCTCCGCACTATCGATACTGAGCCCCTTTTCAGGAAAATGGTGAAGACCTGGATTTTTAAGGAAGACTGAGGACCCATGACTTGGCCCTGAGCGGTCCAATGCTGTATTACTTTCCGCTTAGCGCCGGGACACCTCTGTTTGAGGTAGCTGTCGCGCTTTACAAGTGTCTGTATTATTATTATTATTATTATTATTAATGCAGGCGGTCACTCGCTTTTCCATGGCGGCATTGCTGTCATGGAAAGGCATATAGTTTCTGCTTTGGGGAGCCCGTTGCGGGCCCCCGGAGTGTTGGGGGGTGGGGGGTGCACACCCCCCACATTGGCGTGGACAAGGTGGCAGGCACCGCACGGTGACTGTCATCTTGTACATGCCAATGCACAACGTGCATCCACAGCATTGTGGCGGGCGGTGCTGTGAGCACTGCCCGCCACAATGTTGTGGATGGGGGATGCCACTGCAACCGTGGCATCCTAATGCCCACATCGGGACTGCCGCACCTCTGGCGGATGGTCCCATTCACCGTTACGGTGGACCGCCATCGTAATAGGCCCCTAAGAGTCCGTTTTTTTTTCTCCAAATATGTTGAATTATTTTGCTGTGCATTATATTATATATGATATGTAAAAAAAAGTGTTGTTATGATGCAAGTCTATATTTAAAATTGTTATTAATAGTATGTTTATTACCTAATGTTTTAATTATGTTTTACTACTTACAAAAAATATGTATTTGGTTTTATTTTATATGTAATGTATGTTTATGTATTTAACAAGATTTATGGTGTATAATTTTGTGCGTTTTCTGTATTTTTGAGTTGTCGATATTTTGAAAAAAACAATAATATTGCTGTCTATATTTTTGTTATCGATATTTTGGACATGTATATTTTTAAAGTATGTTCGATAATTTGTATAACAATAATTATATGTTCGATATTTGTGTCATCGATAATTTTATATGACGATATTGTGGTGTCGATATTACTGTATTTTTTTAATTAAGTATATAGTATCGATATTAGGGTTGTTGATATTTTTGTGTCGATAAAAATGTAGCTAGATAATGTGTCTGTCGATATTATGTCAGTGATTCATTTACTGTGATTTCTTTGCCATACTATTGTGTGCTTGGTGTCTAACTCCGTGTAGGAGAAAATGGAACATACTAGAGATTATTCTATAATAAATACATATTTTTATAAATACCTTGTGTGGTTCTCTTTCATTTAATCTATACTATAAGATTGCATTCTGGTAAAACAAGCTGCTTTACACTCCTTCAAGACTAAGCCTGAAGGCTGCTCTCCACAGCTACCACTTGGATAGCTTTCTAAGGTTGTCTGAGACCTCTTAAAACACCATAAGGGTTGTCTGGACCGGTGCAGGATGCCCACTTACATTAGTGGACAGCATATACCAGGCCAGCCTCTCACATTGGTGAGCATGGTGTTTTACTCTAGAAATAGCAATGTCTCCACTAAGGCATCTCATGGGGTAAAATATGTGTACAGTAAGGTACATAAAAACACTAGGGCTTGTATTAGCAGATTGCAGATTATCTGTTTTATAATTCGGCAAACACTGCTTCTTTTACTTACAACTGCATACAGATTGAACATTTCAATTGTTTAAGACAACTGCAATACCTGCTGATCTCTCTCTACATTCTAATCTCTAGTTCCTAAAAAAAAAGTTTAGAAAACTACACCTTTCCTAACATTGTTTCACTCTTTTGTAGTTGACCAACATTAGTGCACTTACTGACAGTTCAAACAAAGGGGTCCATTACGATGGTGGGCGGACAAAGTCCGCCCGCCACTGCAACGGCAAAAGGGACCACTCGCCATAGGTGCGGCAGTCCCGCCATTCAAATTATGATGCGCCCGCCACACTGGTGGGCGCATCCCGCATTTTATACATTGCGGCGGGCGGTGCTGCAAGCAGCACACGCCGCAATGTTAAAAATGCATGTTGTGCATTTGAATGCACAACGTGATAGGCACCACGCGGTGCCTGCCACCTTGTGCATTCAAATGTAGGGGGGTACCGAGTGCACCCCCCACCCCCGATCACCCTGGGGGCCCGCAACGGGCCCCCTAAGGCAGAAACCGCATGCCTTTCCATGGCGGCGTTGCCGCCATGGAAAGGCACGTCTCCGCATTCATCCTAATATGGATGGCGGTGTCTTGCAGACACCGCCACCATATTGGAGCCCTTTTCCGCCCGGTCGCCTTTCTGACCGGCGCAAAAGAGGCGGACGGTCTTTCCGTCCGCCGGGGTCCCCCCCGCCATCGTACTATCCTTTCAATTATTGACAGTGCATTTCATTTTTGTGAAATCTCTTGTTAATAAAATTTTATACACTGAACCATCACTTGCCCTCGTGCCAAATCCAACCAGTATGTGTGTGTGCTTGAGGAATAGATGGCTGTGCAGTAATCTTTGTCTGTTTTGTCTCTCTGCCAAGCTGTACATTTCATCTAAGAATAACCTAACAACTGTAGTTTTTGTCGTAAACTAAACACCCATGAGAGTACATGGTGATGTCTCTCTTGTGGATCCCAACAAGTTATCTTACCCACAATGTCCTGCAAACCTCAAAATGTGACTGTGACATTTTCCTTGCATTATTGTGCTCAAATTTTCACACTGTAGAAAGTAACAACAAATTTCCAACCTCCCAGCATTTCTACAAGTATCCCAATAGGATACTTGGGACACTCAGGAGAACGCTGTGGGGTAGGACATTTTTGCTGGCACAGTGATTCCACACGAAAATATGTGGAAAATGTGATTTTTTCAGCTAAATTTGAGGTTTGCATGGCATTCTGGGTAGGAAAACGTTGGGGGATCCACGCAAGACATACCTCATTGGACTCCCCCAGGTGTCTAGTTTTCAGAAATGTTTGGGTTCGGTACTTTCCCAAGATGGCCGCCGAGCCCGGGGCCAAAATCTCAGGTGCCCCCCCCAAAACCATGTGGTTTTGCTATAGGTAATTTTGAAGTCTCCATAGTACGATTTGGGCCATTTTCTGTTGCAGCCCCTATGCCTACCCACACAAGTGAGGTACCATCTCTATCGGGAGACCTGGGGGAATGCTGGATGGGAGGAAATTTGTGGATCCACGCAGATTCCAGAACTTTCCCACACAGAAATTTGAGAAAAAAGTGATTTTTTCAGCAAGATTTGAGGTTTGCAGGGGATTCTGGGTAGGAGAATGTTGGGGGACCCATGCAAGCCATACCTAGCTGGTCTCCCCAGGGTGTCTAGTTTCCAGAAATGTGTGGGTTTGGTAGGTTTCCCTAGATGGCTGCCAAGCCCCGGGCCAAAAACTCATGGGACCCCCCTTGCAAAACCAGGTTGGTTTGTGATAGGTAATTTTGATGTCGCCTCAATAGGTTTGGGCCCTTGCCTGTCGCGGGTCCTTGACCCACCCACAGGAGTGAGGTACCATTTTTATTGGGAGACCTGGGGGAACACTGGGTGGGAGGAAATTTGTGGATCCACGCAGATTCCAGAACTTTCCCACACAGACATTTGAGAAAAATTTGATTTTTTCAGCGAAATTTGAGGTTTTGAGGGGATTCTGGGTAGGAGAATGTTGTGGGACCCACGCAAGCCATACCTCGCTAGACTCCCCCGGGTGTCTAGTTTCCAGAAATGTGTGGGTTTGGTAAGTTTCCCTAGATGGCTGCCAAGCCCCGGGCCAAAAACTCATGGGACACCCCTTGCAAAACCAGGTTGGTTTGTGATAGGTAATTTTGATGTCACCTCAATAGGTTTTGGGCCCTTGCCCGTCGCGGGTCCTTGACCCACCCACAGGAGTGAGGTACCATTTTTATCGGGAGACCTGGGGGAACGCGGGGTGGGTAGAAATGTGTGGATCCACGCAGATTCCAGAACTTTCCACCACAGAAATGTGAGGAATATATGTTTTTTTGGACAAGTTTTTAGGTTTGCAAGGGATTCTGGGTAACAGAACCTGGTGAGAGGCAGTCAAATCACCCCATCCTGGATTCCCCTGGGTGTCTAGTTTTCAAAAATGTATAGGTTTGCTAGGGTTCCCTAGTTGCCGGCAGAGCTAGGGTTCAAAAACTACAGCTAGGCACTTTGCCAAAAAAGGGTCATTTTTCACTGTGAAATTGGGGTGTGTCCACGTTGCGTTTTGCGCCATTTCCTGTCGCGGTCACTAGGCCTACCCACACAAGTGAGGTACCATTCTTCTTGGAAGACTTTGGGAAACGCTGGGTGGGTGGAAATTTGTGGATCCACGCAGATTCCAGAACTTTCCACCACAGAAATGTGAGGAAAATGTGGTTTTTTAGACAATTTTGTAGGTTTGCAAGGGATTCTGGGTAACAGAACCTGGTGGGAACCACTCAAGTCACCCCATACTGGATTCCTCTGGGTGTCTATTTTTCAAAAATGTATAGGTTTGCTAGGTTTCTCTAGGTGCCGGCAGAGCTAGGGTTCAAAAACTACAGCTAGGCACTTTGCCAAAAAAGGGTCATTTTTCACAGTGAAATTGAGGTGTGTCCACGTTGCGTTTTGCGCCATTTCCTGCCACGGGCACTAGGCCGACCGACACAAGTGAGGTACCATTTTTCTCAGAAGACTTTGGGGAACGCGGGGTGGGTAGAAATTTGTGGGTCCAAGCAGATTCCAGAACTTTCCACCACAGAAATGTGAGGAAAATGTGATTTGTTTGGACAATTTGTTAGGTTTGCAAGCGATTCTGGGTAACAGAACCTGGTGGGAACCAGTCAAGTCACCCCATCCTGGATTCCCCTGGGTGTCTAGTTTTCAAAAATGTATAGGTTTGCTAGGTTTCCCTAGGTGCCGGCAGAGCTAGGGTTCAAAAACTACAGCTAGGCACTTTGCCAAAAAAGGGTCATTTTTCACAGTGAAATTGAGGTGTGTCCACGTTGCGTTTTGCGCCGTTTCCTGTGGCGGGCACTAGGCCGACCCACACAAGTGAGGTACCATTTTTCTCGGAAGACTTTGGGGAATGCGGGGTGGGTGGAAATTTGTGGATCCACACAGATTCAAGAGCTTTCCACCACAGAAATGTGAGGAAAATGTGTTTTTTTTGACAAAATGTTAGGTTTGCAAGGGATTCTGGGTAACAGAACCTGGGTAGAGGCAGTCAAGTCACCCCATCCTGGATTCCCCTGGGTGTCTAGTTTTCAAAAATGTATATGTTTGCTAGGTTTCCCTAGGTGCCGGCAGAGCTAGGGTTAAAAAACTACAGCTAGGCACTTTGCCAAAAAAGGGTCATTTTTCACTGTGAAATTCGGGTGTGTCCACGTTGCAGTTTGCGCCATTTCCTGTCGCGGGCACTAGGCCTACCCACACAAGTGAGGTACCATTCTTCTCGGAAGACTTTGGGGAACGTGGGGTGGGTGGAAATTTGTGGATCCACGCAGATTCCAGAACTTTCCACCACAGAAATGTGAGGAAAATGTGTTTTGTTTGACAATTTTTTAGGTTTGCAAGGGATTCTGGGTAACATAACCTGGTGGGAGCCAGTCAAGTCACCCCATCCTGGATTCACCTGGATGTCTAGTTTTCACAAATGTATAGGTTTGCTAGGTTTCCCTAGGTGCCGGCAGAGCTAGGGTTCAAAAACTACAGCTAGGCACTTTTCCAAAAAAGGGTCATTTTTCACTGTGAAATTGGGGTGTATCCACGTTGCGTTTTGCGCCGTTTCCTGTCGCGGGCACTAGGCCTACCCACACAATTGAGGTACCATTTTTCTCGGAAGACTTTGGGGAACGCGGGGTGGGTGGAAATTTGTGGATCCATGTAGATTCCAGAACTTTCCACCACAGAAATGTGAGGAAAATGTGTTTTTTTGGACAATTTCCTAGGTTTGCAAGGGATTCTGGGTAACAGAACCTGGTGGGAACCAGTCAAGTCCCCCCATCCTGGATTCCCCTGGGTGTCTAGGTTTCAAAAATGTATAGGTTTGCTAGGTTTCCCTAGGTGCCGGCAGAGCTAGGGTTCGAAAACTACAGCTAGGCACTTTGCCAAAAAGGGTCATTTTTCACTGCGAAATTGGGGTGTGTCCACATTGCGTTTTGCGCCGTTTCCTGTCACGGGCACTTGGCGTACCCACACAAGTGAGGTACCATTTTTCTAAGAAGACTTTGGGGAATGCGGGGTGGGTGGAAATTTGTGGATCCACGCAAATTCCAGAACTTTCTACCACAGAAATGTGAGGAAAATGTGTTTTTTTGGACAAAATGTTAGGTTTGCAAGGGATTCTGGGTAACAGAACCTGGTGAGAGGCAGTCAAGTCACCCAATCCTGGATTCCCTTGGGTGTCTAGTTTTCAAAAATGTATAAGTTTGCTAGGTTTCCCAAAGGTGCCGGCAGAGCTAGGGTTCAAAAACTACAGCTAGGCACTTTGCAAAAAAAGGGTAATTTTTCATTGTGAAAATGAGGTGTGTTCACGTTGTGTTTTGAGCCGTTTCCTGTCGTGGGCACTATGCCTACCCACACAAGTGAGGTACCATTTTTATCGGGAGCCATAGTGTAATTCAGATTTGTAAAGCAACTGTTATTACCTATTGACTTTCGATGCATTTCTGCCTTCCAAATGAAAGACAGTGTGTAAATAAGAAGTCATTTTGAAAAATGACCGATAATTCTCATGCTAGTATGAGTATTCCCAATTTCGGAAATGTGCAAATAAATACTGTTTCTAAACTCTATATTTTGTTCCCATTTCAGAAATACATAGGAGTCTTTCATACCGAATTTTCCATGTACACATTTTCCCAGAATAATTGCTATATACCCGGTACATAATAAAAAACCATTGCAAGATGCTGCTCAGTTTTTGGCTCTAGGTTCGTTGGGTTCTTGGTGAATCTACAAGTCCTATATATCCCCACAACCAGTAACGTCCAGTGGATGTAACGGTATATTGCTTTCAAAGAGCTGTCATAATTAGAAGAAGTTACAAGTGAAAACGTTGACACAAAAGGCTGTTTTTTTCAACTAATTTTCAATTTTTCCGATATTTAACTGTTAGTTTCTATAAAGAAAACTTGATGGATTTACACAAATGACCCCTTGCTGAATTCAGCATTTTGTCTACTTTTCTAAAATGTATAGCTGTCCAGGATCCATTATTGCTTTCATACTCATTTCTACCATTAACTGGAAGGAGGTTGAAAGCACAAAAAATAGCAAAAATAGGCTATGTCCCAGAAAAATGCCAAAACTGTGTAAAAAATGTTGGTTTTCTGACAAAAGTCTGTCATTCCCTAAAATCTGGGAAAATGGTGATTTCAGCCCCACAAACCCTTTTTTGATACCATTTGCAGGGAAAAACCCAGACGCTTTCTTTTGCAGCACTTTTGGGACCCCTCCAGGGGAATCCAGAAACCCTGGGTACCTTTAGAATCTCCATGATGTTGGAAGAAAAGGACGCAAATTTTGCGTGGATACCTTATGTGGTCAAAAAGTTACAGGGGCCTAAGTGAAAACAACCCCAAATAGCCCAAAAAAGACTTAGCACAGGGGGGAAAAGGCCTAGCAGCGAAGGGGTTAAAAGTCCCATCCATCATCCATGTTTCAGATTGTTGAAGCTTTATTAAATTGTTTGCAGTAGCAAACATAATTATTCTCTTTTCTTTGCATTTGTTATCATAGAGAATAAAGGGTTCCTCATTGTGAGTTATAGCTAGTTCTGGGGGAATTATCACCTCTTCAAACGTTTTAGGAGTAGGTGTGGTAGTTGTTGTAGCTTTTTTTGTGCGAGCTATAGTTCTTCTTAATGAAGCAATGGAGGGCATTTGTCCAGTTGCTTCTTTGGGTACTCTAGGCAGCAACTCCTTCAGTATTACACTGGTAGGTGTTTGTGAGCTAGTGCTAGCTTCTTTAATGTTATCAAAGGCATTCCTAACTTCAATTTCTGTAACATTAGGAGGATGGTTATGTTCCCTTGTATACAAAACAGTTGTTTCTCTAGTAGTTGCACGACCATAACATTTATTTGAATAATACTGGGAACATTTCCATTTGACTTTTAGTCCACTCTGCTTTTCCTGGGTGTAGACATACCCCATATAACATAATAACAATTTTCCTTTTTGGGATGTTATACATTTTGCGCCTTCTGTCATTGTGATGTGGTAAAATCTATAACAAATGTATATGAAAATTAATAAAAAGAATATTATACATGTTTACTTTTTGATAAATACACATTTATCTAAATATACTTACAAAGTCCTTTTTCAGATGTTTTTAAATGGAGATTTGATTTCTTTGTCTGTTGAATCTTGTTAAGTCGCTGGTTTTTCTGTAAGAAAAGTAAAACATATTTTATTTGTTTTATTAAATTTGTACATGGGGTGGGGTGTGTGTTTGGGATGGATTTGGGGTTTGGATGGATTTTTTAGATATTTTTGAAAGGCGTTTTGAATAATACTTACTTTGTTAGTAAGATGGTTTCAGGAGGTGATCTGTTATTTTCTGCTAGTTTTGAGAATTATCTGTAGTGGAAACATAAATAGAAATAAAATATAATTTAATTATTTGAGTAGGAAACTTATTATTTTTTGTATATTAGCTTAACTATTATTATATAAATGGTAATTCACTTACTTTTTGAAGAGTGCAATAGCTTTGGCTTTGATGAAGTCCTTGTTTGTAGTAGAAATCTGGCAGAGTTTCGGCTTTGTTTTTGTTTTTGGTTTAAGCTGTAAAATAAGATTAAGCTTTCTTTGTTTATATAGTGTTTATTTAATTGTTTGTTTAATCTCATTGGTTCATTTTAATAATGTGTATTTTTATTGGTTAGTTTTTATTGTCTTAATTGTTTTGGTAGTTGTTTTCCTTATATGGAAAACATTAATTAAGGGGCCCATTAGGATGGCGGGCGGATCGCCCCCGCCGGGCCGGCGGTATCCACCACTGGCCCGGCGGGGGCCATCCACCCGCCATCCTTGCATGATTGACCCCGCCGCTTTTCCGCCGGTCGACTCATCGACCGGGCGGAAACATGCCATAATATGTCCATCCATATTACAATGCAGGCGGTGACTCGCCTTTCCATGGCGGCGTTGCCGCCATGGAAAGGCATATGGTTTCTGCTTTGGGGGGCCCGTTGCGGGCCCCCGGAGTGTTGGGGGGTGCCCACCCCCTACATTGGCGTGGACAAGGTGGCAGGCACCGCGCGGTGACTGTCATCTTGTGCATGCCAATGCACAACGTGCATCCACAGCATTGTGGCGGGCAGTGCTGTGAGCACCGCCCGCCACAATGTTGTGGATGGGGGATGCCACTGCAACCATGGCAGTGGCATCCTAATGCCCACAGCGGGACCGCCGCACCTCTGGCGGACGGTCCCATTCACCGTTACGGTGGCGGGCGGACTTTGTCCGCCCGCCATCTTAATAGGCCCCTAAGAGTCAGTTATTTTTGTTTCAAATATGTTGAATTATTTTGCTGTGCATTATATTATATATGATATGTAAAAAAAGTGTTGTTATGATGCAAGTCTATATTTAAAATTGTTATTAATAGTATGTTTATTACCTAATGTTTTAATTATGTTTTACTACTTACAAAAAATATGTATTTGGTTTAATTTTATATGTAATGTATGTTTATGTATTTAACAAGATTTATGGTGTATAATTTTGTGCGTTTTCTGTATTTTTGAGTTGTCGATATTTTGAAAAAAACGATAATATTGCTGTCTATATTATTATCGATATTTTGGACATGTATATTTTTAAAGTATGTTCGATAATTTGTATAACGATAATTATGTGTTCGATATTTGTGTCATCGATAATTTTATATGACGATATTGTGGTGTCGATAATACTGTATTTTTTTAATTAAGTATATAGTACCGATATTAGGGTTGTCGATATTTTTGTGTCGATAAAAATGTAGCTAGATAATGTGTCTGTCGATATTATGTCAGTGATTCATTTACTGTGATTTCTTTGCTATACTATTGTGTGCTTGGTGTCTAACTCCGTGTGGGAGAAACTGGAACATACTAGAGATTATTCTATAATAAATACATATTTTTATAAATACCTTGTGTGGTTTTCTTTCATTTAATCTATACTATAAGATTGCATTCTGGTAAAACAAGCTGCTTTACACTCCTTCAAGACTAAGCCTGAAGGCTGCTCTCCACAGCTACCACTTGGATAGCTTTCTAAGGTTGTCTGAGACCTCTTAAAACACCATAAGGGTTGTCTGGACCGGTGCAGGATGCCCACTTACATTAGTGGACAGCATATACCAGGCCAGCCTCTCACATTGGTGAGCATGGTGTTTTACTCTAGAAATAGCAATGTCTCCACTAAGGCATCTCATGGGGTAAAATATGTGTACAGTAAGGTACATAAAAACACTAGGGCTTGTATTAGCAGATTGCAGATTATCTGTTTTATAATTCGGCAAACACTGCTTCTTTTACTTACAACTGCATACAGATTGAACATTTCAATTGTTTAAGACAACTGCAATACCTACTGATCGCTCTCGACATTCTAATCTCTAGTTCCTAAAAAAAAAGTTTAGAAAACTACACCTTTCCTAACAGCATTTCACTCTTTTGTAGTTGACCAACATTAGTGCACTTACTGACAGTTCACAACAAAGGGGTCCGCCACACTGGCGGGCGCATCCCGCATTTTATACATTGCGGCGGGCGGTGCTGCAAGCAGCACATGCCGCAATGTGAAAAATGCATGTTGTGCATTTGAATGCACAACTTGAGAGGCACCGCGCGGTGCCTGCCACCTTGTGCATTCAAATGTAGGGGGGTACAGAGTGCACCCCCAACCCCCAATCACCCTGGGGGCCTGTAACGGGCCCCCTAAGGCAGAAACCGCATGCCTTTCCATGGCGGCATTGCCGCCATGGAAAGGCACATCTCCGCATTCATCCTAATATGGATGGCGGTGTCTTGCAGACACGCCACCATATTGGAGCCCTTTTCCGCCCGGTCGCCTTTCCGACCGGCACAAAACCGGCGGACGGTCTTTCCGTCCGCCGGGGTCCCCCCCGCCATCGTAATATGGCGGGGGGAAATGGTAGGCGGGTGGTGGGAATTGGCGGGCGGATCGCCACCGCCATACGGGCGGTGGTGATCCGCCCGCTATGATAATGACCCCCAAAGTTCTTAAAATATATTGTTTAATATCTGAACTTGGATCTGTTTCCTAAATGCAGCTGAAAACACCAGCTGCTTTCAGTTCCAAACTTAGTCACATCTGGTGAGCACACCTTAAACATAAGATCTCACAGGACCTTATGGCAGGCCCAGTAATTTTCCATGCCTGTCTCGATCAAACGGCCCTCATTCAGCAAGCTTCACTCCCGGAATCATGTGTCCTACTCTTGCCGGACTCTCGTGTGATTGCGACAGTATTGTAGGGGAATAGTAGTATATGGAAATCACTAGCCTCTCCAATGACAACCCTCTCTTGCATAATGGGTGTGCATATTAGGGTGGCGGAGGGACTGGTGTGCATAGTAGGGACTGGCCTCTCCACTGAGACCCTCTCTTGGATGAAGGGTGTGCATAGTAGGGTGTGGGAAGAGCGTTAACTCAATCACAACTCTTCCCAAGCTGATGGGCACAAATAGTAGACTCTGATAACATCAGCTACACTTAAACTCCTTTCTACAGTAACAAGTGTACATATCAAAGTGTATATAGTCTCACAAGATTGTAATATTTAAAAAAAAAATTAACCTTCTACTCATCACAATACTTGTGTCTTACACACTTCCTCTCAATAACAAGCACCACAATTTGCATTTCTAATAGTAGAGTGTATTGAAAATGTACCTATTTCTTTTTACTATTCACGATCCTGTAAGGGCCCTGTGAGATAGAAATTTTTCTTGAAAACAGTATACATTTATTTTCTCTACAGCAGCCTTAGAGACATCCTCCACAAATCTAGGGGGACAGGATGCCTTTCTGCTGCCACCTTATACAGCCTCTTTACTTCATTTCCACAACACCTGGTAGCTTTCACAGTAAACAGTATAAGGGTAATTTCATTTCTAAAATTCCAACAGCCAGCCAATCAGAGCGCTCACGAAACTCGCGGGAGCCTTCAATCTCCTGCGAGAGTGGAAAAATAGGCCTGTCACCCAATCACAGGGTTCCATATTTGTCTTTGCGCTCTAGCGGGATGCTTGCAGGCCCAATTGCCCAACTATACAAATATATTTTACCATTTATATCTCAAAAACTAATGAACGGATTTGCACCAAATCACAACAAAACACTGCCTGTGGACCAAGATCTAGCTTCCTGCTGAATTAGGTGTAATTCCATTCAACAGTTTTTACTAAAACTTGTCTTAAAAGAAAACTATGGAAAATGCATAGAGATTTTACATCGCATTGCATTTACATCACAGATGAGCATGTAGAGGCACAAAGTCTGGTAAACACATATTTTCTTCTTGCTATAGTAGTGCTGTAAGTGACATTGTTTTTGTTCCCAGGGCCAGACAGGCCTTCAGTTCCACCGCACATTTTCCTGGTGAGCTTGGAGGGTGTTTTGAAAGTTCTCAGTGGCTCTTGGTGTCTCCATCACTTTCCCCAGCTCCCGTGTTTAACAGCAGCAGGCAGGGGGAGGCTTCAAGAGAAGGAGAAGAGGGAGGGGGAAGTTAGAGAGAATGCCACCAGAGTATGAGAAGAGAGAGAGGAAAGAAGGAGGTAGAGGGAAAGGGTGAATTAAAAGAGAAAAATTGTGCAAGGAGACAAAGAGAGCGGGGCAGGTGTGAGTTTTTTTTGCCATGGCTGCTTAGATCCCTCATTCTAGACCTGCTTGCACCACAGTATTTAGAAAACCATTTCAGCAGAACGAGAAGAAAATCTCTTTTCAAAAGATCAGATAAAGTGATGTGAGAATACTAATGTATTTATTGGCTTTTTTGGGCGGAGCATGCCGCACAGAAGATGCTCGAGGGCACCATTAAAAAATCTGACATAGCCAATGTTCTTTTCTGTAGATCATTTAAGACCTGACAAAAGAACATGAACACGGTTCAAGGGGGATTTTAATGATCCAGTTTCTGTGACAGAAAAGCTACCAAACGGTGGTACAGAGCTTGTTAGAGTCCACAGGCCACTGCTGTACGGATGTAAGGTTGGTAGGATCATAGGAAAGTAATATTTCACCCTCAAAACGGGAAACTGTTACTGGATAACATGACAAGCAGCTAAGTTGCAGAACATCGAGCTTGGCCAAGAGATAGTCACTAAACTGTTGGAATATGTAGGTTTAAGCCACTGTGAGTGTGACCTTGATAGAAAGGAAAACGTTGGTGCCTATGACTGCTTTTCATTATTAAATTAACGATTTGATTATTTTAGCAGGTCATATATATAACCACCAAGGCGGCACCTTCAGGTGCTCTGATGCATGTGAAAGGTATAAACATGTTTTAAAAATGTGGCAGTAATAAAATATACTACAGTAGTTCTGTAAACTATTTTTCATGACATGTAGAACAAATTTAACCCATAAATTAAATAATTATTTTAGTGATTAACGTATACATGTATTTATTTAATTTTATTAAAAACGTATAGTTCAATGTAGAACAGGCCAACATAAGGGAAAATTCGAGTTCATACAATATCCCTACACTTTCTATTATAATTAGATATATGAAGTTAGAGAACATACTTTCCATAAAACAAGTTTTACACTTACTTTTTGTTAAGATTGTTGCTTAAATTCGAAACAATATCATGAATGGATGTGGATAATGCACAGAAAAGGTGACATCATGGTATAATTTCATTTGTGTAAAGTAGGAAGACTATAAATGAAGGGCCTCATTTACAACTATTTGGCGCAGGTCATCGCTGCCCATCACTTTGCTGCACTGCCCTGCGTCAAAAGAGAAGGGAAGGAATGCGTCGTATCTATGAGATATGGTGCATTCCTGTCCTCTCACACTACGCTGGTTCACAAATGGCTGCTTAGGGCCAACGCAGGCACTTTTGCACCATGGTGCAAGGGTGCGTGTGTTGAAATCCGGTTGTTTTTGTGCAGGAAAGGACACCTTCCTCCATAAAAACAACCCTTATGCCACCTCTGGGGAGACGCAGGGTTTTGATGCATTCCCAGACTTATGCTATGTTTTAAATCTGGAAATGTGTCAAAAACCATCGGCGTTGAGTGGGAACACTCACCACAATGCCCATGGCATGCCTCCTCAAGGCAATGTGAGGCAACGCAGCGACTTGCGCTGGGTTGGCTTACACCATATCTACGAGGCCATGAAAGCCAATCAGGGAGGCTCTCCGTGGCCTCATAGATATGGCTCTGCCCTGTGCGCCACCGCAATGTCAATAAAAGTGATGTTACGGCAGTGCACTAGGCTTGTAAATAAACCCTGCAGTCGGATGGGTGCTCTCTTTACCACAGAGCACCCCATCGTATGTTGTGCACGAAGAGTTGGGGATGGCCTTTCTCTCTGATGAGTTGGCTTTTCCTCCCCTAGCTTTGCGGATGAAGATTTGGACCAAAAAAGAAAATGCCCTAAGTAAGGACATTCTAAGGGATTGCCTTTCCCTTGATCATGTTAAACGTATTGTTGGCTGAAGTACATTAGAGAATGTCTGTGCAGTTTAGGAAGGGCAGATCTATTTGACAGCCCGGAAGCGATATGTAGGAGGGATCTAACTTGGATGAAAGAGCATTTTTTTCAAAAGGCGCTTTTGGGATAGAGAGAAAATAGAGCTGAGAAAGCCTAGCGTGCGCAGGTATATAGCCCTAAAAACCGTGCCAACTATTGAACCATATCTTTTAGGGGTAAAAAGTAACCATGATCACTTTCTATTGACTAGATTTCGGCTTGATCTTTTTCATTACCTTTTGGCCCAACCATGTGGTGTTCATAGAGGGCAGTATCTCATACCCTGTGACTGCGACTGACTGTCTCCTCAGGATATGATGCACTTTTTAAAATTTTGCAGTTTTTACGAGGCTCCCAGAAAGTCTTTTATTATTCCTATTCTAAAGAAAGCTTGTTTTGAGAGTGTCAGACCTGCTTTTATCTTTTTACAACTTCTTTCAAGTGACTCTGTATTGTATACACTTAGCTTTTTAAGGGCCGCCATTAGGCTTAGGTCCAGTTGTGATTAAACTTCTTAGTGGGACCTATCTTTTAATCCTGAAATCAGGGCTCTATAACAGTCTTATTGTATTGTTTTTTTTTTATTTAAAAGCTGGTGTTCTTCTTCTTGATGTGTGTATGACTTTTTGGGTTTTAACTGAAAAAAATGAATAAAGTATGATGAACTGAACTGAACCCTGCAGTCTTTTCACAGAACAGAGTTAGGTATTACTGTGTTGATTGTTGATGATGTGTCTCTCTCTTCTATGATATCAAAACATAAAATGTGGTCACCAGAACATTTTGGTTATACCCAAACCACCTTGTGTTGCAAGCAGATTTAGATCTCTCTTTTAGGGCACCATCATAGAACTATCGGCCCCTGAGATTTGAGCTTTCCCCTCACTCTGTCAGTTTGAATCTTTTCCGAAATGCCACAGGGAGCAAAAAAAAAAAGAAGCTAATGACGCACATAGTACCATGACTGAAATTTGGTTGGCCATGTAAATACACCATGCTCACTTGTGTAGGAGTTGTTTTTCTTCCTTCTTATTAAACACGCTCATAAACTGAGTTTATGCTAACCTAGATTGTGTTTACACTGTTTGCCATCTTGAACCAATGCCACAGTATATCATGTGATGACTATTGCTGTTCTCCTTGTTCTAAATAAAGCATTCCTAGGGTTCAAACTAATAAACAGAGAGTGTTCCCAGAGACTTTCTCTCACTGTACCTAACCAAGGACATTTCAGTTATCCCAGGCTATTACTATACAATGTATCAATTGAATTGCTCGAATCAACTGTGAGAATGTCTGTAGGCCCAATGTACTACTACCATCAGAGAATCTTCCAATGTGTTCTGTAGTAGAATGCTTCTCCTTGCTTGCTTCCTGTTGGTGCATGTCCTGAGAACCATGTGCTTGTGTATGAATGTCTTTGTCTGAAAGCCTATAAAAGGACATGTAGAGTTCCGTGTGGAGGTGATCCTTTTCCACACCTTTTAGATGGCAAATCTATGCTGGATTTTGCTTAGAACTGTACAGAGTTCTATGTACTTATGATTTGTATGCTTTTCTGCAAAATTTACTTATGGCATGTTATATGTAATCTACTTATTAATTCTTCATATAAAGCTTTGAAATGACAACCCTTGTCTGTCATTCTTATAAGAATGTTTCAGCATCTGCTATTGAGCTTAATCTGATTGACATAATGACGGCTCCAGAGTGGGCAGCACTAAAGTCTGCATCGGAACTACACCGCTTCTAGCCGTTGATGTACCTGATGTGTTGAATTTAGGATAAGTTTGCGCGGCAACACTTATCTAATTTCTCACAACCTCAATCACCATTCTGGTTTGATATTTATCATAGCTGTCTTTTTGTGTAGATTTTCTAAGATATCTCTTGTAGAAATGTCATTCAGCTCATGCTAAATACGTTTTAAATAATAAGTTGTAATGAGTGTAAAAATAAAGTATACAGATCAAAATCACCAATGTTTCTTACAAAAGATAAGGTCTACACAGTGCCACAGGTAAGTCTAGCCTAGATGATGATAAAACTTATACCCAAACTTTCACCCAACGCCGCACAGCACCCAAAGTTGCTGCACTGCATTGCGGGACAGGGAGAGATCAGGAAAGTGCCATTTCTACTATGATATGGTACTATCCTCCTCTCTCCCTAGCATTGGTGCACAATTAGGCTGCTGGACGCCATGCACACACCTTTGCACTACAGTATAAAGATGTCTGCATAAGTCTAGCATATGCTTTGTACTGAAAGGAGACTCTTGCAGTACAAAATACTATGCATAGACAAACTTTAATGTTCTAACTTTGGATGTCTTCTGTACACAGTGTAGCACACATGCAACGTGGGGAAAGGTAGGAGAAATATAAGCATTTCTCTTTTTTTAATGCCTTCCTTTCAAGTGGTATTATTGCTTTGTGCAAAACCCTGCCTACTATTGTAAGTAGTTTGGGTTTTGCGTAAAAACCATGGGTGGTTGAATGGGAACACATCTGTACCATCCATAGAAAATCCCTTTGAAGCAGAGTAATGCAGGCACAGGACCTTGGAGAAACCAAGGCCCGGACACTTAGCCTTCGCATTGACAGTCAGGCAACTTTCCAGAATTTTGTGCTGAAAGGAAATAAAAAAAGGTTGCTTAGGTTTGCATCCCTTTTGTTTTTAAATCTGCTCCCTAATCATATACCTGCTTGATAAATAAAACATAAAATAATCTACTTCCTAATGTGCAGAAATGCCAGATCAAGTATACATGGAAGAAACAAAAAACAATTACTTGAAAAAAGCCGCAAAGACACCAGTTTCTGCATTTTGAAGCAACATGAAAACAGAAGACAATTCTGTCCACAAATGTAACAGAAAACCTGTAAAAGTACCAGGTCTTCCAGTACAGATTGAAATCTGTTAAAAGAGGTTTTACTGCAATGTAGACATACATTTTAGAACCATAAGGCTCACAATATTTATAAGTAAATTTAAAAGTTGGAAGTCCGCTTAACAATTATTTTTCATTCAAACTCTATCTAGTCATTGCTGCAGGGAATAAGGTTGGCTTGCAAGTAAAGTCTTAGCGAACACTGTTAGGAGCAGTCTCTGGCAAAACAACACATTTGCATGTGATACTATTGATATGCTTTCTGGATTTCTCTCCAGAACATTGCAGAATAATGAGATTTCTTTTTTATGTTTAGAATGCTTTATTGGAATAACAAACAATGTAAAACATCAGTACAAAGTCATGTAGCGAGAGGATATGAATAAAACAAAACATGATATGAAGAGCAATATCAAAACGGTATCCTCTAAGACAAAAACTGTACTAAGAGCAAGTGCATTTTTAAGAGGTTTTAAGGAAAAGAGAAAAGAGAAAAAGGGGGAAAGAGAGAAGAAAAAGAGAGAAGGGGGAAATAGAGAAGAAGGAAAAGAGGAGTCCTAGAAGTAATGCAAACAAAGTCAAATTTAAAAACAAGATTAAAAACATGGTGAAAGCAATTTAAAATGCAACAAGCGGAGTCAGTCTGGTACTCTGGAAAGAAAGGTAGCTAGTGGCAACCATAGTAAATCTCTTTTAATCAACAAAGCAGTAGAAGAAGCATAAGCTCGGTCCAGTCTGTGATGATGACATAACAAATTCCACCAGGCTTGATATGAAATTTTTGAGGTATCCTTCCAATTAGTGGTAATGATCTGAAGCGAGATGGCTAAAAATAAATTAATACAATTGCTAGCATTACTATGATTATCCCAGGCAGGGGAAAAGCTACCCAGAAAAACATGTGTAATGTGGAAGGGGACATTAGATAATAAAATATCATTTAATTTCAACCAAATACGTGACCAAAAAGATTTAACAAAAGGACAATGAAAAACATGTGAAGAAAATCCCCCTTTCATTGGGACAGGACCAACATTTAGGAGAATCCAAAATTTAAATCTATAGAGGTCAGAAGGAGTAAAAATAATCTATTGTAAAAATAGTATAGGGTGTGTGTGGTGCTGGCAGAACGTGAGGTGGTGTGAATTTTTGACCAGAGGGAGTCCCAGGTATGAAGAGAGAGGTCAAGGTCTAAGTCTTTTTCCCATAAGAGTTCCAAAGTAGATTTGGCTCTAATCTTGGGAGAATGAGATAGTAACTTATAAATAGTGTCAGCTTTAAATTGGGTGGAAAAGTCAATAGAATCAATAGAAAGAGGGGACGATTGTTTAAGTGCAACAGTAGGGTTTTCCTGAAAGTAGAAACGAGTAAGGGCGTCATTAAGTACAATATAGTGAGGCGCGTGTAGAGAGGAGATACCATATCCAGTTTGGAGTTCAGAAAAAGACATAAAAGACCCGTCCTTCATCAAATGTTCAGGGGTGATAATGCCTTTGTCAATCCATTCCTTCCAAAATAAGGCACGATTGTTGATCTTAAAATGTTTGTTATACCAAAGCGGGATGCATAAGGAACGATCGGCCAGGGGAAGATTAAAACCACACAAGGAGATAGTGAGAGCCCTAGAATGAATGAAAGTAGGAGAGGAAAGGCGTTTCGGAGGCAAAGTAATACGGGTAGCGGAAAGAAAGGAAAAAGGAAAATACTGAGCTTGTTCTAAGGAACTCCATGCTGTACATGGCGGAACAGTGGAGTCAGACAAGAAAGTCCAAATTTGTTTCAGGGTGAAAGCCGAATGATATCGTCTGAGATTAGGAAAATTAACCCCACCCAGTCCTTTAGAAAGTTGAAGACGAGCCAATGAAATTCTAGGTTTGCGATTATTCCAAAGAAACTTGGTCAAGGAACTATTGATGGTTCGGAAAAAGGTATTAGGGAGAGAAACAGGAAGCATAGAGAGATAAAAGTTAATGATCGGAAGAAGCATCATTTTAATTGTGGCCAGCCTACCCCACCAAGAAAGGAAAAGTGGAGACCAACCATCAGTGAGGGCCGAGAGTTTCTTAAGAATAGCGGAATGATTGATTCTAATAATTTCTTTGATATTGTTAGAATAAAGGACACCTAAACATTTAATGTGCGAAGAATTCCAGTCAAAACCGGAATCAAGGAACATAGAGGGAGACAAAATTTGTTTAAAGGCAGGATTTCAGATTTATCAATGTTCAATTTATAACCGGAGACATTGGAGTAATCCTGTAGAAGGGAAAAGAAAGTCGGCAAGGAAACGGATGGATTAGAAATGAATAACAGAATATCATCTGCATATGCAGTAAATTTGATATCAAGGTTATGAAATTTAAACCCCGTGTAATGTGGTGAACGTCTAATGGTTTCTAAGAAAGGTTCGAGAGCAAGAATGAAGAGAAGGGGGGAAAGAGGACAACCCTGTCTAGTTCCCCTAAGAAGAGGAAAATATTGAGATTGACAGCCATTTACCCAGACGGAGGTGGTAGGTGCAGAATATAAAAGTTGTATAAATTTAATGATAGGGGGACTGAAACCATGCCATCTTAAAGCACCAAATATAAAATCCCAATTAACCCTATCAAATGCCGTTTCAGCATCCAGGGTAATAGCAGCCACAGTAGAATCATACTTCGAAGCTAAGTGTATGATGTTAAGAAAAGTACGTGAGTTATCTGTGATAGAACATCCCTTGACAAAGCCGGATTGATATATGTTGACTAAATTGGGAATAACTTTATTGATGCGAAGGGCGAGGAGTTTAGCATAAAGTTTACAGTCAGTGTTTATTAAGGAAATGGGCCTATAATTCTTGCACAGTGAAGGGTCCTTGTCTTTCTTGGGTATTAAACAAAGCATCGCTTGCGTGAAGGAACCCTGCGCCGCACCAGCAAGCAGAAAAGAGTTGATCAGTGACTTGAGATGGGGAACCAGAAACGCTTTGAAGTGCAAAAAGAAACGAACAGTAAAACCGTCCGGTCCCAGTGTTTTATCTTTGGGCAGGAGAGCTAAGGCCTCTATAAGTTCTAGCTCAGATATAGGGACATCAAGAGATGAAAGATCAAGGGAACTATCAGGGGTTTGGGAATATTTTGAAAAAAGGAATCAATAAGATCTGAAGAAGGATGGGTTTCGGGAGTGTAAAGAGAGGAATAATAGTCAGTGAAGCAGTCGAGTATCTTGGTATCTGTAAGATGAAGAGTCCCTGAATTATCCTTTATGGCAACAATTTTAGATTTTTGTTTCTTAATTTTAAGATAATTTGCTAGGGATCTTCCTGCTTTGTTACGTCCACCATACATTTTTGCATTGAATTTGAGAAGAAAATTACAGGCAGAGTCCCAAGATAACTTATTATATTGCATTTTTGCTTTAATAAGAAGGGGTAGTGTGTCAGGGCAATTGGTAGTGAAGTACTTATGCTCTAAGGTTTTAATTTGTTTTAGAAGCAATGTGGAGTGTGAGAGGGCTTTCTTTTTTTCCGGGATACAAAATCTATAATGAAACCCCTGGCAGATGCTTTGAAGGCGTCCCAAACGAAATGAAATTGAGAGACGGAGGGGAGGTTGTGAAGAAAAAACTCTTGAGCAAATAAGGTGAACTGCTCAGAGAATTGAGAGTCTAAAAGAAGGGAATTATTAAAGCGCCACCGTCGAGATGTGGGAGAAGAGGAGGGATAGTCCATGTTTAGAATAACAGGGGCATGATCGGAGATGAGGATAGAGACAATTTCATCCTTATTCATGAATTGTAAGGTAGGCTGTGTGAGAAAGATGTAGTCAATGCGTGAATGGGATTTATGAACAGGTGAAAAAAAGGAAAATTCTAGAACGTCAGGGTGAGAGGTGCGCCAAGCATCTGTCAATCTCCTTGTGGTAATGGCTTTGAGGAATCCTTTCTGCATCTTATTTGGAATGTATCTGGTTTGGGATTTCCGGTCAAGGAAAGGATCCATAAGTTGATTGCAATCCCCGCCCACAATCAAATTCTCAGCAGAGTGTGAGGAAAGGAAGGTGGAAAAGTCGCTCAAAAAAGATAGATCAATACCATTTGGACCATAAACATTACAAAAAGAGAGTTGGTTGTTATTAACTTTAAAATCTAAATATAACCATCTACCATTTGTATCAGAAAACTCATTTTGTAAGAGAACATTCAAAGATTTATGGAATAAAATTATGACACCATTCTTATTATTAACAGCTGGTGAGCAGAAAATATCACCCACCCAATGCTTACGTAACAAAGGTAAATATTGTAATTTAAGGTGTGACTCTTGCAACATTGCTACTTGACAATTCAATTTGGCTAGGAGGGATAATACCCGTTGTTTCTTGACAGGATTACGCATACCCTTAACATTCCATGTAATGATACGAAGACCTTTCATGAAGAAAAGGTATAGAAAGATAGGTAGCAGGGGAGTGCACTAGATTGAGAGAAAGCTGTAAGAATAAGTGAGTTAAAAATCAGTAAGGAGATAATAGATGAGTGCACAGAACAAAAAGGTATACATAAAGAAAAGTAGGAGTGAACCGGTAGAACGTAAGAAGAAAAATAATGCAAAGAGGAAGAGAAGTATAAAGTTTGACTGAAAGGAACCGAAGTACAAAACGGAGGGAAGAACAGAGAAAAATAATTAAATAAGAATGCATAAGTCTAAAGAGGAGAGTAACGTGTGTGGACCCATAAGTGAAAAAGAAGACAAGGAATGAAAGATAAGAAGGAGAGAAAGGGACAGAAAGAGGAGAGCAAAACTCCTCCAGAAGAGATATCAAAAAGAAGATGACGAAAAGCCCACAGGCTTTAGCCATGGAACACAACAAAGAACAGGACATTAAAGTGTGAGGGGGGCGGCGAAGAGCAAGACAGCCACGCAAAAGAAGAACACCGAGAGGATGAAATTACCAAACAAGACTAAATATAAATATGGAATAAAATCCAGAAGACTAGGAGGTAAACAAATGAGACAAAATGAAGGGAGCTTACCAAACAATAGGGAAAAAGCAGCAGGATGAATTGTACGTTACATACACGAGGACAACAAGGGTAGGGAGCGTCACCAGCAACACTGGAGAAGATAGACCTAGGGAACATGATAAGAAATCAACGAGAAATATTAAACATTTGTATTAAACAGAATAAACACCCAACAAACAATTTAGAGAAACAATGACAAAACAATTAAGGTTTGCTCAATTCCATAAGTTCTCCTTTGTGAGTGTGAATAAACTTTCGGAGGTCGGCTGGATCTTCAAAACTCAAAGTTCTGTCTTTGTAAGTAACTTTAAAGAAGCAGGGATGGATTAAACCATAACGGGCATTCATGGATCTCAAGGCGGGTCTAAGGTCGAGGAATTCCTTCCGCCGGTTAGCAGTTGACTTGGAGACATCTTGACTAAAGAAGATTCTGTGACCGGACCATAGGATCTGCTTATGTTGTTTTGCAGCATTGAGAATTCCGATGAGATCTGAATATAAAAGGAAATAGGCAATTATACCTCTTGGTTTTGAAGAGGAAGATGCACTCTGTGGCCCCAGTCTGTGAGCTCTTTGAATGTTGAATTCCATGGATTTGGGGAGGCCAGCGATCTGAAGGACTTGGGTTTTCAAGAAAGTAATCATATCTGAGCCTTCGGAACCTTCCGGAATGCCATAAATGCACAGATTGTTGCGCCGATTTCGATTTTCCAAGTCCTCTGTGAGCTTTTTGAGTTGGTTAACTTCCTTAGTGAGACCAACAACTCTAGCTACAACATCTTGAGCATCACTGACTTTTTGTTCAACATCTGAAAGCCTTAAATCAAGACCAGACCATTTATCCTCAATCCTTTGAAGGGTGGCGGCAGTATCAGTCATAAATGGCCGAATGAGGCGCAATTCCTCCATAATATCATCCAGCGTAAGGGGAAGCGGTGACTTGGAAGGGGAGGGCGGGTCTTTTTTAATGCGTTTACCAGCGCCAGCGGATGGGTCCTTGCGCCTTCCAGAAGATGTCCCCTGTGATTTGTGTGAATGATCCATAGTGGCGTAAAAGCTGAGGCGCTTAAAGTGAAGTGCAGCCGTGAGAGAAAAAAAAACAGGAGCAAAAGCAGCGCTGATGTGAAGGGAGGAATTGCCGAAAATAAAGGTCCCAGCTGATTGTGAACAAGCGGGGGCCAGCTAAAACGATAGTAGAAAGCTATTCAAGAATTGTCAATAAAGGCAGGCAATGTAGAAACAGCAATATAACAACAGCCGTAGAAGCAGGACTGCTAGCCTCCAATTCTCCACAGCATGACGTGAGGCGAATTACTGATAGGGAAGAGAGACAAAAGAAAAAGAAAAAAAAAACATCCCTTCCATGACCAGAAAGTAGAAAAAAGCAGGCTGCATTGAAGAGAAAAGGCAGGCATATGATTAGCAGCATCGCGCCAATACAAAGTGCTGCGCAGAGGGAAAAATGCCCAAAATGGCGGCCACAATGAGAGAGAAGCGTCGGGGCAAATAAACAGTTAACCAGACCGTGTCATGGTCTGAAAACTTGCCAAAACAGCCTCCATGTGATCCGACGCAGAAATCCGTCGTCGGGACGAAGAAGCGCTGCTCCGAAGAGGTCCCTTCGTATTCGAGCGCAGCTCGAAGTTGCGGAGCTCCTCAGGTGGCGGCCATCTTGCTTCACCGCTGCCGCGCGCTCAAAGAATGAGATTTCTAAACTTTCTGGACTTGAGGCCAGATTTACTAATCTTTAAAGCAACGTAGTGCAGCAAGGCAACTTGCTCAAAAACGTATGTTCGGATCTAGACAGGTCATCTATTTTAGCAAACCCCCAACTTTTCGGCCTCATAGAGTGCAGAAATTACAGCTTTTGAATTATAAATCTGTAGGGTGGCTGGAACTTGTTTGCTGGATGATGCGTGATGTTCCTTCATAAGTGCACCAAATATTTGCTTATGCTTCAAGGACATCTTTGACACAGAGGGTTTCCATGACATGCTGTCTGATAATTTAATTGTCCTAATAGTTGAAGGTGCTTACTCTCTCAAGCAAAACCTCTCCTAATGTAGGCCTCCCACTATAGGACTTAAAGGGGTTTATCGCCATATATTTAGTTTTTCATATGTTGATCTCAAGGCCTTGCAATCGCAAAAATCTTTAAACCTGTTTAATAACAACTGGGGACCCCCTGAAAATGTGTACACTAACAAAGTGTCATCTACAAATAATAGGGGCACAATTTTTCCCTCCCTAGCAAGGGAGCATCTGCAGGATGTAGAGACAAACATTGGGCTACATTATTAAAATAAAGTGAAAAAAGAATTGGTGTCAACGTGCACCCTTGACAGACTTCCCTGTTGACATTAATTGGATCGGTGAGCTGGCCTTGGTCACCTTAATGCACTCTAGCATAGTTAGTCCCATGGAGACGAATGATTAAAGATACAATCTCATTAGGCATCCCCATTTCATGCAACGCATGCCACAACTTACATTTAAGTAAGTCTCTTGCAACATTCTCAACTAAATGACACATCATATTTTTTATACACTCTTACTCATATGTCTGCATCACTGGTGCATCTTAACGCACAATCTAATAAAATATAGATATGTTGTGGGTGTCTTGCCCCCAGTCCCTATTTGTGTACTCAAAAAATGTGTCCGTCATGATATTTACACAGCAACTAACTTACACCACTTGAACACCAGTGTTGGGAAGAGTAACTTACACATAGAAGACGATCTTTCAAAACCTATAAAAGCCTCAATATGACACAAAAGATTGTGGATTATTGCTGAATATATGTGACAATCAACTTTCTACCTTTTATTGATATTGATGTCAATGTAAAATCTGTAGGACCTGACTGTCTTGTCTCACATTAGGTACCATTGTGCCATCCATATTCTACCAAAACAATCTAATCGTCTCATAGTGACACTGTCACTTAAGCAGGATACCACTTACGGAAGGTGCATTGCATAGATGCATGGGAATAGTTTTTTCCCCAGCAAACATGATTCTGGTACAAATTACAATTTTAATATGTGCCTTTTAAAAGCAGAAATCACTCAACATTTCCTGGTCACAACACTAAAACCCACCATCACATTGGATCAGTTTACACTTCACAAGCAGGGCAGCACTTGTCTGTCATCTGCTAATCAAATATGTTTGTTTCTTCAGGCCCTCAATTTAATTTTCTTACTATAATGTCAACATGGATGCATTGAAACAAATAGGAAAGTATACTGGTCTGAAATGTTGGGTAGGATGTGTTTGCCAACTACAATGATGTCTCAGACTACATAAACTCAACAAACAAATTTGAGAGCAACCCTTCAGATACAAAGGGAACCGGGTTGAAGTAACCAATAACAAAGTGTTGTTCCCTATGTTGTTGTTTTTTATTTACTGCCACTACCACATACTATTCACACTCTTGCATACAGTGCATTCAAACTATAAGCCTTATTTTTAGTAGAAATATCTCCTCCTTTATTGAAAAATGATTTTATATACAGCATTAAGAATACATTAAAAGCCCAAACAGTTCATAAAATCTTTTTGCAGAAGAGACCACAGGTACTCCACGAGATGAATTTCTACACAAAGATTTAAGATAAATTATAATTAAGTAACTGCCTAGAAAGAGAGGGGAGTGAATGACAATGAATGTGGAACACTGGGATGATATCTTTTGGAGGAAAGTTTTGATACTTGTGCCAAGCCTCATAGTTTATTGATTTATATATATTTGAGTATTACCAATTAATGTTATTAGAGAGATGTACAAATGGGGAATATGTCTATAAGACCTACAGCCTGTTTTTTAGTGATTGAAAAAGTCCTCCTTCACTGAATGTTTATGTATGTATTGTTTTTATTTCTAGAGTGAACAATACTGGTTTAAATCTAAAGTCTGTCCTGAAGAAGGTGTTGTCAACCAGTTTTAGTCCACCGAAATGCTGTGTCGACAACTGTTTTGTATTCTATTCCTTTAAAAAAAATGTTAATTTTTTTTATGTATGTTTTTACTTAGGAGGCTTGTTGTTAGATGTACTATTTGTACATGATTGTCTACAATTATATGTAGAGCAGTGAATAAAATTGAATTGTGGTTCTTTGACTATAAAGAAATGTGCTAAATTATATTTGATGTGGAGGCAAAGGATCACTATACACATGGGAGATAATCTATTATAACATTATCTGTGGTCTCTTCTGCAAAAAGATTTTATGAACTTTTTGGGCTTTTAACATATTCTTAAAGCTGTATATAAAATAATATTTTCAATAAAGGAGGAGATATTTCTACTAAAAATAAGGCTGATAGTTTGAATGCACTGTATGCAAGAGTGTGAATAGTATGTGGTAGTGACAGAAAATAAGAAACAATAACATAGGGAACAACACTTTGGGGTCGATTCCGATTCCGGCCGGAAAACGTACCGACCGACTCGGAGCCGGAATTAATTCCGACCGACACGTACCGGTGCAGCCCGACCCGCAAAGTACGATGAGAAGAGTGCAAAACCCGACCGACTCGTACGGAACACAAGCCGAACGACCGAGCCGCGCGGAAAACAGCAATCCAGCCGGAAAAACACGCGATTCGTACCGACCGACACCCACCCGGAACAATCCCGAACGAAACGTACCCGCGAACTCCTACCCGCCAAGTACGATGCAACGCGTGGAAAACACGACCGAGTCGCACAGAGGACAAGCCGTACGCCCGACACGCATAGAAAACTGCGAGCCGAAGCAACCCAAAACACCGCGACCGACGCGTATGCAGCATAGAAAACAGCACAAACACAGCGTGAACGAATCGGAGAAGCTCGTACGAGACAACTGCAGGGTCCGACTCGGTCACAAGAACGTCTCCTACATGCACAAAAAGTACAAAGGGAAAATACACAAAAAAGGCCAAACAAGCAATTACAAAGCCAATAATTACTGGGGGGCAGGGAACAAAGACACACCCACAACTCCACCCATATAAAGGACACAAATCCCTACCATGATCCTTTGCAAATTCAAATTACCTGCCAGCACTCAACAGACAGCAACCACATACCCACAGCTCATCCATCACACAAGCCACACACCATCAGCACCCCAACAAATAGCAACCTCACATACACCCAGCAAAACACACACTCACACACCTTCACCTGCACACCAACACACACATCACTCACCATCACCACCCATCACCATGCCCCCAAAGAAGAATCATAAGTTCCTAGATAGTGAATTGGAAGTCCTGGTAGATGAGATCCTCAGGGTAGAGCCACAGCTGTTTGGTACACTGGTCCAACAGACACCCATGTCGCAGAAAACCAAGATGTGGGAGAGGAACGTCGACAGGGTGAACGCACAATCACCATGTTTGCGCACAAAGATAGACATCCAGAACAGGTGGTATGAGCGTGCGCAGGAGGGTCAGGGAGCTGTTGAAGAAGGACTACCTCTTGAGCCAACACACCGGCAGTGGCCCTCCTGCCAAGCCAGTATACCTCAGGCCCTGGGAGGAGAAGGTGCGGGCCATCCTACCACCAGTGAGCGTATATGGACTAGAAAACATCCCAGAGCCTGGTGAGTACACAACAAATGTACACAATATTGTGCGACAATACACACACATCACTGTCAAGGGGAGAGTCAAACCATGCACCCTTAGCAAATACACAGCAACCAGAACAGAATCATCCCAAAATGTGTATGTCAGTCAGATAAACACAACACATGCCATCTCATAGTGACATGTAACTGTGTCATCACATGTACAAACACAACTACAACTACAGCTAGGCAGTGGCACAAATATAACTAACAAACACATCCAGACATGTAGCCACCACTACAACACCACCACACAGTGAAGCCCACTGAAAGGAAGGAATTCTGTGTATGCTGGGCAAGTCAGTGTAGCCAATAGCATCATGGGAGTCGTAGTCACAGATATTGCCCACCCTCACAATGCGCACATCAACACCACCATGAACCATGCTCACATCACAGGGAGTGGAAAACAACTGACAAGATGGCTGACACTGGCTACTGCTGTGGGGAGCACAAGGTCCTGCTGGCAACTGTGCACCAACCAACAGCAGGACACCACTGACTTACATCTTGCCATTGCTCTCACACTCACACACAGTGAAGTCCACCCAAAAGCAAGTAAGTATGGGCATGCTGGGAAGTGGGGTGGAGGCAATAGCATGATGGGAGTGGTAGTCACAGATATTGGTCACCCCCACAACTGTCCCATCAACACCACCCTGACCCATGCGCACATCACAGGGAGTGGAAAACAACTGACAAGATGGCTGACACTGGCTACTGCTGTGGGGAGCACAAGGCCCTGCTGGCAACTGTGCACCAACCAACAGCAGGACACCACTGACTGACATCCTGAAAGACAACTTGCACTCCCTGCAATGGAAGCACGTTCCATGGTGGAATATCTGGCTGGGTGGGAAGGAGGGCCGGATGTCAACCAAATACAATTAATGCAGACCATGTACACACCCCAACATTCACATAGAAATGCCCAAATAATGCAGGACAATGTGCTACACCAATATCAACCCCTGACTGTGACAATTTAGGACAATGCAATGTACAGGCCCGCATCCAGAGGCACAGTCACAACTGTCAGGTGTGTCAACCATTGATGCCTGCAGAAACATAACATACATTGTGTGTGTCTCCCAAAAACAGGTGATGATGGGGACACAGCAGCAGACGCTGAGGAGTCCCCGTCCCAGGCTCAAGAGGAAATGGAGCTCACTGGTGTGGAACAGCCTCTGCCCTCCTCGGATGAAGAAGACCCACCTGGCACCTCCGGAGCAAGTCATCATGCAGCACCAGCAGGACCACCAGCTGCACCCCCTGCACCCACCCCTCCAATGACTGTCAACACACATACCACCCCTGCCGACATGGACAGACCAAGGAGCACCACCACCACCAGCACAGGGACCCTGGACCAACGTGGGGCCATGGACACCAACATCACCAACAACCCCCAAGGGGGCCCAGGGTCACCTGTGCGTGCCACCTCAGGTACTGCACGTGTTGCCAGGGGTGGTGGGAGGGTGGGAGACATAGGTCGCTGCTCGCAGAGGGGTCTGGACTGCATGATGACCCACAACTGGCACGCATAGCCGATGCGTACCAGTCCAGCACCGGAGAGCTCAGCCAGGTAGTGGGGCTCCTCAGGGACATTAAACAGCAGCAGGCTGCCCATCATGCCCGCTTGGACTCACACATGTCCCGCGTGGAGTCCAAGTGGGACACACTGCAAGAGATGACGGCGGTGCATAGGGACATATTACAATGCCTCCGCCAGATGAGCAGCAACCAGTCAACACCTCCCTGTGTGCCCACAACATCTGCTGCTGAAACAAGTGCAACTGCCACAGGGAGGCAGGATGACTCTGGCGGAGAGTCCCCTGCACCGCAGCAGCCTGCACTTGAGGGTCCCCCCCCAAAGAAGAGGGGTTGTCTGAGGAAGGACAACTGAGAGGCTGATGGCCATGCACAACCCCCAGGAAGCCAACACCTGTTCTGGATAATCACCTTTGTGCGCAAACTGTTCACCCTGTTGACTGCAACACAACTCCCCACATGACATGGGGAGTACAAGTTGGACCAATGTCTCAGATGACTGTGGACTTGATGCAGGACATTTCTGCTACCAGGACTTCCAATTCATCTAGGAACTTTGGATTGCAATCAAAATGTACAGCACTCACCATCCTGTGCACTATTCATACACATGTATGACAATAAACACACTAATACACCATACCTGCCTCTGTCGTGATTCCAACGTGGTTTCTGTCATGGAGATGATGACCAGCGAAATTACACTGTGCATGCTAACTGCTACAGCAAGTACAACACAGGCATGTGAGTCATGGCAACGTGACACATATGAGGGAGACACACCACCAGGGCTACACAACAAATACACACCTAGGCCATCTGACTCATTGCCTACACTGATGTTGCCAGGAAATACGGTGCAATGCACAGACACAACACCTATTCACAGTCTTAGTCAACTAGCCCACAGGTGCAGTAAGCAAATATCAGTCAAATGTGTGACCACAGACAACGCACATCACAAAGTGAAGCACAGGTTTATTACACATTTGCAACATGTTGTAACCACTACAGATGCAAGGTAATCCCACCTGGCAGCGGGCACACAGTCAACAAGTGTAGAAGGAAGGAAGTCCATGGGTGTGGCGCACATCACCTGTAGGGACACGACAGCTACCACCCTGGAAGTTGAATCACGGTGTCGGGGATCACAGTTGACCAAACGACTCTGAAAGTACCATGTGAAGGACAGAAATGACACACAGTCAAAAGCACTGAAGAACAGGACAGAACTGCAATACTCATGCCCAATACATGTCACTAGATACCCACCCAGAACCAAGTTAGCATGTCAACACTGTTGGGGAGCACAGACTACCTGTAAGGACACATCGCTACACGCATACAGTCATGTAGCCCATGGACACACTCAAACAGCACCAGAGCACCACCAACACATATCATGCAAACTCAAATCATTGACATGACATCTCTGGATACTCACATTCAGCTGAAGAAGTTGGTGATGAGCTGTGTGCGGACATCACCATCAACATCATCATCATCATCACTGGCATCGTGGTCCAGGCCAGGATCCTCCACAGGTGGCGGATGTTGGTCATCGTCATCCAGGATGAGAGGCAACTCCTTCCGCACTGCCAGGTTGTGTAGCATGCAGCAGACGATGACAATCTTGTACACCTTTGCTGGGGCATATGGGAGGGCCCCTCCTGTCTTGTCCAGGCAGCGGAAGCGGCTCTTCAGGAGACCAAATGTCCGCTCAATCACTCTCCTCGTCCGACCATGTGCCTCATTGTAGCGCATCTGGGCTGGTGTCACAGGGTTCCTGAGGGGCATCAGCAACCACGGCATGTTGGGGTATCCGGAGTCACCTACATACAGACAATTGCACATTAGCTGAGTTGGAAAAGAGGGTGGAACACTACATTGCAGAACACACACAATGGTACAAAGTCAGTACACACCAACAAGCCAGGCACGCTGGTTCCACATCTGTGACATCATCCTCGGGATGCGACTACTCCTCATCACGTAGGCATCGTGTGCAGAACCGGGGAAACGGGCACACATGCGTGAGATGCTCATATCTGCAAGACAGACCACCAGTACATTGACCGAGTGGTAGTGTTTGCGGTTCCTGTATGCCTGCTCTTGGGCCTGTGGTGGTACTAAAGCCACATGTGTCCCATCAATGGAGCCAATGACATGCGGCATCCTCCCCAGGGCATAGAAGTCACTCTTCACGTCAGTGAGTTGTTGGAGTCTACGGAAATAGATGTACTGGTTCAGGTATATCAACTTAGCCTCCAAAACATCGCGGAGCACACGGCTGAACATGGTCTGTGACATCCCACCAGCAGTCGCCACAGTGTGTTGAAAGGTACCGGTGGCAAAGAAGTGTAGGGCTGCCATCACCTTCACCTTGGGGGTCAGCGCTCTAGGGTACAGCCGGCCAGGTTGCAAATGTGGTGCCAAGCACACTGCCAAATCCTCAATCAGCTGCCTGGTGAAGCGGTACCGTCGGATGCTGTCACGTTCCACCATTGTTGCCAGGTCAGGGAATGGTCTATGGACAGCTGGTGCCCTGCAGTGCATAGGTGAAGAAAGAAAGATTGTCAGTCACCCCACATATGTGGCATTGAACACACTCAATATCACATGATACATCATTATGAGGCACAAGTACATGATGTGTGCAGTTCCGTAAGGACATGTATGGCACATACATGGCCAACATCTAACATCACAGTTCAACAAGTGGCATCAATAAGTCCCAGGTTGTGCCATTGGATATCATGAGGCCGTGTCACAGTTCCCATCTCCTGCTGCCACGTTACAAACACACCCCACAGTGACATGTGAGGACAGATGTACCCCAGGCATCACAGCTCAACGACAGGTAGATTCCCAGGGACCCTGTATTGCCACATGGACACTGGCATGACATGGTGTACCATGTATACACCACAGCAAAACAACCATGACCCCCACAGGTAGCGGTCCCTGTTGCCTCGGCAGGACAGACATGGACGTCTGTGACACACACACGCACAACATCAAAGTCCATGCACAAACAACGTGGATGTGGAGACTGTCTCCCATTGTGCACATGAAATCAGAGACATTGTAAACACAACATGCACACAGACTGTGGAGGACCATCACTATTGTGCCAATGGGTCACCCTGGGTTAAACATACCGTCCCACATGGGACTCAGGGGATATGTGACATGACATACACATACACCACCGTGAAATGTGACCATGCCACATGCTCAGATATGAACAGTTGCACATCACAGTGGTCATGTACACGAAACACCAAGGATTCTGTCGCCATGAACACGTGCACAGCCTGGGGGTGGCTGCCCCCAAGTGACACCCACAGAACAACATGTTCACACCCTCACACGGAATAGGTAATGCAGTCTTACATGCCTTAGGATACAGTTTGGACAGGCTGTGGTGTTGTAGGTGTGCCCCTTACTCCCTGGGAAGTATATGTGGCTGGCATATGTTCACCTGTGACAGGCATGGTGACATATGCCAGTGACTTGTACAGGGACGCGTTGGACAGCAATGGACCGATCGGTGTGCACACATTGGCCATTGCATTCAATGTGTGCTGGTACGCGTTGTATTCGCAATACGCGTTGGACAGCAATGGACCGATCGGTGTGCACACATTGGCCATTGCATTCAATGTGTGCTGGTACGCGTTGTATTCGCAATACGCGTTGGACAGCAATGGACCGATCGGTGTGCACACATTGGCCATTGCATTCAATGTGTGCTGGTACACGTTGTATTCGCAATACGCGTTGGACAGCAATGGACCGATTGGTGTGCACACATTGGCCATTGCATTCAATGTGTGCTGGTACGCGTTGTATTTGCAATACGCGTTGGACAGCAATGGACCGATCGGTGCGCACACATTGTCCATTGCATTCAATGTGTGCTGGTACGCGTTGTATTCACAATACGCGTTGGACAGCAATGGACCGATCGGTGCGCACACATTGGCCATTGCATTCAATGTGTGCTGGTACGCGTTGTATTCGCAATACGCGTTGGACAGCAATGGACCGATCGGTGCGCACACATTGGCCATTGCATTCAATGTGTGCTGGTACACGTTGTATTCGCAATACGCATTGGACAGCAATGGACCGATCGGTGCGCACACATTGGCCATTGCATTCAATGTGTGCGGGTACGCGTTGTATCCTGGGTACGCGTTGAACAGCAATGGACCGATCGGTGCGCACACATTGGCCATTGCATTCAATGTGTGCTGGTACGCGTTGTATTCGCAATACGCGTTGGACAGCAATGGACCGATCGGTGCGCACACATTGGCCATTGCATTCAATGTGTGCTGGTACGCGTTGTATTCGCAATACGCGTTGGACAGCAATGGACCGATCGGTGCGCACACATTGGCCATTGCATTCAATGTGTGCGGGTACGCGTTGTATCCTGGGTACGCGTTGAACAGCAATGGACCGATCGGTGCACACACATTGGCCATTGCATTCAATGTGTGCTGGTACGCGTTGTATTCGCAATACACGTTGGACAGCAATGGACCGATCGGTGCGCACACATTGGCCATTGCATTCAATGTGTGCTGGTACGCGTTGTATTCGCAATACGCGTTGGACAGCAATGGACG